>CM065418.1:13812023-14536398 GCA_033060865.1 Dorcus hopei
ATTATTGGAGATGCAGTGCACTTCACTCGTAATATGTAGTAATATGTACAAGAATGTTGTATATTACTTCATTTTATGAAAGACATAAAAAGAAATATTTTTTCACGTTCCATGTCACGAGAAAAGGAGAATATTTTGTCTAAAGGGACTGTGTGAAATCTATTAGATTTTGCGAAATCATCCATACTTTTAGTACGTGATGACTATTTTACAGCAAACAAATCGCATATTTGCACTCATTGTATCTCGTTCGTATAAACTTTTATTCGTTGGCACTTTAATAAATTCAATGATATTCTCATAGCTACACGGAGAATAATTTGAAGGGTCCAGGAGTAAAAGGGGCTAAGTCCATTTTTGGTTCAAATGAAGCTTATAGTGCTACTTAATATTTCACTAGTAGTTTATGGATACAGTACCATTGTATTCTATGAGGCTCCTACTTACTGATAAATTGAAGAGGATTGTATACCAGGCCAGATAGTATTTTACCAATAATTCCTGAGCGCGTTCAAATTTTTTTATTGCGATTTTCTTCTGGCTTTAAAAATATTCGTTCATACGTGGAAAGTGTAATTTTTGTCTTTTAAATACAAAACATTTTTTTTTTATTAAATGAAACATTTTTCGGACTACATTATTAACTTTCCATGAACTACGAATTTATTTTAGGTATTTTAAGCGGAACTATTTACATTCACCGGCTGCCGTTTTTATAAGCCGGGGCTGTTTCTACGTGAACTTTCCCGAAGGGTACCAGAGTGTCTGTTCTAATTTATTCTGCAGCCGTAATTCTCTCGAAGTGGAAGCTTCAAGACTCTATCACGCCAGGCTGTGACGCATCAGACTGACTGTCATCCTAGACGTGTCGATGAATCATAACAATATCATAAGCTTAGATTCTGATATCGAATATCCACCACGTTCTCTTAATTTAACACCCTTGGATTTTTTATTTTTCTTTCGTTGAAAAACACAGTTTTTAAAACTCCTGTTCATAACGTTCAAGACCTACAACATCGTATTCCAGAATTATGTACTGTTATAGCTCCAGAAACCTTGCAGAACATATTTACCAATTATACTATTTTGGCGAGTAACCGGTTATGTGTGGTAGGGTGAAATAAGTAACCATTCCATTTTTGTGCGTTACCGGTAACTGTTGTGATGACGTCACATACGTTACTCCGGTTACTATTTTCCTAACCCGGTCAGAGAGTTGTGAAACATTGCTATCTCTCTCTTATTCAATTAGTTTTGTCCTTTTGTCAACTGTTGTATCTGTCAATGCGTGTAAACCTCGACCACAGACTCAACGTTTTATTTATTTAAGATTAATTATTTCAGTATTTAAGATATCCGTAATTTCTAATAGGACTATGCTTTACTCCGTAACTATTTCGTTTTGGAGACTCTTACTAACCGAGACGTTACCACGTAACCGTGACGTCACTACTGCTATCCACCGCTGTTGTAACCGGTTATTCTCCAAAAACATGTCATTTTCATTTCATATTATGAAACGTCGTGTAAACTTATGCTTGCAAGCTGAAGGCAACCATTTTCAGCAACTTCTCTAATTACATCTTTTGGATTTTCTGACCACTTAAAAACGGCTTCAGTACTACAAATTTGTAAATCAGGAATTCCTATATTTACAGACATCACACTCACTCAATTTGCTGCTATCGTCTGTTTTAACGACATAGTGGACCTGAATGCGTTCGACATGTTAAAGCTCTTAAGCTAAGACATGCCGTCCAAATTTCATAGCAAGAGTTGATAAAAAATTAAAAAAATAACCCGGTGTTACTGCAAAGCTTAGTCAAAGATGTATAGTATAATAGTCTAAAAACTAAAAATTAGTAAAGGAGACTGTGGTTTAAGGAATAATTGAAATTAACCTCCGCCCACAATAATTTTATATCCGTAGATACGTATTTCGGCAGCTAAGCTGCCATCTTGAAGAAGGCAGCTTAGCTTGAAGATGGCAGCTTAGCTGCCGAAATACGTATCTACGGATATAAAATTATTGTGGGCGGAGGTTAATTTCAATTATTAGTATAATAGTGTCATGAACGTTGTTGTTAAGGGGACAGCTGTATTTAATTTGTTGTAATTATTGCACCGGGCGCTTTGCTAAGTTGACGGAATCGATGGTCGATCGACGAGGCAATTGGCGGCGTGGGGCCAACTCAGAAAGGTGTCCCTGGGCGGTTCCCTGAAGTGTGCCTAATAAAATGTTTCAGGAGAAGAAAAGTGTTTTCCTAAAGCCCGTTTTAGACGGTCACATTTCTTGTAAGAAATTTGTTACCAAATCTGTTACAATATTTAATATAAAAATAAAATGATACCAGTTAAGAGTTGTGCTTTAGACGGTACCATATTTGTTAACATAAATAGCATGCGATTCTGTTGGAAGGTTCGTGGCTTTGAAAAGTAATAAAACACGCTTGATGCAAGAAGAATAAACCTAGCTTTTAATTAGATAATCACACAACTATATTACACGTACATTAGGGTTCAGCCATGTTGCTCGGACTGTCTGTGTGCGCACGCATTGCTCGCTATTTCCTCGACTCCCACGTTACAGCCCCCCTGCTCAATGTGAAGACGAATCCTGTATACGATCGTCGGTCATCCAAGTTTGCGGCCCAATCCGCGACCACATACCCGGTCAGGTCTGGCGTCCCTGAGCCGTATCTGATGCATGCATCCGTGGATCCCTTTAAGTATCGGAGGACTCGGTTTGCTGCTAGCTAGTGCTATTTCCCGAAAGAGTCGTTGTACTGACTCAACATACTGACCGCATGCGTGATGTCGGGTCAAGTCGCAACTGATAAGTACATGAGCGCACCTATACGGTTTGTCACCGTCCCCGGTACTCCAAGTGTCTGATTTCGACAATTTCGTCCCCGGATTGCTTGGCGTTGACACCGGGTTATAGTCGACCATGTTGAAACGCTCAAGGACGTCTAGGATGTAGCCCTTCTGACATACAGTTTGATCACAGTCCTCGCGCGAAAATTTGATCCCAAGGCAGTACTTGACATCCCCCATGTCCTTAATATTGAAGGACTTCCGAAGTTTTTTGTAGACTCCGTCGATCTCTTCCGGGTCGCGGGACATCACCAATATGTCGTCCACATACACGACAATGGCTCTGCCTCTGGTGTATACGCAGGTATCGCCTTGAATGGGCCCTGCTCCAAGTTTCCGCAGTTCTGTATCCAGACGCTGGTGCCAACAGCATCACGCTTGGCACAACCCGTATAGTGCCTTCTTGATAAGGCACACCTTGTTTCCTGCTCGAAGTTCGTGCAGCACTTTGTTCGCCTTAGAAACAACCGTGGCGGGAGCGCATTTCCATACGATGATGAACCTTAGTGCGTCCTCCGTGTGATCTGGAAACTCCATGTAAATCTCCTCGTCAATTATCCCGTTCAAGTAGGCTGACGTAATATCAAATTGTCGTATCTTCATGCCGTGCATTGCCGCCAGGGCGACGGCATCGAAGTGAGTCTTGCGACGGGTGCATATGTTTCGTCGAAATCGGTCCCTAGGCGCTGCGAGTATCCTTTGGCGACCAACCTGGCTTTTCTCCTAGTGACTCGACCGTCGGCCCCGTGCTTGTTACGCAGAACCATCCTGCTTCCTATGGTAGTTCGGTTCGTGGGCCGATCCAGTATGTTGAAGGAGTCGTTTTTCAGAATGGAAACGAACTCGCTCGCCATCGCGAGCTTCCACTCTTCCGCCTCTGGACTCCTCATCGCCGATCGAAGTGATATTTCCGCCACGTACGCGAGGTCGGCCTGTTCCTCTACGTGGTCTCCGGCTGGTTGATACAATTTTCGTGGTCTCCCTCATCTGCCGGTGCGAACCTTTTCCGGTCTTCCTCGTCCGCGGCTGGCTGCTGGTGCCTGCAGGTTCTTTTCTACGAGTGCTTCCGCTTTGGTCTCGCTCGTGGTGGAGTGCTCCTCCAGATTTTCGGGGGGATCTTCGACGACATCGGGAGCCTCCTCCGTGCCCTGTGGATTTTGGACTGTTGACTGCTTGTCGAGGAGATTGTAGTCCACTTCCGAGAATTCAAGCACTTGCCCTTGGTCGTTCGCCGATTTGAATTGTTTCTTCTGGTGCACGTCTTTTGGAGGTTCCCGCAGAGCTTTGATGTCTCGAGAAATCTCCACTCTTCTTTCTTCGGGAATTCACACCCGATATCCTTTTGAGCTTTCGGCATATCCGAGAAAAATTCCCTTTCGCGCTCTGGGGTCGAACTTTCCTGCGGGTGTTCTATTTTGACTAGACTATAGACGCGAGCGCCAAATTCCACGAAGTTTCCGACGTAGGGTGGCTGCCCTGACCACGCCTCGTGCGGCGTTCGTCTTTTCAATTTGTTCGTCGGACAGCGATTACGAATGAAATTCGCCGTGGATACGGCTTTGGCCCAAAACGCTGCTTCGAGTTTAGAATCGATTAGGAGGCATCTTGCAGTCTTTACTAGCGAACGATTTTTGCGCTCCGCGACACCGTTCTGCTCGGGGTTGTGCGGAACAGTTAAGCGTCGTTGAATGCCGGACGCCTTGAATCCCGAATTGGTGGTTCATATATTCCGTGCCGTTGTCCCATTGAACATTGTACTTTATTTTTCTGTCGTACACGGTTTCGATTATGCTTTTGTAAGCAACGAACTCGTTATACGCGTCGCTCTTCTGACGCAGAAACCTCACTTCGCACCATCTCGTGGCGTCGTCGATAAACGTCACAAAATAACGAGCGTGTCCGTTCGAAGGAATTCTCATCGGGCCAGATACGTCAGTGTGTATCAATTCGCCGGGCTCACTTTTTCGTTCGGACTCTGGGGAAGGGCTTTCGCGACATTTTACCTTGCAGACAGGATTCACACTCGACTCTTGCATTGATGTCTTCGATCTCGAGTCCTCGTATTGCTCCGTTCCTCCATGCTTAACGAAGGTTCTTGATGTTCAGATGACCCAGTTTTCGGTGCCATTCCGCCAGGGATGTTTTTCGTCGTTGCAGCGACCCCACCGCATTCTCGCGCGGGTGTCTCTCATACATAATACAGTCCGTCGATCCGGTCCGCCACAAGAGTCACTTTTCCGTTCATGTCCGTCACTTTGGCCGAATCGCGTTCGAAGGTCACGCGGAAACCCTTGTCGGTAATTTTGCCAACCGAGAGAAGGCTGGTACGGAGGTCCGGAACATACAGCGCGTCGGCGTCGTTCAGATCGACGATATTATCGCGCCCGTCCACTTGTGTCGTGAACTGTGCTACACCTTTTGCCTTAATATTTGTCGATGAAAAGTTCGCTAGGTTCAATTTATCGAAAACGTCGGTTTCAATCAATGCGAAATTTTCTCGGTCTTTACAGAGATGGGACGTGCAACCGCTGTCCAAGCACCACTTCTTGTTTGCGTCGTCACTTGTCCGCACTAGATTACACGCATCCGACGCGGGTGTCACGTATAACGACGCGTGCTCCGTTGTATTTGCCGCATTCTGGTAACTCTTACTTTCCTTATAGTCCTTCCGAGAACGACACTCAGATGCCTTGTGGCCGATTCTCTTGCATTTGTAGCATCTAAACACTCACTTTCTCAGTATTGTTGTCACACGAGTCACCTTTTCCTTTCGGCCTTTCGTACCTGCTTTTGGGATGTTCAGCGATCATCGCGTTTGGAAGGTTTCGGTTGCTTCCACGTCGTACGTCGCTCTCTTCGGTGATCTTTACGCGTAGCGCGTCGGGGGCCGGTAGCTCATTGCGCGACTCCATCGCACACCGGAAGTTCTCGAAATTTGTCGGCACGCTATAGAGCAGGAGAATGGACAGAAGATCGTCACTGATGGTCACCTGCATGTCTTTTAATTTGTCTACGGCGTCTAAAAAGTTTCTGAGATGGTCACGAACGTCGTCGTCTTCGCCCATACGTTGCAGCACAATTTGTTTTAAAAGCGTGACCTTACGCGCCGGCCCTTTCGACTGAGAAATTGTTTCCAATTTCAGCCAGATCTCTCGTGATGTCGTGCATTCTTTGATCTGTTTAAACTCTGACGGATGTATGGCTAATATGATATCGGACACCGCTTTGCTGTCCCGATCATCCCAGATTCGCGTTCGCATCGTTACCCTCCGGTTTGGTTTTCACCCCGTCGACGTACTGCCAGGCATCGTTCTTGATAAGGAGTGCTCGCATGTGGATTTTCCATGTGTCGAAGTTGTCCTTAGACAGCATTTCCATGCGTACGATACCTGAGGCTGCCATTTTTGCGTTCACTTTTATCACCTAACCACAAAAATTCCCTATCGGCCACGTGTTTCACAAAATACACTTTTCGATCGCATATAGCTGGGCCCATAACTTGCTGGGAGGTTCGTGGCTTTGAAAAGTAATAAAACATGCTCAATGCAAGAAGAATAAACCTAGCTTCGTTGCGAATCGACGTTTCTTTTGTTATTAGATTACATTTTGGAGAGAGTGTGCGCGACAATGTATATCCGACAGATTCTATGCTTAAAGCGTTTTATCTCAATTCGTACGAACAAAAACGCTAAAAGAACTATTTGGCGTAATTAGTTATTTCTGGATTAAAGCATCGTCGCAAAAAAGATTAGGTTATGATTCGTTGTTGAAGCTATAATACGCGCATCACGCATGCCCGCATCACAATTGTATAGAAATAGAACATGAATCATATTCTATCACATTTTGTTAACAAACCTTGTTTGTGAAGTAAATCTCTGTATTACAAAGTCATAATTCGTTAGTATATCAAATTGATAACAAATTTGTTACAAGAAATGTGACCGTCTAAAAGCGGGCTTAACGTCAAAGCCGCTCTCCCGCATGCCGACTCTGGAGCGACGGTAAGTTGGACTATTCTTCTTTCTCTTTTCGTTTCTTTGGTCCTGCTAACGTAATCGGAGTCAATACTCTACCTCATCTTTTTAAAAGCATCGCCGCTACCCTCAGGAGGGAACGTTGCAGTGGTATTACATTAAAAATAACCGAGTAAAATAAACATCACCGTTTTGAATCACCCTGTACAAAATAATAAAAATATTTTCAATATAAATACTATTTTCTGATCTAGACAGGTTATGTAATATTACCGTAAAGTTTAAAAACCGAATTCTAACAAACATCTGATCTATTATGCCCGATGTACACGGTTCGTAAGACAATATTTTGCAAAATTATAGATTTGAAAGAGGGTGTTTTATTTTTGTGTGCCGCTGGTATGACATCTCACATAAGAATTACATGTATAAATCAAAATTTTCAACGTCGCCGCAACGACTGGCGTTGCTTCTAGGCCAAGGTCTGCCATACACCTAAATTCGGCCCGTAACAAAATCTTTGCAAGACGATACAAATAAAATCACAAATTTATTGTATAAATCATCCGTCCCTATCGAAAACCAAACAATGAACGCAATAAATTACCCACCTTTCTTCTGCTAGCCTGGCCTCTTCTCTTTTTTTCTGGTTCTTTTTCGCCCTTTCCTCGGCCGCCTTCGAGGGCTCTTCATCAACGGCATATATCTTTGCAAGACGTGTGGCCCTCGCCTCCCTCAACTCGTCGATTTCTTTCTTCGAAGACGCGTCCTCGATAGACCTCGGAACTGAGAAAATGCGAGATGGGCGAGTAGCGGAAAGAGGGACTGAAATTCGTCAACGAGCCGGATTAATTACAAAAATCTGAGAAATATTACGGGAAGCAGTTATATAATATTATTTTTGCATTGTTTTGTTTCTATTTAAGTAACACTATTTACAAATTGTGGAAATATAAATTTCTCAATTAATGGCTAGACAAACCCATCAAAAAGTTATTTATTCCACGAGCATAAAATCCCAAGTATAGACAGAGTAGTTAAAACAACAACTTTAGGTGCATTCAAATGAATTATGGATATTAATTAAAAGAAACAAAGTTAACTGATCGCAAACGAGATGAAAACTTTAAATACTAGAAGAAAAAAGATCGAGAATGAAGTATCACAAACTCAATTAAAAAAGAAAAAGAAAAAACTAGGAAAGAAATGCAACTAGAGTAAGTGATGCATTTATGCAGAATGCCAGAGGACAATTAACAGGAAGATAAAAAGCTGAATAGGAAGGATAAAGAACGAGCCAGAAAACATATAGTTGCTAAATGTAAAAGTAGTAGCACTAGAGAAAGGCCTATTGTAAGAACTAGTAAGAAAAATGCAGTAAATCAGATATGAAGAGTAAAATAGATCAACTTAACTCATATAGTCCTACACCAGGCGATAGAAAAATAAGAGATTAAGAGAAGACAGAATTTTCAAGAAAAGGGCTCTCTCTAAAATTTTAAAAGCCCTGTCTTGATATATCTTTTGACAAATTTCCAGTTGTGAATCTGCAAAACGTAAAACCTGAAATAATTCATCATGTTATAAAGACATACAGGGTGTCACAAAAAAACAGTTCCTAACTTTCAGATGTATTAAAAGACATGTAATTAAGCAACTTTTACTAATAAAGTTGTAGACGAAAATGTTTCCGCGTCAAGTTAAAAGGAAAAGGATCATTTCTCCCAATCCAATGATTGTCCCTTTAAAGATGTCCTTTTCTTTGGCCTGCACGATCGCGAGATATGACTCAAATTCATTTTTGTATTTGGGGTCATATTCGGTCGAATGTCAACATCTGTCAGCTCAGAAAAGTAATTAGGGGTTCAAATTATTCTTGCTTTAGATACCATTCATGATCGTCGTCAGATATTTCGAAGAATTCGACGTTCAATCATACGTGCGCGTGAGATATGCGCATATGTTTCCAAACAAGCCGTACAGTAATTTAAAATTATATTTGCAACGTTAGTTTTGAATTAAAAAGAAAGTATGTACAAAGAAACAAGAAAATAGATTAAAATCACAACGAGAAAACCCTGTTCACAGTTGTCTTTAATATGTATTATATGAATTTATTATTAACTACGCAGGTTCAGTAAACAGATTTTTACTGAAGTAACACTAATTAAAAGTTTTCGAAGTTCTAGTGATTATTGATGAAAATGTAGGATTATTGACGAAAACTTACATTGGTAAATATCCTTGAAACGTCTTCTTATCTCGAAACATGACAACTTGGTTTATATTCAACGTGTATATACCGTTTTATCTTCAAAAAATAATTAATTTTCGCGCGTGCTTTTCAGGCGAAAGCACTAAAACTTTATGCGACTTGACATTCTTTAGCAAACCACAAGTTCTTTTCCCTTTATTCCCTTTCCACCTGATTAAAAACTTGAAGGATAATTTGACAGTATATTATATCTCTTCTCTCTTGTAAATCAGCCCTTGATAGTTCACTTACGAATTGTATACCTACATATATCATTTTCCAGTTCTTCGAATTGAATTTTCTGGGTTTTTTCAGTTTATAAGATGAAGACCGAAAGAGAAATAATAACTGGGAGCCGTAACAGGCAATAAATAAAAATCCACCATACGCGTAAACAAAGCTGTTCATAATATCTTTGTGATAACCTTGGAAAATTAATGCTATTTCATGAAAGTAGATTCCAGCTACTTCTACTGAATTACATATGTGTGCTGATGCATCCCCAATTTTAACTGTTCCGAAAATCTTTCGTTGTTTGTCATTACTATCCTAACACGAATTACTAACTATGAACGCCTTACCGTCTCAATTATCGTCTACTCCATAGACGTTGTACATATTTTTGTACGTTTAAAAAATCTATTCTCTTCCATTCTTTGGAAAAGACCACTCCATCGTAAGTCTAGATCTCATTTATATAAAGCATCTGGCAGGCCATTTAGGCCCGTAGTCCACCCTTTCCTGTCATTTGCTTTCGGTCTTCATTCTTCGATTCGCTTCTCCTCTGTATATATCTCCCAATACTCCCTCCAACCATTTTCAACTAGGTCTCCCTTTTCTTTCCATCCAGTATTGCCCATGCGATACTTTTCATTTTTCTACTATCTGTTGCAATGTACAAGATGACTCAACCAATCTTCGACGTTTAATTACATCACTAATGTAACACTTCTGTTGCTATGTTAAGGGATGTGAAAAGTACATGTGTTTAACCGTCAAAATTCGAATAATTGTCGCTATATATGAAGAGATTCTGTGTTAACCTCAAGTTAATTTCACTTTCTTCGTCACATTTTTTGTTATCAATAAGAACTCCTAGATATATGTAACTGTTCGTTTTATTTTTTCTTTTCTTTCTTATTTATTCCTGAATACCATGTATTCGCCTTTTTTTCGTTCATATGTCCCATTCTTGCAGCAGCTTCCGTCAGTCTTGTACTCTTGCGGTTACCTCTTGCAGTTCTTTTTACTTCTCGGCTGTCTCTTATGTCCTTTTCCAGCGCGATATTGAAAAGTGTTGTAGACAGACTCAAACCGCTTGATATTTCATATATTCTTATTGCACTCCAAGTCTCCCGACATGGGGCTTCTCTGCTACTGAAAGGAGGAACCTGGGACATTGCGTCTTCGGACGTTTGTTAGGGTCCCTTTGAGTGTACCTGAGTTGGTTCACCTATGACTAGTTCGCACGAAGCCGTAGCCGAAAGCCCCACCTCCCCACCAGTGCGTGATGCGAGCTGGTACCTCAGTGACCGGTTGTCTGAGGGTCACCCTACGTTCTCCGCTAGAGTGAAGTTGAGAGAGGGTTTCTGTTGATCGATAGGGTTGGATTCGCAGAGTTAGTGGTTGTTAGCCCGCATGCTGAGCTAGGGATGTGATGCTTCCATCCCAACGTTTGAACTGCGAATCTCAGTTCCGGTACTAGCCTGGATAATTAGTAGAAATTAGATACAGGCCTCGCGTTTTATCCAGTCAAATTCTACGCACATAACCCCTAGAACGGGTAGGTGGGGATCTAGTCATTCTAGTGCAGCAGTACGCTATACTAAAATCACTGCATGAAACGTTCACGCCTCTCAAGCTCCCACCTTTGCATGCGGTCTACGACATCTATGATTTTGACTGGATAAAACGCAATGCCTTTAGGTCTCGCTTAACCAGAAGGGGCGAGGGGCGTGCACCCTGGACCAGTCTAGTAGCACCAGTCTAGTATGTGCATGTGCGCGTGTATCTCAATCCGATGGCACTGGGTCGGTGCCCAAGCAGTTATGGGTGGGAAACCTAGGTGCTGCTTGCCAATGGACAATGACGTGACTTACACTCCAAGTCTCCTGTGGAATCGTTTTTATTAGTTTTGCTATGTTATCATCAAAACTCTACTCCTTTGAAACGCTTTCATCCACTTTTCTTTATTTAAGTCTACATCTTACACTTCTTAAGAATTGTATTTGCATAAATTGCAAACGTTCCTTCTTATTGTCTTATATAACTCGTCTTATGTTAATTTTAGATTTTCTCTTTCTTTCTTTTCTTCTTTCAATCTTTCTCTCTCTCTCTCTCTCTCTCACACACACACACACACACACACACACACACACACACACACACACACACACACACACACACACACACACACACACACACACACACACACACACACACACACACACACACACACACACACACACACACACACACACACACACACACACACACACACACACACACACACTCTCACTCTTTTTCTATAAATTGTCAACGAAACTTTGAATTTTATGTGTTCGTTTCTGCCATCAACTTAGTCAAATTGTAAAACCACGTTCATTTCTTGGATTGAACAATAGCTTCAATTGTTAGAGTAAATTTTATGTTTTCATTAACGACTGTTTTTCTCCAAATTCTTTACGTTGGCTATTAATTATTGCAGGATGCAATTTTTTCCACTCGTTTCTTCAATAAACTTGATGCTATCAAAGGCCTTTCATAAAAAAATAGTGCTTCGTATGAAGCAATGTGAAAACCGGCTGTTACAGATTCGGAGCTCACCATCGGGATTTCGAAAATGGTAACAGATACGAAGTCGGTTAAATTAAGTTGCGTATTTTGGTGCTGCACAATAATCCTTACTTACTTACTTACTTAATCTTCAGCTTTCCTACCTTTCGATGTAAAGCTATGTTGGAGTTGAGTGTTCGGGGGCTGCTCTCTTCCAAATCTTCCTCCTCCTTTTTCTGTCTGATGCTAGCTCCTTTATTCTCTCCCATTGACACCTCTTTCTCTGCAGCTAAGCGTACTTCCTCCTTCCAGAGTTTTCTAGGCCGGCCTCTTTGTCTCTTTCCTGTTTCTTTAGCTTCAAGCACGTCTTTCACTAATCTGTCTTCACCCGTTCTCATTATATGTCCTGACCATCTAAGTTGTGCTTCTTCTGTTGAGGTCTCTACCGATACAATGTCCAAATTTTTCCTAAGCGTTTCGTTTCGCATTTTATTTCTTTTAGTCTTCCCTTCGATTTTTCGAAGACACCTCAATTCCGTACCCGTACTTATTTGTTTTTTATTTGTTGTCCATATCTCACTCCCATAAGTTAGAACTGGTTTCATGATTTTCCTTATTATTTCAGTTTTATATTGGTTGGAATTTCTTTCTTACCCAGAAAAGTTGTCTTGATACTGTTGAATAGTCTACCTATTTTCGCTACTCTCTCATATATTCCGTTTACTGTTGATCATTACTCCCAAATACTTATAGCTTTTTATTTGTTCTAAGCGTTTTCCATCCAATTTTATGTTGTGTTTCTCTTCTTTTCTTCCGATTACCATAGTCTTAGTCTTCTGTATATTAATCTTCATATTTGTCTTTTTGAGTTCTTCTTTTAGCACGTTTAAATTATTTTGTAATTGTTGTTCTGATTCTCCCATAATTATCATGTCGTCTGCGTAGCATAGTTCGGTTATAGTTCCTGTTTTCATTTTCCGAAATCCTATTCTATACTTTTTTAATTTTTTTTTTACATGTCTTGACTACCTCATCCAACAGTAGGTTAAATAGCAATGGACTTAATATACATCCCTGCCTGAGGCCTATTTTGCTGGTGAAAATATTCGATATTTCATTCCTTACTCTTACGTAGTTATCTGTTTGTTTGTATGGGCTTTTTATACACTCGATAGACGTTCTAGACCTAGATAGATGTTCTAGACCTTTCTTTTTTAATATGTTCCATACGTCTTTCCTTTGTATGGTCAAATGCCTTTTCCATGTCTACGAAACATACATGAATTTGTCCTCCCTCTTTATTAGCTTTTTCACACATCTGTCTTACTATGAAGATTTGATCTATTCTACCTGTATTTTTTCTAAACCCGCTTTGGCTTTCGTCAATTGTGTGTTCTAATTTTTCCCTTATTCTGTTTTTTAGAATCCTCCCGCACAGTTTTCCTACCGTGCTCCCCAGCGTATTGCCTATGTAGTTTGAACATTCTTTACTGTCTCCTTTTTTGTATATGGGCGTCATAATACCTAATTGCCAATCTTGTGGGGTCTTTCGTTCTTCCATTGCTTGATTAAGTATGGTTAGGAGTTCTTTTTCTCTCGGTGTTTGTATATTTAAGCATTTCTACTGTTCTGGAGCTTTTCCAACTCTCATTTTTCCTATTGCTTCATTGAGTTCCTCCCATGATATTTCCCCTTCTTGTGTTTGGTTTCCTTCTTGTGTCAGGTTCGTCGTATGTTCGCTTTCCTCCTCTTCTTTTTCTTCGTTTTCATATTCTTCTAAAAGATCTTTGAAATATTCTTTCCATGATACTTGTGTCCTGCATTAGAATAGTCTCGTTTTGTCTTTTAGATTTTGCAGCATATTCGTTTTAGGTTTCCTCATTTGTTTCATTGGGTTGTAGAACAGTTTCTGGTTTTCGTTATAGATCTTAGTGGAACAATAATCCGTTTTGATGAATCTTCTATGATTTGTAGTTTTTGAAATATTTCCAAAAAAACTGAAAAACGTTATTTTCTTTTTTATTCTTTTCTGAAGTTATTATTAATACATTTCACAGGCACTTTTTTGAACTCGTTTACGATGATATCATTACGTGATTGAAGCTAAGAACATTTCTATTACATCTGGAATTTCAGTTGTTCTTCTAAACCATTTATTAGATTGTTGATTTTTACAGATATTTCCAGCCTTAATCATTCCATACTTTATATTATTTAAAACCACCAAGATTTCTCTGGGTTATGATGGAATTTTCCACTATTACCGTATTCCAGAATATTTGACTGACTTCTTTTTAACTCCTGCTATTTGATTATCTTCTTCAAACATAATTCTTTAGCCTCCGTACGCACATCCTTTAGTTTTTGTTAATACTCTTCCCCAAACACTACTTTAATTTTATTTTATCGATTGTTATTCTCATTTCTTTTTAATTCTTCTAGAATTGTTGTTTTGACCTACCTCATATGAGTAATATAATATTCTCTCGTCAGGAAGAGCATTGTATCTGATTGAACACTTCTTCTAGAGCAAAAGTGATTTTAAGGGATCGAGCATCTCCTTATTTCACTCCTTTTGTCAAGAGATAGTGCAAATTGCTTTCTGCTGTTTATTTGATGATTAGGTGTGGAATAATCCACTAATAAGTATAATAAGTACAATAACTACACAAATAGTAAGTACATCTAAGAAAAGTTTTTATGTTTACATGTAGCAAATGGAGTCTGTATCTTTTTTTTTATGTGTAATACTGGTAATAGTATCATGTTTACTTTATTAAAAACTTATGACATGACTTTCTAAATAATGATCTTAATCGGATTTCCTCTTTCTTCTAAATCATATTGATTATTTTCCACCTTTGGCTACTTTGTTTCTTTTTTACTATTTCAAAGCTTTTCATATCTTTTCGAGTATTTTCGTTTCAGTTTCTGCATTTCTTACCGTTCCATCTTTGTTCTGCTTCTCGAATTCGTACGAGTTTGTACAAAACGTTTCTACTTCCTTTAGTATTTGAACCTCATCGTAGTTGAGCTCTATTTAGATTTGCAGCAATATTAATAACAACTTCATCCTTGCCCAGCTTAATTTGCTTGACTTCGAGTTCGACTTGGCAACTTAAAGTTCGTCTTTGGTAATCAATCTTGGTTTGTTTAATAAACCCAAAGAGAGCATCGGTTAGATTGATTTGATTGAACCAAGAGACGCGATAGGTCCAGACCCTAAAGTGGGCAATGCTCATTGGTTTAAAGTCCTTTCATATCTTCTGTACGTCGAAAACCAAGTAATGTTTTGTGATCGATCGGTAGAACAAAACGATAACCATAAACAAACTTGTCAAATCTTTAGATGGCTGTGATTAGAGCTATAGCTTCTTTCTCCAATTTTTCCTCTGCGTCCCGGCGATACACTGTGACATGATAAATAGTTTCTCATGAGCGTTGGAATCTCGTTGAACGCTTCCTATGCTCATAGAACATACGAACCTGCGACGATAAATTAATGTCTCATTATCATTACTTATTTTAACTTTTTTATTACATGTGTTGTCCAGACGACTAAACGAACATACACTTTCCTTTGTGAGCTTTTCCAATAGATGTTTGAGCTTCTTATGTAAACGACTAATAAATTTTACGTAGTGATTTATCCTACCCAAAAAACTGCGAATGTCTGAGACGTTTGTCGGTTTCGGCACTTCGGCGATGACTCTTGTGCGCTCAAAGTTAGCACGGATTTCACAACCATAAGCATTAACAAGTAGGTTATTCTTGAAGTTTGTTTCCTGTAAACCAAATTGACACTTACCCAGATTTAGGCAAAATACAGGCCTAAAAGAGAAGCTTGATCACGACCATAATCAAAACATCACTGAGGTAAGCTACAGCTCCTGGAATTTCACTTAGTGTTTGGTCTAGAACCACAAATTATCGCCAAGTGTCCTTTTTGTAACATTTAAAACATTCTGCTTTTGCAACATGACAATTATCAATTGTATGAATTAGCGCATCCTCCGTATTTGTGATCCACAGGTGCTTCCCCGTCAGTGGTGGGTATTATTTGTACAACTATTGGTATACACCTTTTTCTGCAGCACCCGAAGGTAAAACACCGACTGAATTCTTCTTAAGTCTACCGATATATACACTACCATTGTCTATGCTTTTGCCAAGTAAGCATATCAAAACTAGTACCGTGACAACAATCCAGGTCCGACTGTAGGTACTACAAAAAGTCGAGTCAACAAGATTAACTTCACCTCACTCCAGTCAAAAAACGCAAGAAAATGTTTGTCGTCACCCCCGGAATTCGAAGATTATCATGTAATCGTAGATTCCCCAGACTTATTGAGATTGAGTCGATCCGGAAGATTCATCTTCTTGAGAGAGATGTTGAGGCTTGGTTAGATTACGTAATCTGTTTTTGACACTAATTAAAAACTTACGGTGTGGAAAAAAGTAAGAAATAAATTCAATTTAAAAATAATGTCATCGACATTTTTTTAAATGAGAACCCCGTATTTTTTGTTATTTTAGTAGGTCATGTATCTGTCAAAATTGCTGTGTAAATATTTTTGCCTCTTGCAATATACATTTTTGAGAAAATGTATATTGAAATCCAAAAATTAACTTTTCATTTTTATCAGAAATATTGAAAGATATCGGTTAAATGTAGAAAATTATGTAATACCTAATTCAAAACAATGTTGTTCAATCAAAATTATAACAACTGCTCAAAATACAAAAATAAAATAGTAAGTGCTCAAAACGTTTTTTTGTTTTTTGGATTTCAATATAAGTTTTCTCAAAAATTTTTACACGGCAATATCAAACAAAAATAGGGGCTTCTCATTTAAAAAAAAAATGTCGATGATATAACTTTTGCATGTATCGCCCTGTATATTTAAGTTCAATATCAACAAGCGTATAACTTAAAACAAAAATTGACCTGTTTTTGGATTTTTGTTAAAAGTCAGTAGTTTATTTTTTATCGAATTTGTTGCTTACTTTATTTCCACACTGTAGATACATATCTGTGTATGTCAAAGTGTTAAAAGGGTCTTTAAGAAAGTCAGTATTTCTGCTTACATACTCGGATCCAACAGTTGTTAATTACATTGTCAACACTACTAATCATTTGCAAGTAAATTTGTTTCCTTGTTCGTTTGCATCCTCGATTGGATGTCATATTTCTTTTTCTTTATTAGTTTGGTGTACTCATTACTGTGTGGTTCTTCTGTTTCTTTTACGTTCCTCGTTAAATAGTCTTGGTTTCTTTACATTTTCACTGGTCAATTTGCTTTTTTTTAATACTAGCTTATGCAGTTCTTAGATTTTAAGTTGGAATTACTGTCAATTTTCTAAAGCTTTCCGATTCCTTTTATCTCAGCGTGAAACCGATTTGGTACTTGACTTTTGTGTTCTTTCTCAGATTCTTTTTTAGACATACTCCAGTTCTAACCACTTTATAGTAACTTCCTACGTCTACACCAATTAACACTGTGACTTCTTGGTTATTAATCTAGAATTCAACCGTCTGTTTCAAAAAGAAATATTTAGAAAAAAAAGTCAAGTTGAATTCGCCTATGAAATTCAATAGTTTCTTGCCTTTTTGATATCTGTTTCCGTAACCGTAGTCTTCCATTTGTGCTCCGTCTTCCTCCATTTTAACATCCATTTTGGAGTTAGATTGCTCAGTGATGTCTCACACGACTTTTCCATTAGCTCAGTACAAGTAATCCATTTGTCTGACCTTATTCTACTTTTGGGCCATACCATGATGACTAGGCCACTATTCCTCTTCAATACAGTTCATTGTACCTCTTTTTCTACAACGTTCTATTTTTTCCATCAATTCTGGTGGATTTCTTCTTCACAGTGTTATACGAGTAGAATGATTTCTGACCGCAATTACTGCTCCTTATATGCAAGTGCTCGTTATAAACGAAAAAATATACGTAGATATACGCTGTATCGAGTAGGTTTTCTTTCATTATTTTATGATGTTTTCCTTTACAAATATGAGGCAGAGTCAAATTAAAAACTTAAAAGTGCCCTAAAAAATGCACCTAACGAAACCTTGTCTTACAAATTGGCTGAGAAGTTATTTTTGAGTAATGGTATTCTTTTGCAACACGACAACGCACGGCCACATAGGCTACTGCGCGGGCAACGGCGGCGACCATCCAAGATTTGAAGTTTGAATGTCTACCATATCCTCCTTATTCCCCTAACCTCGCCCCCGATTATCATGTCTTTGGTCCACTTAAAGAGGCATTAGATGGGAAGAATTTCTTTTGCTTTCACCCACTTTTACCCCAAGCTCAGAGCTTGTCGGGGAGGGGTGGCGGCTGCGACCGACTTAGATGTTAATTTCTCCTTCGGCATTCGCCTTACAAACTGGGGAAACGCAGAAAATCCAGTTCGAAGGAGCCGGTGTGAATCCGAAACATAATCCGACACATAAGTACTCTATCTCTCACATAGAGCCCATATGCACCAGGAGCGGATTCAAACCCACACCTACTAGTTGCCCGGCCAAGTGTCAAGCCCGTTTCCAGCGGACTCAACCACTCGGCTAACAACTACCAGAGTAATGATGAAGTGATTAAGGCGGTGCATGGGTGGTTGTGCACACGACCAAAGGATTTTTTTTCTTCGGGCATTAAGCACTTTCAAAACAGTGGAGGAGGCGCATACTACGTCGAAAAATGACATACTTGTTTTTGACATTGCTTTAATAAATTTTGTTTAGCAACGTTCTTAAGATTTTCATTTGACTCTGCCTCGTAATTTACATTTCCCTTTTGGTCGTCTTTTTTGAAATTTCTTACATCTCTTAGATCAATTCACGGTAAATATCCTATTCCTTTTTATTATGTATTTCTAACTTATAAAATCTAAGCAAAAAAGTTGCATTACTTCTTAGTTATATTTATATGTATAACTAATATAAATGTATATGTACATTTTTGTATTGCAAGCCTACTTTTAGCAAAACTATTATAAATTAAAAGAAAAACTGAAACATTGCTGAATTACAGTTTAGGCAATTTATGAGCAGGTTAATTTGGCAATGTATAAAGAAAGTAACGCTCATTGCGAATCATGCAATTTTAAATCAAATCATTTAAAACGCACCGAATGGTACGTTGAATACTTCCAAGTACTTAAATAGAAACAAAACACACATTGTTAAAAGCTGATTGTATACGTATGCTTAGGTCTGTTTTATTATTATTTTTTAATATTTAGTAATCATTTTAAAGCAAAATTTTTAACTGAAGATCCACTTACATCTTTGTGAGACAGCCGGACTCTCGACGACACTTCTTGATTTAAATAATTTATTTTAAACGGGGTGGTGCTTTTATTCATTAGTTTTTAATTTGTCGGAATAGTGTTAAAGGAGGCACACTGTTTCTGAGTGGAAAAAAAATACAAAAATAACGCTTGGGAAAAGTTTTGCTCACAAGCAAGAGCAACAAAGTCTCTCGATGAGAATTATTTTGAAAAACCGCCAAAATTAAGGGGAAAACTCACATCAAAAAACCTTCTGATATTGATAGTTTTTTCGTATTAGATGGGAAATTTCGTTCAAATGTGAAAAAATAAAACAGAAATTTAAGAAAATAAACTTTATTAAACACAACAGATTTTTGTGACAAAATATCCCAACTGTGTTCACAACAATTAATTCGGACTAACTGCCTTACGCCGGTTAATAATATTAAAAGTAACATTTAAAACTTGAAATCAAAGCAGCCAGCTGTTGTTATTAAATATTGCCAAAACACAAACCCGATACGTATTTGGCCGCTTTGTTGAAAAGTTTTAACTAATTAACACAAAAATCCATTTTAATGTCGTTCGTAGTTATAAACGCAATTTAAATGTTTAAATTGTTTTAACCCATGACAGGATCGCTTCTAATTGATACATAGGTAGCTGTTAGTGAGTCGATATATTAACAATCCATTACTGCAATTATTACGATTATTAAAGACAATTTAATTTTGAATTAACATTCTGAACACAGCGAGGGACAATTGTTTGAATTGAACAATACAAAACGAAATTGTGGTTATGAAAAAAAATCATAATTGAGTTTTACCAATCACGAGTGTGTATGTGCGGTGTCATGTATGAACGAAACAGAAAATAAATAAATAATGAACGGTTTAATAATAGAGCTGTAGCGAGAATAAGAAGACTGCAGCATTTATTCTGCAGTTATTGCTGCCTGTTGTTGGCCCTCAACTTTCTCAGCTGTAAGGAAAAACCATCAACGTCAGAATGCACTTGTTAGCCAAGAAAAACAGCGTCTAAAAGTCAACGTATAAAATGAGTTAGTAGCTATGAATGCGTGCTACAGGAGTGTTATTTACACGAGTTTATAACATTAGCACATAATTGTTGAATAAACGGAAAACTATGCGACAGTTGGCAACAATAGAATCATTAAGTCCGTTCAGTTTAAATTTGTACGCAAGTGTTTTCTGGTATTTACTAAATACAAAAATATTGTCAGAAGACTAAAGTTACTCCTTGCAAAAAACAAACAAACTCGAGAAATTACTTCTTAAGCAAATAGGACTATCTAAAATTTCCCTACTCAAAACATTAAAATTTTATGCAAGGTGGATTTATTAAATTCATGTATCTGATATACGTCTAAGACATTTAATTAACCTGGTGGCACAACTTTAACAACGTTTATAAAATGTGGTGGTTTTCTTCCCAAACATTTTAAATTAATGTTTGAAGAGAAATAATTAGAGATATAGAAAAGGCTCACAAAAACTACTCTTAAAGTTTTTTTTTGACTAACCCTAATGAGATATTTTCAAAAAATAAAATTTACATACACTAGTAAACACGCCAAAAATGAAAGCGATGTAATGAAAAGTTTATTTAACAAATTCTTTTTAATCTCTAATGGATGCTAAAAAGGTGAAACTTTGCAGACGCTTTCTCGAAAGGGCTTCTTTATCACCACTAACAGTGAGAGAAGGAATATATATATTTTTTTTTTCGAAAACTATCTGGCGAAATTTTTACGTACGTAGATTTTGCCACAGCCACCCAGGACTACAATAATTGTTGGACACATGTTATATAAGTGCCTTTAGAAATGAAGCCCTACTATGTAGATTAATTTATTATGTTTTTTTTCAGAAAGTTTATCTTTGCTTTTGGAAACGTTATAGTATAGATTAATGGTATTATTGTTTTTATGTTTTTGTAGCTTTCAGATCATATTCATAATCAACGAGTCATGTGTCCTCTATTGCTCCAATCTCTTGGATGTTCAGATTTAACCTGATATTAATTTAAGCTGATATTTTCTGGGAAAATTATTTCTACTGATCTTTAAGCGATTGTGTTTACCAAATATGATCAAAATCATTTTTAAAATTAAAACAAAATTCTCTTCGGTGATAAAAGAATTTCTGCCCAGAACCGACCTACCAATTTCACCGGTGAGAAGTTAGCAACAAACGTTCAACAACAAAACCTGAAAATTTAACTTGGCTGCCAAAACCATCCTAATTATCACAGAACTATAATTTTAGCAGAAGAATTTTGATGCAGAATCATCTGGCTTAACGGAGCTATATACAATGGTGTTAAAATTATAGTTTGTGATAAGATTAGGATGGTTTTGGCAGTCAATTTAAATTTTGTTTCTAGAAGCTTGTTTCTAACTTCTCACCGTTTCTAATATCAACGAAATCCATCTATTTATAACCGGAACATGATTTACATCTGATATTAGAAACACCATTAATCACATGCGCGGATTAATTAAACTTCTTGAAAAAATATCAAGAATATCAATTTAATTATCCACTTTGAAAAAAAAAAAAAAAACATATTGTTATATCTGCAGTTTGAAACATTTTCAGGAGTAGGCAACTTTAGGAGGCTCTATTTTCTTAAGTATTGTGCGAGCTTGCTCATTAAAGACTTTCTTTTTATGCAAGGAATGGCAGCCTACTTTTGTGAACACTTTATGTTCTATGAGAATCAATTTTGGTAAATAGAAAGGCAAAATGATTAGAGGCAGTTTAATATATTTGAAATTAGAATTAAAATCTAGTAAACGTTTATTTTTGTTTGATAATTAATAGATTGAAATCGAAATTTATAAAATGTAATGGAGGGAAAAATTAATGTAATAATTTTATGGTTATAAAATAAGGCCATATTGATCTTTTACACATATCGTAGAAGTTTATCTAAATTCAAATAATTTTCTGTAGTAAACTTGCCCTTGAAATTTAGGAGCAGATGAAAGTAAAAAACTCAATAATTTTCTTTACACATTAAAATTGAATGTTTCGCTTCGTAATTTGATCAAGTCTCTATAATTACAATCAAAAATATTTCGGCATATTTTTTAGTCAATTTGCACTTGGAATAATAAATGAAGATATTTTAATAGAAAAGAAGAAAATGAAAAACACATTGTAGAAATAGAAGGCTACTACGAGACACAAAGAAAAGCGGAGATTTTCGTAGACAGGTAAGAAGAGAAGAGGAAATATTGCAAAATAGATAGTGTACGTTAAAGAAGAGGAAACTAATACAAGAAATAGATTAAGAAAGCAGCAAATGAAATACTTATTTTAAAATAGATGATTACTATAAACGAAAGGAAAATCTGTATTTTTATACTGGTTTTTTTAAGAAAACAAAAAGACCGGAGAAAACCAGATAATGTACCTTACGTTAAGGGTAAAAATGGAAATTTTATGAATAAGTAAACGAAAGTATGGGGGAGACAGAGAGAATATTTTGACGAGGTATTAAATAATGGCGTGAGGAACAGGATATAGACACAACCAAAAAAGGAAGAAACAGAAATGGTCATAAGAAACTTGGAAAATAATAAAGGTTCTAGAAGAAACTATACAATAAGAACACCGGTACAGCGGAAAAATGGGAATGCAAATAAATGAAATCATGAGAAAATGTGTGAGAATAGGTGCGGAAACGAAAGCGGACACACAGCAAGAAAATATAATTTGAAGAGGTGAAAGTGCTTGCTATCTAAATGTGAAAAAATAGTTTACGTGCAGACACTCTAAGACCAGTGTGATCATATCTGTTTGTAACAAACTATTTTAGTTCATTTCTACTTCCTTCATAAATTCAATATTTCAAACATCTCTAAAATTACGAATAAGTGTGAAGAAGAAATAGATGTCAGACTGATTAAAAGATGTACTGAAATATTAAACAAGATTTTATATCAAGAAATATGAGAATTAATCTCTGTAAGCTGTACAGCTTTATAGGGATGCTAAACGAAGAAAATAAATAAAATGCAAGGGGAAATACCTCTACCTAGCCATGAAACAAAAGAGTTACGTTATTGTTTTTTAACAGTTATGGATTGATGAGTTTTGGACACGTCTGTGTAAAAAATTCAATTCATTTGCTCAAAAAAATAGGAGATATTAAACTAGTAGAAAATGAGTCATTTAAAATTAGAACATCGAAGTGTAACAAAATTTTTGACTAAAGAAGGAAATATTCCTAAAAATGTCGTTGAGAGAATGACGCCAGTCTTAACCATGATTGCCCATCATATTTCTAAGTCAAATTTTGGTCACAGCAGATTCAGGACGATCCAAGAAGTGGAAGATCCTCAAGAATTTTCAAATACAGAAATGGTAAAAAAGTTGAGGATTTAATTATGAGGGATCGACGTCTGAAAGTGTCATGAATTACTACAAAAGCTGGAATGTCTGAAGCTTCAGTTTTAAGAATTTTGCACTTAGATTTAGGCCCTAGCAAAGCATGCTGGGCTACTAGGCTGTTGACGCCAGAACAAAAATTGTGTCGCAAGAAAATTTCAGCGCAAAATTTAGCGTCTAGAGGCGAATCCAAATCT
The DNA here is from genome assembly GCA_033060865.1 of Dorcus hopei. Lineage (NCBI taxonomy): Eukaryota > Metazoa > Arthropoda > Insecta > Coleoptera > Lucanidae > Dorcus > Dorcus hopei. The sequence goes on from CM065418.1 coordinate 13,835,812, forward strand.
ATTTTCACAAATTATCACTGGCGATGAAACTTGGGTACATTACCCAGAAACAAAACAAGAATCTATGTAATGGATGCATAAACGTTGTCCACCCCCGAAAAAGACACGAACACAAAGTTCTGCAGGAAAATTAATGGCTAAAATTTTTGGGATAGTGAGGATATTCCTTTAATTGAATATATGCCAAAAGGCTCAACTTTTAATGCAGAAGCTTATCGAAGTACACTTCAAAACTTAAAAAAATGTTCTTGAACAAAAACGACCTCATAAGCTCTGTAAAGAAATCTTTCCCTTGCCCGACAATTGCAAGATGCATAAAGCAAGAAAAAGAAGGAAATGATCGATGAACTGCTCCATCCTCCATATAGTCCAAATCTGGCACCCTCCGACTATTACCTACTTAGAAAACTTAAAAATAACCTGAAAGGCGATTTTTTTCAAATGGGTTAGAACAACTGGAAAAAGAGTGGCACAAGTGTGTAGACATAAATGGAGAATATATTGAAAAATAAAAATTTTTAATTACCCCCTCTCTTCTTTATGATTAGGTAGATATTTTTTTAATTTCCCCTCATCTCAAGAAAAACTTCTAGATGGAAAAGAGGATCCCGAGAAGAATATTAGGGTGGAAAAAGGCGACCGAGGTTTATGAAAAAGAATCAAAGAAGATATATGCAAGTTGTGCCGAGATGCGAAAATTGTGGAAGTGATAAAGGCAAAAAGGCCTTTAAGGAATAACGAATGACGGAATGGCTAAATACATCGCAGGGAAAGGAACCTGGCAAAAAAACATTGTATACCAAAGAAAAAATGCAGGGAGATAGTACTGAAAGGTCTACAAGAAGAAAGTGTGTGTCCTTAAAAGTTGATAAAACTATAATAATGACTGTGAGAAACATTGAACTTCTAGACTACATTGCATTGCAATTCTGGACTACTTTGCCAATTTAATTGATTCTCTATCTCTAATACTAACACAGTTACCTATAGGAAGGAGGAGTATAGTTGTCATCCTGTAGAGATGTTGAAAATTAGTGCTACTTTAAATGTTGATTTATTTATTTCCAAACTTGTATAACTTTGAAAATCTCTTTTTACCATTTTCAATTATCTTGTGGAGTTGAACAATACACGACTTAATTAAAAATAAGCAATTAAGAGGGACATATATGTATGTATAATTATTAATTCAGTGTACATTACATTTATTAATGTGGAGTGTATTAATTCTAAGTATTATTTTGAGTGAATTTAAACCGTAAACAAATTCGAACGCGAATGTTTTATTTTTCTAGAACGTCTGCATTTCCATTACTAAAAAAATAACCGACGAATCCACTAATGCGCTTATGATTAAAATGATAATGAAATGGCGTGATAAGAATAATTCTCTCGGCTCCGAAACCTTTCAGTCTTTTTACGGCCGATAAAATAACGTCGCCTATAAAAACCGAGAGAATTTCCAAACCGAGGAAAAACTGATAAAGCAGCGCGATTGAAGCGTTGTAATACCTGCGGAGGATTCTTTAGTCGTGGCCTTTTCTTGCCTGAATTTCGAGATATAATAGCTCAAGAGCTGAATATCATTCCTCACTGGATCCTCATAAGCCCAGACGTTCCGGCGGCGAAGTTGCGATTTGTCACCCGCGAATGAAATGCACGCGAGGTGGCCTTGACCTGGATCAATTTTAGATAGATAATTTCACTCTCTTTTGGGACAACAGTCAACAGCTTCACAGCAAGGGCAAAGCACGTGTTAAATAATAGATAAGATAGCCAGCGAATTTATTGAACCGAAAGCTCCAAAGCGAAAGCTCCAACGTATAAGGTCATTGCTAAGGCCATGCTAAAGCACTTTACACGATTAGTAAAATCTCTCAACACTTAATTATTGGGCTACAAAATTTTTAAATCTCTTCTTGAAACTTATACTGAAAAAGATATAAAACATTATTTTTTATTGTTCGTGTAAACAAATGCTGTCATATCAATAAAAGGTTAACGTAAATATTATCTCGCACCAAGTACGAGTATTACGAGTACATCGCCCGATTTATATAACACTCCCTCCCATTTTTAATAACTTCTGCACTAATTAGAACAGAAAATTGAAACCCAGCATGATTCAAATAAACCATACGAACTACCTTTTGGAGCGATAAGATCATCATAGATAACATGACGTCATATTGATATTTTCCAAAAAAATTGGAAACTTTGAGATAACCTAGCGACTAATTTTTTATATAATTTCCACCAAACTGAATACCACTCTTTTTAGACAACCCGCCATAACTTATTACTACATATTTTGAGGTCTCATTAACCTTCAATAAATTTTTTATTGGATTTAAATCAAGGCTTTTAATAGGCCATTCCAATACATTTATTCAATTCTCTAATATCAAAGCATTGATCGTTCTAGATGTGCAACTATCATGTCTTTGATTCACACTGTTTCCAAAATATTTTGGTATATCTCTTCTGTTAGATGATTTCCTATTTTGGAACAAACCCCTCGATGTCGTTCGCTATTATTTAAATACTTCACTTCTACCATTAGCACTAAAAGGAAAATCTTTTCTTCAGAAGAAAAGTTCAGAAATAATTATAACTGTAAAAATATTGCTATCTTAGCAATTAACCTTCGAGATCTTCCTTCCTTCGGCTAATTTTATAATTGCTCTGATCTTTTCTTTTTCGTTTAAATACCTTCATGTTTTTTTTTTTAATTTCGAACTGATAAATACCTTGCAATAAAATCTAATTACTTAAAAAAAAACTATTACAAAGTAAAAAACAGAGAGTGTTGGTACTTTCTAATATTATATAGAATTTGTTTCGATAAGAGTTCTTATCTTCATCAGGCCTGAAAGTTACAATATCGTAGTAAGAGAAAAAAATTTTATTGTTATAGTATTGTGTACATATTGTTTTATATGTTAAATTGTTGAAATGATTAGTTTGCTTGTTAGAATAAAATTATAACAAGTGGTTCTAAAGTGATTTTGAAGATTGGATTATCTCAAGATTAAAATTTTTAAATTAAAATAAAAGAGTTGTATACAGTGAAAGTTGGACACATCTGAAAAATTTCCACTGCATCTTCACAAACATAAAATGCATCTACCAAAATTTGAATGCCTCTTGTCATATACCGAGGAGATCAAAATATTTGAAATCGACATAAGAGTAAAGTACCTTTATTTTTCAAAATACGCGAAAATATTATTTGAGAAAGCTATTCAGAATTGCTATAAGATCTCAAATATGAAATCATAGGCTCTCTAATATGAAAAAAAAATTTTTGACAAAAAAGTGACATTTTTTATGGTATCAATGTTATTGATCATAATTTCTAGTTGGTAGACGAGCGGAAAACAAATGTCAGAGTTTATTCATGTCACATCTGAAGAAACGTCCAGCTTTATACATTCAAAGTTACAATGACGTAGTAAGAAAAAAAATGTTCTTAATGTTATAATATTGTATACACATTGTTTTAAATGTTAAATTTACTTAGATCATTTGTTTTTTGTTTGAATAAAATTATAATAACTTTTTATAAAGTGTTTTTCAAATTAGATTACCTTAAGGTTAACGTTTATAATTTACAATAAGAGTTGCATAAACAGCCTGTGGGTATTTAACCGGGTTTCTTCATTAACGCCGTTCCTATTGAAAATATGGAAAATGTTTTATATAAAAGTATCATCCGTTCAAGTTTCGCATAATTTAAAATTATTTTCAAAAATACTGGCTGCTCCAATTTGGCTGTACGATGTGTAACTTAGTTATTTTAAATAGAACACCCTATGTTTTATAACCAGGCTTACGATTTCGGTCCACGTCGCATTTAAACAAACTTATTGAAAATTTGCTATGGGCCACGCGATCGCATAAATCAAAAAAGTATGTAAGACAATATTTTTCTAATCAGATGCTCCCCCACTACCTGCCGTATTGTGCGAAGCCGGAGAATTTACAATCCAATATGTTCGAAGTGGGCCGAAATCGTAAGCCTGCTTATAACGAATTTGAGATGACTTTTATAATTAATATTTCTTTCACGAAGAAAATTAGAAATCAGATATTGTGGTACTGTTACGAGCTAAGTGGAAGGTATCTACCGCAGTAACAAAATTTACTTTTCTTTAAACAGAGATTCAGTAAAACTATTTTCATTTCGACAACAAATAAAGGGCAATAACTTTTGTTTTTTTAAATGGAAAAATTAGAATTATTTTGTTGTTCCTACAGTTTTCAAAGGTTTCGTATTTATTTTGGAAAATCAGTATTTAATTTTGTTAGTTGTTGTAATATTCAAACATTAATACAGTGAGAGTGTAAAGTTTGGAATAATCAGTATAAAGCGTAAATTATTGATTTTTAAGAAAATTCCAAAAACAGGTCAATTTTTGATTTAAACTGCGCGTTCTTTGGCTTTGCACCTCAATGTACAGAGTGTCACAGATAAGAGTGATGATGTCACTGACATTTTTTTTTAAATGACAACCCCGAATTTTGAGTTGATATTTTGATAGCCTCCGTGACTGTCAAAACGATGCTACAAAAATGTTGATCTCTTTCATAAGAAAATTTTTCAGAAAATTAATAATGAAAACTGAAAAGCAGAGTTTTAATTTTAAAGTTCTTAAATGCATTTCAATTAAAAAATAAGTAAACTTAGGATATAAAACATCGTAAATGGATAAAATTATATCAAATTAAATATTCAAAATGTCCGTCACCTTCTTCAGGATCTCCAGTTAAAAATAATCTCAATAAGTGGCGATAGATATTTGACTCAAATCTCTATGGCGTACCGCGGTGATGAAAGATCACTGAACAATGAATCCAGCTATACATAAAAATTGCTATCAGGCTGATTAAGTAGCTGTAGGTGTCAGCAGGATGGAGCACCATCACATTATGCAAGACTATGCGAGAATATTTAAACAATGTGTTTCCCAATCGGTGGATTGGAAGACGGGGTCCAATAGAATGGCATGCCAGATCTCCCGATCTGACACCGTTAGATTTTTTCCTCTGGGGATTTGTTAAGAATCAGGTGTACAAAGAAAAGCCCAATAATTTAGATCAATTAAAAGATCGAATTACAAGAACAATTAGAGCTATACACCCCGAAACTATTCGCAATGTTCTGCAAGAGTTTGAAGCTAGACTGGACTGGTATATTGCCAAGAAGTTGGTGGCAGACATTTTGAACATTTAATTTGATATAATTTTCTTCATTTACAATGTTTTATGTTCTAAGTTTACTTATTTTTTAATTGAAATGCATTTAAGACCGTTAAAATTAAAACTCTACTTTTCAGTTTTCTTTATTAATTTTCTCAAAAATTTTCTTATAAAAGAGGTCAAAATTTTTGTAGCATTGTTTTGACAGTCGCGGGGGCTATCGAAATATCAACTCAAACTTGAGGGTTGTCATTTAAAAAAAATGTCAGTGACTCCATCACTCTTATCTGTGACACTCTGTACATTCAGGTGCAATGCCAAAGGACGCGCAATTTAAATCAAAAATTGATCTGTTTTTGAAATTTTCTTAAAAATCAATTATTTACGCTTCATACTGATTATTCCAAACTTTACACTCTCACTGTATATATTTCGTCAATAATGTCTAGAGCGCACTTTACTATTTGACATAAAACAAAAGTTAAACTTAAGCACAAGAACTCTTAGGGCCAATTGTAGGAAACGTAGTTAACCACACGATCAAGTTAATTAAGCAATTGATTAAGCAATATCACTTGAGGAAACTTAACAACCCTCAAAAATACCAATGAAAATTATTTCTCTCGTTACTATTTAACCTATCAGAAGCCTTAACAATGAATTTAGTAATCATGTATTTAACAATACTTTATACGACCAGGACTTAAAAACTTAGCAAATTGACCTTTTACTTAAAACAAGCAAAATGTTTGAGTAAATACTCACTCCTGATTTTAATTAATATGTTATAATGTAGAAATTTTGAAATAATATTAAATACCTCCTCAGCCGTTCCATTTAAAAAACAAAAGTTATTATTTTGTTACTGGGGTAGATATCTTCCACTTAGCTTGTAACACAATATCTGGTTTCTTAGGTTCTTTGTTAATGAGATATTAATTATAAAAGTTAGATTTGTATTTTCCGAAAACCGCAAACAAAGCCCAATATCTTAAAAACCATAGGACTTAGGTACAGGGAACCCTTATAAAATTTACCCTAAAATAACCTGACAAGCTCTAATTCGTTATAAAACATAGAGTATTCATTAATTCAGTTCAATTACACATCGTACAGCCAAGTTGGAACAGCCTGTATATTAGAAAATAATTTTAAATTATGCGGAGCTTGAAAGGATGATACTTTTGTTTAAAACATTTTTCGATATATTCAATAAGAATGGCGTTAATAAAGAAACCCGGTTAAGTACCATAGGCTGTATAAGTCTGAATTGTTAACAATATTTTTATGTGCGTGTTATGTATTATGTAAAATGAGATATTAAATGTTACAATAAAAATATGAAAAAATTTTCTTGAGGTTATGTTATCTTAATTTAATGTAAATTTCGTGTGTAATGGTTTTTAACATTAAACAATTAATTCTAAGGATGATCAATATCAATTTTAAAATAATTTACTTACGGCTAACATCAAAAAGATAATAAGAAAAAAAAGTTGACAGTTCTATCAGTGAAACTGTCAATCCTATCCTATTTCTTCTGTATTAGATTATCCATCGAATTTAATATAAAATTACCAAATTTTGTGATTTTATCTTAATAAATATACAAAATATTCAATATTTTCGAAATTGAGAATTTTCAGTTTTTTGAAAATATTTCAGAAACGAATGAAGATAGAAGAGTTTTATTTGTACATTCTTATAGACCTCAAAACAGCGCAACTTTTTTTTGTAATTTAATAACTTTTGTATCTGTTATAATTTACGAGATCCCCACGTTGAGACTTTAATTAGTTGTAACCCTGTATACAACTCTTTTATTGTAAATTATAAACTTTAACCTTAAGATAACCCAATTTCAAAATCACTTTATAACCACTTATTATATTGTAACAAAAAAAAAACAAATAATTTCAATAATTTTAACGAAATGTTTCACTCGCGACATCCCGCGATCACTTTTTGACCTAACATTGCATTAGGATTGACAAATTGCAGCTAGTTCGCTACTTAATAAGTCATCCCATACAAGGCGGCCATGCGTGCTGTCAAAGCATAATGAAGGTTTTAAAAATTTTATTGCATATCGGTTTTGATTGCAGTGGATTCCTCGAGCATCCTCTATACAGCTATTTCGGCCCTATTTGGGGCCTCGTCAGCAGAAGAGGAATCCACTGCAATCAAAACCGACTTGCAACTAAATTTTTAATAATTTTTACATTTACAACAATACGTACACAATATTATAACATTAAAAACATTTCTCTCTTACTACCAAATTGTAACTTTCAGGCCTGATGAAGATAAGAATTCTTGTCGAAACCGATCACTACAACAACTTTAAAAAACAGAGATTCCCACTTTTCTAATCATAGTGGTACACAATATATTTTCATCAACAACTTCACAGCCATCATGGTTAATACGAATAAAGCGTTCAATAAAATGTTTTTCTTTTATCAATTTTGATATTAAGGTATAATAAAAATTAGGTTGGTGCAGTTTTTACTCGTGATATTATTGAATGAAAAAGAAAAGATTTGTATCGAGTAATTAGTATACCGGGTGTCCACTTTGATTACGCACCATAGAAATTTCAATGCAATTTTTTATAATTGTAAATTCCTACTTCCCTTTTGAAGTTATTGTTAGAGAAAGCACCATACTGAATGCAGGCTTGTTGATCCACGATAGTCTGCATGATCGCCGGATTTAATACCAGACGATTTCTTCTTGTGGCGTTATTTAAAATCAGATTTGAATGAGTTGAGAGGTAGAATCGTGGAAGAATGGGCAACTATAACTTCTAGAATGTTAAGCAGTGCTCGTAGAAGCTTCTAGGACAGGTTGATCGCAAACGGCGAATTATTTGAACATTTCATGTGGTACCTATTAATTTATAAATAAATATTTTTCAATACGAATTATGTTTGAAGTCTTTATTTTTCACTACAAAATTTTAAAAATCAATAAAGTTCGTTATATTCCCATTTATTCGAAAAACATAGTAAAAGTAGTCTTAGCTAATGCATAACACAAAACTATGTATTATGCCGTTTAGTGCTTTATGATACATTCGATAGGAGTGCAGGAATTTACAATTAAAAAAAAGCTATGGTGCGTAATCACCCGGTATTTAATTAAAAACTTCTTTATTTCTTTGCAAAGATGAATGAATAAAAATAGAATCTCGTTATTGATGAAAGAAAATTGTTTTATGAAAACTTTAAAATTTGTTCCACTTAACTAATGCTCTGTTGTAGTTTCCTAATTTTTAGAATCATCAAGAAACATTAATATTAGAAACATTAGTGAGGATATTTATTTTTTTTGTCAAATTAAGTTTAGTAACGAAGACACAAGATTAGTCTTGTTTTAACACACGTTTGCAAAGAAAACGTAGCGTTAAGATCAGAAGAAATAAGAAGCAAAGAATAAAGCATGTAAGAGTAGAAAGAATAGATCTGAACACTTTCACCTGTGCGTATTGACATTAACTTTGAAAACCTATTTAATATCTCTTCTTTATAAAAGAAGTTGCTTAGTATTAATTAACTAGTGCACTAGTCACCATTTTGTAATTGTACACATGCTTGTCGTTCCAATTTAACGTCTTGTACAATTTTAAAATGCAATCGTTCGAGATATTTCTAATATCTTAACAGATTATTAATCATCCTGAAATTTAAATGCCTCCATTTAACCGATTCTCTATCTCTTATAATAAGCGAGATCCCCATGCTAGCCCTCGAATTTCAATCACCCTATATATCGCATTAGGTATTACATCTTGAATAAGTAAATAATCATATGTCCCTCTTTAAGAGGGACTGTCCATCTATTCTCTACAGTGTTCTGCTTTAAATCTGCCCCTCTAAATGTTCTTGCTTAAAAAAACACTGCCATAAAATTGTACTCGACTTAAAAATCATATTATGTAATTGTTCTATTGGTAGATCAGAAAATTGGCTTCAAAAGAGTATTAGACTAAGTAGGTATTACATCAAATACCTTTTTTACTGAAGAAATTAAGTTAGTTTAGCTTTAAGCATCACTTAGAATATGACTTACACAATGTTGTGAAACTTTAAGGCCCGGTTGTACAATGCCAGTTTAAATTTAAGCTGAAACGTAAACCCATAGCAACGATTATTTCAACAATTGTTGTTAAGAGCTTAAGCTTTGGCTTAAAGTTAAACTGGCATTGTACAACTGGGCCTTAAGCGTCACTTAAATTTAAAATGAGTTAATTTCTTCGGTGCATACGACCATTAAAGCCCGTTCACAATGACTACACTAAATACAGGTTTGAAGCATTTTTTTTGTAATGTAAATACTTAAAATTCTAAACTGAAACTAATTAATGTGTTTAATTATGAATAGTAAATCAATTAAATTTAGAATTACTTCGTTTACGTTAACAAACAGTGCATTCAAATGATTAATTTATGTTACGTTAAGTGATTGTGAACGGGGTATTAGAGTCAGAGTAGTGCAGATAATATCATCATTCATAATACAATTAATATGCAAATAGACATCTTCCTCATGCTTAAATTCTTAATAATTTCGTCCTTTTCTTTTGCCATAATATAGACTTTTAATAGTCTCTATGTCAGTACATACCAATTTCTTTAATTTTCTCAAAATCGCATCTGTCCTTGCATCTGCGGTTTTTCCATTTCTCCGTCATCTTTACTCGATTATCTACCTTATTTAAATTGCTTTGAGCTGTACTTTATTTGAAAATGTAATCGATTATTTCCTCCATAAATGGCAATAATTCTATCATGAAAACATTTAAGAGAGCTTTCTGTTAATGACAAGAACTTTATTGTACTTCAGCATTCGAACTATACTTCACATGTACATGGTGATTCTTAAACAGACTGACAAAAAATACTGACAAAAGAAGAGACTTCCCAGAACATGGAAAAAATACTAAAAAGATTTTATACAACAATTTATAATTAATTAAAATGTACCCAAAATGCACGTTGCGCCCATGGATAAGACGAGAACCAAAAATTTACATCTTTAGATGCGTGCAATAAACGTTTATGGTGTGATGCAGAGAATCAGAGTCGTTCAATCACAGAACTTGACCTTGAACACTTGCACAACTCGCAGAAATTAAACAAATCCTAACTTTTAGGAGACTCTAGAAATGTCGCTGCTAATTCTTAATAAAAACTAGAGTATTATTTTTTTAAATTTTTACATCTAGGCAGACTATTTAATAATCTACTCAAAATAAATCGATTTTCAGCAGCAGGTTATTTTTCACTTTTGAATATTTACACATATGCACCTGTAAGTAGTGATAATATTTTAAACAATTAAATAAATAATATTTGACAATTAGATAGCAAAATCTTCACTTGAACAATCTCTTCAGGAATTTAAGATCTACAGATTCGGTAAATGTTCAACTGGACATCCTGTTATAATGCGTACGACAGGGAACGCACTAGAAAAATAAAGAGAAAAAGTTGACTAATAACTTTGATTCATCTTTGCTCCAGAATTAGGTAATGAATTTTAAGTAAAACGAATGTACATCCTAATTTTTCTTATATTTTAAGTTCGCTAACGGTTTCGGTTTATATAAAACCTTCAGGCTGCTATTGTCAGTTGATCATATGAATAAGATAAAAGCACATTGGAAAAGATAAATTGAAATCACAAGAAGCAGATGTGTAAGCTAAAAGTCAAAGTCTGCTTAGCAGAAAACAAAGAATAAAAATTAAAGGAAGTATGTACTTCACAGCACAGTTTGAAAAATTAGAATATTTTTGAAGAATAATTTTTAAAAAGAGGTGAAACGAGTTAATGTAGCATTATTTATTCCTTTTTCATTCTTTTAGAGCACTTCATTATTCTGTCATTCTTTTAAGACGCAAAATCATTGTTTTGATACATTAGGAAACGCTTAACTTTCAAAATACACAACGGAATTTATTAAAATAAAAAATGTAATCTTTAAGTGAATTTCTACAATGACGCAACTTTTCATGTTAAGGCGGCGCTACATTACATGGCAAACTAGCTAAACGTTTGTGATGTGTGAAGGTTCGCCGAATAGTGTGTATGGTAGAGCATTTGTCAAACTCCTTCCAACGTTTGCATTTGTATACGTTCCGATAGAAGTCGGTATATGAGACACTTAAATGCGATTCAGCAACATCGTACACATTATTTGACAAACGTTTGGAAAACTGTACAATCTCAATCAAAAGTAATGAAACGCTCAAAACCGAAACGCTGTAGTCAGAGAGAGAAGATACCGAGTGAGATGAAACCTTATGGCAAACGAATGCTTCCGAAGTCTTTCGGAACCCCACAACACGTTGCGCTCTCTCTAATTCGGCATCGTTGCATTCTGACTACAGTGTTTCGGTTTTCAAAGTTTCATTACTTTTGATTGAGGCTGTACACATCACCAACGTTCGACATTCGCCTACTTTGCCATGTAATGTGGAGCCGCCTTTACACTTCAACGTTGCTATGAAATCGGAACGCAAATTCAATTTGCGTCCTTGGAAGAAAAAGCTCGTCTAAAGAGGAACTTCCGAAACTTTAGATTTTGCTGCGATTCCGGTAACAACATCCGTGCATGACTTTAATTAAATTGTTAAATGTAAAACTACGGAAGCTCATTAAACGCAAATAACGATCATCTTTATCAATTTAGTATCGCAGGTCATGAATCATTTTATTTTATTAGTTTTAATTACTAAGTTGTTTGCGTTCTATAATTTCTGGATATTTGGTAAATCTATTGAATAAAATAAATGGGGACAATTGTTTTAAATGCAGAAATAATTATTGAATATCTTTATTCTTAGTTAATTTGCGTTTGGTTAAGGATGTGAAAAGATGTGGGATCAAAATTGTATTGAACAAAAATTAAGAGTGCGAGTACAAAAGTATGTAGGCGAAGTTAGAATAAAGGATTCGGATTTGGAAATCGGATTAGACAAACAACAAATAAGAAGAAATTATTCGAGAAGTTGAAGGGCTAAAGACTATTTTTTGTTAAAGTTTATTTTTCAATAGTCCTGTTACAACAGTTTTTAATTGAATTTTGGGGAATATGAAAATAAAGCCTTGTTTACATTGGAGTTTTATTTCGTCAGCAACGGATTGAATTGTGAATTACACTTTTGTTTCCTTGGATTGGTTTCTGTCACTGTTTCTTTACTGTCTTTCGTTAATTATTTCTGGAAAATTAAAAAATATCCCATTTTTCTGAAATGTCTGTTGTTTCACCATTTTTCCTTTGTCGGCCTATTCAAGAATCATCCGGTATAATAAATACGTGACTAAATTTTAATTTTTTAAGACTATTTTCTTACAGAATTTTTATAATTATGGAATAAATGATGCCATAAAAATGAGGCTTTAATCGCAAACACACAAACATAAACTTGCTGACGCAAATCATAAAGCTGTCCCTAAGCAACTCGCAAATCTATTTAATATCAAAATCACGAAACTTGAGCTCTGCGTCATCAATCACAGAAGTTACAACCGACAATTATTTCAGTATTATTTCTTTGTTAACGGTGAATGAGAAAGAAGGATGGAGTTATGCTTCTTAAGTCTGATAATGCAACACCAAACGCGTTTTATTTATGACGCAGAGCTCTTCTCTTATGAAAACAATTTTAAAAATAAATCGCATGCACTAGATGCGTGCTACACATTTTCTCTACTCACCGAAATATTTTCTGACCGGTTCGGAATAGTATGTTATGTAGTCGACGAGTTTAGGATTCCTTGGGTTAGAAACGTACATTCTGTAGATATAGTCGCTTGTTAACTTTGAGGGATAATAAAAGTCATAGTCATATCTGAAAAAGAAAGTTCATGTTAAAAGGATAATTTTTTCGTATCGAGATTCAGTTGCATAAAATTGAATAGTACCACGCAGCCTAGCTAATTATTAACCAAATTTACCTATACATTTATAATTCATACCTGGTTTGGAAATTATAATTATGTATCATAAAGTAATATTCACAAAGGATTTTATATGTTATTGTGGTTTAAAAAATCATACAAGATGAAGATTTAATTATTAAACTATTAACTAAGTTTATCAAATTTAAGAAAAGAAAGATAATACAAAAAATTACAACTTTTCAAAAAGTAAGCTGACTCAAATTAAAATGTGTTGGGTTGGTTTGGGTTTCATCCTTGGTATAGATTTCTTCAATGTCATATTTTAAAGTCACTCTATTATGAAAAATAACAATATAAATTGTAAATAATCTTTATTAACATTCTTGGAAACGAAAATACTCTTTCTCGTACAGTTTTTTTTTTTTTGTATTTTTGGGGGTACAAGGGCTTCCGTTGCCTTTGCAGCCTTCAGCAGGACTTTTTCTGATAGATTAAACTCTTCTCTTTCCAATCACAGCAATTAAATGAAAAGTCACAAAATGATAAACAAAATATGTTGCTTAGATACGGCATTTCCAAAAAAAAAATCTATGATTCTAGGGATTTGATGGTTTTAATCAAATTATTATGAATCTAACGAAATAAAAAACTAGTCGGACATTAAGCGTTGAAGGCACCACGGGCGTTAAAATTATACGCCCTCGGTCGACGTATACTCCTCGGGTTGTCCATAGTCGATTGGGTTATAAGGTTTATAACGCCCTTGATACCTTAATAACTATTTTAATTTAGTAAATGATATGGAGTGTAGGAATAATTAATAGGAGGAAATCAGATTTGAAAAAACAGTTAACAGGAAAGAACTGGATGGAGAACATAGGAAGAGAAACATCGAAATGCAAATATAGATAGATAGTCGTGGACAAAGACAGAAACAAGAGAATAAAAACAAAGAAAGAGATTTTGTAATTGAAAATCATGAAATATTACGGAATTTAAAAATATAAGCATATAAGAAAGAATGATTATAAAGAGATCCGATGTATGTCGACTAAGAGAACGTCCAAGAATACGTTAACAGAATAAGAATTACAGACTGTAAACGCTGCAAGAGAGAGAGGGAGAGAGAGAAAGAGAGAGAAGAGATGGTATGATCCTCACGACTTATGGGGCTCCAGATTGAATAAGAACTTTCTTTAATGGGACGAACCGCCATCTAGTAATTTTCAACGTTTAAATCAATTTTACTATGTCTTACAAACTATTTTGACCTGTGATGTTAGTGGTTATTATTTATTTGATCTCATGTGTTAATTTTTCGAGAAAACCATTTTAATACTCCAAAGAACTAATATTTTAGCAAAAGCTTAGAACTGAAAAAAGTTTTTAAGATTCCTAACCGAAATACCTTGAAAACACAATACTTATTGTCATTGTATTTTCGCTTATAGGTAGGCCAGACTGAAAGTTTCTAGGAAACTGTATTGCCGCTTCGGAACGAAATGCGGGACAAACAATGACGTTAACCACCAATGTAAAACTTAGCGCATTAATTTTTCTCGCATTAATTCACGCGTTTTTGTCCGTTAAGCTGGGTTGACACAATCCCAGTGTACTGTGATCCAATACACTTTGATGCTGCTGCAAGTAGGCTCCAAGTAATGCGTGCGCAGCATCAAAATGCATTGGATCAAAGTGCACTTAGATCGTGTAAACCCAGCTTTAGACGTTAATGCAGATGTGGCCAAAGCATTACAAATAACACTTGTGTTGCCTACCTGCTGATGTATGGCAGGGGTGTGGTTCTGGGCACACGAGGGACGGGGGTGTGAATCCTTTTTAGTAGAGACGCCGTTTGCGCCCGAATCAACCTCGTTTCATCGTCGAAAAGCTAAAACAATCACACATCATTGTACATTCTCAAAATAAGGTGCACTCTATTAGCACGTTATTACATATTCATGAATACATACGTAAACCAGGCCAGTTTCATTTTGTCAGGATATATTATTTATTAGTTAAATTTACTTCTTATGTACCTACTCACAAAAATTCATAAGTAATAGAAATGAAATTCACACACTTACAAAGAAAGCTGAGAAAATGAGTGCAGATATTTAAGAGTTAAATTTATAATTTTGAAGCGCACGAAACCTACAGGTGTGTCACTTAAAGATGGTTTCTTTCATACCTTTCTAGTTACTCATTTTACAAAAAAATGTTTCTAATGAAAGTTTCACTAATTCATGAGTATAATTTAAAAATAGTCTAAATATATGTATAATATATATAATATATAATTGTAAGAGTGTTCCGTTTAGTCTGGGCGTTGTGTTACTTCGTTTCTTTAAATGGCACACCCTATACATTTTTACATTTTCGGATTTCGGACTGAAATTTTAACGCGATTTTATATACCACACAGGTCTTGAAGTAAACGGTTTTTGCGTTATTACAGTCTTTTTCTTTTGCTTTTCCCCTTTTGTCAATTATGTTTCCGAATATGTCAAATGACTTTCCAATCTGCAGGCCTACTGTACTTTGAGCGGACTGGAAAGTCATTTGACAAATTAGGAAACACAACTTATAGTTTTCTTTACCAAGGTTTCGTCTGGAAATGCTTTTTCACATCACCGTTGAGAAAAATTTTAAATGACATAGGTTTTTACATGAACTTGAGGCTTTTCAAATAACGGTAACATATGTTTTTTTTTACCATTATTAGATGTGCTGTTTAATTCTCATTCCAGTGATATAGGGTTGTCCAATGATTTCTGCACCTTTTCAAGTATTGCTGGAGTAATTTCTTGAAATGTTAATTTTCAGCGTTTTCATACGTTCATTAAAAGTTTTGAAGAAAGAAGCACAAACAGAAATTGAAACATTTCCGGCTATACCAGATATTGCTCTCAACTGCTCAAATGTTGTAATATTAACTTTTTTGTTTTGTTTGTAAGATAACTCGAAATTGATGCAATTTAGGGATGCGGAAGTGTATTGTAGTTTTTCTTATTTTTATATGTACAATTTATATGTAATTGTAAAAACTGTACAAACTGTACAGGTACAGCAAATTTACCTTGCGTTTATGAAACCTGGCCTTAATAACGTAATTAAAGCAGTTTCTTGTCTATTAAAATGTAATCAATTTAAACAGAATCTTCGAACTTCTTTTAAATCGTTCTGTAATAGATTTCATGTTATCCTTGTCCTAGTAAACAGCATTATTATTCGCTGCGATACATAGCGAGCTCGAGTTGCTTGTTTCGATCAAATAGCTTATAATTTGAATGCATAAAAGATACTACAAAAATTGCGCCCCTCGCCTAAAAAAAGTCATTACGCAAAAACGGACTTCAGATTCGGAATTAGCGTCCTCGATTCTCTAAGCGTGCGTCCACATATGTATCGTATATGATACGCAAGAATGATGCACCCAAACTTAATTTGCATCTCGTATCCGTTTTGTCACATCCATGTGTACGTCCACTTTCCGACTTGATACAACTGTATCGATTGTTCCACGTTGCACGTTTGTCACTGTGAAATTAGCTGCTGCTACCTATCCATCCTGTGTTTGATGTTTCGGCGAAATTCCGACTCCAAGTGTGACGTAGTATCGTATCCGCGTTTCAAATGATACAAAGACATGATACGGGGATGCATCACAGCAACACGTCCACACTTGGCTGATCATGAAACACGATCACGATCGGATACGCGGATACGACACATGTTTGGACGCACCTTAAGATGGTACTATTCTTATTTGCCCTTCCACCTTGACTCCAAGCACTTCCCTTGCCAGTTGACCATGGCCTTCAATTGTGTCGAAGAGGCCACTACCTTGAGAATTCATATAACATTTTAATAAAATCTTAGAACCTGTACTGCGCTGTATAAAATGTTTAACCGCATAGGTTATGTAAGCTGACATGACATAACTTGACATGAACGCTTGACAGCCGCAGATTTTGAATTTCACTTTTATAAATCCACAATTGAAACGAAAAATTGTCAGAATCTGTAACTGCTTGGATAAGAACCTATCTTGGATTCTCAGTCAACACGGTTGTCTTAAGGGACGATGTGTAGAAACAGCCATATTTGTCTTTACAACCACAATTATGAATTACTGGGACGATCGTCAACTTGCTTGTGAAATATTCTTAGATCTTGCTAAGGCCTTCTATACTCTAGACCAAAGTGGGCGATAACGCCCCTTTGTGGGCGCTAGAGGCCTACAGGGAGGCGGTAAAGGGCACAGAGAAAATTGGGGGAAACAAGACAAGACTCATATATAGCAGGCTATAATTTAACTAAAGTTATTAAAGTAATGATTGCGATTGTGATTTTTAAGATGTGGTTAAAAAGTTAAACATTTTAGGGGGCGCTAGAAAATAATTGATTATCAAAGTGGGCGGTAGACGAAATTAGTTTGAGAACCTATGCTCTAGACTCTAGACCAACGGTGGGCAACCTTTTGTAAATAAGATTAACGGTTAGTTAACAACTACTAGTAGGTGCACGTATGCTTTTTTATTGTTTCACATTATTGTTTTATTAATATTTGCCTTTTATTTTAAAACTTAGATTCAAGTCCCGCAGGCCAGATAAAAAGTTTTTCACTGGCCGACTCTGGCCCATGGACCGGAGGTTGCCTACCGTTACTCTAAAACACAAGATTTTACTAACTAAATTACAACACTGCAACACTACGGTAATCTTATTTTTACGATAGATATCAAAAAGTTGTTCTTGAGATTGATAATGAGATAAAAGAATCTTCTATAATTCAAATCGCTGCGCTACTGTAATTCCACAAGGAAGTATTGTAGGTCCCTTACTGTTCATCATTTTCATGAATGACTTATCTAGTAAGACAGACAAAGAATATGAATATTTTGAATTATGCGGATGAGACTTGCGTCCTTATCAAAGGAGAAACCTTTTCCGAAATAATTGAAAATGGGGAAAAGAGTACAGCGAAAATCAGTGAATGTTTTTTTTTAATAAATTAATTCTTAAAGACGATAAAACTAGTTGTGTGCTATTTAAAACTATAATCTTCTGCGAATAACATTTATTTATGATCACACAACTGGTCGCTTTGACCTCAACTGTCATGGCGAATGTTCAGTTGGAGGCGCTGTTTCCGAACGTATTCGGATATGGATATTCATTTGATTTATTTCAGAACGTTTCAATACAAAATGCTGGCATTGTTTCCCATGTAAATAATAGGAGTTAAGAACTTCTATACTTTTTCAAAATTTAGGCACCAGTTTGACTTGACAACTAATGTAAAATGTTCTACAAAGTATAAGCTACGAACGACGTGATCATAAGTGGTATCAATCACTTCAACGTACGTTAAGTTAGTTTTCAAGAAAATACCGATTTTCTGAAGAATTTATAGAAAACGTAGGTTAAACCAAAACCAACAAATGTTTTGCTCGGACAAAACAATCCCTGTTCCCATTCGAAAACTTTTAACTATACAAACAATAAAAGAATTACAAAAAATAGCGTAGAAAGCGATATACAATATATCCCAGATAATTTTTCCAGCATGGGGATCTCGCTTATTATACGAGTACGAGATCCCACCACGTGTTTTCTACGTTGATCAGTTATTTTAACGAAATACGATTCTAAAGGAAGATTACATACAGGGTATGTAATGTATATCGACTGGGTTGCCTTGCAAAAGTTTACCGCAAGTAGTCTTAATTACAGTTTTAATGACTTTTCTTAGAAATAAATGAAGTACCATCTAAAAGAGAATCATCTCAAAATTCGTGGATTGACAATCGTGGACCTATTTTATGACCTCCAAGGTTCTCTAAGGTTTTTGTTTGGAGTTACGTCAAGAATAAAGTGTTCAAGTATTTGAAAATGTTGAAGATCTTAGTGAATCTGTGCTTGCATCGTTTCGCAATATTAAGCCGCGTCCAGACATATTAACAAAACTTTGTAACACAACACTTTCGCGAACAAGTTGGTCGGTACTGTATAAACACGTCGTAATTTTCGTAATGTAATCAGAGCAACGATTCGCAGGCCACAATTAAGTTTACAACGTAATGGTCAATTGTTCGAACATCTTCCATAAATAGTCTAGTATCTTATTTAACTACGTATATATTGTTTGTTATTAATTAATGTTTCTGTTTCTTGTGTAGGATCTGAACCACGTGGATTTTTTTTAATTTCAAAAGAGTTTATAACTACCCTATTATTTAGAAATGATTCATTCCATTTAACCGAATTCGTATCCATTATAATAAGCGAGACCCCCATGCGAGAAAAGTTATCTGGGACATATTGTATAATAGCAATAAAAGCGTCATGAATTTTGGTTGTAACTGTACCGTAAGCATGAATATTTGTGGAACCACCAGGCTTCAATTTGCAAGGACAAACAAATTTACCAACTTGTTCATAACTTTCAGTAACATTGTTGATAGATAGCAATATTAGGAATATTGTTGATAACAGTGTCAATAATATTATTCTCAACAATGCTAATAACAAACACATCCTTAAAATTCATTACAGCTTTTTGTTAGCGACAATGTTGGTAACAATGTTAATAGCAATGTTAATATCAAATTGTTATCTTTATCTACGTTTCCAGTTCCAATCACATGAACGTTATTCACATATTCATTTTTGGTATTAACATGTTTTTGTTATTGTTTCCTCCTATTATTTACATGGGAAGCATTTCCCGCCATATTGAAATGAATCGTCCCCTTAAGGTTACTTAATGAAGGAAATAAAATAATATTAATGTGTAAGAATTATTTTGTGAAAAATTTACATTTTTATTACTTAGGCCCGTGTGACACCATGCAAGATTTGATATAAAATCTTGCACAAGTTTTACATATTTAGAAATTGTACTGACCATCAAACACAATAACAAAACTTGTTGCAAGATTTGAGAAATTTTAGAAAAAGTTTTAAATATTTTTAATACAATTACAAGAACTGACAACAAATCTGCGCACAACCAAAAATTTTATTGACCATCGATGCCATGCAAGATATCTTCCGCAAATACCAAATCTTTGCTTCGCTATTGAAGTTATGCATATGTCAGTATTTGTTAAGTTACTGTGACTGATTAGATTGAGAATTAGTTGCTGATTAGATTTGTAAATTAGGTAGTTATGCGCATGTTTAACATAAAAATTTATTGAGGTACTAGTTATGTATGGTCGGTACATTTTCTAAACATGCAAAACTTGTGCAAGATTTTATGTCAAATCTTGCATGGTGTCACACGGGCTTAGACACTAATAAGAAATTAGATTGTAAATGTTTTATTATTATTCTTTTATTGCTTACGTATCCTTAATCTCCCTATTCTTTCAGACAAAAGTCATAAATGCCCTGCCTCGACGTTCATTGTATTACATCTGCGGGTTTACTGCTCTATCATTTATTGCACATACTAGTAAACATCGCTCAGCTCGAATTAAATCATGGTCAGTTCTTTTTTGTAAGTTAACGTAGATATTTCCGGAGTTATTATTGACCTTTGCTCCAATCGTATGTTATAGCTTCTTCTTCTTTTCTTGTGTATTAATAGTGCATTGTACAAGTTTTTGAAACTAGACTTCTTGCTCCTAAAATATGTAAATAATTAAAACTTTTCTCAACTTTAGCTCGTTTTTAAAAAGTACTTTTAATAATTTATAATTTATAATATAATTTATAATATAATTTTTCATTTAGGCCCAGATTTACAATCGTGGAATAAGAACAGAATAACTATTAGCCGAATATCCTTTGACCTTCTTCCATATCTATGTCACGTTATTCCAAGAATAGTGTACACTCAGTTTTTCCGACGATTGAAAATCGGACCTTAGAGAAATATTAATCTTGGAATAATCTGAATGAATAACAACGTTATGTATCAAGTATATGTATACAATAACATCTGGCTTATTTTTAACTCCCTATGTAAACACCGCCGCATAATTCCAATTTATCACGTATTTCGGCCTGAATTACCGGATGTGCATTCATGAATATATAAATAACTATAACATTTATTTAAGCTTTGCGAAAACAGAATCAGCAATGTAAATATGACCAAATAAATTTCTTTTTAATCAGATTCAGAAATTTATCAAGTACTGATTATGCTGTTTCCCGTTCGTCGCTGGTCCATTTAAGACACAAACAATTTCAGTTGTGCTTTTTTCTTTGTGAGAAAATCTAACTGAGAAAATTTCTTTTCAATTTGATACAGTAAGGTTATAAAAATTACGGTATTCAAACTGACTGTAATCAATCAATAGAAATTTTTTTATTCAAATTAAGCAAATTGCGTCTGTCTTAAATGTGCTTAGTTTTGTATCATTCTTAGGGATTATTAAAATAGCTCTAAAATCAGCAGGGTGCAAAAATACAAAAATAAATTGCGTAAAAAAACGAATGCGAAAAAATTTACCTACAAGAAGTAAAGGAAAAAATATCTACAAAAACGCAAAAAAAATTCATTCATATATATGTATACTTACAAAAATTTTAAATGTAAAAGATTTTAGGCAAAGACACCAATGCAGAAATTAATGCTAATAAAGAAACAAATGACGCAAACTACAAACAATGAAGTTCTTATTTACGTTAAATACGACTTTCGACGATTGTCAAACTACAACTTAAAAAAAATTATTGGACAAAGAAATATTAATATCTTGAAAAAAAAAAACAAAAATTGGAAATACACATATTTAAAAAATAAGCTTGTAATACTTCTTTATATCTGTTATTAGCATATGAAAATTTATTTAGTGCAATTTAAAAAATAGTAATAATCCACAGGGAAGAACCTGAACTAATCAGTGATATTATGACATTTTAATCATAACGTAAGGAGCACGTAGCAAGAATGAAAAGTTTTCAATCATTTTTGCTCACTCTATATAAATAATTATACAACTATAAATTTAAATAAACTCTTGGTAGATAAAGTATATATGTATTTAAAGTTTATAAACGCAATTCCTTTAAAATATAATTTCGTCATTTTATCAAATTAACAGTAAACTGTAAACGAACGCCGTTGACGATTATACTGACATCTCTTCGTTCAAACTAGTCTCACATGTATAAATAAAACTTGCGTATGTTACAAAAGTGAAGCACCGGAATTATACTGAACAATAGTGAGTTACATGAGGTGCCAAACTCACGTTATTTATAGTTCATAGATGTCGTTCCGTATGCACAGATATACACCTTATCTTTACTTGTGCTGATGAATCTAACGCATTAGTTTTCTATAGTAGCCAACAAAAAAAAAGGAAATTTTTGGTACTCTTGGAATAATTTATTTTTTCCAGAAACCCAAAAAAAAATACATTTCTTTTGTCTATTTTTTAAAAGAAGGTTGAATTTCATAAGTCAGTAAACAAAATTTGTAGCAAATATGAAGATTTTTGAGAATCATGTAGATAGATCTTTCGTCTTCTAATTAAATGATTAAAAATTGTGAATATAAAATGAATCGATATTATTTAAATGAAAAAAAAAATTTACGGTTTAATTATTTTCTTTATTTAAGCCAAATTTAATTAATACATGAAAGAATATGCTGGGCGAATGATTTTTTTTTCACTGGGAGTTCTAATTTGGACAACTGTGATGAATCGACCTCTTCATTCATTACTTCCATAACTGGAATCCAGGAAAACAGAATCGATAAACAAAAAATTTCAAATTTTCGCAAACACTAAATAAAGCACATTTCATATACAGATTCGGAAATTTGAGTACTGGACATAGCAAGTTTGCTTTGATTCGGTACGCGGGCCAGCACCGAACACAAGTGGGCGTGATTAGTTGAATTTCTTTCTTTATTTTTCTAGTGCGTACCGTGTCGCACGCATTATAACAGGATGTCAAGTTGAACACTTACCGAATCTGTATGTACTACAAGCATAAAACTGTGCCTTCTTAATTTAGATGAAAACGTTCTGAACAGAAAGTTATGGAAGGAGATCTAGAACTAAAAGCTAACTAAAGAATTCGATTATGCGTGGCAATCTAAAATTTAACCGTTCGTGGCCCGAATTTAAAATATCAAGTGAAAGTAAAATTAATAACACTTAATTTTGTAATAATAAATAAATAATGAATATAATGAAAAATGAAGCTAAAGGATAAAAAGAAGGGTTCAAATAAATTAACTTTAAGTAAAATGCACACTCTATCGACTAATATACTTCAAGTCCAAGATATTACAAATTACGTAAGGTAAAGTGGGGCACATTCGGACATATTTCTTAAATCACAGTATTTTCGGTGAGAATAAGAATTAATGAATGTTTCTAAGAGGCTAAAACAATACAAGCAATTTTTTGCACAAAAAGAGCATCTTTACTTATTCATCTTCTTGTTAAACAAAAAATAAATGGAAACAGATTTTGTTTACTTATGAATTAATTCGTAAGAAAAAGTTTAATAATTTTCGAATTATGTACTGCCATTTTTCGTTTTTGAGATATTTGATTTTTCGAGTTTCCTGCCAAATTTTATATGATCAACTAGATGTGGTTATATTGCTTTTAAATTTTTATTGATGCACGAATTGATATCAGTAAATTTTTTCACCAAAGTCAATAATAAAAATATTTTACATATATTACGAATTTTATGAGTGGCACTGTATATGAAACGAAAATCACCTCTGCTAATGCGATAGACCAATGTTTGCATCATTAGTAGATAGATGAGGTATTTCGAAAAGAGATCATGTCGATAAAATGAGCCCTTCTCAAAGTTCAACTACGAATGATCTCTAGGTTTTACTGTAAGAAAGCTGTGATATGAATTTCTTTTGCTAAAAAAATACGAGTTGAGACTCCAAGACCTCACTTCTTCTAAAAAGTGAAAATGGCCGAATATCGATGATGAGCCCTTTTCGAATTTCACTATTCATTAATGTCGCAGTTTATTACTAATGCAAACAAGCCTTATTAAGAACGTTGCCTTAGAAACTGAATTATTTGAGTGCAGTCAGATTTTTACTACTTCTGTAATTTCATTACATCTTTCCACCTTCTAATAAAGTTCCCGATAACGTTATTTGGCAAATAACTTGATTTTTATTTTATTTATGAATGGTTTCTATGGTGTTTCGTAAAGTTATTCGTCGAATTAATTTATCAGGAGGTGAAAAGATCGGGCCTAAGTTGGAATAATATACCGTAAGTTCAAAAAGTAATTACATAAGGCTTGACCACGGTAAACAGAAGTTATGTGTGCAACAAGCTGTGTTCTACTGTAAAAACCATTATAATCGTAGCTTAATAAATTTTTAACAGTAAGCACTGATGACAATTAATGAACTGTAAAGCTTGCAGTACACATTCTTTTTGCTATCATTGGTGAAGCCTCATATAATTACTTTTCGAACACATCGTATATTTTATAAAACTATTGAAATTTACTTGACAAGTTGGAATTACTTGTAAAGCGCTCTTGAAAATCTCCATCCAATTCCAACTAAAAGAAATTTCCCTTCCTACAAGTTCTAGTTACGAAAGCATATAGCTCAAAATTTCATACACTTATAAGTAAGGTACAGGGTTAGTTTTGTTAATGTTAACCCCCCCTTTATTATTTTAATTATTAACCGATTCAAAAAAATTTTCTTATGGGGATTTTTATGTAGATTTCGCTTATACCATCAGTTTGCGGTAACGTGTTTTGTATACTGGGTGGACAAAAAATAGATTTTTTTTTAATGGAACACCCTGTATATTTTGCTTTAAGTCACTCTGATAATAAATATATATACATATCGCATAATTTTTGTGTTAATCGTCAATTATTGAAAACTTGATTGTGGTTATTTTTTAAACACTTTGCACTACATTTAGAGGTTTTGTTTTAAGAGTTAGAGAAAATTTTTAATACAATAGTTGCAAGGTATTGTATGTGTGTGGTTATCTTTTAGAGCTCTCACAAAAAAACAAAAGCACATCGAAAAGTAAACAACGAAATACAGTATTTGTTTGTTTAAATAGAACATCCTATGTATTGTTCAATATAATGAAAGATCATTGTTTGCTGATTTCAAAAACATATCCTACATAATATCTTGATATTTGGATCGGCCATTTGTGACATACTTGAGTTTAAAAATGAATACACATATTATCATGCATATAAATATTTAAAGAAAAAATGCTTAAAATCTTCTAAATCATTATTTGAGTTAGCAAAAGTTCTTTTCCAGGCCTTGATTTTTAATATTAATTTATTAACCGCTCATCCAAATATCAATATATTATATATTTTTGAAATCAGGAAAAAATGATATTTCATTTTAGCGAACAACATACAGGGTATTCCACATAAAAAAACAAAAATTTTATTTTTTTCTCCAATTTGTGATGCACTTTTGTTTCTTGTGAGAGGTTTAAAAGAGAATATAAATAATACCCTACAGCTTTTGTATTTAAAGCTTTTCTCTATCTCTTAAAATAAATCCTCTAGGTTGGCTGCAAATTATTTTAAAAAACCACAATAAAGTTTTCAATAATCGACGAATAACACAAAAACTAGTAAACCAATTATACGATATGTATATATATATATATTTGTTATCAGAATGACACAAGGAATCGAAATTTGTAAAAATATACCTATAGGGTGTTCCATTTAAAAAAATTTTTTTTGTCCACCCGGTATATATAAAACGCTACTGCAAAACTGTTAGTATATGTGAAATTTACATAAAAGTCCATATAAGAACAATTTTTAAATTTTTTAAATCGGTTAATAATTAAAATAATAAAGGTGGGTTAACATTAATAAAACTAACCCTGTACAATAAAAAATTGTTGTAAGATAATTATGTCCCAATGAAACCCCACGTCCGAACGTTTTTACCTTAAGTAATAAAACTCTCTGCCATATGTGTTTTTATTATAATGTTCTGTTGGTGCCTTTGCCCACCTTACATACTCAAAAAATCACATTATAAATGTCTTTGCCAATTTCTGTGTAGGTAACATCCAGTAAGGAGTCTGCTTTATACGAACCATGTTATACTTACGCGAGCAAATCGAGGTTCTCTCGTATCGGCAATCTTAAATAATTTAGTACCGGTGTAAGGGTTTAGAAAATACCCATAACGCTGCAAATGTATATTTTCATAACATTTTAAATACAGATCAGTGTTACATATTTTCAAAATATGACAGGATTTGTGATAGTGATATGGAAAAATTAAAGGAATATGTTTCATGAGCAATATGGAAACAAAATTCGTTTGAATGTAACAAATTAGTTTTACCAAATTTCTGCGCATTATTAATGTGTAATTTTTGGGAACATATCGTAATATCCTGCGAATTCCTAATTCCTTCATACATATTTCCAATAACAAATGTCAAACTTATTTTTTTTAATTAATGGACAATATTTTTGGCGTCCAAACTAGGGAAAACTTTCATGCAGTCGAGTCGAGTATACCGGCTGATTAAGTTGGTATTCGCACCCCTGTAACTTTTTTATTTCTAGTTTTAGAAAGAAAGCTTTCGTATAAGTAATATGGACTTACCAGTAGATTATTTTACGTTATTAAACAATGTATGACATTTCCGGTTTAAGCGGAAGTGGTCACAGGTGAATTTTTTTTAATGGAACGCTCTGTACAAATTCCTTAGTGGATAAAGATATGGGTAACTATTATGAAAGAAATCTAAATGTTTACATTTTTTGCAATATGTTTTTCCAGATGTTTATGTTTATATTTATGTTTATCCAACCAGAGAATATTTGTTGTTTCAATTTTGTTATTAATTTTTAAGCTGAATTTGATTTATCCTAATCGGTGGATAGATACCAACGGAATTATTTTGTTGTCAGATTTTCTGTCATTACTGTCATTTCACTATTAAATCATTCCTTATGGCCATACTTAAAAGAAAATATGTATACACGGTTTTTAACAAATTTTGAAGAATTGAAGAATAATAATATCAGAATTTGGAAGAATCACTCAAGTAATTTTAACAAAAGTACTCATTCAAGAAGTAATACATCGGGCTGGGGGTAAATAATAATTTAAGCATTTAACATAAATTTAAGAAAAAACGTTGCCGTCTAGTAACACTACAGATTCGTTCAAACACTACACCATAATTTTAAAAGAATTGAACTTAGGTATAGGATATGTTACATATTTTCGATCTGGAATCGACTCTAGAATCCAAAAATTTAAAAATATGCAGGGTGTTCTATTTAAATTTTTACCTTTGGGAGTATTTCCTCTTTAACTGGATATAATTACACATCATTTATTCATTGTCATTTTTATAAGAATAGAAATTAAAAAATGATAGGGGTGCGAATACCAACCTGAATCACCCGGTAGATGTCGATCAAAGACATGCGAGAAACACTGTTTTCTCTTTCTAAAATAAACTATTTCCTTAAAAACGTTAAAAAACATTTCATAAACAATACCGCATGTTTTCAGAAAAACTTTCCAGAAAGTGATTCTAAATTAGTGTAGACTTATGGAGACTCGGACTTGAATCACATTATATTTTTGAAATTATCTGTCATTTGCTTAGAAAATGAGCCGAAAATCGCATACCTTTCAATAAATCCCCAAAAATTGCATATTGTGTTGTGGTGAAGAGTCATAAAACAGGTAAAGAAAGTTACGTAGTCTCTCATTCATTCACAATTGCCCTTATGTAGAGTGTGTCCAAATAAATAGAAGCAGATAAGAGATCACGTGATCTTCAGTGGTTATTGAGCGCTCTTTTTAGGCTATAGGCAATTTCATTGCAATCGACCCATAAACTTAAAATAAAATTAAAGGACCGTACCTATTACTACGTTATACATTTTTAAATATTTTTTTTATGTTTTTATTTTTTCATAATGTCGTTAAATTAACAATATGTATGTATTTCAGAAATATATTAAAAAATTTAGAAGTATTGACATTCAAGTCGTGCCTAAACATCATTCACTAAAAGGACCAAAATATGTTCTGTTAAAACAACTTTATGATAGATAATTTTTTTTTTAATTTTCTGGAAAGAAAAATTTAATAATTTCCAAGACTTTTATAACAATACCATAAATATTTGAAATAGAAGTTTAAAATGTATCAAATGTTGCATAATTAGGGACACCAATGCATCCTTTATTATTACCGTTAATGTTTTCACTCACATTAAAACAATTACGTTTCAACGACGGCTGCGTCAAGGGAAAAGACCATATAAATTTTCAAATCTGCTGGTTGGACCACAAACCACAGTCCAGTTTGACAACTATCATAAGAAATAAAATGTAAAACCGGCTCCACATATTCGGGTATTTGTCACAAATATTTGTATACTTGACAAATAGATGAATATGTGAATGGGGATGTTTAAAGACAAATCAAATGCGCAAATATTTGCAAAACAACCACATCCCTGGCGGATCCACATATTCGTGCGTGATTATTTAGTCGCATTTAGTGTGTTCTACGTTTTTTTAACAAAAAAATAAGCTGAACTCATTAGTAAAAATGCCACAGCGACAGCATCAACCACTGAAGCGTCTTCACTTTCCACTTCCATCTTTAAACTGTTTGTGTGAATATCTGTGATTCCAAACCAAACGACCCATTTAATTATTGGCAAATATGAGGATGGTGAGCTTGTCAATGAAATAAATATTTAGACAAATTCAGAAATATGCGTGTACTTGCCAAATATCCGAATGTGTGGAGTCGGCTTAATATAATTTCCATAGCACGTCGACGTCACAAACGGTGAAGAATGAAATTAATTTTTCTTGGTCTACAATTAATTATTTATTAAGCATAGAGATTTTATGTTTAACAGTTCCCATGCGAAAGCAAATAGTGGAAAAAGCTAAAATATGTACACTCATACGCAACATAAATGCACCGCTGGTACGCAAATCTGACCCTTATGGTTTTGTGGTGGGGAATCGGATTGTGAATACATCCTTGGATTGCATCAAGGCTCACAGAATTCCGGAATTGGAGCATTTATGTTGCATATCAGTGTACTAGAGTAGTGCTCCGTTATAACGGCCTCGAGTTATAACGAACGCTTGCTTATAGCGAACAAAAATGTTGAAGTCCCATCAAATTGCCATAACCAGTGATCAATATAAAAAAGAATTAGAGTAAGCGTTGGATTTTAAATGCATGTCCCAGATAACACATACAGCGTGATTCATAATAAGTGTCCGAACCGTTAACCCCACGTAGTACATGAATAAACAAAGCAAAAAGTTTATATGAATTTTAGGTGCATAGTTTTTAAGATAAAATTAATTGAAGATGCACATGTAAATAGGTTCGTGGCACTGGAGTAACTGACCTAACTCACAAAATCATTTACCCTTGAATAAAATTCTAAAACGCCTGTGTTTACAACTTTTCCGAGAGATTTATGACGGGCAATTCAATTATTGCAGACACGTGTTTGGGAATGCAGACAAAGTGAAGTTTATTGTTACAGCTGATAACTATGAGAATGAAATTTATTGTCGTTATAAAAATGCGTGACGGCGGCAACAAGCTATTCATATTGGTTTTTGTAAACATCGTGCCTATCACATTCTAAAAATAGTTGTCAGTGATACTCTAACGGTTTCAATTTGGGATTCAAAAACATTAAATTTTTGAAATGCTTCTGACAAATTTATTTCTTGTAATTTCGTACTTGCGTAACCGTAGTAAATACGCTCCTAAAGGGTCGGACACCTATTATGAATCACGCTGTATTAATACTAAACGTCAATTAATTGTGACAAATAACACGTCGGAAATATTTAACGTTAGTCACGTAGTTGTTCATAGAGTTCAAAAGTATCTTGATGCAGGCAGTGACGGTGGTTATTTTACGCATTTTTAAAAATAAAACGTTTTCCTTGCTTTGTAGAAACGTCAAAGTGTCTGAAAGAACATTCGATGAACTAAATGCACACACGCGTGTTTAGTTGCGAACTCTAATTCATTTTTCATTTAATCACTTCTTATATTCGATATTATGTTACACCGAACGGTGGATACCTTTTGACCGGGTCGATTCTGGGCCAATTGTATAAAACGAGTTAACCACTCGATGAAGTTAATTTTGTGGTTAAGCGATATCACTGGAGGAAAATTTGAGTTTCCACCAATGATATCGCTTAAACACACAATTAACTTGATCGAGTGGTTAACTCGTTTTATACAACTGGCCCTCAGTCATAGCCAACTAAGTTCAGCAATTACGGAACGAATGGCTTCGTCAGCCGTTAAACATACAACAGTAATTCCCCGGGAAAACTTACAACGAATAAAAGATGCTACCTTTTCAGTTTTGCGTAAACCATAACACCGTCAAAGCGAAAAGCTGTCATAATTGAAGAGAAAATTAAAAATAACGGAAATAGAAAATACAATTGCAAAGGTGGGCAAATTATTTAACCTTCCAAAGTCGACTGTTTCAACTATTTGGAAGAAAAGAGAAGATGTAAGAAAGAATTTTAGTGTAAATGTTTCTAAAGTCAAGAGGTACGGGAAGTCGATAAAAGTGCCGAAGGTAGACACAAACATTTCTCCTTACAAACAAAAGCAGACGAATTTGCCAGATTAACAGCAAAACTCGATGAAACGCCATTTGTTTGTTTCAAAGGATCTATGGACAGATTTAGAAAAACGCCACAGCATTAATATGGGGAGGATACATGGAGAAACTGCCAATGCTTCCAGCGGAATCTTGGATCAAAACGGTGTGGCCAGCAATAAGTATCGGCGGTTAATATAGCAAAAAGCGAACAACTCTTGTATGTGCCAATGTAACAGGAACAGAGAAAAGAAAGCTACAAAAGTAACAGGAAAGCTTGGATAACGTCGCAACTGTTCGAAGAGTAACTAAGAAAATGGGATAGAGAATTAGAAAACTCTTCTTCTCGTAGACAACTATAGTAGTGCCCATCTCCCGGCCCCAGTACAAAATCTAAAATGGATAGATTTGCAAATTTTACGGGCAATTATGCAACCTTTGGACCAAGGAATTATTTATTAAAAATTTTCGGGACTCGCCTGGTTCATCGCAGTGATAATAAACTGGAGTTCAAAGTCACACTTCTAGATACCATGATTATAAATTGAAAAATTACAAATACACTAACAATTTTTTGGCGGAAAAATTTTTCCGCCGCAATTGAGAATCGAACTGGAGCCCTTCTGGTTTGGCCCCAGACGCTCAGACCACTGAGCTATTACGACACCGAGTTCATTTATCGTCTAATAGAAATTAGAATGATTATGGTTAATACGGCCTAGAAAAGAGTATCGCGAGCATAATTAAAAATTGCTTCCAAAGAGCGAACTTACACAAAGACTTTAATGAAGGTGACAGTCTGCCATCAGCCCAATGGTATCGCAAAGAAAAAGAAGAAGAGGATAATCTTCCACTATTGGTTTGGAGTAAAAATAGCTTGGTTCACCAATAATTCAGTGAAATAGTTTTAGATAATTATGTTGATGTTAACAATGACTTGCTGACTTCAGAATTACATAATGAGTCGATTGTTAATGAATGTGCAGTTGAAGCAGAATAAAAGAACGACAAAGAAGTTAATTTATGCGTTGTACATAATTCATCATTTACAATAGTAAATACATACATAATTTTTAAAAAAATCCCAAATACAGAGGACGTTTTTAGCGAACAGCCGGTATTAACGAACAAATTTTCAAATCCTTTGGAGTTCGTTATAACCGAGCACTACTGCATTATAATCTTCCATTTTGAAATACTCCAAAATGGTTATCATTTCTGGACCGTGACATTGAAAATATGAAAAAATTGTTGAAAAATAACCAGATCACTCAGATTTTTACAATTTTTTAAATAAATGGCTCTTTACCCTTTTGAAATTAGGGTCCGGCACTATAGACCCTGTTCAATTAATTGATAAATTCGATAGTCCAAAGTTGCCTTCCATTTCTTGGCCGGCAGGAATTAGACACATGAAAAGTGTATGAAATATCGCTCCAACTTACCTTCCTTATTTTTAAGCTTTCTTTTAAGTTTGACGTCCCGTTAGTGAACGAACTCGGAAGTGATAACTTTTGTATTAATTTGCGCGCAAAGATGTCAAAGTAATACATACTTATATTACAAGGCATTAAAATCTTAAGATTGTGGCAGTATCTAACACATATGTAACCTTCACTAAGATCATATTTTACAATCGTAAAATAACTTAACTTTCAATTTAATTAATAATCACAAGTTATAACGCGTGATCAATATCTTTTCTAATCAAGTGACCTATGGAAATAAAATCATGTGTCTTTGATTAGTTCATTATTTCAAATGCCACTTGAATTATTTTTATTGCATTCATATCGTTTTGTATAGGAATGCAATATAAATATGTAATTCAAATGACATTTGAAATAATTTCCATTATTTATTTCCATAGGTCACTTGATTAGAAAAGATATTGATCACCTGTTATATACAGAGTATATGTACGGTTGCCGCCTAAAAAAAACTGGTAGGTACAACACATTTGTAATGTAAGAGTACTTTCTTTAGTTTTCATTAGTTTGTAGAAAGAGAGATATGGTACCTCATTTAAATAAATTAGAAAACAATTAATTTTCGAATGGTTAACAGAAAACCCGAATGATCCATTGAAGATAGTAGTATAAAATTTTGTAGATTACATTTTATTAATATTAAACCTTGTACCAGTTTTTTTCGGCGGTAACTCTACATTATTAACTTTCTTGACGTCGATATTGCAAGTGTATTTTAAAATTGTTCCAAGAATAATTATTACAAATTTATTTGGCCAAATTTTAAGCTTCAGTACAAAAAATTTTCAAGTGTTTCCTTAGGAAATATTTTATTACCACAATATAATTTGCACTATTTGTCGCCTTAGCGCTTTTTCTAATTTTTTAACAATCAATTTAGCAAGTGAGAAATGTATATCATTCATATATGTATTATAACTGCAGAAAATGTAGGTACGGCCCTGATATTGATGCTAATATAAGCATTTTCGGCAATATCTTTTAATTTTGAAACTAGTAGTAGACAAAACAAATTTATAATTAGAAAAATTAATTCATAACTAAAAAAATATGTACATAACAATTTATTATTCATCAAAAGATCTAGAATAAGATGTATTTCTTCTCTCTACAAAAGAATAGGAACGCGATCTAAACATTAATTCTTAAGAATTTTTTTATTTTTTCATAGGAAGTGGTACATTAAATTTTTGTGTTGCTTAATTAATTAAAGTGAATAATTTCAATATTGGTGCCTTTGCTAATTAAAATTATACATATAATTAAAAAATCTATTTAAAAATAAATGTTATTATCATTTGCTTTAGAACATTAGCAGAAATTTTATTTTATTTTACTTTATACTTACGCTTGAGTAATAGAAATATCTACTTGGGCGATAATAGTAAGGATAGTAGTAATAGTATGGGAGATAGAATGGATCAGAATAATAATATGGACGTCTGAGTAAGTACCTCTGCAAATAAATATTTTCATAAATATTTCTTTCTGATTTAACTAAGCCTTCTGGTACAAACTGTAGCTTGAAGAAAGCATTTGACTGGATCAAATTTCATTGGAATAACAAGGTTTTATGCTTGCATTTTTAAAAGAATTCTTTGCATTTAATAAAGCTCCAGAACGCTCTTAAAAACACTTGCAGATATATTTCATTTAGCGGTAACAGATGGTGCAGAGTAAAACAAAAATAACAATTCGCTGATGTCTTCACCCAGCAAATATTTTTCAATAGTTAAGTTACAGTTTACCATCAACTGTTAACTATTATTATTTGTGCTTTATAACTGCGATTCGTTTTAATTTATATTGTTCATACTTACATTGACGTAAAAGGTAGAATAGTAAGGTCGATAAATAGTATAGTAATAAGATGGAGTATAAGACCAAGTATATGGATATCTGAGATACCTCTGTAAATAAATACGATTTTTAACAGTCGAAATACAAAGATAGATTACGGTTAGTCCGTTGTGACAGACATGTTAATTAGGCTGTCGACTATATTTTATTTTATGCAAAAGCTTTTGGATGGATATTACACACGAAAAGCTTCGGCTTTTAGTGCATATCACAAATCAAGCCGTTTAATTGAGAAAAATGAGAATGATATATGTGTGTACCTGTAATATGTTTGAATGCTACTTTTTTTTATCATACTTACATAATTTTCGGCGGCTTATTATTTCATAAAGGAACGCACATAATTTGTCAAGTTAATTGTTATTAACCTTTAATTTTTAATGGCTAAAAATGATTTAACATGTAATAATTTAGCACATTTTATTTTTTTGTTATTTGCAGTTACTGAGCACATTGTTTACAACACATAATATTTTAAAGCTTTATCAAATTTTCCAGTCTGCTAAAATGATTCTATAAAAATAACTTTCGCCTCATGATAATCAATGAAGCTTTTAATGAATTCTCGATTTTCTTAGCAACTGATTTCAAGAATTTAATTTAATGAGCATTTATTCGATTACTAATAATTATTATTGTTATTAGAGATTGTGAATTTCCACTGACAAATTTACAATGATTGGTTTCTATCAATAAAGAGATAATTTTTATTTACAGTACGTTTTTCTTTAATACTAAAAAGCACTGTTTATAATAAGTTCTCATTACATTAAACTTGTCCTGTCGTTGATTTTCTGATTAACTTTTGTACTTTTAAATTTACTTTTTCCTTCTCATTGATACAAAGCAAACCTTTGAATAAAGTCTAAACTTGTAAATTTAAAATTTGCAAATTCTATGACTTCGTGTAACCACGCAATGGTTTATCCAACATTTTTGTATTAAGATTTTCTTCAGATAAAGTTTGAATCTTCTGATGATTGGGTTTCGATATATTGTAATACGAAGACCAAGATGAATAAATAACAATAGAAGAACGATGATCCTCCGGTAGAATTTTAAAAAGTGAAATTGATAAAATAAATAAAATTAATTCTACGATGGTAGACAAAAAAGTACTCGGAAAAAAGCGATGGAAAAGATGAACGAGAAACAAATTATAAGATAACAGGAAAACAAAAGAAGAAACTATGAATAACCAATGAAATACGAAAACGTAATTCACCATAAAGAAACCAAAAAAAAACTTACAAATTACCATACATAAAAATGTCAAGAATAAGATTGTAAGGTTAATAAGGAAAATCAAAAAGACAAGAAAGACTAAAAAAAGAAACTGCACGAAACGCCTATGTTATTCCAAAAAATAATTGGACAAAATAAACACAAAGGAAATTAAAAAAAAGACAAAGTAATAGATAGCTTTCGAAAGAAAACTTTTGAAAGTGAAAAACTGGCAGAAATAAAACTTGAATTAGTGTTAAAATAAAAATGACCGGAGAAGACTAAATGAAACAAAATAGTTGTTAGGTCTTTTTAATTTTTTAACACTCATTTGCTTTCTGTTCATTCTATTCTTAGTATTTCGATGTTGTTTGTTTCAATTTTCTTTCATTTCTTTTTCTATCAAATTCATCTTCCTGATAGTTTCCTTTATTTTCTCCATGGCAAAAACCTTCATCTTTTGTTTTCCGTTCATATATATTCTGTTTTTTGTTGTTTGTTTCAATTCCCTTTTATTTTTTCTATTCTTCACTAATTTTTTTATCTTTATTTACAATCTGCACAATGAGATACAATTTAAAAAAATGATTTGTTTATAAAATATCTTGAATGAAGATTATTTTCCATACTGTAGACAATTTAAAATCTGGTTGGTAAGTCGTCAAATGGTGTACGTCTCTTAAGTTTACATCCAGAGTGTTTAGCTTTTTAGCGTAGTTTTCACTATATCGTTTTATCTCTTCTTTCACTGAATTCCCTTTAAGATCATGAGAAATGACAATGTTAGGAACATATCAAGAAGCGTTAACTAACATCAGTAAGGTTTTGGATTGAAACTACTTATTTTGCAATTATCCAGCACAGTTTAGAAAGTTTTAACCCCAACTGCATTCTTTTCATATACAGGGTTGCTGATATGTATGGAAACGGTCGATTATTTCTTAAAGTAAGATAGCTAGCGAAAAATGTTAAATACAAAAATTTTAGTGTTTTTTTTTAAATCTATTACAATAGAAAAAATTAAGTATACACGATCAGTCAAAAAGTCATAGGAAAACAAAGTTTTAAATGGAACGCCCTATACATTACGCGTTATTTCAGTTCTCCTCAAGATTCTAAAAAAAAATTATAACGTACCACATACCTAAACTTAACCGTTTTCGAGATATCGAATTACCTTAGAAATTTTTTAACTCCATAACAACGCCCCCACACGTTTTAATAAACAACTATTTTCTTTGAAATCCTAGAAAAAAGTCAAGTGGTGTCATATTGAGAGACCTAGGTGCCCATTCAATTGCACCCCTGCATCCTGTCCCTTTACCAGAAAAAGTTTCGTCTAGATATTCCCGCACCTCATGTCCAAAATGTGGAGGAGCCCTATCTTCTTGAAACCATATTTATTCTGCCGGTAAGTTGGGATTATGATTGTTCAAGATTGTCAAGATTATAACTTAAGATTAAAGAACGGCGGGGCGTTGTTATGGAGCTAAAAAATTTCTAAGGTAACTCGATATCTCGAAAACGGTTAAGTTTAGGTATGTGGTGTATTATACAATTATTGTTTTTAGAATTTTGAGAACTGAAATATCGCGTAAAATACAGGGTGTTCCATTTAAAAAAAAGTAACTTTATTTTCCTATGACTTTTTGACTGATCGTGTATACTTAATTTTTGTTTAATATAATTTTAAAAAGCTCTAAAACTTTTGCACTTAACATTTCTTGCTATCTATCTTACTTTAAGAAATAATCGACCGTTTCCATACATACCAGCGACCGTGTATGTATGTATACAGTGAAATGATAAAGTAAGGAATAAATTCATTATTTCCTTAATGTTCAATGTACACGAAAAACGCCGTGACAAGTCAATTTTAGATTTTTATTGCGGATCTAATGACCTAGGTAAAATTTTTATTTCGATTGTCATTTGTTCTTGGTGATGTCATTGAACATTTTTTTAAATACAATGACCACATTTTATTCATTTCGTTTGAAGGCTCGTGGTTTACTCTTTTTGACAGTATACCATTTTTGACATTTAAATTTTGAAAAATTGTCTAGAGAAGAATTTAATCTTGATCACTCAGGAAGCCTTTATACGTGTCTACTGAGTGTGTAAATGGCGAAGCGAAAATGCTGGCAAAAGCTAAGAATGTCACTTTAAACTGTAACAAATGAAAAATTGAGGAAAAATAAGAGAACTTATCGATTTGAAGAAACAAGACAATCATAACATCTCATAATAGATGTTCAAATTATCTGCCATTTTCTAATTGATTTATAATGTTTGAAGTAATAAAGCGGATTTCTTGTCTTATTCTGTATTTAGACCATTCATATTATACGGTCTGTTTACATATACCTTGCTTTTCACGTAGCCCCATAGAAAGTAATCAAGTGGCGTTAGATCCGGAGACCATAAGTGGCCACTCAATACATCCTCTGCGTCCTTTCCATCTCTCAGGAAAGATTATGTCTGACATTCTCTGACATTTCTTGAATAATGAGGAGCGCTCCGTCTTGTTGAAGCCAAATTTAATTATGAGGTAAAGGAAGTATTGAGTGGCTACTTAGATCTCCGGATCTGACGCCACTTGCTTAAGCCTCAAGTACACGGGGCGAGTTTACAAGCTACAAGCCGGCTTTTTCACAAGCAGCTCGTAAACTAGTCCAGTGTACTCGATGCACTCGCTCCGTTAGCCGCTTGTAAAAACGCTCTGGAAAAAGTTGAACTGCCGGCGACTTTACACGCCACTCGCCGGCTTTGAGCGAGCTAGCTTGCAAACTAGCCACGTGTACTCACAGTAGCTTGTGCACAAGTTTGCTGGTAGCATTGGTTTCCACACGCCAGCTAGTTGGCTACTGAGCAAGTGGGAGATTTTGTGTGTACTCGATTACTAGCGCACTCGCCGATTCGCCGGCTTTTTACAAGCCGGCTTGTAGCTTGTAAACTCGCCCCGTGTACTTGAGGCTTTACTTTCTATGGTGCTAGTCTGAAGCACTAGTCTGAAGTCTAAAAGACAGAGTAAGACAAGATTACTTCAAACATTATAAATCATCTGCAGGACGAATTTCTTAATCGAATAAGATATTGTAAATTAGAAAATGTTAGACAGTTTGAACATCTGTTATGACAGACTATAATTTTCATCTTCCTTCATGTAGACAAGTTTCCTTATTTTTCCTCAATTTTTCATTTATTACAGTTTAAAGTAACATTCTTAGTTTTTGTCAGCATTTTCTCTTATTTAGTGCCGTTTACACACTCAGTATTCCATGGCTTCCTGAGTAATCAAGATTAAATTCTACTCTTGACCATTTTTCAAAATTTATATGTCAAAAATTGTATACTGTCAAAAAGAGTAAACCATGAGCCTTCAAATGAAATGAATAAAACGTGGTCATTTCTTTTAAAAAAATGTTCAATGACGTCACCAATGACAAATGACAATCGAAATAAAAATTTTATATAGGCTATCAGATCCTCAATAAAAATCTAAAATTGACCTGTCCCAGCGTTTTTCGTAAACATTGAGCATTAAGGAAATAATGAATTTATTCCTTACTTTATCACCTCACTGTATAATGTTTTCTCCACGTTAAGAGCCTGTCGCAACGTAAGCCTAGATACCTAACAACATCTTGTTGCGATACTTCTTGCCTAATAAGAGAGAGACAGGTGGGCAGTTGCCTCTTCGATTAGGGCCGAAATTCCGCTATACAGAGGATGCTCGGAAACCCCATTGCAATCCAACCATTTAACTTTTATTCGGTAAACTTATAATAATGGCTCTATCATCGATATTTCATATTTTTTATTCCTATTGTTTATACAGGGTAATTTGACTAAACTAATTGTTTTTTATTGTAAGCTGCGAGTATCAAATAATTGCAAAAAACAAATTGTTGCTTGTACCCTATGGATCCACTAGCTACACGTGTCCATCGCAACCGCTGCTCCCCTGATTGTTGCGCCACTAGGTACCCACATTATTAGTTATTAAGAGGGTTTTATTTTATGATTTTTATTTACGAATTGAATAAACATGCCATGAATTACAAACGAGATAAATTTCTCTTTAAAGCCGAAAATATTTTACTACTGATTTTTCCCTTGAAAATATTCTTAAAATTAAAAATTGTTTAAAGCTTAAAATAAATTATTCTTAAAAGACAATGTACTCAGTAATTTGTCATTCCTCTTTAATAGTTATCTATCTTTATTAGTCCTTGTTTTGTCCTGATTGATGTTTTGCTATTGTTTCTCTTCCCATTCTAAAGAATAATTTTGTGATTTTTGGCTGATTTTAATCTTCACCTTTCAAGAGACTGACAATGAGTTGAGTTACAATTTAGTTTACTGCTGCTGGTTTTTATTATTAAGAATACATTAGGATCTTGTGTACGTATGTACCGGGTGTCCGGAAAAGAATGGGCCATACTTCAAGGGTGGCTTCTTTGGACCAAAATAAATTGAATTAGATCAATTTATCTTAGTACAATTTTGCTTCATTAAAAAGTTATGGCCTTTCAAAGATAACTTTTTTATTTTAATATTTTAGCAAAACTCGTTCATTTTTGGAGATATTTAATTGTAATTCGGTATTTAAAGGTTTCTTGTATTGCTGAATCTGAATATCTTCCTATTTTTAACGTAACATATAGAGGGCGCTCTCGAGATCCTGATATTCCTTTGTTTATTGCTGTACTTTTTTTTAACGTGAATATTTTTAAAATTATATTCATTTTCTTGAAAGAACTTTTAATTTACTTTAAAAAAGGTATACTTGTTACATGTCGCTAAAGTATACCAGTTTTGAGAAAAATGGCTTTGAATATGATAATGCTGAATATTACTGTTTTAGGTCTACACTGAATCAGGCACATAGACCCGTATTTCGGTTACAGTTTAACTTTAATCTTCACTTTATTTCCATGGGAACAATTGTTTTTATAATTGTTACTATGGGAGTAATCTGGAGTTGAAAGTTAAACTATGAGTGAAATACGCGACCATAGCAAACATAATAAGAATTTTTTACGTAATGTATCGTTGATTTAAATGTGGAAATGTAATTTTTTTTCAATTTTAAGTAAATTACGAAGTAGTGCAACTTTAGGTAATTGTCTTTTCATCCTGCAGTAGCATAATGGTGTAGTAAGTATTCAACATTTTCACATTCAAAGCCATTTTTCTCAAAACTGGTGTACTTTAGCGACATGTAACAGTATACCTTTTTTAAAGTAAATTAAATGTCGTTTCAAAAAAACGAAAGATATTTTAAAAATATTCACGTAAAAAAAAGTACGACAATAAACAAGAGAATGTCAGGATCTCTAGAGCGCCCTCTACATGTTACGTTAAAAATAAGCAGATATTCAGATTCAGCAGTACGAGAAACCTCTAACTACCAAATTACAATTAAATGTCTTCAAAAATGAGCGAGTTTTGCTAAAATATTGAAATAAAAAAATTATCTTTGAAAGGCCATAACTTTTTAATGGAGCAAAATTGTACTAAGATAAATTGATCTAAATCGATTTATTTTGATCCAAAGAAGCCACCCTTGAAGTTTGGCCCATTCTTTACCGGACACCCAGTATAATACAAAAATGCCAAATTCTATTGATTTTCCTTAGTGAATCGCTTATGAAATATTTATGGTGTTGCTTATTCAGTTGGATAATTATGTACCCTTTGGATTGGCAACCTACTTATAGAGTACAAGTCAGAATCTTGAAAATGCTTCAGACTGAAACCGGTCTCGATAGTACTTACAAAATTACCCGTCAGAATAGGAAGCTGAACAGCAACTTTCTTAAAATTTGATATATTCTTGGTTTGTGCAAAATATAACTTTTTAATCCTGAAATATTACTATCTTCTGTTTAACTGTAAATTGTAATAGAAAAATTTTAAAATATCATTAATTTCAATAGGCATTGATATCTGTGCAAAGTGTTCTACATAAAATATTAAAACAAAAAAAAAATGAGAATGATGTTCATGAAAAAACAATAGGCAAGAAAAGCGAAATGAGCGGCATGCACTTACGAGAGTATTGAAATAAATCTCAGAAAGAAACAATTTTTCAAGAGCTCAATTAAAGAAAGGCATATTTCAATATCTTCCGCTTTTAAAAAGCAGCAAACGAAAACTGTGTGCTAAAAAAAGCTCTGCTGTGCTCTCACTGTTTCTTACCACCGCAGAATCAGAATTGAGGTAGTCGTTAACCGCCGAATAATACGTGATCGGCCTGTATTTGTTCACAATTCGGTCGTACTCCCTGTACAGCACGGATGGGCGCACTTTATAAATCAGTGGGTTAGAAGTCACCACCGTGAGCCTCTTGTGACCAACGTACGGCACGATGCGATCATAGGTGTGCACCACATGCACCTAAGAATTGTATGTGTTGCTAATAGAATTGTCACTTACAGTCGCAAAAATGTTTTCTCTTCAAGAAATTACAAACAATAGTATACCATAAACAGACACGGCATTCAGGCATTTAAGGTTTGTAATATCACTTTTAATTAAAGACAGTGCAGTCACGCACTTTTTAAATTACTGTTTCAGTAGAAACAAACTTTGTATACTGATTTTCAACTCATGGAAATACTCTAGGTTGTATTTTAGGTCCTATACAGTACTCGAAGAGTTTGTTTC
The DNA here is from genome assembly GCA_033060865.1 of Dorcus hopei. NCBI lineage: Eukaryota > Metazoa > Arthropoda > Insecta > Coleoptera > Lucanidae > Dorcus > Dorcus hopei. The sequence goes on from CM065418.1 coordinate 13,877,801, forward strand.
AAATGGAATGCACACATATTTATTTGAAATTAAAGATTTCAATTTATTCTATAAATATTTTAATCGTATGGAAACTGGTCGTGATTTCCTTAAAACTATCAAAAATACTCAACTTACAATACTATGATAAATAAACGGTGAGCAAATAAAAATCAAATTAGAGTAGGGGGTGCAAAGAAAATGAATGTCTGTGATTAAATAAAAAGTCAATAAATTTGACAGTCCATGAATGTGTTACATTAATTAATTCAGTTAAACACAGACATTGCACGCCTACTCTAATCTGATTTTTATTTACCCACTTTTTATAATTAAAGCAAGGTTTAATAAACGCGGAGGATAATAATGGCAAATTTTCAACATATTTTAATTTTAAATTACTCCATAGTTCACAAAACAAATACGTAGATTTAAACAAAGCAGGTAAAAAGTTTTGTGATTTTCAAAAAATTGTTAAACATACGAAGAAAAATCATTTGAAAAGCAACATGGAGCATAAAACGAAGTAGATGCTAATACTTCTCAAATTTACATATTCATCGAAGTATCTTCTCTTACATAAAGTACCTACTACAGCTCTGAAGCATATACTATGAAAGTAAAGTTTATAGTACTGTAACAGTGCTACTATTAAAGTGAAGTATGTACTACTGACGTGGCCAAGAAAAGTAAGTGACTTGTTTGTTCATTTGTTATACACGAATACGGTTTGTTGAATATCTATCATATCTATGTCTGTGTGTGTGTATTTTTGCAGCAATCAATTGGTACATCAGTTAACCACTTTCTAATTACAAATTATGTCACTTTTACCCGAATAACTTGCATATAGGTACATCATCAGTATACATACATACATATGGAACCGGCTTAATATTTCGGAACCTGTGTAACGTATCGAAATGAAATTTGGTATGTGCTTTAGAGTCAATAAGACCTACATTATCAATTTATATCATCTGTTTATCTTTCTTTGTTCTTGAGATCCAGGGCCAACTTTTGTTTTTTTAAATCACAATCTCTTATTTTTTTACTTTATTTAGTAGTCCATTTTATTCTCTAAACGGCCATATAAAAATTTTAAAACGTTACGTAAGAAAACAGCGGTTGAATGTGAAAAAATTAAATTACAATAAATCTGTAAAAATTCCATCAAAATGTCCTCATAAGCTGCTATTTACCATTTGTCTTAAAATTGGAACGAAATAATATTGTATTTTGTAAAAAAAAATAACAAAACTCTACAAAACGAAAAATGAACACTCAAAAAATAACGAGTAAGGTGCAGGCAGTTCTTACTCGTGATATTATAATATCACGTCGCTTTGCCAAAAGTAATTCACTTTTGACAAAGCGAACAACCAAATTCGGGAAACGTCAAGTAAGTACTTTAAATATACTTTACTCGATATGAATTTGTTTTCTTTTCCATATTTTAATATCACGAGTAAAATGTTCATTTTTCCTTTTGTCATGTTTTGTTATTTTTTTTTACAAAATAGAGTATTATTTTGTTTCAATTTTAAGACAAATGGTACATAGCAGCATATGAGGACATTTTTATTGAATTTTGACAGATTTATTGCAATTACATTTTTTCGTATTCACCTGCCATTTTCTCAAAAATTTTCTTATGTAACGTATAAAAAAATTTATATGACCGTTTAGAGAATAAAATGGACTACCAAATAAAGTAAAAAAAATAGGAGGTTGTGATTTAAAAAAACACAAGTTGGCCTTGGATCTCAAAAATAAAGGGAGATAAACAGATGCTATAAATTAATAATGTAGGTCTTATTGACTCTAAAGCACAAACCAAATTTCATTCTGATACGTCAAACAGTTTCCAAAATATTAAGTCGGTTCCATACTTTTGTCCTTCCCTGTATATTCTCCTTTCTGTATACACTTTTCGGGCACGCATATTCATAAAAGTAGCCATAATATTTTATTATAATTCCTACAGCGTGTCGGAGAAGTTTACTAGTAGAAGTAGAAACTCCAATGTACTCTTGTATCGGGTGTCCCAACGGCGCGGCGTGTATTTCTTCTGTGGAGCCTATAGGAATGACAAGTAGAAAAAAAAGATTGAGGAAGTTATATCATCATCATACGACACATTTTAAAATTATTTTCAACTATGCATGTGTTCCAGAAAGTGTTGTCCCGCGGAGAGATGAGTACAATAATATAAATATATATTGATTTCGCTTACTTATTTTCATAAGAAAAAAATTTTTCTTCGAAAATTCTTTAGAAATTTATAAATTTTGAACTTATGTTTCTAACTACGGAGATAACACAGGCTTACGAAAATATATCAAAATATTCTTAAGACTTTGGACTTATGAAAATATCAAAAAAGTTAAAATATCTTTTAGTTTTATACAGGCTGATCAAAGTTATGCCGCAGTATTGCTAACTTCGTTATTATTGGAGCTACGAAGTGGTTCAGATCAGCAAAAATGAACTGCTTTCACTCAGGAGTACAATGGTGATATGAAAAAAACAATTGCGCATCTCATTCTCAAAATAATTGCATGTGTAAAGTTTTTTTTAATGGAACACCCTATATTTTTTGTTGACAAATGAAAGAACATCAAATTATAAATACAAATTACTTTTTACTATTTTTCCTTAAAACGAATAATAAAGAAGAAGAATTATTATTAATACAACCCATAGAACGCAATATTTAAATGCCACTAGAAGCGTCTATAAACGTGTTCAGCGATGTTTAGAACAAACTGGGAATGTTTTTGTACATTAACTTTAAGTTATTTATAATTTTGTTTAAATTAGTTTAAGTTACAGTAATTTCAAGAGTAGCAAATTTTAATTAATTAATTTTATTTTTGTATAGTTTTGTTAATGCATTGAACTAAATAAAGTTAATTGTAAATGATGAATACAACTTTCGCAATAACTTCTTCATTATTCGTTTTAAGGAAAAATAGTAAAGAGTAATTTGTATTAATAATTTGATGTTCTTTCATTTGTCTACAAGAAATACGCAACTTTTGTGTAAAATATGTACTATTTATCGATTTTAAATAAAAATTATTGTTGAACGTTATTTTAAAACATTTTAAAAATTGTTGAAATATTCAAAATTGGTAAATAATAAAAATTTCAAATTCCAGTATTATAACCTTCATATCTTTAAGGAATCACAAGATAGAATTTTTTAACATTTTTCCGATACTTAAAGGTGTCCCTGAATATTGCAGAATGGCGTTGTTTCTCCATTTTTACAGCACCCAATATACGTTAAAATTATTTGCAATTACACAGGGTGTAATATTAATATTACAAATGGAATGCCGAATTACGAATTTTAATAGATCTCTCAATTTAGAAAATATTTTATTAACATATTTCTATACCTAAACCTAGTATGTACCGAGATAAATGCCGTCAACGAAGAAACATCTTAAACGCAGTCCCTTATTAAATTGCTTTTAACTTGCTTAATTGAAGAGTCTTCATTAGCAGTTATTAGAGTGTTATTACACATGCTTTAAGCTAAGTAACACTATATTAAACAAGCCTGGAGACTACGCAGATTGTTGGTGGCTGGCAGTTCTTTCTGCTGAATTTAGAAGTGAAATATTTCTCATCCCATATCTATAATCCTGATGTAGAATTAAATTTGCTATCTTTTTGACAAACAAAGTCCTAAACCTAAGGTTTGTAAGATAATTCTGGTTTTCATTTTGCTTCATGATTTCTGTCATTTTTAGGGTGCTATGAATGTCAACAAAATTGCCTTTTGGCTTCTAAAATTTATATTCAACGATTTCCTGATAGAAGACATCCATATCCAAATACTTTTCGTAAATTAAAGGAAAGATTTGAAAGAACAGGCAGTGTTGCAAATGTTATTTCTAATAACATTCACTTACATGGAACCCTAAAAAAATGACAAAAAACATGAAGCAAAATGAGAACCAGAATTATCTCACAAACCCTAGGTTTTAGGTATAGGACTTTGTTTGAGAAAAAGGTAGTAAATTTAATTCTACAGCGGTCGATGATTTTACTTATGGGGCGTTCCATAAGAAAAATTTGAAATATTTCACTTCTAAATTCAGCAGAAAGAACTGCCAGCCACCAACAATCTGCGTAGTCTTCAGGTTTGTTTAATATAGTGTTACTTAGCTTAAAGCATGTGTAATTTATTACATGCTGATAACTGATAATGAAGACTCTTCAATTAAGCAAGTTAAAAGCAATTTAATAAGGGCCTGCGTTTAAGATGTTTCTTCGTTGACGGCATTTATCTCGGTACATACTAGGTTTAGGTATAGATGTTAATAAAATATTTTCCACATTGATAGATCTATCAAAATTCGTAGTAATATATAGGGCATTCCATTTGAAATATTAAAGGTATTTGCTGACACTTATAAAATGAACAGCCTGTGTAATTGCAAATAAATTTAATGTATAGAGTTTTTTTATTGGAGGATGATAGCGTTTGAATTTTTTTTTTAGATTAAATAGTTTAGACACCAGAAAAGAAAACCACACTCGGTGGACACGGTGTATATTCTAATGAAAGATATTTTCTTTCATTTGTTTTTACTACTATTTGAACCTTCTAACCTTTAATTTATAATTTTTGTATAGTAAATGAACGAAAAGTAAATCCCAGAGTGTATTTATATCACACCTGAAGAAACGTTCAGGTCTACACATTTAACGTTTTACGATACACACATTAGAGAGTTTTAGCAATTTTTACGATATGGATAACGTTTACGCTAAATGCTGTAAAAAGAGTAATGCGCTTGCTCATATATGTATTTGTGAGCATGCACATTAATAGTTTTGTAGCATTTAGCGTAAACGTTATCAATATCGTAAAAATTGCTAAATTTTTACGAGAAAAACTGGAAAATATGTGAAAAAAAAATTTCATCGTAGTCAGCCATGATTTCATATTTCAGATCTTACAAAAATTCTGAATAGCTTTTACAAATAATATTTCCGCGTATCTTGGAAAATAAAGGAACTTTACTCTTATGCCCTTTCAAATATTTTGATCTCCTCGGTATATGACAAGAGGTATTCAAATTTTGGTGTATTTTAAGTTTGGGAAGCTCTAGGAACTTTCATAAAGAATAAATTTAAAAAAGCTTCCCATACGTGTCACTTATAATATCTGCCGGTCACTTATAATATTTACTCATTATTGCACGATTAGCAATAATGAAATGAAATTTTACTTTGAAAAATGTATTTTTTAGCTTTCAAATTTATACTTAATTTTTATAATTTATACCCAAAAATAAAAGGTTAAAAACCAAAAAATTCTAATGGTAGTAAAAACAATATTTCTAGTAAAGCAAATGTTAGAAATGATTTCAATGAAAAGCTAAGTTTAAGAACTACCCATTTCTGAAATAAAAAATAGGTCATTCCATTTTTAAAAAAATGAGATACTGAGTGCTTCGCAAGTACCGTTTGCCCTGTATGATGCTAAAAGATATTTTAACTTTTTTCATATTTTCATAAGGTCCAAAGTCCTAAGAATATTTTGTTACATTTTCGTAAGTATGTGTCATTTCCATAGTCAGAAACATAAGTTCAAAATTTGTAAATTTTTAAGGAATTTTCGAAGAGAAAAAATTTTTTTACGAAAATAACAGCGAAACCAATATATATTTATATTGTTGTAATCAGCTCTCCGCGGAACATCTAAATTTGTACAGGTTGTTCCATTTAAAAAAATTCTCTCTCTATAGGTACACCGCCATTTTCTGGAGCACCCTGTATAGTTAAAAATAATTTTAAAATGTGCCGCGTAATGTCTAGTATAACTTTCTCAATCTTTTTTCTCTACTTGTCATTCCTATAGAAATACACTCCGGTACATAATAGTATCTACTAGATCCGGATAGTAGGAAATACGCTAATATAGTAAGTACTTCACTTTCGAAATAGATGCTTGATGCTAGATGTACTACGTTTTATGCATACCACCCATTATAGTGTAGTGGCGGGTTTTACTATTGATTGTCAATTATGTAGTTTTCTTGTGAATTCTTGCCCCTTATTTTGGGTGCCTTTGTGTGGTAACTTGTGTGCTTGTTGGGCACCAATTTTTGATAGTTTTTTGGGGATGGCTCGGGTCGTTTTGTTTATTGTCGCCCCACGTTGGACACCAATTTATACAGGGATACAAAAATGTTGACCTTTTTCATAAGAACATTTTTGAGAAAATGGCCTGCCAGATCTCCCGATCTAACACCTCTACATTTTTTCCTCAGGGGATTTGTTAAAAGTCAAAGAGAAGCCCAATACTTTAGATCAATTAAAGCTTCGAATTAGAAGAACAATTAGAGCTATACAAAAACTATTCGCAATGTTCTGCAAGAGTTTCAAGCTAGACTGGTATATTACCAAAAAGTTGGTGGAGACATTTTGAACATTTAATTTAAGATACCTATACTATAAATATAACTTTGCAGTTTTTACAATAACATTGTAATAAAGAATTTGTTTAGTTAATGATACACTTTGTCAATGTGTATTCACTGAATATCCAACGAAATATTGAAATAGTAAAACAGGCAGTGGTTTTAGAAATAATTAAAAAATGATCTCTTCTCACAATTATTTTATATACGTAGATACGTATTTCGGCAGCTACGCTGCCATCTTCAGTACATACTCACACGTTAAAAGCACTTTATAAAATCTTAGAAAATGTTCTCCTCACGAAATTTCCAGTGGAAAGGCGTAGCTGCCAAAATACGTATCTACGGATATAAAATAATTGTGGGAAAAAATAAAATTAAAAAAAAAATAATAAAAATAAAATAAAAAAGATCATTTTTTATTGAAATATGTTGATAAAAAAGTGTAGTGTTGGGATCAGTGTCTTCATTTGCAATCGTCGTTAGGGGCAGATGTCAACAAATGGATGCTTAAATTTAGAATTTTTGAAGCAAAATGTAAGAAACTGCGTGCAAAACAATCAAAATGTGAAAAATGTATATAAAATGTAAATAAAAGATGATGAATATGGCCACCACCTACATCAAAACATTTTAATACCCTTCGCTTCAGTGCATTTGACACATTTTCCTGCATCTGGGGAGTGTTGTTCACTACAGCCGTAAAAAAAATCAATCGTAAGATCTTGGAAAAGGAATTGTTGCACTTTGGCTAATAATACGATTATCAAAGTGTTCATGTAGTAATGCCAGAGTTTCTGCTATGCATTGAGGAGTTGCACCATCCTGTTACGCTTAGGCCACACCTGCGACTAATGTGCTGCCTAACGTCATTTTTAACGTCAAATTTGACATTCAGCAGTGGCTACACTTACAATTAATGTCAAGTTAAACGTGAAAAATCACGTTAGGCAGCACATTAGACACAGACGTGGCTCCGACAACAGAGTGTAGCTACGGATTACTGGCATATATGGCACTAAAAAAAATCGCAAGATCTTGATGAAAAAGGAATTGTTACACTTTGGCTAATAATACGATTATCAAAGTGTTCATGCGGTAATGCCAGAGTTTCTGCTGTGCATTGAGGAGTTACACCATCCTGTTACGCCTTGGCCATACCTGCGACTAATGTGCTGCCTAACGTCATTTTTAACGTCTAATTTGACATTAAGCAGTGGCAACACCTGGGCTACACTTACAATTAATCTGAATTTGAGTTACTCTTAAAACTGTTAAAAAAATTAAATAAAGTTTGATGATATTTTTCACGGAAACAAAGTTTTCCTAGACATTGTTTATTAAAGAAAGCGCCTTATTTTCTAAAGTTCTGCCGATTCTTAAAGTTCTCAATATTAAATCTGAATTTTCACTACCGGGTGTCCACTTTGATTACGCACCATAGGAATTTCAATTTTAAATGTAAATTTTTTTTATTGTAAATTTTGCTTTCCTATCGAATAAAGCACTAAACGGCATAATACGTAGCTTTGTTTATGCATTAGCTAAGACTACTTTTAGTATGTTTTTCAAATACATGGACTTTCAAAATTAAAAAATAAATAAATACACTGATTTTTTTAATACTACAGTTTCGATCATGCGGTAAACTCCTACTGATAAGCGTTTTGATTTTTAAAATCTTGTAATAAAAAATAGAGACATCAAACAATTCGTATTGAGAAATATTTTATTTATAAATTAATAGGTACTAATCGGCCAACCTGTCATAGAAGCTTCCACGAACATTGCCTAACATTCTAGAAGGAATAGCTGCACATTCTTCCACGATTCTCAACTCGTTCAAATTGCGACAAGAAGTCTGATAAATTTTTTATTTTAAAAAAGGCCACAAGAAGAAACCGTTTGATGCTAAATCCGGCGAACTTGCACACCATCGCGGATCATCGAGCATTCAGTATGCTGCTTTTTTAACGATAACTTCAATAGGGAAGCAGGAATTTGCAATTATAAAAAATTGCATCGAAATTCCTATGGTCCGTAATCAAAGTAGACACCCGGTATATAATTACTATTATTTTTCTAATACTTATTTAATCGAGCAAATGCATTGATAAACAGATCAAGTAAAATATAATTAAGTAATTAATTTAAAAGTTCGCAGAAAAACAAAATTTTCGAAGTACTTTAGGAAAAGCAACCATCTCTCCTTCAGTTTAATTAAAAGATAACATTGTAAATTTTATGTTTAAAAATGCAGATTCCTAATTAAAACTGAATATATCTAAAAAGTATCTTTCATTGCAGCTGTTAGCAATTGCTTCTCTGTGATATATGGTACCTTAAATGCTTGAACCGACTGTCTTTGGCTCAAATAATTATTTTAATAATTTCTTACCTTTCCTAATCCTGGTAGAATCCTTACTTGTCGCGACGGGCCCGGCGTCTAAACGAAAACAGGAAAGGAACACATTAGAAACATGGAAGGTTAGTCTTGGTAAGGGTAACTACAAAACTCATTTTGTTCTTTATATGAGCATTAATTATTACGTATTTTTGTAACGCAGAGCAAACAAACAAAAGAATGTTAATAAAAACAGGTCTGAAACATAACAAATTCAAATTACATACAACGACAAAATGAAATAAACCATGCAAACTGAAACAACAAGGTACGTTTGTGTTTGCTAATTCGATATTGCACGATATAGAAAAAACAACAAATTTGTGGAGACATGTTAGTAGAAGGTACGCAGGTGCGAGGGGATAGGATACAGTGGATAAACACTACACACTAATCTAAGAGTATCTTAAAAAATAAAAAAACAACAGTTCTACTTAATACTTTCATATATTATTAAAATAAATATCGAAAAGTTTCTATACAAAATATACAATACATAATTTAGCCTTAGGAAAATAGATTCGATTTTTGTTTTCTTTACAATAATATATGTATGTGTACAGAAATATAGAAGTGGAAGTTAGTGATTGCTATGCTACATTAAAAATAAACGTGTTTTTTAATTATTAAACATTAGTTATTATTTAACGCGATTACGTGTTGTTAAAAAATAAATTTATTAGTAACAGCAACGGGCATTATTAATATTGAATATTCTTAGACACGATAAGAGTAATGGCGATAGGAGGTGCCGCCTGGTAATCTTCCAGATGTCGTTGAGCTGTAGCTAGAATGATATCCTCCGGGTCCATCACCGGAACTACGTGCGCTACGCTCAGTGGAATAAGAGTATCCTCCAGGACCTCCTTCGGTTGAGCGATTAACGCGTTCGGTGGACGTATAGGAGCGATTGACAGGTCTTGAATAGGGATCACCGCTTCTACTTTCGGAAGTAGACTGATAAGAATACGAGTATTGTTGTTCGGCTCGACGGCCACGTTCAGGAGAATCACGCACCGTGTAATATCTTGGAGTCTGCAGGGAAAATACAGTATAGGTATGTTGTGAAAATATTTTTCAAAAAATTATTTTTAAGTATCATAATAATTAACTTGTGAGCATCATCTAATATTCAATCATCTGCAGAATAAACGGATTCAAGTTATAAATTTAATTCTTAATTGGGGAGAATTTTATAATCGGTTCTGAAAGCATTCTGAAAGAACTAGAGAGGGTAAGTAAGAGTAATATACAAACTTTTTTATGAGAAAAACTCAGAAATTGTTGAAGTGTGGAAATTTTTTCAATCATAAGTAAGTAACATGAAGAAAATATTGAAATTAAACGTGGCGCTCCTCAAGGAACGGTTGTGAAACAATCGTGTTTATCAAATTATTTTAAACCATAACAAGTTTGTTGACGACACAATTGTATTTAGTACCGTTGATAATATAAAATAAAAATTACCTAACATTTATAAATTAATACGAAATAATAAACAATTAATGTGTAAGCAGGAGTAAAACTAATCAACTATTTACAAAGAAACAAAACAGAGGAATATATGCTTCGGAAAAGGAGGGTCATGTTCATGAGCGAAACAAAAAAGTTCATATGAACTTAAAATACGCCCTTAGCTTACAGCCCAGTAAAAGTGAAAAGTATAACAAAAACATTTATGTATTCAGTATAACGAATAACAATTAGGTAATAAAAGAAATAGATGCTACGTAGAAGACATGTTTTCTTTTTCAGAAGCATCCTGTATAATGAACTGAGGTCGGAACTTTACTGACAACCTTAAAAAGTATACGATTTTTGCAAAGATGAGGCAATCGAGTGCACACGTTAATTCTAATAAAATACACGATGCGGTTGAATTTTTGCCGACTTTTATAAATACTAGTATCAATTACTAGATAACGTTTACGAGAAAAAAATGACTAATGCAGACCAGTGGAAGTGGTGCCCCCAATCAATTGAAATATACGTAATATTGCAGTGCGATTGTTTTAAGCTTCGACGCAAAAAAGAAATGAGTACACAACAGATTTCATGAGCGTCACACGGAGAAATATTAAATCGGTTTACATTTTAAGATAAGTTGGTATATTATGGCATCTTTTGTATTCAAATTTATATTATGGGAAAGCAATAATATTAATACTGTGTATGAGTTAAACATAAAATAATATTGCAATATACCAATTACAAAATTCATAAATCATAGGACGCTCGTGCCCGTCCGGAATGTACCGACCTTTAATAATGAAGTAAGATTGTTATTATTTTTTCGCCAGCAAATTTTTACACTTCTTTTTTAATCCTTGTTTTGGCAACTTTCTTAGGATTACTATTGCTAACTGGATTTTGTTAGATTAACATCATATTTAGTATATTTTCTTTATTTGTTAATTTACTTCATATTAATAAACGGACTCTTTTTTTGTTTATACAATTTTTGCTGAATAATTACTAAATTTTAATATCTGCGATGATATTACATCAAATTATTTATTAAACAAATTGAGCCTAATTATTAATATAAATAATTTAACTCGGCATTTTAATGTAACAGTTGTTTATTAGATTTTATTCACCTTTCTTTTACGCCTGACATTCATGTAAATTTTTTGTTTATGTTGCTTTTCAAAAGCATCCTATGTAATACACTAAAATTATAATAATTTTTCCTTGAGCAAATTTTTACTATGCTTTCTTAATCCATGACAAAAATTATTTCTAAACCAATGACTTTTATTTTGAAAGGATTGCAAATAAATTTGTGTGAAAAGTATAACAAATTTATTCTTCGATTTTTATGAAGGTTTAAATATGTTAATAATTTACTAAAAAGTGTGTATAATTTAAATGAATGGAAAGAAAGTCATCAATTTTTTTTTGTTTTTTGTTTTGCTAGTTTTTAGTTCAATTACCTATTCATTAAAAATTTATGAAGCAAATTTATAATTATAAAATTTTCGAGAACTTTTATATCGACCCTCCCCCCCACCGTATATTAAAAACGATGTTTCACTGTACATTAAAATCGACATTTCACTAGATATTGACAGCTTCTTGAAAAGAGAAGACACTGATTTTAATTGTATTGTAAAAAATTGCGAAAGAAGAAGAATAACAAATTTGCTCAACCATTTTTAAATGACATGGTTACATATTCTATTTATACAGTGACTGGCAGAAAGTTGGACACATGGGAAAATTTTGTATTATTGATTTCTCAGAAAAATTTATTCATTATGAAAGCTCTTGAATCTTCCCAAAAGTCAAAATGCACACATCAAAATTTGAATACCTCTTGTCAGATACCGAGGGAATTAAAATGTCTGAAATCAACATAAGAGTTGTGCGAAAAAAGAAATTTTACATATTTTTCAATTTTTCTCGTATAGGCGTGTGTATCGCAGAACTTTGAATGTGTAAAGCTAGATGTTTCTTCAGATATGACATGAATATACTGTAGGATTTATTTCTCACTCATCTGTCAACTAGAAATTATGATCAATAACATTCATACCATCAAAATTTCACTTTTTTGTATCCAAAAATTATTTTTTCATCCTAGACAGCCATGATTTCATATTTACGATCTCAGAACAATTCTTAACAACTCTTCCAAATAATTTTTTCGCGCATCTTGAAAAATAAAGGTACTTTATTCTTATATCGTTTTCCAATACATATTTTGATTTCCTGGATGCACGTATATGGAAAACTTTTATATTATTAATTTCTCAGAAAAATGTATTCTTTGTGAAAGTTTCTTCCCAAACTCAAAATGAGTATGTCAAAATTTGAATACTTCTTGTCATATACTGAGGAGATGAAAATATTTGAAATCGACGTGAGAGTAAAGTATCTTTATTTTTCAAGATACGCGAAAATATTTGGAGAAGTTATTCAGAATTATTATGAGATCTTAAATATGGAACCATAAGATGGAAAAAAAAATTTTGGACACAAAAAAGTGAAATTTTTATGGTATCAATATTATATCATAATTTCTAGTTCGTAGATGAGCGAAAAACAAATCCTACAGTATATTCATGTCACACCTGAAGAAATGTCCAGCTCTATACATTCAAAGTTCCGCGATACACACCTTGAAGTCAGAAAAATTGAAAAAGTGTGATTTTTTTATTTTTCATTGTAGACAGCCATGATTTCATATCTGAGATCACACAACAGTTCTGAAGAACTTTTCCAAATAATATTACCGCGTATTTTGAAAAATAAAGGTACTTTAAAATTAAAAATTATGCCTTTTATAAATGGTTACGCCAAAATTATTTATTATACAGATTAAACTTGATTATTAATATAAATAATTTAATTCAATATTTTCTATTAACTAATTGTTCATTGGTGACTGTCATTAATTGACTGTCATTTTCGGCTGTTTATTTATTTATAGTCAAAGTTAATTTTTTTCAAGGAAATTATACAGTGACCGCTAAAAAGTTCGCACCATATGGGAAAAATTTTTATTATTGATTTTTTTTTTTTTTTTTACTTTTAGCGCCAATAGTTTGTGCATGTTCGATAACCAAATATAAGCAGGACAGATCCGATAAGCAATTCATAGTGTGGCTAAAAATGGTACCTATTTAAAATACGAAAATTAAAAGTGTTATAATTTGGAATTGTTGGACATATTAGACAAAATTTTAGTACCGGTAAGTTTTTACAAAGTGTGGCAATTATTACTCAAACAGAATTTTCTGCGGCATAATATTTCGAAAAAAGGAAGATTTTTAATTTTCTTAATTTTGTTCAAGAAGTGGTAAATGGATATAAGGTGTTTAACTCTTACAATTAGTTCGCTAGGTGATTTTCAGGAGAAATATTTTACAATGATAATTCATATGTATTTAAACAGCTTCTAAAAACTCTAATCTACGTTTGTTAATGAATTACTTTCACAGAAATTCTGTAAAAGTTCTTTTATAGTTGCCCAAATAAGGAGATTTTTCATTATTTCATTCATTGTTACTAAATATGAATGCTTTTTACAGGATTTTTGTGAAGGTAATTCACTAACAGGGGTAGATTAGAGCTTTTAGAAGCCATTGCATCAAAAACGTAAAAATTATGCAATAATATTACTTTTCGGTAAATAATAAAATAACTAAAGCGATAATTAACTTCTCCTATTATTTTTTCTAATTATAAATCCTTGAAGTCCTCGTGCAAAAATATTTAAATTTTGAAATTATAAGATTCAAGATTTTTCTTGAAAATTTTTCAATAACTGAAAAGTTCAATTTTTACGGACATTAATTTTAGGATTTTGGAAATTTCGGAAAACGCAATTTTTTAAATAAGTAAAATGTAAAAATCACTCGGTATATCTGACAGGAGCTAAATAGGTTTTCAGGCAATCACAAATTATTGCTACAAAAGTTTTTCCAATTTGATGCCGATGTCACTGTAGTACTTTAGTGTTATACTTAATTATTGTTCAGAATAAAAAACATTGTATTATATCATATTTATGGAATTTATTCTGAATTGATAAGAAGAATATACTTCTATAATTATATCGCTTAGTTAACAGTAATTAAAAAAAAAATTGTTAAATTTTTGTCTCAATCAGTAATCTTCTAACAAATGTCACCTATCTTTTACGATTTCAAGATATTCAAAAAACAGGAAGAAATAATATTTTCGTCATTTTTTTTATAAAAACCAATTTTATTTTTCCAAGGCACTGTTTGCAGAACAAATGTTTTCGAAACTTTGTCCAGAATCTAATAGCGTTTTCCACTGGCTGCACTAGTACACACTCAGTGTATCTTCATCTCTTTTTATTACATGAGGTTAAAATGAGATGAAAATATAACGAGTGTGCACTAGTGTAGCCAGTGGAAAACGCCATAACTCAAACCAAGTACATTATTGTAATCGGAAAAAAGCTTCATTTAATATTAAGATGGCGTCCATAAGAAAATAAAAAGTTGAATGTCGTTTGTTCGTAATTCTTGACGACATGCCAAAGACGGTGGCATATTTAAATACATTTCTCATTAGAATGTTACAACAATGTCCAACTTAAAAAGGCCTAGCTTCAATGGTTTTTATAAAAAAATTGGATCGTGACTTTTACTTTTTTTCGAATATCACGAAAACCGTAAAAAATAAGTGAAATTTGTATGCAGATTATTAATTGCGACTTTGTTCCCTTTGACTTCGTATATTTTAAGATAACCGTGTTCCCTACGTTTAGGCTCAAGAAACGGATATTCTGTATATATATTTACAATAAGCAATTCTTTTCGAAAATAATATAGTCTACCTTACGAAAAACGCACCACGCTATAACTCTATTATTAATAATCCGATTTCAGTAATTCAGAAATCACATAAAACTGCTTTCTGAATACTACAAAAGAATACCATTTTTAATTTTTTTTTTTTTTTTGATGTGACATTTTTGTCAAGCAACTTTATTTTTCAAATGGCAGCACATTTTTTTTTTCTTTCAGTTTGATAGAATTTTTTCTTCTGAATTCAACGGTGTAGAAACATCATAAAATTTTCCATTGCTTTGTATTACACCGCACACTTCATTTTTATTTAAAAAGGGAAATTATTTTCCTACAGTATCAGTATCAGTATCAGTATCAAAATCAAGTTGAAATGGACCGTTGAATTCACAAAAATAATCTCTACCAAACTGAATGAAAAAAAATATGTGCTGCTATTTGAAAAACAAAGTTGACTATCGCCTGACAAAAAAGTCATACTTAATAACAGAGTTATAGCGTGGTGCGTTTTTCGTAAGACACACGGTATAAATACTATTCATCTACACTTATGCAAAAGATTGTCTATAAGGTCTAAAGTAGAGATACAACGGATATCCGGCAACTATCCGGTATGCGGCTGGATACCGGATACTAATATCCGGACAAGCCGGATATTTAACGCGCAGTATGATAATAGAAAAATTAAGTTTTAATAAAAAATCAGAAGTTTTATTTCGATCTTTTATAATTAAATAAAATTTAATAGTTTAACTTAACAGGGTTTGATTGAAAAATTAGTAGGTACACCTATTTCAGCTAACTGAGCTTTCGTAAATATTTATTACCTTTATCAGAGCACTACGAAATATTGGTTACAATTTTAAATTACAATTAAATAGTAACAATTTCTTACTCTAATAATATACAAAATGATTTTAAATAACTATAACCAATATTTTTGTCTGTCTCGTTTTGAAGAGATTTTTTTGTTATTTCGTTATGACGTAACTGACTTTTTTTATATAACAAATACTTTTAACGTTAAAGGAATTTGTTATCGGACAAGAATCCACTTTAATGATTTTTTTTTATAATTTCAAGGTTTGCTAAATTAATACAGATTTACTGTCACAGGTTGTTTGTGAAATTATTAACATTATTTGAATCTTCTGAATGTTTTGAGAAATCAAATTCACCCCTTTATTCTATAACTCATAACGACATGAGTTAAGTGACTCATTTTGACCAGTCAGTACATAGAAAATAGAAACGCGTTGTATCTAAGCACTGATTGGATAAAATATGTCACTTAACGACTCTCGTTATTTAACGATGTCGCTATGACCTACAGAATAAGGGTTAATTAAATATTCGTATGCTAAATTTAAATTTTGAATATCAGATCAAAAAATTCATAGAATTATTATGTTTTTTATGTGAAAAGTTCTAAAAATGATCTGTTCTTATAATTTATTTATTATTCAATTATTAATCAATCTCTTTACCTAAAATTTTAGTAGTTTCAAAATCATATGGTTATAATGCTTGTCTACTATTGAAAAATTGTCAAGAAACTAAAAACAAATGATCGCATAAGTTAAACCAAAGCCTCTTCAATTGTACAAAATTTGGACTATTCCAAATAGATTCAATTCAAAACAAAACATTTGGATACGCTTTTAGTTAGTGATCATCAAAGAAATAAGGAACAAAATCTGCAATTTTAACAAAAGGTTTGGAAATAGAACACAGTTTTTAAATGAAAATCATTTTAGAAAAAAATTATATTTCATTTCAAGATAAACTTTCAAATTTAATACCACAACATATTATTAATGAATTTTCAACACGATATGAAAATTCTTTTGAAAAATCATTACAAATCTAGTAACATTAAAAAACTTGAAAATACTAAATCAAATAAAACTTTACAACAATAATAAAAAATGGTTTGTGAATTTAACTAACGTAGAGTTTCCATTAGAAATTGAAAATTTATTATCTTTAGATTCAAAATTAAAGAAATTAATATAGCAAAATTATTGGCTGATTTAATCTTGTCGATATATTTCCAAAAAAAAAAAAAAAAAAAAAAACAAATTTAACAAGATAGACATTTATTAACATTACTAATAATTTGTGTAATAAACCTTCAAAAGGTTTTTCGTGGATTTTACGTTGTATATAGCATCTGACAGACGTAATTTTTTTTAAAGGTAAGCCAAATACATATTAAAGACTAATAAAGTTTCTACCACAGTAGGTATGATGAAAAAAGATTATAAAAAATTAAAATTGCCAAGGTAACAATAAGAAATAGTGTGAATATAGTCTTACAGTTTCTAACTTGCGTAAGCTGAGATATTCGGCTATCTGGTTATCCGGCCAAAGCACTATCCGCTGCATCTCTAGTCTAAAGGACCTGATTTTCATGGAAAAAATAATTTGGCATACTATGCAGAAAGTGAATTTGTATCGCTCTAGTGAAATAAGAACTCGATATTAAAGTTACGTTTCCCATAATATTTGTAAACACTAGTTGCTACTGTAACTATTTTAAATTTTAAAAAGAACAACAAATTATGGTTTGGAAGAAAGCCTGCAATTTTAACATTTTAGGCTTCACACTTTTTTTCCTTTGTCTTTTTAATATCACGTTAAATCGTAAGTTTGTAATGATATTAACCAAAATAAATTCACGTGACTCGCAGTACGTGAAACATTTTACCGTATTTTAGCACATAACTTTAAAGCTATCAGATATTACTCCCTGTTGTAGTTCTCTTAAAATAATGTAACTTAACAATAGGAAACAGGGGTGAAAGCTAACGTTGTGCAAAGATAAAAAATTCTTCACTTTACCTGATATTCATTAATATCATATAGCTATTGTATTTTTAATTCCTTTTTTATTAAGCTTTTTGTTAGGTGTTTGAACGTTGACTTACTAATCTTATACTCATTTTTTCCTATTAAGATATAACGGTTATGAACTTATCGTGAAAAAAATAATACAAAATTACGTAAGATTGCTAGAAAGTAAAACGGTATAATAAAAAGTTAAACGAATTTTTAATTTGCAAAACGCAAAAGTGATTCAAATTAGCACATTTTCTTTAACTGTATTTGGGGAAAGTGGTGTGGTCGCATTATACGAAGAAAATCTGCCTTAACTGATTGACGTCACAACAAACTAAATTGAAATTTCACATACCCATACAGTTACAGTTACAAGCGGGTGAAAATTGAACGCATCCATTTCGTTCAAGTCAGAAGATACATCGAAACGAATACACGTGGGATCCACGCACATTTAAAGTTTCAAGGACCTGCCTCTTGTGGTATCGATTACAAGGGTCTTTATCTTTTAGACCAATGTAAAAGAAAACTCTTAACTGCATAGGCAAATTTGGAATTTAACTCCTGCATCTACTCATTCAAGGCATCTTCGATCTTTTATAGAAATTAGCAACGAAAATTTTGCTTGGAATTAACAAGTAAGTTTGTACTTAATCTGAAACTTACATGTTTTAATTTCAAATTTATCAAAACTGATGCCTATCTGACAGCAAAAAATATGAATTAATTAGAAAGAACCGCGCGCAAGGTTTGCAGATTATTTAAAAGAATGTTTAATTTTAGAATCGGAGTGGCCACAGGGCTACGAAAATTGGGTCGAGTTTGCTGGATATATTTTTAGCAGACGCTTGTTTCATGTTTATAAGTCGGTACATTCCGGAGAGGCATGATTTATGAATCGTGTAATTGGTATATTGCAATATTATTTTATGTTTAACTCATACCCAGTATTAATATTATTGCTTTCCCATAATAGCTCCCTTTTATTATAAATTTGAATACAAAAGATGCCAAGATACACCAATGAATTAAAATCTAAACCGATTTAATATTTCCCCGTGTGACGCTCATGATATCTGCTGTGAATTCATTTCTTTTTGCGCCGAGGTTTAAAACAATCGCACTGCAGTATGTTACGAATATTTCGATTGATTGGCAGCATCACTTCCACTGGTCTGCATTAGTCATTTTTTCTTGTAATCGTTATCTAGTAATTGATATTAGTATTTATAAAAGTCGGCAAAAATTCAACCGCAAACGTGTATTTTGTTAGATTTAAAGTGTGCACTCGATTGCCGCATCTTCGCAAAAAATGATATACTTTTTAAGAATGTCAGAAAAGTTCCGAGCCGTGTTCATGTTGTACTGTATTAACCCGCAAAGTAAATGTGGCAAAAAAATTCCCGAACAAATTACGAAGTTGCTATACAAAGTTCGTTTGCCCAAAGATTTACGAAGGAATTTATAATAATTGTAAAAAACATACAGTATTACTGAAATGTCTACATAGCGCAATAAAACTTTGTCAATGCAACTAGCCATAACTTGTTCGAAAAGTAACGTTCGAGAATTTTTTTTAATATTATTTAAATCGATCCAATAAAAATCATTTACATGGACTGGTACAGTTATCAACGAACAGTCACAAAAAACAAAAACTACTAATACTGCAACGTGCTGTTATGCAAAAATACTACTCTACAAAAATGCTTTTTAAGGAAACAACTTTTTCGACATCAAAAAAAATCGCTAAATCCACGTTTCAGGTTTACATTTTCGTCATCCCGAATCTTGGTAAAATAATGATGGTGTAAATGTTTCAAACGATGCAATAATATCTTCAGTACCTTGTTATTTCTTTTGATTATGTTGCCTTTTTGGTAAAGGTACTTGTCCACATTTTTCTTTTCTTAATCAGTAAATAAATAAAATTCTTGTACCTATGAAACATACAGCCTGTTCAAACTTAAGTCGGCACTATTACTAACTTCGTTATTATAATTTAGAACTTGAGATGATGTTGCACTGTGTAAATGTGAATTTTTAAATTCATCATATCTATGTATGTATAGAGGATGATTCTTGAATAAAACCGTCAGGATCATGCGCATGCTCCTGGTCGTTCTAGAACGGTTCTAGGACTGTCCTGGCGAGAACCGGAACAAGCCTACAGTTAAATGTTTACAACGTTGTTTCTGGGAATAAACTTTATTTACAATACATATTTTCGTGTAGTAGTGGTTTATTTGTTTACCTGTCAAAGCATGTGTTCAAGGTGGGGACGTTGTTATCTTTGTTTCACACAATGTGTACGGAATTATTTACTTCAAGTGATTTGCATGCATTTGTCAAGTAAATATTTTGCAGTTCATATTTCAACTGATCACGTCAATTTCGTTTAAAGGTCAAGTTCACGCCCGACGCCACGCCGCGCCGTAACAATCATAAAACTATAAAACTCTTTTTTGACTGTATTTATTTCGTTCATCTGCTACTCTTTCTGAACCAGGAACATATCGTCGTTTTAGGTTAGATTAATCATTAATTTATTTCTGGGAAATTTTTCCAATGTTCTATTCTTTCACCATTTTTTTGTCGGTCTATTCAAGAATCACCCTATATATACAAATTGCAATAATTTATAATTTATCTATTGATTTTGGATTAGAATAAGATTATTACAAAAAAGACGTATTATAACTGTGCACACTGTTTCTTGGGTAAAATAATTCTTTTATTTTCGAAAAGCGAAAAATTTTTCCTATAGTGAACCCGATCGGTAGAGACGGTGTAAATACAAAAATAACGAGTGATCAATATCTTTTCCAATCAAGTGACCTATGGAAATAAAATCGTGTGTCTTTGATTAGTTCATTATTTCATATGCCATTTGCATTATTTATATTGCATTCCTATATAAAATCTAACTGCTGTTCTTATGTATTACATGTTTTTTTTTTATAAGTTTGGATATCAAATCTCAAGTTCACATTTCCCACAAAATGAAAGCACGCGCCAAGAGCAACGAAAAACTGCTTCATAGAAGGTGTGTAAAATGTCCGCCGTTCTCTTGTAAACACAAACGAATTCAGCGTTTTAAATTGTTAATAAAATTCGCTAAGATTACTAGATTGTTATTTAACTATCCGCAATGTAACAGTAAACTCTTATGAACAAAGATTTCTGTTAATGAATTTAACTTACTGACAATTATAAGTAATTGACATTTGAAAAAATGAATTAATCAAAGACATAGGATTTTCTTTCCATAGTCACTTGATTAGAAAAGATATTGATCACGCGTTATAAACAGTAGTACATTTCGCAAAGTTAGAAGTGACAGACGGGGCCAAAATAGGGAGACTCCGAATTTTCAAATTTTTGTTCTCGTTTTAATATTTCATTGAAAGTATTTAACATTAAATTTATTTCAAATATTCGTTCCTCTAGGATCCCTTAAAGACAAAATCCGCAACTGAATGCAAATACTATATGTAATTAGGAAGCGAAATCATTTTACTACTCACAATGTTAAAAGTAGTAAAATTTTGAACAAATTTGTTCAAATTCAAATTCATATTTATAAAATAAATGTACTAAAATCACCTTATTAAAGTCAGAAAACCCGAATAACTTAAACCAGGAAACCCAAATATTATAACTCAATTTTACGGTCAGTGTTCCAGAAGTGAAATGAGTTAAGTATATCATGACATGTTCTTCTTTGAGTTTATTTCCTGTACAAGCCAAATGTGTTTCGTTAATGAGCTGTAGAAATGTTAAATACTGGAAATAAACAATGCTGCTTTAATATTACATATTTATGTTATATACCAACAATTTTGACGTGTATAACAAGAATTAAATTGAATACGTGTTTGTTTTGTTTAAAAGACATTATTTTACCAAGTTTCGGTTACAAATTTCATAAAAACAAATCGTTTCCTTATCATCTAATATAAACTTCACAATATTTTTTTTAACGCACATAACCTGTGCCTGACGTTTACTTAATGCTTTTTAACAACTCGGTTATTAATGAGTTAAAATGTTCAGTTTTATGAGGATGTTTTAAGTCTTACCTTTGATGAGGATCCGATCTTCGAAGAACACACAAAATTCCTAAGGCTATTCTCTAAATCTAATCTAAAATCTATGAGGATGTGGATGAAAGGTGTGGTATTAATAAACACATAGTATATGGAATATACAATAATTATTCCATGCAAATCGACATTAACAAACACAAAACGATTTTTCTTTTCAACTCTCATGTACTTATTCTCGTGCTAGATTCAATATGAAATGAAACATTTCGATTTATTGTCAAAAACACTTTATTGTGAAGTAAATACCAGTGTATACAACGCTAAATGAAAATAAAAAATATAGCCCTAAAAAGCGGGATCACATTAAGATATATAAAAAAAAGGAATGCGATCTAATAAGCGTCAATGTTAACACAACAACAACAACAACAAAAATAAAGCGATCACAAATATTAAAAATGCACTTTCTATATATTGAATATATAATTTTAGTTTACGTTTCATGTTACTTTTGGCTTTAGCATAGCTGAAATATAATCTATTAGTGCACTTTCAATAAATTGTAAGTAAATAATGCCTATCAAATACAGCTATAGTTCGATATAAATAAAAAAAATGCTTCATAATGGAAAATGTATCTATTAAATCCTTAAAAATTAGTAAACCCTATTGAACGAAAAGAATGAAAGTCAAACCGAAATATTACAATATCTAACTCATTTGGTTACAAAGAAAGGTTCAATAATAAGTTTCTGAAGTAGCTAAGAGCCTACGCTTATATGGCAAACTAGGCACTTCTGCCAACTTGTGTAATTTTGGCAGGACAACATCCATTGCGTCTGCACGGGGTAATTCACCCGGAGCAAGTCCGTCCCTGCGAATCAACGAGAAAACCCTCTCTTTAGTGGTGTCTCTCGCCGACACATAAGGTTTCGGTGGCGTTATGATCGTTTTCGGTCGAATTTTCGCCTTCTCTAATGGATCCAGGATATTCACTTCGACCACCTCTTTTTGCTGGTGCCTGCGCCTCCCATAAGCGGTGATTGGGTCCGGGACAAGGCTGGGCCTGGGTACGAACGGTACTTTCTCCCACGGGATCTCACGTTTCTGGAAGAATCCAAGGATTAGCTGCCGTTCGTCCCAGTTCAGCCTATACTGAGGTATAAGGAAACTAAAAGCAGGGGAACGGGACAATATATTAACCCAAACTCAAGTCTCTTTCTTCATAGTTATCTATGAACCGAACGTGAAGACTTTTTTCGCGTATGAGCGCATTTTTTTCATTTGCGCAAAATGATGTTGCCAATAGATAGTGCTTGTCATAGTGTCAAAACGTCAGTGGAATTATTAGCGACTAATTTGTAATTTTCAATATCCAATAGAAAAAGGGTTTTTTTTTGTAAACCAAGTTTTATTATCAAGTCAAATAATTTTTAGAAAGTTTAAAAAGGCCAGTGCTTTTTGTCTTTTTTGAAGCACTAGTGCGCGAACACTACGTTCGCAGTTGCGATTGCGAAATGTCATGTAGTGAGTTCAAGATATAAAGGTTTAAACAGAATGCAACGCCGTTACGAGCTGTTGCATCGGCGCCAAGTGTCACTTCAAAAGACATGCACAGATAAAACGGCTTGGAACGGCGTCAATCCAACCTTAAAAATAGAAATAACTTGTGCCATAAATGGATAAATTTCAAGTATTTACATTAGTACACCTGATGTATTGTTTACTGTATTATTCACACACAAGAAATTACCAGATGAAGCCGCGGTGGTGGAAATTATATTTGGTTATGTATTTTGACCGTGACGCCGTAAAGTTGGAAGTTGACGAACTTTTCGCGTGCAACTCCGTTTGACGCCGTTGATTTTGTGCAATTTCATTGGAACCTCTTTATTTAACAATCCTTTGACGGATGACGGCGTGTAACGGCGTTGCATTCTGTTTGAGTCTTAAATTTCAGCATTACAGAATATAATGCAATATATATCAAAATTAAAAGGTATTGTTGAATTAGGAAGTTTTGACTTCCATCATCGAAACCGAATGACATAAAAATTAGTGGTGAGACGGTATTTCTGTAACGGTTATTTTGTCGCGGTATAAATTTGTAACGTTACTTCGCGTTATTGGTTTTTAAAATAACCAGTTCCAATGTCGCGTATGTCGCGAATTGAGAAATTACAAAGCGTTCGTGTTTTTGAGTAACGTATAACGTTTAACGCTTTGCAGGTGCTCAGTAGCGACGTCGCGTCGCGTTTATTGGAACGAGTTACTTTAAAATCCAATACTGAACAATCGAAAATTTAACTAAGCATCGACAGTCAAATGCTCGTTACTTAAATAGTCAAGAGAACGTACATAAACACCACGGCACCGTATTAAACACCACTTTTATCATTTAGCAGCCAGAGATTAGTTGTCAACACAGGTATATCATAATAAACTACCTAACGTCTCAAGACAGGTATTTTTGAATTTGTGAGAGGTTATTGTTTACAATCAAAGGCAAAATGCATCTGCGGATGACGCGCGCATAAAGGCAGTCTTTCGCCCCGTTTCGCTCACTACTGTCGCTATAGTTATTTCGTTCCAACGCAGCAGGAATTGCCTACATCAAGTACCAAGATGCAAAAATAACGCGACGAAGTAACGTTACTCTGTCGCGGTATTTTTGCGTCGCTGTAACGAAAGTAACGTTCCAACGGTGTAACCGTTTTTCCCATCACTAATAAAAATTACTTAACCAGAAACAATCATATACTCTGATTATAAGAGAACTCTTTTTTGTCCTACACAGAGAAAAAAGAATAGTAAAAAGTAATACAATTGTAGCTCAAATAGCTCCAGAAACAAATTGTATGAGATATTCACACAATTGTTTGGCATAACAATATTCTTGTAGTAAAATTTCAATTCAGTGTTTGTAATTCACTATTCTTTTTTCTCTGTATATATACGGTGTATATCTAGGCCAGATAGACGGATATCCGGCCAAATTTATACAAAGAGAACAAATTAGAATCAGTAAGACTACGGTTACACTATTTCTGATTTTTACACTGGCATTTTTAATTTTTTATAATCTTCTTTTATCATAGGTATCTACGGTGGTAGAACACTTATCAGCTTTTAATATGTATGCACCTACATATACAAATTCGAATCTAATTAAATTCCTTTGTTCTTTTGGAAAAGTATCAACAAGATTCTCGAAATCAGTCAATTATTTTGCAATATCAATTTTGATTAGTAAACAAAATTTTGGACCTAATGATAATAAACTTTCAATTTCTATTAGTCTGTATTAATTAAATTCATAAACTATTTTTCATTATTGTTAAAAAGTTTTACTTCATTTTGTGTTTCCAAATTATTAAGTTCATTAATGTTACTAGATTTACAAAATTATTTATTCGTGACAAACACGACCGCGGTTTCGTCCAAAATTAGGACATTATTAAGTGCGAAGGGAGTACAAATTGAAAGCTTAAAGTTAAGCACGTGCAGAGGCCATCTTAACGTGACACGTCACGTGACTCCATTCACACTTGATAATATCCTAATTTTGGACGAAACCGCGGTCGTGTTTGTCACGAATAAATAATTTTGTAGATTGGCTTCGCCTTTTCTTTTCGGCTTACACAATTTAATCTACAACAGCATGGAGTTCCTCACTAGTTACTAGATTTGATATGATTAAAGGATTTTTTAGAATAATTTTCTAGTCGTGTTGAAAATTCATTAATATGTTGTGGTATTAAATTTGAAAGTTTTTCTTGATATGAAATAATGTTTTTTTATTTTCATTTAAAAATTAAGTGTTCTATTTCCCAACCTTTTGCTAAAATTAAAGATTTCGTTTCTGATTCTTTGATGATCAGTAACCAAAATGTATCCAAATGTTTTGTTTTAAATGAAATGTAATTGAGAATTAGTTCATTTTTTTGCAATTGAGGAGGTAAATTATTTGGTCTCATTTATGTGATTATTTGTTTTCAGTCTTTTGCCTAAAATATAAAAATAATTCAATGAATTTTCGATATCATATTGAAAATTTAAATTTAGCATATGAATATTTAATTAAATTTTATTTCTCAAACATTCAGAATAATGATAATAATTCAAATAATGTTAATTACCCAAACAATCTGTCACAATAAATCTATATTCATTTAGTAAACTTTGAAATTATAAACATAATTGATTAAAATAAGAAAAAGAATTTTCGAAACGAGACTATGAAGAGATTGGTAACAGACGATGAACAGATAACTTATTTAAGTAATTTTTTTTAATTATTTAATTGTAACCAATATTTTGTAGTGCTCTGATGAAGCTATTAAATATATTAGTGACAGCTCAGTAAACTAAAGAAGGTGTACCTACTAATTTTTGGATCAAAAGCCCGTTAACTTAAACTATAAATGTTATTTAATAATAAAAGATTGAAATAGAACTTCTGATTTATTATTGAACCTTAATTTTTCCATTAAGATATCGCTCGTTAAATATCCGGCGTGGCCAGATATAGCCAGTATCCGGTATCCGGCCGGATAGCAAAAATATGGCCAGATAGCCGGATAACCGGATAGTTGCCCGATATCCGCTGCATTTCTAATATTAATGATGTAAATAACTCAAGCAACAAACAAAAATATGGTAAGATCAAGGAATAAATAAAAAAGTAAATAATTTCTAGCCTTAGACTTAATTTTATAAAACGTGTTATCTTCTAACAGTATTGAATTGTCTTTATTGCGACATTGCGTTTTATCCAGCCAAATTCTACGCACATAACCTCAAGTATGGTTTGTTCTGGATAATCTTCAGAAAAGAAATAAATTACATAATAAAATTTACAGTAAATAATCTTTAGAAATTCTGTAAAGAATGGGCAAAAGCTTTAAGGTTTAACTTAAAAAGGTAAATTATTTGTGTTACAATGTTGTTGAATTTTCATAATTATTTTTAATCGATAGTGAAATCTCCTAGACTTTCTCTGGCTCAAAAATAACACTTGGGTCTTAGAAGTGGTTTGTTTTTGAATTTTGATTCATTTTGTTCTTTTGTATTTCGACCTATGCACTTAATAAATTCAATACCAATCAATGTTTCTACAAACTAAGTTAATGTTATTGCCAAAATCAAAAGATTTTTTAAAATAATTTTAAAATGTTGTTTTGCAGCACCTACATTAAATTATTTATTAGACAAAGCAAGATAGACTTCGGTCGCTTTTCGCAACAATAACCAAAAATTTATTGGCAACGATTTAAAGTAGTCGTTTGGCATAATTTGCCAGTTTCTGTTTATTTCTGTTTTTCGGCAGTTTAATTTTGTAACAACCCAAAATTTGTTTAATACTCGATAAAACACCCGAATTATTCAATTAAATATCTCAGCGAATGTTATAATTTCAAGGTCGCGATTGCATCGCTTTCTGTCGTACCTGAGGTGGTCTTCAATTTCGCTTTGGTCTCGTTCTCATTCTTTAAGCATGAGTGCCAAATATCTATTTCAGGCAGTGAGTGTAAAATAGAGTCACACATGCATGTCAAGGCTTGTAGACATTATTATTATTATTAGAATTATGTGAAGTGAATTAATCGTTTTGCAACGAACAACTCCAGAATTGTCTGCCAAAATACAAAGGAGGCCAAATAAACTTTGCGCACGTTGAATTGATAATTATAGATAAGTATAAAGTTTATGAAATTTTTGATAGGATTTTTTAAGTGCTCAATTATCATTAATAAAGAAATAAATAAATAATATGAATACAAATACAGAATTGTTCCTTTATAGATTCAAATCAAAAGAATATGTTAATAATTGTAACGGCCCCCCCATTCGCGATTCAGAAGCTCTTGCTTTAACAAAACAAAACAGCTGTTTGTAAAGTTTATTCAAAACCATCTTCATAATTTCGTAATTTGGTCCTTCCAAAGTACGACCAGTAACCAGCAATGATTAAACCAAAGAAAACTTTCACTTTTTTGTGTCCAAAATTTTTTTTTTCATCCTAGACAGCCAAGATTTCATATTTAAGATATCAGAATAATTCTTAATAACTTTTCCAAAAATATTTTCGTGTACCTTGAAAAATAAAGGTACTTTACTCCTATGCCGATTTTAAATAATTTTATTTCCTAGATAGACTCATATGGGAAAGTTTTTTATTATTGATTTTTCAGAAAAATGTACTCTCCGTGAAAGTTCCTGCATCTTCCAAAACTCAAAATGCACATGTCAAAATTTGAATACCTCTTCTCATATACCAAGGAGATCAGAATAAGTTATGGAAGGAATGTTATTAATCATAATTTCTATTATTCATTCACGTTTCTTTTGCATTCAGAGTAGACCGTATTAAGGTGACATTTTTGTTGGTACCTTCAAGTGAATATGTTCCATTTTAATATGATGGTTATATTTTTGAAAACTGACGCCAAAAAACATGGATGATTTTGAGCATTTTGACTTAGTATTGCAAAGTCACAAGTAATTATTTGTTTTAATGCTATTATTTTACTTTCTTCATGCCATCGTAGAGTATAAGAAGCATTATAGTCGATGGGACTGACGTTGAAGTGTCAGAAGTTTACAGTTGTCACATTTTGAGTTCTATCAAAATACATGTACGTAACCTAACGAAAAAAAAAAACATGGCCTACTAGAATGCAAAAGGAACGTGAACGGATAATAGTTGGTAGACGGGCGGAAAATAAATCACATCTGAAGAAACGTCCAGCTTTACACATTCAAATTCTACGATACACATACGAGAAAAATTGGAAAATATGAAAAATTTCTTTTTTCATCATAGGCGGCCATGATTTCATATTTGATATCTTATAACAATTCCAAATAACTTTTCGAAATAATATTTCCGAGTGTTTTGAAAAATAAAGGTTTAATAAGTTTACTCTTATGTCGATTTAAAAGGTTTTGACTTCCTCGGTATATGACAAGAGGTATTCAAATTTTGATAAGTGCATTTTAAGTTTGGGAAGATGCAGGGGCTTACATAAAGAATAAATTTTTCTGAAAAATCAATAATAAAAAAAATTTCCATATGTGTCCAACTTTCTGTCTATATATATATACAGTGAAAGCTCTCTTAGGCGGATACCGACCGTAACCAGCAAACTGTCCGTCTAAGAGAGATGCAAATGCATGTAAATTACATAAATGGAAGATTAAAAACTGTCCAGCTAAGAGAGGTGTCCGCTTAAGAGAGCTGTCCTCTATGGGAGCTTTCACTGTATATCCAAATCGCAGGGAAGTAATGCCATACTTGTTAGGTAAACCAATTCTTGTTTTATTAACGGGGATTAACGGCTAGTTATAAATAAAATATATTTTTGTTGGTCAATATTTCGTAATGTTTTTATTACTTCATCAGGACCAAAATTGTGAAGGTGAAACTAATTTCTTTCTTTAAAAATGTATTAGAAAATGAGAATTTTGAAGTTGTTGTTTAAATATAACACAATTATTTAAATAAATTAAATAAATTAAAATAATTTTGTTATATTTAAACAACAACTTCAAAATTCTCAGTTCTAATACATTTTTAAAGAAAGATATTGTTTTTACTTTCACAATTTTGGTCATGATGAAGTAATAAAAACATTACGAAATATTGACCAACAAAAATATATTTCATTTATAATTAGCCGTTAATCCCCGTTAAGAAAAGAAGAATTGGTTTATATATCCAAATATATTGTAGTTATTTAATGAATCCTGAAATTAAAGCCAAATTTTGTCAAAAATAAAACTGCCAATGACAAAATACTTTCTCCATAATAAACTTGGCCACATAAATTTTTCATGAGCAGGTTGTGCAAAATCTCGACTTTTAACATAAAAAAAGTGTACACACACGCGCGTACAAAATAATTGCCAGGCCAGATGCGTGGTCGTAAAGAAAACCAAACTATGACGCAACTGCAAATGTGAAAAACTCGTTCTCTACGCAAAGAACGCCAGACTAAATTTGGAGCGCTGAAATGCTGAAATTCAAGCCGAAACGACTGACTCCTGGACGAACGAAAAGCTCACTTCTTTCTATTTTGCCGCGATTTTTCTCAATTCGGTTTACAATTAAATGTACAACGCGCATTACGTAAAACATGAGCTTAGTTTAATATGCAAATTGTCGGACGATGCCAAATTACAAACATTTTTAAACTTTCAGGAGGTTTATCATAGGTATTTTTAGAAACCTTATATAGTGAGAATTATTTCAAATTCATCATTGGTTGATACCTCAATCAAGTATATATATGCATATATTTAGATCGAACTATTGAAGCAAAAAGTGTTAGCAGTAAGAAAAGCGTAGCATAGTTTTCTGGGAGGAAAATTATGCGTTTTTTTAAGATGGAACAGAACACGAGAAAAACTGAAATGCCTACCGTCACAGTGTAAGTGGATAAAGATGGAGAAGTGCGATATCTTCGGGTTGTATAAAAGTCGGATTCGTACACCATCTTGACTACTTGGGGCTCGTCGGCTTTGGCGGTGCAGTTCTTCTGAGTTCGGCGTCTCAAGGTGTTATGAAGCTGCTGGGCTACGCTGAGAAAGTCAGGACGCCTGTTTAAAACGTCATAACTTCAAGACGTCCAGTTTCTATTTATAAAGCGTGAATACTAGTGATTTTACACATTTTTATTTTGAATAGTTTATCACTCATTCCTGCTTTTCTTTTCAATTTTCAAGTTCCTTTCCTTTTTCGGAAAATCATATTGAATTACAACACCATTTTACACTCAACGGCAATTTATTTAAAATCTTACCCAAAGCACTTTCTTGTACACTGAAACTTACCACAAATTTTGTAAATATAATTTGTTGCAAATGTTAACATTTATTTTTTATCCTGAAAAAGCTCCGACCCTATCTGTCCGTAGTTAAAGAGTTAAGGGTATACCTGCACAGATAAAAATTGTGCGGGGTTTAAGGAGTAAGTAGTTAATTGTTTCTACAGAAAGTTAAATGTAATAAAAAGTATTCCTTTATTTCTTTAAAGTAAAACTTTTCCATATTGTATATTTAACAATCTATACAGTGGTTAAAAATTTGAAGTATACGAAACGGAGAAATATTACAATTTCACGTTTTTAAAAATGAATGAAACATAAACTGTGAGTTTAAATGTTTTGGAGCCGATGAACATATGACAGATTTGAGGAGGTAAATATTATTTCAACAAACAAAACTGTGTTAAAAAGGTAGAGTCAACACACTTTTAATGTTACATCAACTCTGCAAAAAAGTGATCGTAACGAACACATGAATTACAATTAACATGCTTTCATATCTTTTGCAGACGAAATTTATTTCCTTCTTGGAGTTGTTTTA
The DNA here is from genome assembly GCA_033060865.1 of Dorcus hopei. Lineage (NCBI taxonomy): Eukaryota > Metazoa > Arthropoda > Insecta > Coleoptera > Lucanidae > Dorcus > Dorcus hopei. Next base: position 13,909,176 of record CM065418.1, read on the forward strand.
TTCCTTATTAATATTTTAACATCATCATGTTTAACTACTTGTAGCTATAAATGGACGTAAGGGAACAACCAAAAAGAGTAAAAACGGTGTTAAATCTAACTCCGCATTTTTATCTGTGTATATTTGATGGCCACATCACGTCAACTGGTGATATTCTGACGGAGTTAGGTCTACTTTCAATTTCTCTCTTAACAATAATAATAATAATAATAATATAATAATTTATTGGGTCATGACAATGTTATAGCAACTGTATCGCCCTCGTCAAGTAATGAACATTTAAACGTTTCAAAATTAGAGTTAATGACAAACAGTATTAAATGATACAAACAAACAAACACATGTAGTGCACAGTATGTGCTACAGTACTTTTTCTTATGGCCCCACATAAAAAATTCAATTTATGCAACACTAGTGGAAAATTTAGCTGAACTTCAGGAAAAAATGTTGAACATGATGAACAACATCAATAACTTGCCAGATCTTCTCACAAACGTATTCCGTTCAGTTAAATGAAGAGTTAGAAAATGTTTAGAAGCAAATGGTGGTCATATTTCGCACATTTTGTGAATATTATGTACACTTTACGCCTGGGTTTTTCACCTCCAGTTAACTTTATCTGACGGTCTATTTCCATTGTGACAACAATGTGATCATGGGTTACCATGGTAATTAATCACGAGATTTAACGAGTTAACTGGAGGTGAAAAAACCGGGCCTTAAAGATTTTATATACAATATGGCAACAACGTGTTGTGTATTTATTTTAACGGTAAAGTTTGGTAACCACGGTAAGATATTGATTCTGAAAAACAGCAGCACTAATCACAGACAACAAGTTTTACCTTCAAAGCCCACTAGAGGTAAAATTCAGTTGCTCACTAGGGTGGGTCATTTTTGTATGGAGAAAAACGAATATTGCGCTTTTGATTTTTAATAGCAAAATTATGTTGCCTTTACATGAAAACAGTGTAATGCTAGAATTTAAAGTAAATAGCACCTCATCTTCAGGTTGCGCTTTGCCTTGGAAGTACGAATAACTTGAATATATTCTGGTAGTCATATAACATAAATGTCTCAAGGAAAATAGGGTTTTTAGAATAAAATAAACATTTATTAATAATTAAAAAAATAATACATCAGAAAAATTAATGAAAATCATTCAATATTGAAGTCTTTCTTGCTATCGAATTTAGGCATCGCTGTGAGATTCGAATTTTAATTTTATACACCTTCTCTTGCCCTTTTAGTATACAGTTTTGATGATAACTCTGTTATTATTATTATTACAAATACGAATTTTTCATGGCATACTATATGGCCTTTCTTGTATAATTTCAAAAATTCAAACGTAAAGCGCACCCTCTAAATATTAATTAAATTCAAAAATATTTCGTAGGTGTCATAATATCACTAAAAGACAACATAATTTTGCTATTAGATAAGATTATCTCAAAGTTTGGTTTTTCGACCCACCCTATTGCTCACTCGATAGGATTTTACATGTAAAAATAAGAATTCTCAATTATTTCCTCTCTTAATAATTTTACGGCAAAATAGTTAAGATAAAAGTTATACAGAATTAAAATTAGAAGCTAATTCTTTTATTTGTTTTCTTCTAACATCTTCTGGTACTGAAACCAGCGCTACGCGCCGGCATTTGTTTCCACTTTGATTTTTTTTGAGAGGGTGATGAGATCAGAAAAAAACTTTTTTGAAGAACGCGCTTAGCGCGTTGAGGGCCGCTCGCCATTAGGGGGGCTCGCGGCAGCTAGGGCATTGATTCCTTCGTGTTCCCCCCGTTCAGCGCTTTCATTTGAGTGGTTGCACGACCTAATTATCTTTTAAAGGAAAGTTTTTCGTCCTCATAAGTCGGCCATCTTTGATTCCAAGATGGCGCCGATATGACACTCGAGTATGCCTCGCCGGCACGTTTAATTTGATATACGACACGACAGACTTATCTCTGACAGGGCGATTTTCGATCGCAGCGCCACCATCTTTGAATTAGAGATGGCGTCGCTACGATATTAGTGCCCGCCCCGTCGAGACCTTTCATTTGATATGCGACTCGACGGGCTTACCTATTACGGGGCGATTTTCGATCGCAGCGCCGCCATCTTGGATTCCAAGATTGGGGTCGATATGACAATCGATTTTCTCTTGTCGAGACCTTTCATTTGATATGCGACTCGACGGGCTTACCTCTTACGGGACGATTTTCGATCGCTGCGCCCCCATCGTCGATTCCAAGATGGCGTCGCTACGATATTCGAGTTCGTCCAGTCGAGAGCTTTCATATGATATGCGACATGACCGGTTTATCTCTTACGTTGCGTTTTTCGATCGCGGCGTCCCCATCGTCGATTCTAAGGTGACGTCGGCATGACGTGCGAGTGCCTCTCGTCGAAACCTTTCATTTGACATGCGACACGAAGGATTCGTCTCCTCGAGCACGGCGGAAAAGCCGGAACGCGAAACGGCCCGTGGGCGGAGGGCTTTATTTCACCGAGATGTTGCATGCAATTTTTGACCCATCGCGACCCGGTCGAATTTCAAACAAAAGCCCCTGAAATGCACCGATTTCAAAAATTCGCCGTTCGTTTATTTATAGCCCTACCGGATCGAGACGGGTGGCGTTGGTTAGAGGAAGCTGTCGGCTATCCTCCGGTTGAAACACCTCGACAATATCTGTGGTGGTTTCGGAGGAATAAATTTTTTTTTCGGAGCGTCACCTTAGCGGAGGCGAATTTAAAAAAAATTCGCCGTTTCGTTATTAATCATGCTATCGCTTCGAGACCGGTGTTGTCGCATAGAGGGAAGATAAAACTATCTTCCAGTTGAAACAGCTGCACAATATCACTTCCGGTTGTGCAGAAATAAATTTTTTTTCCGGTGCGTTATTTAACTGGAGTCGAACTATAAGCCCTCCTGAACCGGCCCTGTGCATCGTACGGAAACGGGCGGGGCCTCAAAAGACGGGGGAGAAACTAAGCTAACAACCTTCAAAAACTCGTCCACCTGGAATTAAAGGGGCACCGTCCAAATCGAAAAAACCATCACAATAGGGGTGTCCCCATTTAAAATGCATTGGGTGCATCGTTCAGCTCGAGCGCATTTCGCCGGCTTAGGGTGGGTGAATTAAACGGAAACGTGTTCCCGGCCAAGTCGGTCCGTAATTGTGGCGGGGGCAGCCCCGAAACTTCTCCCACCCTTTTCCGGGACTCCGGGCTTGTAGCATCGTTCCGGGTGACCGGAGCTTCAAGCACGAGGCGGCATCGCGTTTCTCGTGATTTTCTGCGACACTTTTACATTTGGCTCGATTCGCTCTGACCCCCCCAGGTACCGTAAAAAATTCCGAAAAAAGTTCGTGAAAAATGGGTGATATTCAAAAAATCATATCTCCCCATCTGTGATATAGAGCCGGACCGGGCCCAGTGGGTTACGTACACGGAAGTCTGCCGTTGCCCTTCAAAGAGTATAAAAAAATTCTGGCTTCGCATTTTTGAAAAAAATTCGAAAATGGATGGGGTCTTTTTTCGTCACTTATCGGGCCCTAATTCAAATTCAGGACCGGACTCGGGACCGTGCATTCGGAGGTATACCTCCTATCGGTCTTACGTCTACGTTCCGAGTTTGGTTCGATTCGGTCGGTAAATAAGGGCAGTGGAATTTTTTGAAATCTCAAAAAATCTCAAAAAGGGCATTTTGCGGAAACCCCCATACAGTTTTTTTTTCTCCCGGCGTCTGATCGCGAAACGGACACCGGATTCTAATTTTTCGGTATTTTCACCGTACGATGGCGAAAGTCTCGTCTCGATTCGATCGCGTTCGAGGGTCGAAAAAAATTCCCGAAAAATACCTTACACAGGGACATCGGCTGACGTTTCGCCCCCAGGCTCCCCACAACGAGTGGGGGTCGCTTCGCGACCGCCACCAAAAATCGTCCAAAGGATTTTCCTAGAAGACGTATTTACGGATTTCTATAAAAAAATTTCCTTCGACCGCAATATCAAGGAAACACGTAAAAAGGCCCTGGGAAGGCGTTAAGAAAACGGGGGGGGGGGTAATTTAAAAATCCGTCAAGCAGGAAAGTTCCTAATCAAATTTCGCCGTCGGGTGGCCGAGGTGTTTCCTCTCGATTCCCGCTAATAACGTCTGGAAAATTCGGCAAAAAAAACAATTCTAAAAAGTAATATAAAGTAGCACTGGCTATGGAGTATTTGACTTTTACAATTTATCTGACACTGTGTCTGACACGTAATATTTCAGTATTGAAAACTTATGTTTTGGTTTCCTTTTATCATGAACTCATACACCAAAAATGAAAAGATATACAGTGCACTCGCGCTAACGTGAACACTGCTTAACGTAAACTCCTGTATAACGTGAACATCTAAATTTTAGCATTGCCCACTGTCTAACGTGAACAGTGCACCTCGCTAACATGAACAGCTACTTTATATACTACAGAAATTTACAACATAAGTCCAAACAATCACTTCTTTCTTCATTTGTGTCCAAAAATACATAATATGTAGACATATAAATAAATAAATAAATAAACGTTGAAAGTGATGTTTCATGTTTTTAATTGTTTTAAGAGATGAAGACTGCATCTCGGAAACATGAACAATCCCGCAAACATGAACACAGCCGGTTTTAATTAGTTCACGCATTTCTAGTGGTACTACGGCGGATCTTCTTTAAGAAACATCCAAGCAACTTAATTTAACTTGAAGGCTTCCGCGGCCGTCGTCCATGTTTGAATTGGCTTCCAGTTGGAACCGCGTCACGTTGACTTCTTCTACTGCCGACGTTTCGTTCTCCATTGCAGAAGAACTTCCTCAGGGCTGCTGCTGCTGGTGGTGTTAGTCGTATTAGCGGTGCTAGTGGTGTTAGTGGTTTTAGTGATGTTAGTCGTTGAGACTCAGTCAGAGAAGCAGCAACACCACCAACAGCAGCAGCCCTGAGGAAGTTCTTCTGCAATGGAGAACGAAACGTCGGCAGTAGAAGAAGTCAACGTGACGCGATTCCAACCGGAAGCCAAATCAAACATCCAAGCAACTTTTGCTGCATTTTACTCGGACCGAACAATTCCTGCCATAGAGACATAGAGAAAAGTTTGGAAATGAAGGGACTGTTAACAGAGTATTAAGTGCAGAAAACCTGAAGTGAATAGAAACAGAAATTCGGAAAATGCTCTTAATGTTTTGTTAAGCGAAAAGGAGATGTCTTTGCCACAAATCGGGCGAAATCTCAGAATGCATTTTACAACAGCGAAGGAAATTTTAAAGAACCAACGTTCATAATATCATTATTTCAAATATTCAAAACATCAAGAGGTTTTTGAAGAAGGTAAAGAAAAAAGAATGATGTTTTGCGAGTTAATTATGGAAAAAGTAAATAATGATATGAACTTCATATTGCGAATGTTATTCAGTGATGAATGTACGTTTTCATTAAATGCCAAACCAAATTTTCCAAAACCAAAATAAAAATTTTCAATAATGAAATGTTGTGTCACTTTAATGGTAAAAGTCAAATATTCCATAGCCAGTGCTACTTTATAGTATTTTTTTAATTCTTTTTTTGCCAATTATTTCAGTACCAGAGGATGTTAGAAGAAAACAAATAAAAGAATCAACTTCTAATTTTAATTCTGTATAACTTTTATCTCAACTATTTTGCCGTAAAATTATTAGGAGAGGAAATAATTAATTGACAATCCTTATTTTTACATGGAAAATCCTATCGAGTGAGCAACTGAATTTTACCTGACAATCCATGAATGTATTGCATTAATTAATTTAGTTAATCACAGACATTACACCGCCTACTCTATTCTGATTTTTTTTTTGCTCGCTTTTTATAAATTCGTATTACAAGCTTTTCTCTGATTACAAGAGTGATATCCATAGTAACGAATAAGCTGCATGTACTCCAGCTTCCAGTCTATGTTCTATGTGGAAAAAATCTTACTGTACAACATTAAAGTTGCAGTGACTGGCAAGGAATAGTTCAAATTTCAGTAATTTGTTTCTAACTGATTAAATATTTACATGAAATATATTCAGGAGATTACTGCAAGCTGCTAAGTCTTCTTCGAATCTGCTTTGCGTGAATGAAAAAGCCTATTCACACAGGCTCCTGCAAACCATTCCTTGGATCTTCACTAGTCATTTAGGTATCGTTAGGTTTGCTATAACGTATTTTTATCTGAACAGTGAAAATCAGTATCGCAACAGGCATTTCAATATTCGTTTTGGTCGAAAAAGGCTTATCCCTTTTTTTCCCCGAAACTACAGAATTATTTTGAGAATTATTTCATTAATTGTTTTATTTCAAAAATTTAATTAAAAAGTTAATTTCCGTAATAGTATTATTCCAAATCGGAGTGATCTGATATATTCCAAGCACTAAATGTACATTAAATTGCTCGTAAATGATTATAAGTCACAATAACAGTGCCCTAGTTATAGTTGAGCTCCGGGCTCTTTGACGATTATTAACATTTCGATGCGCAGTATACGCGCATTTATTCAACAAACTTCCCGTTAAAACGGTAGAATAAATCTGTTGCTTATAAACGAATGAAAAGCAGGAAAATTCAATTCATAAATCCTCCCGTCACAATTTCACGGTGCAGTAAGTATTTATGTGCGGCCTTTCTCGCGAAATTAAAAAAGTTAAATCAGAGAATAACTAAACGAAAATCGTTGCTTCAAATAATTTTTGATTTAAGGAAAGGCATAAGGTATTCGCTTTCTAAATTAACTCACATACTGTTTATTTTTAAATTTTATTTATAGTAAGTGAGTAATATGTGCTAAAAAAATAAACGCTTTTCTTAATTTATTTTGTTTCGTCTATTAAAATAGCACTTAACTAATTAAGTAACGTAATCGACGTTCAGCGAGCCTTAAAATTGAACCAGCAGTATAATGAACGCGCACGTTTCGATTGTTGATTCTGAAAATTGTTGCATTTAAGTAAATTACACTTATTTTAGGAATTAATGTTCATATTCACTTCGTACTGTGACGAATCCTAATATATTTAATACCAGAGCATTTAAGTCAGTCATATTAAATATACTTAAACAAAAAGCTGAGAAAGTGTATCGGTCTCATAATAAAGTAGAATAAAACTGTGTCAATGTAATTAATCCCAGAAATATTACAATAGGCAATAATAAACTGTTATTTAGGTAGCAAGTAGCAAGTAAGATAGGATGGCGACATAAATAAAGATATTAGATACAAATATTGGAATAAATGCAACACGAGCAATATTTATTTCCTTAAATATAAATAAAGTAACATCAAATGTAGACCTCTGAAAAAAAAAACAAATTACAAAAATGAAGCTCTGAATGAGTTGCTTTGGCCCAATTCTTCTTTGAAAAGTTGTGGAAGCTGCTTGCAAAGTTCATTGATGACTGTTGTCTTAACTGAAGACTCTGGAGGTATTACAGATGTAGATGATACATGGTGTACAAGTCCCAGTGCATTAGTTAATTCGAGATCATGCGTATCTCGTTGCGAAATGCTGTAACCAAAAGCTCTGAACCAATCAAGACTAAATATATTAACTGTATCGTGTGAATCTACTACGAAGATTTTTGAAATAATTTTCAGTGAGAAAAATTTTATGTCGAATATTTCTAACAATAAATGTCACAATTCTGACACTTATAATTTTTAATTTCAAGCTGCAAGCCTGCGTGATCAACTTCATGGTAAATATCACAGCCTGCTCTAATTATAAAATCTGTTGATCGCATGGTATTAATTCACTAGCGATGAAATCGCCAGTGAATTATTTTTCGGGAATCGATTATTTTATTTTATCGTCTTGTATAATTTCTTTTTCTATAGCAAATGTTAAAGAAAAAAATAAGAAAAACCAATTACAAATTATATTATTAAGCCCAGTTTTACAATGCATTGAGCACTTATGAAAGGTATTTGTTTTAATTGATATTGAGATACTTAATCAATTTAATATTTTAATTCAATGTATACGAGCTTTTACTGAATGTACATTACGCTGAAAAACAAATGTAGGTAAATTACCATTAAAAATAATACCTGGCATAAATAAATTCACAAGGTGGAGCGGTGAACCAAAATAGCTTTAGATGTGCAATCGAAATACTTTTATAATGATCATTGCTAACGAAAATACATGCGTAACGTATACATATATCCTTGCCCAAATAATCCATCGCTTAGTCGAAAATAAGTCACTGTTTGGCATACGGTTCAAAATTACAGCGTTAAAAAAAAACGTCACATCATAATGAACTTATTTTTGCATGTTATTTGAGAATCGGACGTCGTTGTGTTTACTGTAAAATTTAAACATGAATGAACGTTTGTTTGCGATTTACGATTGCCACAAGACGTCAAAACTCCCACAAGCTGTATTGACGGTTATACATATTTTGACCTTTAAAGTTTTCCTAAAGAGAAACATAACATAATTACATCTTAAATTTTTAATGAACATTCTAATTTGAAGATGCGATATTAATTCCATTGAATTTTCCTGGAAGAAATAAAGTTGCTTAAAAAAATAATGAAAGTTTAAATTTCTCTTTGCCTCAATATGCCAACGGTCCTGGCCATAAATTATAACAAGAATTAACTTATTTTAATTGCGCTCGAAGCCATCTGCTACAACACATAGAACTGCAACATGAATAACTTTAAATACAGAGAAGCAATGCCAAATCGTTTTGTACAAAATCGAACTTACAAAAAAGGCTAATTACGCTTAATCTAATCTACTAATTTAACTGTGATTTAATATTATTAAGTGCTATAACATAAGATAATCGCGATTCTGGCAAAGAAATAAAATAGGACAAGAACCTATTTAAATAACATGGAGCAGATAAATATGCGTCTGCATGCAGGTCATGGACAGTCAGTTTATCGAATTTGAAAATAGCTTCTTCAGTCACATACTGATTCCAAAAATAAATTAAAATCGCTACCTACATTCTAATTTCATTGAATACCAGAATCGATTCTTGAAAATGTAACACGTTATTAGTAGAAAGTCTACATTTAACTCAGATTTTTTATGTTTCGACCAATTGTGTTGACCAAACCTCTGCTATAATTTTAACTTTCTCTTATTTATGATGTCGACCGTATAGTTCCAAAAGGACGAACAGATCAATCTTTCGAAAATGAGATACATAGTACAAGTAGGATATTAATATTTTTGTTGTGACAAAAAGGCGAACACTAAATTTCGTATGTATTTCTATGCTATTATGGTATTATTTTTTGTAGTGTCCATAGCATTATGTTCTATGAACTCCCCACCAGAGCCTCAGCAAAGTTCACGATCATCCTACTGTATTTTCTACACTAAAACTAAAAACTGTGATTTCTCAAAATATGGTTCTTGGTCTATTCGTCGTTTTGGAGTAACAGGGTCGATGTTTATATTAAATTCTGTAATCCCCGTAAATATTGCATCGAAATGTTCTTATTTAAATACTTCTTTATAGATCTTAAGAAAGCATTCGATTATGTAAATCACAGGAAATTAAAGCATTGAAAATTTAAACTTTCATTTTTTATACAGTGACCGGCAGAAAGTTGGACACGTATGGGAAACTTTTTTATTATTGATTTCTCAGAAAAATTTATTCTTTATGAAAGCTCCTGCATCTTCCCAAACTCAAATACACTTATCAGAATTTGAGTAGCTCTTGTCATATACCGAGAGAATCAAAATATTTGAAATCGACATAAGAATAAGGTATCTTTATTTTTCAAAATACGCGAAAATATTATTTGGAAAAGTTATTCAGAACTATTATGAGGTCTCAAATATGAAATCATAGCCGTTTCTTCAGATGTGACATGAATATACTCTGGAATTTGTTTTTTGCTCATCTACCAACTAAAATGATCAATAACATAATATTCATACAATAAAAATTTCACTTTCTTGTGTCCAAAAATTTCTTTTTCATCCTAGGCAGCCATGATTTCAGAACAATTCTTAATAATTCTTCCAAATAATATTTTCGCGTATCTTGAAAAATAAAAGTACTTTACTTCTATGTTGATTTCCAATATTTTGATTTTCTGGATGCACGAGTATGGAAAACTTTTTTTTATTGATTTCTCAGAAAAATATATTCTTTGTGAAAGTTCCTACATCTTTCCAAACTCAAAATGCACATGTTAAAATTTAAATACTTCTTGTCATGTACTGAAGGGATCAAAATATTTGAAATCGACATAAGAGTAAAGTACCTTTATTTTTCAAGGTACGTGAAAATATTATGTGGAAAAGTTATTCAGAATTATTATGGGATCTCAAATATCAAATTATGGCTACCTAGGATGAAAAAAATAGTAATAACAATAATAAAAAAAATTCCTATAAGTGTTCAACTTTCTGCCGGTCACTGTACAGGTGTGCCAAATCTCCGAATTAGTGCGAAAATGCCCCTTTCTATACATTTTATTAAAAAAAAATTATTAATAATAGAAGTTGTGTAGTTTTTAATTCCACATAATTTAAAATTATTTCCAAATATACAAGCTGGTTCATTAAAAAGTTGCAGACTTAAGTGATGATTTTTTAAATGGAACACTATGTATTATATTGCAGCCCTTGCAGAGCTAATGAAAATGATATCACATTATATTTGCTTATTTTGAGTATTTACCGAGTTATTTTTAGTTTTACGCAAAAATTGGGTCATGTTCGCTCGGTTGCCAAATTGTCATTTCTAATGATACAACACTCAACTTTGGACCAAAATGTTTCTACATGTCTGTACTATTAAAATATATTTTTGAAAATCGAGCGACTATCAACTGCGGTACGGTTCATTTCGCGTATTGCAAAATTAGTCAATTTTTACAAATGAAACACCCTCTATATTATAGCATGTGTGGATAGCCTTTTCTACGAGCTTTCCATTGACACCACATTTTATGGGCTTATGATTGATAACTTGTGAGTTATTATCATCAGTCGTAAGCTCATAAAATTGACATCAATGGAAAGCTCGTAGAAAAGGCTATCCATACATGTTATAATACACAGGGTGTTTCATTTAAAAAAAATCGACTAATTTTGCAATACGCGAACTGAACCGCACTGTAGTTGAGAGTTGCTCGGTTTTCAAGAATGTTGAATATTTCAAAAGTACAAGAACGTAGAAATATTTTAGTCCAAAATTGAGCGTCGCACAGTGGTTCAATCGGTGGTTTCACGGAAAAAATTAAATAACTTTTGAACTCAGTACATAGGGAAATTTAGTACTCGTGACATGAAAATTAAACCAAAGCGCAAAGAATTGAGTTCAATTGGTAATGTTTTAAAATTTATACTACAATTTTAATTACAGTGATTACTGATTGAAACTGTGGGGGAACGAAAATCATTGGATTTCTTTTAATGACAAGTATCTTGATTGAAGGTTAAGTATTTCGAATTTGAAATACTGCATACTGCTATGTGTTCAGTATCTATATTCGAGTATTACGGAGCGCGAGGTAACAGATAAAAATTAATAACGCGTGATCAATATCTTTTCTAATCAAGTGACCTATGGAAAAAAAAATATATGTCTTCGTTTGGTTCATTATTTCAAATGCCATTTGAATTATTTTTATTGCATTCCTTTCGCTTTTGTATTTAGGAATACAATATAAATATGTAATTCAAGTGGCATTTGAAATAATGAACTAATCAAAGACATGATTTTATTTCCATGTCACTTGAGTAGAAAAGATATTGATCACCTGTTATAATTAATTTAGGATATGTCAAAGGTTACTAAAAGAAAAAAATTCATAACTTGCAGGGGGGCAGTTCGTGGAAGATGAAACCAAATTACTGACTGTTAATTAGAAAGGTTCAGAGTATATAACCAGTGAGCAAATAAAAATCAGATTAGAGCAGGCGGTGCAAAGAAAATGTGTCTGTGATTAAATAAAAAGTCAATAAATTTGACAGTTCATGAATGTATTACATTAATTAATTCAGTTAATCACAGACATACATTTTCTTTGCACCGCCTACTCTAATCTGATTTTTATTTGCTCACTTTTTATTACTAACAGGTGATCAATATCTCTTCTAATCAAGTGACCTATGGAAATAAAATCATGTGTCTTTGATTAGTTCATTATTTCAAATGCCACTTGAATTACATATTTATATTGCATTCCTATACAAAACGATAGGAATGCAATAAAAATAATTCAAATGGCATTTGAAATAATGAACCAAACAAAAATATAATTTTTTTCCATAGGTCACTTGATTAGAAAAAATATTGATCACGCGTTATAAAGAATTAATCGGAGCAAGTCGGAGCTAAGATAATATTTGCCGTTGAAAAAGAGGAATCTTTTGTACCCTCGTAACCAAGAAAACATTAGACTAACGAAATTCTTTGTATGACAATCGATAGTATTTATTATATACTCGTATATGTAACTATTTAATAATTTTATGTGTTTTATTTTTCCACTACATTATTGTGTCATTTTGTGTTTATGATTCCAGCGCGCAACTGTAAGTAGACTCAGGAGGTTTGGAATACCCTGTATATTCAGCAATATACAACGTGTCACTAAATTTCGTAGACATGGCTTAACCACAGACGCCTGAGCTCAAAATAAGATGATTTGACCCAATTCATCGAGTCGACTCGGTGAGTCAGCTCGCTCATGAGTTACACATCTCTATTCCGCTGGCATATACAACATTTATACCAACCGCAAGCTCATGATATGTTCACTCGATGCTATTCGATTCTAGGGTATTTCAATATGTTAGGATATTTGAAATTTTCCAATCTATCGCCGGATAGGTGGACACCGACCATGACCAGCAAACCGTCCGTCTATTAGAGGTGTCCGCCTGATAAAGGTAAAAATGCATGTAAATTACATAAAATAATGGGGAATTAAAAAACTGTCCGGCAAAGGGGGGTGTCCGCATAGAGAGAGGTGTCCGCCATGGAAGGTTTTACTGTACTATAATTTACAGAATATCGTACACCATTTTTTGAAAAATCATCAATTTTATCTTTATTATGACACAATAAATTTCAAATGTACTCTAATCTGATGTGTTCTGTTGCAATAAACCAGATCCAGAGCAGGCAACCAAGAAACTATGCGAATCACGATTCAAACTATTCGAATCACAATTCAAACTTTTCAGCGAAAGAAAGTATCTAACTATTACCCAAAAGGAAATCTGGCAACCAGTGTTGTTTATTTCTTGTTACAAATTGTTACTTTTTGTTATAAATTGTTACAATAAATAAAATATAAAAAAATCGATTTAATTTTACACATGAAGGAACATAAAAAAAAACGCCAAAGTAGGGTACCTACTGTGTGCAATGAAGAATTGTAAAGAAAAGTTTAATACTTATTCAAACTTACATAAACATTTTCTTCCAAAGAATGTTTAAAATTAACAGTAGAATTTACTGAAAAAAAAGATAAGTTCAATATTATTTCATTTAAAACTATGTACTTGTATTATTGTAAATTTAATTTTAGACTAAACTGCCCTCTTGCCATCTTCCAAATTTAGCAAACTGAATGATTTCTTCAGATAAACTTTAAAAACACGGAGAAGTGTGCAATTTTAAAGTTTGCCCAAAGAAATAATTACTGTTTTGCTGATTAAATTTAACAATTAGCAAATTTGGTACTCAATTCAAATATAAGTATGCTATTGAATTGGATATCATCAAAATTAATAAGGCCTTCTTTAGAAACACTTAATAATTATAGGTACTTACTACTTTGTAAAAGTCATAGGCTTAATCATATACACTCGTGATATCACAGTTGCCTATCTGTTAGGGGGAGCCAATTAAAAGTTACTGCGGCGAGACGCTCGTTCGGCAAGTTATATTGGGCAACCAGTGCTGCACGCAATAATAGTCGATTGTCTATCTATCGTCTACAAATATCTTTTCTTTTCTTAAACAAACAATTTTTTTTCTATTATGCAAAATATAAACTGAAACAATTTATTTTTATTTATTAAAAACCCAATATAACAAAGACGCATTTTTTAAAGCGAAATTTCTATTTTGTAAAAAGCGTCCTATTTAAAGTAAGATGTTTGTTTTTGAAGGATTTATAACAGCATTTCACATAAAACAAAATTCTAAGAAAATGATTTTTTTTTCATAATTCTAGCAAAATATTATATTAGACTCTGTAGGTTATTGATTACATTTAATTTTATCTGGTGCAACGATTATAGAAGAAAAAGATTAATAACTTTTGAATTATTACAATTTTTCATTTTCGAGAATTTCTATTTTCTAAGTTTTCAGCCAATGATTGGTTGTATGGAATTATGTTGATTTTTATTTTGATTCATGCACGAACTAACTACAGTAACATTTTTTTTGCGAAAATCAATAATAAAAAGTTTCCCCATTTGTTACGAACTTTATGAAAGGCACTATATGTATATATAAGAAAAAACAATGCATTCATCAAAACAAAATTTATTTTATACTAAGCCATTCACTTCATTCATTCCCAAGTCTTGGATATATCTTTGTAATCTCCATCAGGAGAATCATAATTTTCAATAGGTGGGGTATTAACAGGTCCTTGAGACTTATAAGGAATAAGTCTAAAATCGATCTAAAATAAAGCACAAACAATTAATAAGACAATTAAAAATCCCTCCATAACTTACTTGTATTGCTTCTTGGTATAATTCTTCAGACTCTTTTCTTAATTCATCAAGAGCATGTTGTTGTGAATATACAATGCGATCGAGCATTTGTACATCTGCCAAATGTTGGACACCCTTGTATTTGGCCCATCGTTTTTCTAATAAAATTCGTTGTTCTAGGACTTCACTGGTAAGATTTACAGGTGTTCTTTGTCTTTCACTAATAACATTTAATTAGAATTTGTTAAAATGTTGGACTTACCTTACTCACAATGATGACTGTTATTAATTATTACATCGATTAAAAATCCAATGGTGGTTTATACCAGGACGTATGTTTATGTTATCTATCTAGCCATGAAACAAAAGAGCGACAATGTCAAACTAATTGCTCGTATTGAAAACTAGTCACATTTAAGCCCAGTTATACAATGCCATTTTAAATTTAAGCTGAAGCTTAAACCCATAACAACGGTTATTTCAACAATTGTTGTTAAGGGTTTAAGCTATAAGTCTTAAAGTTAAGCTGGAATTGTACAACTGGGCTTCTGAAGTACATGTGCCAAGTTGGGTCTAATTTGTGCGAATTAGGCCCAGTTGTACAATGCCAGTTTAAATTTAAGCTGAAGTTTAAACCCATAACAACGGTTATTTCAACAATTGTTGTTAAGGGTTTAAGCTCTCGCTTAAAGTTAAGAATTATACAACTGGGCCTTATAGATTTGAGAAGGTTTATTTGTTAATAAAATGAGTGAAATTAATGTGGAATAAAGTTCCTAACAAAAGAAAACAATAGTCAAAAAATTATGTATGAAAGCGGTTTCCGTGTATAGGGAAGACACACCATCTTATTTTCAAGTTAAATGTTGATCTAAACTCTTTTGATGGGGTACAAAATCAATTAACAATGATCCAAAGTCCGGACGACCCATATAAGCTTGAACTGAAGAGATGGTGCGACAAGTCAAAAGTTTGGTACTGCAAGATCGGCGTGTATATCCGAAACAAGTATCCTGAACATTTTGCATGAATATTTGCGTAAGGTGTCTACACGGTGAATTCCCAGAGTGAGCAAAAATTGGTCAGAAAAGAAATTTCTGAAGAAAGTTTGGCTGCGTTGGATAGGGACAGAAATTTTCTTTGTCAAATTATCACCGGGGATGAGACTTGGGTGTATCACTGGGACCCTCCCACTAAACAGAAATCCAAGCAGTGTATTCATAAAAGCTCTCCACCACCAAAAGAAGCCAAACACAATTGTCTGGAAAAAACTGATGGCAACAGTTTCACAATTCAAGCATATTGAAAGTTTATAAAAATTTTGTTGCAAGTTGGTTTTGATTGTTTCTGCTGGAGGTCCAAATAGGGCCGAAACGGCTGTACTGAGGATGCTCGAGGAATCCACTGCAATCAAAACTGACTTGCAACAAAATTTTTGAAAACTTTCAATATGCTTTGACAGCACGCTTGGCCGCCTTGTATGGGATGACTTATTAAGTAGCAAACTAGCTGCAATTTGTCAATCCTAATGCAATGCCATGTAGGTATTGCAATAATAATGGAAAGTCAAAATCCTAGCCATTTTAAAATTCTGGACAGTCCAGACCAGTCTTGGGTACATAATATGCATCAATAAATTAAAGGTTAAAGGTGGATCTATAAACTTTGCGCTGTCGTTCAATGTTAAAGTATTGTAAATGCTTAGAATCGTTTATAAACTGCGGACAGCAGCAGCAACTCAGTTTATAAATGATCCTAGGCGTTTACAATACTTTAACATTGAATGGCAGCTGCAACAGTGAACTGCAATGACAGCACAAAGTTTATAAACAGGGACAAGCACAGTGACGTCAAGGTCAACGCAAAGCAAGCACAGAATGCGTTATCAGTCCGCCGTAACCATAAGTGTCACTTCCAGCATCAGGAACAGAAACGGACGATTTACATAAATAATAATAAATTAAATGTATGTCATTAAAAAGAAATTCAATTGAGTGTTAAGATAATTCTGCAAAAAGACAAGTGTACTCTAAAAATAAAATGGAATACTAAAAACTAAAAATATACGAACGATGAAAACAAAATGATAAATGCTGTTTCAATGACGCCTTAATGTAATGACTATACGCAAGAGTGACAATTTTGTGCCGGTCTCCTTTATTTAAACAAGCACATATAAATGATTGTTATTAAGAAGTACCTTATTTCATTCATACCTTTTGCGATCAATTAAAACTATTGGAATTTCACACTCTTCGATTGGTTTTAATTGCCTTGAGTTCTTCTCTAGTTTTCGAATCTGCTTTTCCAGTTTCTTTTTCCTTCTTTCTTCTCTATGTTTTACTATAGCAGGATCTATTCTTTTTTTCTTCTTCAGAGGCTCTGCCCTGAAATTAATGAAATGATGAGTGATTTAATGTCGTAATGAGTGATACTGCTTGATACCTACAGCAAACTGGGTGTAACACGAAATAGTAATTTGTTGTCCGTTGTAATATTTCTCGTTAGATTTAATGTTCTATTGACGGTTTGTAGAGAAAGCCTTAAAATCAGTTGGTAAGTTAATGCAATAATTGAATGATTTTTCTTACCTGTTAAATGCAGATACTAGATTCATGGTTTTATATTACTCAACAGTTCAAGATCTTTTCCTTTTCCAGCATTCAACGTAATAATGTAATACTAATATTGTAATAATTTGATGTAATCTAACCTTAAATAGGTATATGCACGAACTGCACAGGATTGCCAACCTAAAGGACCAGTGTTGCCAGACTGTTTGAACAAAAATTCCCATCACAGTGTGAAAAATTCCGATTTTGCATTCGATTTTCAGTTTCGAGTAGCTCAAACGTGATATTTTTGCCTTTACACTATTCGATTTACCATTCGAGAAAGCTTCCGATTTTGTATTCGAGTTTTCAAGACTAGGACTGTGTCTATTTGCATCCGATTCAAAAATTGCTCATTTTGAGATATTGCGTGTATTATACCTACTCCTTTTGCAAGTACCTATATGTGACAAAATGTCACATCGTTATTTACATACTGAACCGCTACACAGCACACAAGTAGAAAAGTGTCAGCTTATTTCAGCGTAAAACGATAGAGATATGAAATTTTTTAAATTACTTCCCTGAAAATTTAAGGTTTTGAGTTGTGCCATTATTCCAGAGGACCATCGATATGAAGGATGGTATGAGTGAGTGGTGTATGATTTACTGAACGCTCACTACCAGGGTTAGGAAAACTACGTGTAAAAAATATTTTCTACATTACATTACGTCTAAACGTAATTTTTATGTAGTTAAATGTAATTTTTACACGACGTAGTTTATCTGAAACGTCACATTTCTAACCTCAAAATTGAATGTTCATTTGACGTATTTCAAGTATTTGAAGTTTTTTAATGCTTTTTTACAACAATTTTATGCATTTTACATCAAAATAGATATTACATTGTGTATAAATAATTAATTATAAGCTGAAAATGAAGAAACAGAAAACAACGTAGTTTATACAGAAATTAATTCATTTTTTACGACGTAGATAATTACAAAATCTACGCGTAATTAATGGGTATTTATACGTCTTATTATCTACGTCCCAACCCTGCTCACTATACCCGTGCGTGTGCGTATGTATCTGGGCATTATTTTAAAATTACAAGTCATCGAAATCTTGTTCCAGCAGAAAAATAATTGCAAACTAGTTTCCAAACTGAAAATGTCTGAAATCAGTTTGATAAAAGTTCTCAAACAATTTGTGATTTACTGGAGGAACAAAGCTATTATTAGACTAATTATAACCAATCTAATACAATAAAAAATACATAGATATATCAAGAATACAGATACAGAATGCATAATAAAATGAGTTATCTAAACTGTAGGGCGATAATAAAAAATCCCCTTTAGTTACAAACATTTCTATTTTTACAAAAAGAAATGAAATAAAATTTGGTCAAATGATTCCATTTCTAATAAATAATAATAATACTTAAATAGTTAATGGTTTAATCAAATAACTACTTTTGAATTGTCCCACCAAAAGTAGCCAATCTTGAAACTCGCGCTGTCATTTTAATATGCAGCTAACTTCACTCAGAAATTCTTCCATCTTTGCTTTTACAGAAATTGGGATTTTTAGTGCGGAGTTATTTGGGGCATTTCTCTGTTAAAAATGAATTCGGCGCAGGTGAGTTCCTCTTTATAGCTAATAACTTTGTGCACAACATAGTCAACGCATAATTTTACATATTTACAGGCGAAAATATAAAATGAGCTCCTGTATCATTACAATTTTACGTAATCGATCAGAGGCGGCCTTGATTAAAATTCACTTACAACAAACTATTTTTATTTGTAATTTATTTAAGCCATTCAATTTGTACTTTTTTTTACAGAGAGCATTGTATCTGGCACAAACCCTGCGAAAATTCAGCCAATCTGCTGTACGCAATGCGGTAACCGAAACACCATCCTCCAGGTATAATCAGCTGAAAACTGTGCAAAAAAAATTTGGTGTAAGTGAAATCGTAATATTTACTTGTATTTTGTAGTGAAGAGATTTTTTTTCCTACAGGTTGAAGATGGATTGCCAGTGCACATAAAAGGTGGTTTCGGAGATAAATTTTTATACCAGACCACGGTGTTGCTTACGGTAATAGGTTTGGCAATGTCCGGGGAGGTTTTGTGGAAATTAACATTCAAATAAATAGCTAATGTTCTGTTTAGTTATTAAAAATGTAGATGAATGTATTAAATAAAGATCACTTAGGATATGTACTTAAATGTTTCTTCAAAAGAACTTGATATTCTTAAATAGATAATTATTATAACATACAAATGTAACATGTGATCAATATGTTTTTTAATCAAGTGACATGGAAAGAAAATCTTATGTCTTTGATTAATTCATTTATTCAAATGTGTCCTTTCAATTTACAACTGTTAATAAGTTTAATTTATTAACAGAAATCTTTGTTCATAAGAATTTATTGCATTAATAACAATCCAGTAATGTTATTAACAAATTTAGAACTTAGAATTCGCTTGTGTTTACAGGAGAACGGTGAACATTTTACGCAGCTATGAACCAGTTTTTCATTTTTGACGTTTGAACATAAATAAAATAAACGCAACTTTTATTCCAATACATTTTATTGCACTAGATTTAATTAATTCAAGAACCGCAAATAACTGAGTCATCATAACTAGAGCTTGGAATAGGTATATGCAAATTGCATATTATTTTTAGGTATATCTTCCTTGTTGCAATTTTGTTTCTACATGTATTTCATCATTTTATAGCATTATTTTCTGTAATGCATAGATGCATATTTTATTAAATATTTAATAAATGCACGCGCAAAATGTTATTTTGCATATTTAAATTTTCTTATTTTTTTTAAATAGTTACAAACTTAGTGAGCTTCTGGGAATTTATTGTTTGCAGTTTTGCTTAAAATTATTCTTTGTGTCAACCCAGAGAACAATCGAACATATGAAATAAAGATAAGTGACAGGTTAGACTAAAGGATTTTAATTCGAATAGGAGCCCTAGCTTGTGTTCGTGTTAAGTATGTACAGCAGGGTTGCGTTCATAAACCACATCATCGGGAGCATCTTGGTCGTGTAATCGCATCTTTCTGGCTTATATGCATTAATTATATTGCTATTGTTCTCTCGTATTTTGAATGTTCTTTAATACTGTGCGATCCAAAATTATTTAGATAGGGGAGGCTATGAAAAATAAAATCCGTCTTAAAGCCGATTCCCGTGAGAGTTGCATAGCGGTAAAGTTGTAAAGGGGTGCGATGTCCATTGGTACATTCAAATTATAAAAAGTGAGCAAATAAAAATCAGATTAGAGTAGACGGTGCAATGTTTGTGATTAACTGAATAATGAATGTAATACATTCATGGATTGTCAAATTTATTGACTTTTTATTTAATCACAGACATATTTTTTCTTTGCACCGCCTACTCTAATCTGATTTTTATTTGCTCACAGTTTAGATCGTTGGCGCCATAAATCTACCAATGGGCGACGCACCGTTTTACAACTTTACCGCTATGCAGCTCTCATGGGAATCGGCCTTTAGCTCGATTCGAATTTTTTAATCTGACATTTGTTTTCTGACTCCTGTCAAATTTGTTAATTATTTAAACGCTCTCGAACTCTGTAGTCTTTGGTCAGCAAGCAATCCCGCGGTATTTAAAATTGGTCGTTATCATATTAAAGAGTTTGAGCGAACCTTTACGTATTCAATTAGAAGATTTTTTCTGCTGTCGTCAAATGTATCTTGACGTTTCAGTTTTGACAGAGGTCAATAGGTTAACTGTATGAATTAAGCTCAGACTTCGATTTTATTTTTCATAGCCTCCCCTTATTTAAATAATTTTCTTATAAGATGTTAGTTATTGTAGAATAAAATAAAATATTTTATTTTGCGTAACATTTTCTAATTAAAAGTTAGTTACCGTAAAACAGAACGTATACTCCAAAATGTATTTTTAATTTTGCACATTTTAATCATAAATGCATATTTTAGCTATTTTTAGCGATATTTGCATACGATTCTTTAAAACATATAATCCAAGCTCTAATCGTAACCTATTCAGACCCAAATTAAAATTTTTTATTCACTTTAAGCTAGAATAAAATAAAATTGATTAGGTATGAGTATGAGACACAAAAAACTATTTCGTCGCCTAAAGTTGTTAAACTGCTAAGTCTGTTTTGATAAACTTTACAGGAGCATGGAATTTAATATTTCTTTAAATATTTCTGAGTTTGGAATTTCTAAAATCCCGTTGATGTAAATATGTTTATTTTTAATTTTGAAACTGCAAAAATTGTAAAATTCATTTCAAATTCGGTATTACATACAAATTAATGTCTGTTTTACTTGTTAGAGTCTACAATTTTAGTTTGGGACTTAGCAGTATTTCGAATTAATGGTGATAATCAAATGTTATACAAATACAGGGTATAAAAAACTGTTCCTAATTTTCAGAAGTAGTTGAGGGCATTTAATTAGGTAACTTACTAATAAAATTGTGACCGGGAAATGTTTCCACGTCAACTTAAAACGGAATGAAGAAAATGAAGACTAGAAATAATCTCGATGTAAATAGTAACTTTTCTTTTTATTTCTTCCTAGAAATATATACAACTAGTGCTATATAATTTTAATTAAACTCACTTTATGAAGAAAACTTGAAAAATTATAAGAAATGTTTAAAATTAAGGCCACCATTTTGGATGCATAAGTTATGACGACGTATGATTGAACGACATATCTCGCGATCGTGCAGATCAACAAAAAGGACAATCGCTGGTTTGGGAGAGATAGTCCTTCTCCTTGGCCTGCACGATCGCGAAATATGACTCCAATTAATTTTTATGTTTGGGGTCATATTCGATCGAATGTCTATGCAACATCTGCCAACTCAGAAAATCAATTAGAGGTTCGAATTAAGCGAGACGCACACTGAGGCGGTTGCGATAGCGTTTGCGATGATGGTGGCGGTCACAAACGTTCACATACGAGCGATCACAGTTAAAGTTACGTAAATTCATTGGCAGATCTATCTTGTCGCATGTATGTGAACGGTTTTCATCGCCACCGTTATCGCAATCGCTATCGCAACCACCTTAGTGTGTGTCCCGCTTTATTCTTGCTTTTGATACCATTCATGATCGTCCTCAGATATTTCGAAGAATTCGAAGTTCAATCATACGTCGTCATAAGTTATGCATCCAAAATGGTGGCCTTAATTTTAAACATTTCTTATAATTTTTCAAGTTTTCTTAATAAATTGAAATTAATTAAAATTTTCTTCTTATATCGAGATTATTTCTAGTCCTCATTTTCTTTATTTCGTTTTAACTTGCCGCGGAAACATTTCCGGCCACAACTACGAGTATATTAGTAAACATTACTTAATTACATGCTCTCTACTAATTCTGAAAGTTAGGAGGAACAGTTTTTCTGTAACACCTGTACCTATAATAAAACTAATATACTCAATAATCAAATCTTTACTACATACCAAATATTTTATAATAATATTTTTCTCTCAATAGTACATACCTATACTGAAAGTAGTAGTAAAAATAAATTAGCGGAACCAATCTTCAAAATATGCTCAAATTATGACGTTCTTAAATATTATAGGCTTTGATGCCATTTTCAAAATTGCAGTCCCTTTTAGTCAAATAGTATTCTAAATTAGACTTAACATTAAATGAGACCACATTCTCAACTATAGTAATAAAAGGCCTGTTCCAACAACAGCTTCTGACTAATCCGAAACTGTCAGAAGCATGCGCCGATCAAAGTATCACATTTAATGCAGTTCTTGAAAGCGGCGATCAATTCGATGCGCGAATATATTTGACAGTTTCAAATTCGTTCGGAACTGTGTTGGAACAAAGTTAAAATGTCGACGCAACAAAGTACAACTACAATCACAAATTGAGATCACTTCGAAATTCACATCTGGGTGGTTATTCTCGAACTAGAGAAAAGCGATCGCTCCCGAAAATGACGTCAAAATGACGTATTGCTGGAAAGATTTGTATAGGTTTATACGAGAGCCTACGTCATTTTGACGCCACTCGCACAAGACGAACCCTCTCCTTCGTTTCGTTACTGCCATCTTCAGTACAATTTAAGAAACACTACATGAAATCTAACAGCTACCTACCTAGCTACCTACCTACCTGATCGTACTATCTATACTACTAATACTATCTAAAATTAACAAAATTAACACTAGAAAAAGGAGACTGTGGTTTAAGAAATAATTGAAAATTATCCCCGCCCACAATAATAACAGTCAAAACTTACCAAAAAAGCAAATCAAATAAAACGGAAACGAGTACTGGTCTAATATCTGAAAAAGGTTCTTATTCTCCCGAATAAAGAACTTTTGTAAGCATTTAATTCCCTGTTATTTGATAACGCTTGAATTTATCCCTGAAAAGAAATTATATACCTATATATGTATATGTATACACCTATATTTATATATGCATAAATCGCCAAAAAGCAACCTACAGATTAGAGCAGATCACACCCACACACTACAAGTTAAGAGCACTTTACGATATTTATCTCTGAGAATCCTCTCCTTATCACATATCCAGTGTAAATGCGCTTAACTGTCAATTATTTCTTAAACCACAGTCTCCTTTTCTAGTGTTAATTTTAGATAGTATTAGTAGTATAGATAGTATGATCAGGTAGGTACAGTGACTTTATAGAACACAGTGTGGACACCAGTAGTCTCATATCTCGTTTGCCTGTTAATGGCGACAACTAATTTTGCTTATTTTTAGAGCAAACGTGTCTTTTTTTGTGTTACCTGCACTAAAAAGTCAATAGATAAGCGTAAGTGATTTTTTTCGCTTTTTTTTTCTGTTCCAATTACTATTATTTTTTCATTTGACATTTAGCCTGTTAATGGCGGTTTTTGACCCCGTGACGACACTGTGGTTATAAAGTCACTGTACAGGTAGGTAGGTAGCTGTTAGATTTCATGTAGTGTTTCTTAAATTGTACTGAAGATGGCAGCTTAGCTGCCGAAATACGTATCTACGGATATAAAATTATTGTGGGCGGAGATAAATTTCAATTATTCCTTAAACCACAGTCTCCTTTACTAATTTTTAGTTTTTTTTAGAACTAGAGAGAAATGATCGCTCCCGAAAATGACGTAGCTCTCGTATAAAAGTATACAAATCTTTGGAGATTTGCGTCATTTTGACGTCATTTTTGGAAGTGATCATTTCTCTCCAGTTCGAGAATAACCTCCCTGGAGTGCGTTCGAAAAGGAGAGAAATTGGTTAAGAGTTTTACCCGCAGCGTTCGAGAAACAGGACGTATGAACTCGATGCTTTATGTTACCCTCGTTCTAAAATGTGTAGGTAACGCATAAGGTTTGTTCGTTTGTCAGTACCATGTACACTAGTGCAGACAAATGCGTTCGTTTGTTACAGTGCACTGATCGCGTTCGTTTGTCCAGTGCAATCTGTTCCAAGTTACCTACTCTGAACTGCACTTTCTTGCTCGGTGTCTAGGGTGCGAACAGGAACAGAAAAGTGCGGTTATATACAGTGTTCCCGGATGGACCTAACTGTACTTGTAAACTTCCTTTTCGCATTTCATAAAGAACAGTCATTCTTCATAAAAAGTTTTGCTTCTTCTAGTAAGTCCAAAGACAAAACAAAGACAAAACTCAACTTTAAGATTACAACGTTCAGATTGAAAATAGGGTTCGTAATACACAAATTTGGTATCTTTATTTTTAGTTATTTTAGTCAGTTGTCAATATCTTTACGTAATTTCAATTAGCGCATTGAATTACTATTAAAATTAGCTTTCATATGATATGTCACACTTTGGATTTTGTAACAATTTTTTCCCGATAGAGGGCGCTAAAATCAAATTTTCGGATATTCATATTCACATTACTGAATTCTCTATAAAATTACCTTTTCAATGATATGCCATTCATAGTGCATTCCCTATTTAAATTCTATTGGTTAGAGAGCTGGAAGGGAGGGGGATGACATATGACAGTTGGGTATAGGATAGGGTATAGGATAGAAAAGTGTCCCCCTGGGATTATAAATCGACCTATTTTTGCGTTTTTTCAAACAAAAATTTTCTTGGGAGATATTCAGTCTGTTCCGTTTTCATTGGGCCAGTCTGTATACATATTCGTATATTGTGTCTCGAAAATTATAAGCCTGAACCCTAATCACAATTTTTATTACTCAATTCGCAATTGAGTATCTTAATTTGTCCCTTTTAAATGTAAAAAGAAAGAAGACGAAGGATAATTTATTTAACAGTATCTTTCAAATAATTCATTACTTTCCTTATTTTCAAAGCTTTAGTTAAAAAAAAAATCAGTATTATGAGTTAAAACTGGAAAATTGAGAATTTAATTAGCTAACATTTTTGTTTAGGGTCGAAGTAGCTATACAGAGGATGCTCGAGGGCCCCATTGCAATCCAGCTGACTTAAAGCCAAAATTTTGCAACATTTAGTTTAGTATTATTATTGTTATTATTTTTATAATTTCGCCTCGATTGAATATAATTATAGTTTAAACGTAATCGCATTCAAACCACGGTCTTGTTCGTTTGTCACCGAATTTTTTCCTGCACGAAAGTACACTGCGTATAGTCGTCCAAGTTTAATATCGGTTTTTTGATCTTGCTATAAAAAACAGCTTCAAAGAGACCGGCACTGCGGTCCCTTTCTGTCGCTTTTTTTGGCAAGGCCATAAAACCGCTACCAAACTGGGACGACTATACTAAAGTTGTCTTTTATTTGCAGTTTTGGTCAGTTCTCTTTAACTCAAAGTAAACTGATCTAACTGATACGTCTTAGTTGCAAATAAAACATTCCAAAGTCACTAGTCGTCATTATTACATTTTATTTAAATGAAGAAATAGTTATTTGTTATACAAGATTATTCTTTATCGATGAGTGAAAACGTTTAATTCACGAACGACGCAGGAGCGAGCGAATTAATTTTCACGAGTCGATAATTAATAATTAATTATTTTTGTCTATAGCAAACGTTAATTTCGCAGGAAAATAAAGAGAGCAATCACGTCTCAAAATCGCGTTGTATGATCATGATCCCAGTAACTAGTGTGGATTGTTGCTATGGTTAATACGAAAATTGTTACTTTGGGTGCGTTCCGTTTCACGCATACGTTACTTGCAACTGCATTCAATTCGATGCGTTTGTAAAAGGGTTCCGTTTTAAATTCGCCGTTGATGCGTTAAATGAATCGGAACGCTTAATATAAATTTTTGTTAAAAGAGGATGAAAATATATTTCCATCGGTGATTAAAATGTTCACACTACACTGAGAAAAATGAAATAGTTAAGTCAACAACTTTTTGAATGTCAACTTTTTGTGCGTTGACTTAAATAAAATGTACTTGTATCAACGGTAATATTCTTAACTGAACATCTTGGAAATTGTTGAAGTAACACTAAAAAAATGTTAAACTATTACGTTTGATTGAACGATGTAAATGTTTTCCTTAAAACGAAAGTGCTTAATATGTTAAATCAAAAAGTTGAAATTTCAAAATGATCGTAAAGTGCTGTTGCTTTTGTGTGTCTGTTTTGATTTTTTATTTAACGTAATAAATGTTAAGTCAAGTAAAGGCGAGGATTAATTCCCATATTAATAAGCTATCGAGTTCCAGATGGCGCCTGCTAAAACTTCACGTATATTTACTGCCTGTCCCAGCATAACCTTGTTGTTCGACATCGTTTCTTAAACGGATAAATCATTCATATTTCGAATGCGTCCGACATTATAAAGTTCGTTGAGGTTTATTTAGCTCCTCTTGTCACCTCAACAAAGGTTGAAGGGTTATCTTACTTTGGCAGTATTGCAAAGAGGTGAACATTTAATTGATGTTTCCCTAAACGATAGTCTAGATTGAATTGACTCTACGCTTTTATTAGCCGTACTGAAAAATTACTTTAAATATATCAAAAATATAATTTTAATTCCCTAACAGCGTTCAGACAAATAAAATATTTAGCAATTTTAACAATCTAAAGTTCTTGTATCAATCTTCTTGGGCATTAAAGCAACTAGAAAGATGTCTTCATTGTATGCTTGCCTCAAAGAAAATATTGAGTTGATTCAATCTAAAGTATTTAACATTTTTTGACTGTTGGTTCAATGACCACGCGTGATTGCTAATAGGTAAACGAAAAATACTGTTAACTGAACGTGTTTTTGGTTGACTGAACAGTTTATTTTTCTCAGTGTACTTGTAGTATTAAATATTTCCATTTGAATTTAAAATTTAAAAAAGACTAACTCTAGTTAACTTTAGTTTTACTGCTGTTTCAGCATCTACTTGGATTTAAAATTGTAATCTTCCGTCTGTTAAGACAATTTGCACGAAATCCATTTCAATTACAAAAAGAACTTGCTTCTATTTGCTTAAAAACACCAATTAGTTACTTTAACCTCCCAAACCCAACAAACGCATCAAGTGCACTTCGTCATGACTTCATTTGCATTGGTACGTCAGTGCGCACTAACAATGGCCGCGTTCACCAGATGAATCAGCTTGCAATCAGCTTGTAAGCTGCTTGCGATTTTCTAGTGAACGCTATAGTTACCTTTCATTAATTACGCTTAAAAATAATCATAAGCAGTTTGCAAGCTGATTCGTCCGGTGAACGCGGCCAATGTTTAACGGGACGGTTTTTATACGCATTAAACGCATAATGCGATAAAACGGAATGCACCCTTAATCTACCCTTGCTGTTAACATTCCGTTTTATCGACTGTTTTGAGTTGATAAAAGCACACTTTAACGTTCGCTATAGAAAAAACATTTTTAACAGGTATTTCACAAAAAGAATAAGTACTATCGTGATCAGAAAAATCGACTAATACACTCTAAATTTTACTTATGTTGAGTTCGGAAATTCACACGGTGCAAGCTCCGAGTGAAAAGTAGAGTGAGAGCGCAGCTGTTTTGAAATACGTAAAAGTGAGACAAAAGTGCTCGAGGAGTGAATAGAGTACCCAGCGAAAACACGTACGTGTAAAAAACGTTGTAAAATAACATGTAACCAAACGTTGAATTCGTGTGGTATTGTTACGTTGAAACAACGAAAAAATGTCGCGGCAATCAATTTCTTTTAAACGTCTCTGTCCACGTGTAAGAAACGTTGTAGAATAACAATTAATCAACGTTGAATTCCTGTGTTATTAATACGTTTTAACAACGCTCGAATCAACTTCTTTTAAACGTCTTTGTCCACGGTATTTCTACGTTAAATCCCAGTGCATACATACGTATAAAAAACGTTGTGGAATAACATGTAACAAACGTTGAATTCGTGTGTTATGGTTACGTTTAAACAACGAAAAAATGTCGCGGCAATGTCCACGTGTAACGTTGAATCAGAACAATTACGACGTGTATTAAAGCTGGGTCTAAATCATTAGACTGAACAAACATACATGGCTAATGGTGGAATTTGAACCCACGCCGCCGAGTGACACGAGTTTCAAAATCGGCTAGGCCAAACCGCTAAACCACTTGGCGACCCGAGTTCCATATTGCTTCCGTGACTGATTCGTAAACCGGACGGAGGCTGGTAATAAAGTCGAACCAGGGACTTTAACTTACAATAGCTACGCGCCGCCCTCACTCGTTCAATTTCCGAACTTCTTACTACCTACAGTTTCCTTCTAACATCCATATTATCATAACATCATTAAATCAATTTTTCTAATTATTACAATCCTAAGCTTATTTTCTTTGTATATACATTTCAAAAATTCTAAATTATTTATTTATAATAAACATGTAATTCTAAATCGCCTATTTCTAAAAATATTTACACTAACATAAAATATTCGACAAAACACATTTAATACAGTACTCTCAATTTACTTTATTATTTACAAAATTATTTCTTTATGAAAATTAAAAAAAAATTACATGCTGCTCATAAACACCGCAGTGGAGTGAAAAGTTTAACTGGAATAAATTCTGTAACTTAGAAAATTGCCATTTGTAGTAAAATTCTTGGAACAGGTCAATTTTTATTTTTATGGCGCATATTATAAATGGATTTCTTTAACTTTTCAATTATTTGGAAGGATGAAACAACCCCTAACTATATTTTTTTTAATGGAAGGGTATGTTGAGTAATTTTTTTTTCTTAAAGCTTGTTCAATTGGGAATACAGCTACGTTTTTATTTTTTAATTTTTCTTAAACAGTAAAAGCCGAAAAAATAAAAAATAAATTTTTGACTAGAACGATTTTAACGCATCAGATGTTCAAAATGCTCGCCACCTCTCACTTGACAATACCCTAATCGATTATAAATTCCATCCCTAACAGTTTGTAACTTTCCGGCGTTACTCTTCTAATTTCATGCAGAATTTGAAGTTCTGAAATTCTGCTATGTCGTTTGGTTTAGTCACATAAACTTTACGTTTTAAATACCCCCATAAAAAAGTCTAAAGGGGTGAGATCTGGAGATCTTGTTGGCCACTCAATCGGTCATCTTCTTCCTATCCACCTATTGGGAAAAACTTCAGTGAGGTAATTACGTACAATTAAAAATTTAGCGCATTGGCAGCGCCATTTATTGGCTGCACGCAACAATACGATACCATATGGAATGCTTATTTCTTCTTATCAAATAATAAAAAATGGAGTTCCTGAATTTTTGGCATTAAAACGGTTTTAGTAAAAAATTCTTTTTTTTGTTTTTACCTTTTACTGCTAAAGAAAAATAAAAAATAAAACGTAGCTGTATTCCCAATTTTTCAACATATCCTTCCATTAAAAAAACATAGTTAGGGGTCGTTTCACCCCTCCAAATAATTGAAAAGTTAAAAAAGTCCCTTTGTAATATGCGCCATTAAAAATAAAAATTGACCTGTTCCAAGAATTTTTTTACAAACCGTAATCTTCTAAGTTACAGAATTTATTCCAGTTAAACTTTCCACTCTGTATACAGCTGTCCCCAATGAGTATTCGTGACAATATGTATGTATAATTGATTGACTATTGCGTTCTTTAGTATTTTTAATCACAGATTTTGGGCATCAAATTCAAACTAACTTAAAAAAATTTGACAGATTACGTCAACTTAAAAAGGGGTTATGGTTGACTCGTATGTCCAAATTAGCAGTACTTTTCATACCTGTTTCGTTTCATTTCAAAGCTGCCAAGCATGGAGAAGAACCTCATATTTCATAGATTTTTAGTAAAATTAGAATTCAAAGGTGTGAAACACGATAGACAATCACTGTAAAATTAAGTGTTTTCTAACGTCAACATCACGTTTTGTAACGCATATTTATTCGGTATACGTTAAAATAACGTTATAAAACGTGGGTTAAAAATTTAGTTGTAAATTATGATTTATCTAACGTATTAGTTTCGTTAATTTTTTTCTCATTTATTACGTAGAATAGTAGATGTTGAATTAACGTTGAAATGATGTGGTAATCAACGTACGGTAGATACATCGCATTTACTTATAGTATAAATCACGTCGTAAAAAGACAAAATTGTTACGTATTTATTTCACGTTATAATTACGTCCATATTAAACTGATCGTTAAAAAACACGTCATACAAACGTGATATAATTATGGTTGCTAATTCAACCAAAAAACAACGTTGCATTTTTCAACGAATAACGTTATTTCCACCATAACAACGTGAAATTAACGTTGAATAAACGTACATGTTTTCGCTGGGTAAGTACGGTTAATTGAAGCATACTTCAAAATGAACTTCTGTCATTTTGACATTAATATTATTTTGACAAATCAAATAAAAATACCCCAATTAAAAGCGATTCAGAAGGCAATAATTCAAACGCGATTGCAAGACGGAATCAGTATTCGAGCAATTGCAACTGAATTAGTTGTTAGTATTGCTAATCAACAATAATCTAAGGGCCAGTTGTACAAAGGCGGTTTAAATTCAAGTTTAACTGAATCAGGTTCAAAGTAAACAAATTCGCATAGGATCTTAGGGTCATATGGCAATTAATGCATTCATAAATAAAATTTGATACGATTTTGTTCACTTTGAGATGAGGACGAACTTATTAAAGAATCAAGAAGTAAACTACTGTTGTCATTAAGCCCTGGGGAAGAATCGCACGAACCGATGATGACATTTCTTCATGTTCTAGAAAGACAGTGACATCTGGCACCAGGGGTCCAATTCTTGAAATCATTTGACAAATGTCGTATGCGACATGACGTCAAAATGACGTAGCCTCTCATACAAAACTATACAAATCGTTCGAGAATTGCGTCATTTTGACGTCATGTCGCATACGACATGATGTCGAATGATTTCAAGAATTGGGCCCATGGCACTAGTTTCTTACTTAAATAATATATTAAACTAGAAAATATGACTTCATATTATAGAAGAAATTTTTATTTGTAAAGTTGAATGAAGTTAATAAAACTATACAATATAATTTTTTGTTGTTAGAGAACTGTTTGTTTAAACGCTAAATATGATTAAGTACATTTATGCGAATAGAACGAATAGATTCGTATCGAATCGAGTTGTTAGTATGGGTATTACGTTTAAAGTCAGAAATAAAAATACAACTCGTTTCGATGCCATATGTTACATACATATGCACACTCAAAATCAAAAATAATGTCTTCCCTATAACTGTTAAATTGCGACTTGATCCCTTCCGACCACTATAATAAATAGACGTACAAACAAAGGAGGAAGCAGGTAAACAAGCACAAAATAAAAACATGACTTACTTTTAACGCAAAATCAAAATGACTTGTTTCGTAAAAATACAGCAACTACAAAAATTCATCGAACTCATTCCCCTAAATGAGCAGAGATCCTAAAGACATAGAATGAACAAGTATTTTTTTTAGGAATAATAAATATTTCATCTAAACTTTTAGGATTTTGATTCTAGTGATAAATGATACATTGTTTATTATCTCTTACTTATTGTTATTTTAAACAATTAGGTATGACCAAAATTAACATAAAATTCAGCAAGGGAATAAGTAAAAAGACCAATAAGTAAAATTACATAGTAACAATACATTGTAATTATTTACATGGTATTTAATCGCATTCAATTTATCGTATTTTTACATTGTATTTACACAAATATATACAGGGCGTTCACGGGAAGCCGCTACAATAGCTAACTTTTTTATTTGAATTTTTACGAGGTAGCTTAAATTAGAAAAGTTTCAGGACGTCACCTGCTGGATTTTACGGCAACATCAGAAAAACAAATGACTGTCAGGTTTTCGAGATTTTCAAGCGTTCAAGGCGTCAAATTAATTGTGTCTCTAAAATATTACTTTCCAAGGCCTACTATTTTATGAATTATTTAGTAAATAAACATTGGTATTCGCGGGAAGTGCATAGCAACAACAGCTTTTTTTGTTGGCGAACACAAAATGGTGTGCGTTGAAACAAGAGAACATCGAAATTATTTTCAAATTGTCAGTTTTGTTAACTATTCTGATTAATCAGTTCTTGAAATTTAGTTCATATAAAAATGTCAAATAGTAGGCCTTGGAAGGTAGTATTTTAGAGACATAATTAATTTGATGCCTTGAACGCGATGCGATGTTAAAAAATATAACTTTCCATTTAAAAAAGTTGAAAACAATTGAAAATCTCGAAAACCTGACAGTCATTTGTTTTTCTGATGTTGCCATAAAATCCAGCAGGTGACGGCCTGAAACTTTTCTAATTTAAGCTACGTCGTAAAAATGCAAATAAAAAAGTTAGCTATTGTAGCGGCTTCCCGTGAACACCCTGTATGTAAAATTACCTAAACGTTTATGTAATTTATAACATGTAATATCACTAGCAAAGTGCGAATTTACAATTTTACCAAGTTTACCATGCGAAATTACTATTTATTAAAGTGGGCCACGGTAACCTATTTATTTAATTGTAAATTTACATACAGGCTGAGTCCAAAAAAACGCCTACGCGAATAGCGTCGGTGTTTATTATCGTATTTGGGTGATCGAGAAATCAAATGAAATGGCAGAAAAAACTCTACAATATACCATACCTTGCGTCTTTAATGCATTTAAAACAGCTGCATGACAGCTGTCAACTTTTGTTTTTTAAATACAATGGTATAATTACTGTAATAAATTTCGAAAGAACTTTTTTTTCTGCGTTCAATGATGTGCTGCAATAAACACTTATTTTTCAAAACAACAGAAAAAATAAAATGAAATAAATAAATTCTTAACACGAAATGACGTAATAAACAGTTGCTGAACAATAAATGATATCTGTTTTACGGTAAATAGTGTAGTGTCTATAAGTACTTCCTCATAGGCAAACAAATGACGATAACTGTCAACATTTTGTTTTTGTCTTTGCTGACAAAAAAAAAGAAAGTTTTTTTGGACTCAGCCTGTATTTTTTTTTTTTTTCAATATAGGGTCACTTTCGGGTGTTGCCGTCTCTCTCGTATAAATGAGTTCAGATATTTTGTTTTCCATTTAAGAATCATAAACAAACTAAATCAGGCGTGGTTTCCATAACAAAACATTTTCTACGCCTTACTTAAAAGTGGGATGCGAAATGTGCACCCGTTGCCGTGGAAATAATAAACACAAGACGTCTCGAAACAGATGAATGAGATTTGAAATAAGTTTAGAATCGTAAGAAAGATGCGTTTACATATCTGAGATGCACTCGCAGGTAGACTTTATGAACGCATTCTGAAATGAAAAAATTAATTTATTGCATGTCGGTTTTTATTGTAAAACCAAAAAATCGACCGCGAGATGTCGCGACCTAAACTATTAATATTATAACAAAAATTAAACTGGCTTGAAGTAAATACAAAAAATGTATAATTTTTTATATTAATTCAGACAATAATCCTAAAGCAAAAGTTACTTTAACAAAACATATAAAATGGTCCTGTCCTTATTTCGAACTTTTAGGATTTTTCTTCGATCGACTTAAAGTGGAGCTGTTGCTGCGAGAGTTGTTATAAAATGGATTGTTTCTTACTTCTATGTCTTCATTCAACGACTTCAAACTGCTCTTCTTGATGCAAATCTTAATTGTGGGTTTCTTTTTCACTTCTGTACCTTTGCTTTTCTCGCTTTTCCATTTCTTTGTTTTTTCTATCACAACTCGAAGCGCTTTTCTGGCCTGCATACGCGTGTTATCTCTTACAGGACAGGTATGAATGCACAGTGTATCTCCACAACCCTGAGTACACAGGCTCACGTTCCTCGAAGAAGAATATAATGTTTCAGATTCATAAGTGTAAAACGGACAACAGAGCTTTTTAGAAACGAGCAGCAATATTATACAAGGATAAGTAAAAAAAAATATGACATTCGTGCAAAATTCCACTGTCCTCGAAATATTCCTTACCCTTTCTTTGGTGTCGGGATGAACGGGCCACCCTTCGCTGTCGTACACGACAGAACGGCTCCTTAAATTCCATTCGTAATATTTGTGCATAGGTTTGGGTAGATCTAGTAGGATGTTTAGTCCCCACAGTCCTACATATAAGCAACAAATACCAATCAGTGCTTTCGTGAGACCTAACATGAACAAGGTGAATAAAATAAATAATAAAATATAAAAGACTAAGGTCAGTATGTCATTTGCGCTTGTTGTAAAGTGACGCACGGAGGAGACGACGGGTAATCCACTAAGAAAACCAGCAGCATGATAGTGTTCAACTTCCATGGGTATACACTTCAGACCTTGCCTGGAACCAATACAGGCGCAGAGGCAATGCCACGAGCAAATACAACGATCGAATTTTTGTATGCGAATTCGTCTTAACGCAACTAATTCATTCTTGGCATTAAGGGCTTCTATTGAACAGTAAAATATTTCAGCGTTTATATCGGATTTCAAGACCAATGTAAAAATGTGTTGATTCTGAGGACTAATCACGACGAGTCTTGATTTCACCCCTCGAAATTGATTATCTAATTTAAAGGGACAATCGGCGATTCTTACATAAAAACTGCCAGAAAGTAAACCAGAATTTGTCACTTTTACGATCATGTATGTTTTAGTACCACTGGTACTGTCAGTATAAACTTCGGTGATAACCGCCGAGGCCTGGGTTCTTAACACGGCATTGAAATCTGCGTTCATTTCCATCTCTATTAAGCTTTCATGCTGACCGTAATAATTTAAAATAAGGAATTTTTCGTTGTTGGAAGCATTAATTCTAATGGGATCGCTTGATAAAATGCCATGGTACTTCAAAAAGTAACATCCTGGCTTATCCAGGCGTTCCATTTTTTTATCGTGCAACCACATGTGCTTCGGTTGGTGATGCAGGCAAGTGCCGCGAGGCATCGCACACCGATTCTGCTGCATGTAGAAAGCTTCGAAACCAACTCCCACTGTGTCGCACTTTTCACCGCTTAAGACAATCTTTTTCTTGTCGACCAGCAAATATTCTTTCGGACCTCCTCTAGTTTCGGGATATTTCTGCAAGTCACATTCTTTTGTATTTTCAGGAATGAGTAAGCGATACTGGTCATAATCCAAACAAAATTCAGTATCAACAGAGGTATACCGGTAATTGAAAGATATCGTTGGGATTTCGTCTTGATACGAGGGAGAAAATGTGCCTAGCCTAACTTTCTTACCATTAGTAATGTCTTTCCATCTCGTTTGCCCATTTTCTGACTCGTATTTTTCAAAGACTTGGGTGATCGTCTCCTGCTGCACCAGTGGCTTTTCCAGTTTGTACACGCCGTACCAAACTGGAGAGAACCTTAAACAGTGAGTGCTTTCGTGGTAAGCTTGCGGATTCAAATGTGGAGGAGTATATCTGTCGGCGCAGTTTTGGCCACCTCGCTTTTGGACACCGCTGGATTGCACCTGGCGCTTTCGATCTTTTCGCTCCAGAACCCCGCTGTATTGCATCTGAGGCTTTACTTTTTCTTCGTTCTCTTCTTCTCTAACTATTTTACGATTTTTATAATAATCTCGGAGTGCCGTCATTGAAATACACGAAGCGTCTTGCAAAATCGTTCGGAGATCAGGCTCGATGTGGTTGTAATTAAAGATTCCGTTACTGGATTTTTCTGATTTACGCCTAGCAGATTTAATGTGCTTTTCTTGTGATGGTATTCGGTTGAAATTGTTATTATGACTTATCTCTGGAAACTCATTTACACGGCCTTGCCCACGGCCTTTATTCGCAAAATATTGATGTACATTAGATTGAAACGGTATAACGGTTTTATCTTCTGCTTCATCTAAATAATCACTATAAATCCTTGTAAGGTCACCTTTGGTTATAGATACGGCCCCATGATTTTTTTCTTGGCTTGACTTTGATTCTCTACTTTTACCTTTTTGCTTGATATGAGTTGGTTCACATACCATCGAATCAAATAGCTGTACCGGATTACTCTTTTCGATCTTCATCGGCTCAGCTTCTGCTCCTGTCTCTGCTTGTCTTTCGGCATTCTTTTGGGGATCACAAGAACAACAGAAGCCTTCGCTGAAAGGCACAATCGTTCCTTTGTATTTAACGACTCCGCAAGTTGCTGATTTTGGGTCCGTTTTGCAACCTGTGTAATTGCCATCATGTTTGTTGTACACTTGCTCTCTTGCTTCAGAGTTTACAAAACTTAAAAACTTCAGCGGATATGCTTGTGAGACGTGTTCCTGTTTGACTTTCAGCACATACGGATTTAAAAGCCTGACTGTTTTTGATGAAACTTGATCGTAGACGTGATCGATAACGATGAACTGGCTCTTCGTATTGGTGTCTCCAGAGTTTTTGATTTTGAGTGTCAACACAATTTTTTTATGACACTTCGTTACAGTCGATTGCGTCAGAGGTTCGTGTTCGTCGAATCCTTCGAAATTCTTGATGTTCTGCTCGCTCTCTGGGTTTATGACTTTCTTCATCATACCTGTTTTACAACTGCCGAATGGGGGATTCGTGCACCTTGTCAATATAGCCCGCAATTCTATGTTAGGTGATCTTGGCTTCTTGCAGCATCTCATTTTTTTGGTGCAACAGATGAAATTTCTGTATTCTTGGTCCAGTTGTTTCCGTAAAGTTGGGCCGACCACTTGTTCTTCTTCGTTGCAGATCGCATTCTTCGTTAATAAAAGGAAAAATATAATTCCGCATACTTTTACCATAACTGACGTCAATGTGACAAGCAAGATTTATTGAAAGTTCAGTAATCTGTGACCAATACGTCAGTTACATCAAAAAATGTATACAATTACTTTAATTTTAATTTTACTGATGAATAACGATATATGCGTTAAAGTAGAAGGATTTACCGTAGGCCCCACTTTGACTGAACAATTAGACAGGGAGCATAGGAATGCGGTGTGTTGCAGAAAGAAAATGAGATGCTGCAAAAAATTACCACCTCCAAATATTGAATTGCGTGCGGTTATAGTAAGGTGTCCTAAAACTTCACGGGAAGGTTGTCACTATATGAACAGGTACATGAAAAAGACACTAAGCGAGGAAAATCAGTATGACATAAAGAAATTCGAAGGTTTCGATGAAGATGAGCCCCTGGTTCAATCGATGGTGACCAAGTGCCACAAAAAGATTGTGTTGACCATGAAAATAAAGAATAGAGGACCAACGAACACTAAGAGTCAATTTATAGTAATAGATCATGTGTATGACCCGTTGTCTCGACGTGCCGTCCAGCTATTGAATCCGTATATAATAAAAATGAAACAAGAACACGTCAGTCAAACGTACGGGTTGAAATTCTTGGATTACGTCAATTCTAACGCGAGGGAGCAAGTTTACAACAAACATGACGGTAATTATACGGGATGCAGCACAGATGAGAAAAATCCAACTTGTGGTGTCGTTAAATATCACGGAAAAGTTATTCCTTACAGCCAGGGCTTTTGTTGTTCATGTGACGCTCAAAAAAATGCTGAAAGGCAACCGCAGACTGCAGCAGAGCCTCAACCGTACATAGAACAAAGCGATCCTGCGTATTTATTCGACGCAGTGCCGTGTCCTAGGACATATATGCACGAAAAAACCAATAAATCATTCTATTACATAAAGAATAAAACCGAGGACACTACCTCAGTATGGAACGTGGGAGCCACAACATGTCCTCCGTACTACGGCGGTCGTGCAAGAGATGTAGAAGTCAATCGTAGAAGAATCATGGAAGAAGATGAAACTGGAAACAACCAGCAATATAATAAAGAAGCTTTCATACACGACAATTACAATATACAAAATATGAACGATGAATATGAGGAAACGGTCGCAAATCAAGAAAATGTACTATCGGAACTCTCAGACAAAAGTCGTGCGTGTATTAAAGAACAAAAGAAGAAGAAGAAACAGCGTTCTAGAAAAACAAAGTTCAACAGTGAAAATTATTTCTCCCCCAAAAACTTTCTGAGCGAAAAATATGGCCACATGCCGACGTTTCAAAGATGTACCAACACCATGCTGGATGACACGAAAGAAACCAATAATCGTATAACCAAGCGGCAAGTTCAATCAAGCGGTGTGCAAATAAGAGGTGGTCAGAACTGCGCTGATAGATATACCCCACGACATTTTAATCCGGAAACTTATCACGAAAGTACGCACTGTTTAAGATTTTCTCCTATTTGGTACGCAGTTTATAAGTTAAATAAGCCGGTAATCGAACAAGAAATCATTATACAGATGTTTGAAAAATACGAAACAGAATCGGGTACAATAAAATGGAAAGATCTGACAAATGGCAAAAAGGTGAAACTGGGTACTTTTTTTTCGTCTTACCAAGATAATATGCCAACTATTTCGCTCACTTATGTATCCAAAGCAGACGAGGGTGACTTTTGTCTGGATATCAACCAGTACCGTTTATTAATTCCAGAGGGACTTAAAAACCTGGACATAGAAAATTACCCTGAGGCGAAGGGTGGTCCGCCGGAATTTCTGATTTTAAAATCCAACCAAATATTTATGTCAGGAGATCAATGTGATTCAGCGGGAGTCGGCTTCGAAGCGTTCTATAAACAACCTAACCGTTGTTCGATGCCGAGAGGCACATGTCTTCGTCGTCAACCCAAACATCTATGGCTACACGATAAGAAAATGGAGAGGCAAAGGAGGAAAGGCTGTTACTTTCTCAAATATTACGGACAGTTATCGAAGGATCCTATTAGAGAAAATATAAACACCAGCGAAAAGTATTTGGCACTGAATTATTATGGTCTTCAAGTGAGCGTCATTGAGATGGAGATAAACGCAGATTTTAACGCGGTATTACGACCTCAATCAAGCGCTGTCATTACTGAGGTTTACATCGACAGCACCAATCTCAAGACTAGCTTCCTAACAATTAAGGTAACCAACTCTGGTTTACTCGCTAGCGTCTACATGGTACGTATTTCCGATTGTCCCTTGGATGTGCAAGGTAAATTAAAAGAGGTAACGTCGAAGCCTATCATTATTTCACCCCAAAATCAGTATATTTTTCGTATGAACATTAGCAACGACTTTTCAGCTGACATTTTCTTTTGCTCGATAGAAGCGCTTGATGTGCGCAAAGAAATAATCGCGTTAAGAAGGATCAGGATACAGTTATTGGACAGATGTGTTTGCACGTGGCATTGTTTATGCGCGTGTATTGGTTCATCTCATGGTCTAAAATGTATACCTATGCAGATGGAGCATTATCATGCTGCAGGTTTTGTCGGTGGTTTGCCTGTCGTCACCTATGCCAAACAAATTACTTTTGTGGATGATGTCATTACACTACTCTTGTACATGTTGATGTTTATGTTATTTACTTTGTTTGTATTAGGACTGACCAAGGCTTTGATAGGCTTCTGTTGCGCTCCTGTGGGAATGTGGGGTCTGAATATCCTACTCGATTTACCCAAACCCATGAAACGATACTACGAAAAGGAAATAGATGACAGAGAGGTACAATACGATGAAGACGGGTGGCC
The DNA here is from genome assembly GCA_033060865.1 of Dorcus hopei. NCBI lineage: Eukaryota > Metazoa > Arthropoda > Insecta > Coleoptera > Lucanidae > Dorcus > Dorcus hopei. The sequence continues at coordinate 13,949,427 of CM065418.1, forward strand.
CGTGAATCCAGACACAAAAGAGAAAGTGAGAAACATCCCAAAAGCTGCGGAATTTTGCACTAACGTGTTATTTTTCTTTACTTACCCATGCATTGTACTACTGCTGTTATCCAGGCGGCTCTGCTGTCCTTTCTGCAATTTAGATCGTTATAAAAAATACGCTCAGCAAAGGCACGGACAAAAGGTTTGCACGAATCCGAATTGCATTGGTAAGATGTACAAGCATCAAGAATGCCAGATCGGTCAAAATAAAAAAGGATCCAAAAGCCGAGAACAAATCAAAAAAGAAAATCAGGACGAACAACCTAAACGAACAAGAGTTAAGGTGTCGATCAAAGATGCTCGAAAAGGGAAGAAGATCGTGTCTAATGAAGCGCATTCTGGTGGAAATGAAGATCTCGGTTCTCAAAACATTCAAGTAAGTCAATGTATCGTTTCCGACAGTCCTTTCAAGGATTTTAATGCGGAACAAAGACTTCGAGTTGAAGAGGATTACAGAAAAAATTCCAGAAAATATCTCAAAGATGTATTCGAAAGAATTGTGACAGGACATGAACATCTACGAAATCCAGATGAAGATAAAAAATACGTACCCTCAAGTACAGACAAGTTGAAAACGGGAGAAAAAGACCGGAAAAGCACTCCGCTCGGCTTTCTTAGCAGAGAACGTAGTCTTGCCACTGTGAAAAGTGTTAAAGGGAAAAGCAATCTTTGGGAAGATGATAATTCATCGAAAGTAAAACAGAGGAAACGTAGACCTAAGTCTATGTAGCTCTGTAGGGATATTTCTATTTCTAGTATCTTTTATACGCAGGACTGTATTTTTTTATATAAACAAACATATTCTTTACAGTGTTCATTTAATTTTTTCAAAATATTTAGATATATTAGATATTGGGTATTAAAAAAAGGTTTTCGGATATTTTACCCAATTATAGTTACTGATGGAAACAGTCAAAAAAGTGTTAACATCTTTAAAAGTGTTACATTTGCTGGCGGCTGTATATTTAAGCTATTTCTGAGTAGTTGCAATGAAAGATACCTTATGCATCCCTTAAAGTCAAATTGGGAAACGTCAGATGAAGTTTATCTAACTTATATACAGGAACTCTAGATCGTATGATCTCATCTTTCTCACTCACGATTTTTAACCTATTTTGTATCTCGCTTATCCGTTTGAAAAAATCTTGTGTTTATATTATTTCCACGACAACAGGCGATCTTTTCACACTCTAAATGTGGGATGTGAAAGATCGCCTGTTTTGATGGAAATACTATAAACACAAGATTTTCAAACAGATGAGTAAGACACGAAATAGGTTAAAAATCGTGAGTGAGAAAGATGAGATCCTTTGATCCAGATGCATCCGATGTATAATTTTCGAGCGCAACTACTCAAAAAAAAATTAATGACAAGTTTAAATCGCGACATCCTGCGATCGTTTTTTGACCTAACATTGCATTAGGATTGATCAATTGCAGCTATAAGCTATTCACGATCTTTTCAGACTCAGAGTAGGCCATGTTAGGGTGACTTTTTTGTTGGTACCTCTAATGGCCGTATGCACAGACAAATCTCAAGGTGGACTTGATACTTAAAGCTAACTTCATGTCAAACTGTTCGCCGTATAGTTACATTGTTCAAAATAAAGGTTTACTTTGGCTCAAGTCTAAAGATTTGTCTGTGCATACGGCCATAAGTGAATATGTTCCATTTTAATTTGATGTTATATTTTTGAAAACTGACGCCGAAAAACATTGATGATTTTTAGCATTTTGACTTAGTATTAAAACGTCACAAGTAATTATTTGTTTTAATGTTATTATTTTACTTTCTTCATGCCATCGTAGAGTATAAGAAGCAATATAGTCGATGGGACTGACGTTAAAGTGTCAGAGTTTTAGATTTGTCACATTTTGAGTTCTATCAAAATTCATGTACTATCGCGGCTTTAAAATTTCGCACGATTTTTTATCAAGTAGCCAGAATTTTTCTAAATTGCAGTTTTGTAGAAAAGGCTCTTTCCTCAATTTTGACACTAAAGACATTTAACCAAAAGTCAGATTGTTTCGTTATATTTTAAAAACAGCAAGATAATAAAGTATTAGAACTGAAATAATAGAATAAAAGTAGCGACCAACCGTCTCCTATTTTTGACAAGCTGTCAAAGAAAGCTATATTTACAGCGGAAAATCCAATCGTGCGAAATTATAAGGCCGCGATAGTACGTAACTTCACGAAAAAAAGCGTGGCCCTCTAGAATCTAAAAAGATCGTGAATTGATATTAGTTCGCTACTTAATAAGTCATCCCATACAAGGCGGCTAAGCGTGTAATCAAAACCGACTAGCAACAATTTTTTTTAAACTTTCAATATGCTTTGACAGCACGCTTAGCCGCCTCGTATAGGATGACTTATTATGTAACAAACTGGCTTCAATTTGTCGATCCTAACGCAATGTTTGGCCAAAAAGCGACCGCAGGATGTCGCGATTTAAACTTTTCATTACTATTACATAGCAGTAGCGAATAACCTAGGACAGGTTGTTTTGGTTTGCAGTGGAATTCTCGAGCTGCGCTTCTGCTGACGAGGCCCCAAATAGGGACGAAACGGCTGTAGAGCAGATGCTCGAGGAATCCACTGCAATCAAAACCGACTTGCAACAAAATAAAAAAAAAAATAAGTATAATTTCCAGTCATTTCATTTTAAATATTAAAATTAGTCGAGTTTAGTTACTTGAACCATGTTCATAAGAGACTTTTATTCATATCATTTTAAATTTTATTTTAAATTAATTACTTAAATTTTGCTCATCGCTTTTTAAATTTTACTCATCTTCAGTTACTGTTGGTTCAACTCTGCGCATCTGTAGTGGCCATCAACTCGCCCTTTAAATTTTCTTCGTCTTCATTTACCACCAGCCCATCTTCTAAACGTTGCAACAGTTCGCTTTTTAAATTCTGTTCATCTCCAGTTAGCGCCAGCTCGTCTTTTACATTTTTCTCGTTTTCAGTTGCCACCGGTTTTTCTTTTACATCTTGCTCATTTTCATTTGTCATCAGCTCACCTTTTAATAGTTTATTTTCAATATCCATTAAGTATTGCTCATCTTGAGTTACTATCGGTTCACTTTCTAGATTTCCCACATCTTCAGTAACCATCGGTTCACCTTTTAAATTTTGCTCGTTTTCAGTTACAGTTCTTTCAACTCCAGTGCCTACATCCGCCATCTCAACACTTTGCAAGAGACTCACTATAATTTCTCTAATTTCTTCGACTTCCACCTCATCTCTTTCCCTCACATTATTAACCCTAGGTTCGTCTCTATCAACCACATTACTCACGGTTTTCTCAATTAACTCGTCTAAAATTTTATGTAATTCCTCAGCTTCTTCTTTCGGAATTTCCTGTTTGCTGGTCTCAGTTGTAACAAACCCCGCAGACTCTTGACTTTTCGTATCCTCAGCGACGAATGAGTCGTGGAACTGGCGGTAAGATTCAATCCGAAGGACCTCTTCCAGGTCTTCAATTTCCTTGGAGAGTATACTCGCTTCAACGCTTTCGGTCAATATATTCCGGATGAAGAGCTCTGTGATCCTTTCGTCGGGGAGCTCTCCTTCGGTAGGTATCTTTTGCGGAGATTCTTTCGTCTGTTTGAACCAAAGGAACATGAGTATTTCATTCTTGATGAAATTGTTATGCGTACCTGTTCTGATATGTGTTTGCCCAACTGCCGGAAGCTTCTGGTAATGTCCAGGCTCATGGTTTGAGTTACTTTATCTATCGAATCAAACTGTGAAATGAGGGATGTAGCAGATGTGAGCAAATCTACGTGGCTGTCTCCTTCCCTCGCGATGATCCTCTACAATTTATTATCTCTTTCAGTTACGTGGAAAGTGGTAATGTTGGATGTTTTGTTTTCAGTACAATTTATTTATTTTTTATTTTTTGGAATTCATTCTTATTACGTTGTTTATTTTTGAGACAAGTATAAAAATGTACTGTCCACTAAAGTAACGTGCTTTCAAATGAATTGCTAATTAAAGTAAGTTGTGATTTTTATATAAAGTTGGCGACGTGGAATACAGGAGTGAGAGGACAGTTGTTCTAAAACTGTATAAACGCAAAATTCTCAGAGACACGCTTAATTGATTCACTTCAGTGTCAGCATTAAAAGCCTTTAGGAGAAAAGACATTGAAATCAGCCTACTTTAATTAGCAATTCATTTGAAGGCATAGTATAAATAAATTTGAATAAATGAAAAGTGATCATAACGTACTCGTGAAGTAATATAGTCAGATATATCTGCTTCGATGTTGGTCCTTGGCTGTGCAAAATACTTGGCAATTGTATCGTGAACGTTACACCTGGGATGCTCCTTCAAAACTTCCCTTATCATAATGGCCACACACGCCCTAATCTACCATCAAAAATTAAACTTTGCATTTTTTCTGTGTTGGTGAGGATGAGGATTACCTGTGGATGTTTTGCTAGATACTTTTCATCTTCGACTACGGTCCTTTTCTTCAAATCGTTGAGCTTTTTCTGCTGAGCGTCGGTGAGCACATCCATTTTGTAATACATCATTCCACGAGGAGTATCACAGGGATGAAAGTCCAAGGGATCGATTAGATTACCATCGCGGGCCACAAAATCTCTCGCCATGTTTAGTGTAATTCTAAAAGGAAATTAATTATGTATTTTGAAGAACTCTCAACAGCATCATTTCCCCATGACAGCACAATTTTCCAACGAGCAAAAAAGAACTATTCACTAGCACACATAAATTAAATTGAAGACGCAGAAGAATTGACAACTTCCGGTTTGCATTCGTTTGCTGCCCATGTCCATGCACAATATCCAATGAATTAATTTTTTTCATTAATCGTAAGCGATCTAACGCGGAAACGCGGTTAATTATAATTCGAAGAATTGAACTTCTATTTAAGTTGTCAATTTATACAATTGAGTACTTATTATTATTTTTAACGTTAATTGAATCTTGGTTAATTAGTGACAGGAAGGATAAAGAAACTTTTCATCTCACCTGCAAATGGTTTTAAATTCTAAAGTAAAATACTTCAAGAATAATATGACATAAAGGACTGAAAATGTCAATGACTGCTGGTCAAAAAATATTCGTTATATACGTAGGCTCTTCAATAATTATCATTGAATTTAAACCTAACATAGAACGGCAACGCAATGCTTAAAGGTTCAAACAGAATACAACGCCGTTAGGCGCCGTTGTCTGTCAAATAAATGTTAAATACAAAGGTTTGCACAGAAAGAACGACGTCAAGCGGCGTCGTACACGAGAAGTTGGTCAACTTCCAACTTTGACGGCGGCAAACGTCATAATATATAACCAAATATGTCCCACCATCGCATTTTCATCTGGTAATTTCTTGTATATGTGAATAATACAACATACAATATATCAGGTGTAACAGATACATACATAATACTATAAATAGTTAAAATTTATCCATTTGTGGCACAAGTTATTTTTATTTTCCGTTTAGATTGACGTCGTTCTACGCCACTTTATCTGTGCATGTCTTTTGAAGTGACAGTTGGCGGCGTTGCAACAGCGCATAACGGCGTTGCATTCTGTTTGACCCTTAAAACTGGCAGCCAGAAATTGGAGGTTTACGCGATTAACTGATGCATTATTTAGTAAATAATCTGGTTGTAGGATAATTTGCAAAGGTGTAGAGTCTCTATATTACTATACCTACAATGGAGCCAAACGGTCCATGTGGATCACTTTCATCTTCCCACGGGTAGCTTCCGAATTCTGTACACCATGTCATTAATTCTCTTGATTACTTCGCAAGGCACCTGTAGTTTGGGACACAGTCTACGCGTTCTTCTGGGGTTGTACAGCCACACCTGGTTCCCTGGTTGGAATCCCATTTGATTGGCTCGTCTATCGTACCGGGTCTTCATTTTGTCGGTGACCAGATTAATGTTTCGTCGCACATATTGGTGAGTGCTCGCCAATCGATTCTGGAGGTCCTGCAGATACTCTTGCAATTCAAACCACCTAGCTTCTGGACGTCCAAACTTCAAATCATATGGCAAACGCATTTCTCCTCCAAACAAAACTCGATGCGGCGATTGCTTAATAGTGTCATGCATTGCGGACGATATGCCATTAGAAAAATGGGCAAATGTTGATCCCAGTCGCGTTGGTTTGTGGAGACTACTTTGGCCAAATGTCTTTCTAGAGTTCTGTTGAATTACTCCACCATGCCGTCTGATTGCAAGTGTAATGGGGTAGATTCAGTTTCAATTTCGCCTTTTTTATTTTCAGGAAGACGTCCGTTAAGTTTGTAAGGTGTTCTATAAGGTTATTCCAACAACAATCACATCGTCTAAGTATACGAGGCAATTTTTCCAGCTAAGTCCGCGCAATACCATTTCCATGAGTCGTTCAAAAGTAGCTGGGGCGTTGCAAAGACCAAAAGGCATCACTTTGAATTTCCATAGACCATTTCCAGCAGTGAAGGCCGTCTTTTTCTTGTCTTCGGGATGCATACCAACTTGCCAATAGCCACTTTTCAAGTCTAAGGTCGAAAAACATTTCGCACAGGATAAGATATCTATTGTGTCACCGATCCAGGGCAAGGGATAACTGTCCTTTTTCGTGACATCATTTAATCGTCTATAGTCCACACAAAAACGCGAGTGCCATCCTTCTTAGTCACCGTACAACGGGAGATGCCCGTGGACTATAACGCCTTGGTCCTGCATCTTGATTAAATTGTCGGCTTCTTCTCTTTTTGCCAACGACAGTCGTCGTGCGGGTTGTCAAATTGGATTCTAGTCGCCAGCGTTTATTCTGTGTTGTACAATGTGCCCGGATTAAGTCATCATCGTGTAAGCAAAGATTCCTTTGAATTTTCGAAACAGCTTTCGTACGTCTTCTGTTTCTTTGGGTTTCAGCAATGTTGATGTACCTGCCAGCAATTTCTCTAGTAGTGGTGATAGAGTATCAAACTGATGCCGAGCGGTGTATATATGGTTTACAAAAGCAATTGCCACTACAGTTCTGCTGGGTATGGTAACTGGGTAGCTGTTGACATTCGCAAGGCGAATAAGAACTGTTTCTTGAATCCTCACCAGAGTTCCAGTCAGTAAAGTTCCTTTCTTGGCGTAGTTGATTTCAATTGGTTCGATGATCCCAGCAGGACAGCTACCAAGATTATCTTGTCAGTTAAGGCTAGAATGTTCACACTTTCTTTCAGCTTTATTTTCAGTGCGGTAGGTAAATTTCCAGGGACATCAATTTGTTACGACTTCGGGATTCACAAATTTTAGTCGTTGTTTATTTTAAAAACACTTTAATGTCTACGATCATTTAACACAATGAAAGTACAATAATATCGAGCTGTATACTTGTCTAACAAAATAGCACTTAATCATTATACAAATTATAAACTTAATCGTTAGGCCGGCTACTCATTATGCAGTACTTGGCAAGTGACTTAACGTGACAAGTACACGGCGAATAGTTCTGCAATTATTGTGAAAATCACGAAAGAAGAATGTTGCGTCATCAATTATATGCGTCTGGTGTTAGTGAACACTGCGAAGTCAAATTAATGCTTGTATTATGCTTATTCACTATGTTTCCGGTTCCTGACTTACAAATGTCAAATTGATATTTAACATAACCTATCGTATATGCCCCTACCAAACATTTACCTTTAATATTTAGTAGTTGAATCCCAAATGGCATACCTAATGGTATATGTACATGACAGTAGTTTTTTTTAGAAGTGTTAATTAATATTACATTCATAATTTACATCACAGACGAGACTGCCAGGCAGTCGATATATGTAGGTATGGAGTTCTATCTCAAATCAAGTTAGTCTGCTTTTGCTGATCCATATTAATTTATAAATGTCTTACATTACAGTGTATCAGCACAAATACAGCCGTGTTCTTTCACATACAGGGTGTCCTAGCGAGACCTTTCATTAGAAGTTTATGGGGTTCTGGCCAAAATAGAAACTTGAACATTTAGAATTAGATACAAGTGATTGCGTTCTCTGTAGCTAAAATATTTTCAGATATCTAGCGCTTCCGGTTATACCGGAAGTCGCCATCTACTTTGTTATTTTAAATGGAACACCCTATTTATTTTTGCACTTTTAGATGGGAATCATAATTTTGAATCTTTTTTATTGAAACCATACCATGTCTATCTATTACAGTTTTTGAGATAAAAATTATTTTCCGAAATCATGGCAGGTGGTTGACGTTTTCAAAATGGGCTGTAACTCTTATTTGAAACGAGATAGAAAATTGAAATCTAATTAAGTTTGTAGTTTAAAGATCCCTTTATCGTAGGTATTCTTTAAAATAAACATCTTTGCCTGAGAATAATTCTTAAATTTATACTTTTCATCAAGAGTTAAAAATGTAAAAAGATCGATTTTTTCAAATGGAATGCCAGATTTTTCGTTGCGTAATCAAATTGGTGATAAAATTTGGCACAAAGTGGTATTACATGTTCCTATACCTAAATCAAACCGTTTTAGAGTTATTTCCAAAAAACGGAATTGATTATAAAGACCCCAAGCTGTAACTCATTTTTTATTCAAACACCCAATAAAGTATATATATTCTTCAATGGGACGTTGTTCTCTAGAGAATGAAGTTTAACAATATTTTTTTGTCTACACTGTATACGAGTGATGACGTCATCGACAATTTTTTTAAATGCCAAGATAATATTTTTTTTGCGAAATGTGATAAAAAATTCTTTTCTCTTTTCAACCATATGAAACTTTTGTGTCCTTACATAAAAAAATTTTCGAGAAAAGTTAAAAACTTCTTGCTTGGTTTAACTTTTAAAGCATGTTAATATTTAAAGCAGGCCATGAATAGAACAGAACATCAAAATAATTTTACTGAAATTTGTCATATTTTATTTAGTTTGTAAAAAATTGTATCTAAAATACCGGTAATGTCAATCTATTCTCGTAATAAATGAATAAATTTATTAAAGAAGCCGATATGATAGAGGTTTACTACAATTATTGTAGAAAAAGTAGTGCACTAGCTTTACGGTTATTTGTTATTAACGTATTCATAAAAAAATGTATGAATCAAGCAACGAAAGACTATTGTAACAATTGCAGAAAATTATGAATTAAAACAAACAACCGTAAACTGCTGCACTATTTTTTCTACATTCATAGTAAACCTCTGTCATATCGGCTTCTTCATTAATTTTGTTCATTTCTTACGAGGACAGATTGACATTGCCGGTATTTTAGATACGATTTTTTACAAACTAAATAAAATATGACAAATTTCAGTCAAATTATTTTGAAGTTCTGTTTTATTCATGGCCTGCTTTAAATATTAACATGCTTTAAAAGTTAAGCCAAGGAAGTTATGTTTTTAACTTTTCTCGAAAATTTTCTTATGTAAGGATACAAAAGTTTGATATGGTTGAAAAGAGAAAAGGATTTTCTACCATATTTCGCAAAAAAAATATTATCTTGCCATTTAAAAAAATTGTCGATGACGTCATCACTCGTATACAGTGTAGACAAAAAAATATTATTGTACTTCATTCTCTAGAGAACAACGTCTCGTTTAAGAATATATAAGGTGAGTCATAATGGGCGGAACAAATTTTACCAGTATGTAGGAAAGAAATTTTTAAGTAAAAGAGTTCCTATAAACCTATGTCCTAATCCGCACAGGTGAGGAACTACAAGAAGTTAAAGTTGAGTGTGTCATAATGGGCGGAACAAATTTTACCAGTATGTAGGAGAGACTTTTTAAATAAAAAAGTTTCTATAAAACGATGTCCTAAGCCGCACAGTTGAGGAACTACAAGAAGTCATTAAGTCATTATGGAAGGCAAGTCATCCGGTGGTTGAAACTTCACTACCCTGGCAGATGGATCGGACGTGCCTGGCCTGCGAGGAGTCCAGATTTAAATTCTCTATATTTTTACATCTGGGGATATATGAAACAGTTAGTATACAATACTGAAATTAACACACGTGAACAACTGCGTCAAAGGATTTTTAACGCGGTCATTGAAATTCGCAACAATGGTCAAGTGGCAAGAGTGTACCAGTGTACTATTCGTAGAGCTCGTGCTTGTATTAGAGCTCAAGGAGCACATTTGAACAGTTTTTGTAATACTGTGATTTAATTGAACACTTTTTGTACAGTTTATCCAATTTTTTAACAGTTTTCACAGTTGCCGTTATTATTAAATATTTGTTTATTACTAACTTTGACTTCTTGTAGTTCCTCAACTGAGCGGATTAGGACATAGGTTTTTAGGAACTTTTTTACTCAAAAAAGTCTTTCCTACATTCTGGTAAAATTTGTTCCGCCCATTATGACTCACCTGCATATACTTTATTGGGTTTTTGAATAAAAATAAACGAGTTACAGCTTGGGGCCTTTATAATCAATCAGCCTGTATAGGTCGATTCTGCTTGTATCTGTAGCAACCGTAAGATCTGTAAGCCTGTAACTCAATTTATTATTAAAAAGTTGAATTCTGAAGTTCTCAGTATGACACGATTTCTTGTAAGTCTCTAAGACGATACTACAGAGATTTACGAGTAATCCTAGAGACCTAGGAGAGAAATCATATCTTCCACAGAACTTCAAAATTCCATATTTTAATAATTGAGTTTACAGGTCTTACGGTTACTACAGATACAAGCAGAATCGACACATAAATTTGGATCTAAAGGCATTTGATCAGGTAAGTACTGTTCTTTCGTTAGAGGTTATTCTGTTTATACGGATCGAATCATGGACCATAATCCTCTTGCCACTCTGGATCATTGAATTTTTGTGATTCGATTAACGAATTGTGATTTGTATGGACATTTTATACTAGATTATGTGGCAGTTCAAAATCAACCACGCTAGATATACAACTCAAATTTGGTACAGGACCCCACATAATCTACTTACAAAATTTCATGAAATTTGGAGATGGTCGACGGGTCGAGTGGGGATCCCTAATCCACTTGACAAGGAATAACCCTCATAAAAGATTGAAATAAAACTTCTGTCAATAATATTGAACCTTAATTTTTCCATTATAATAACACTGTCCAACAGTCAAAAAAACCCGTCAGGTTTCTCGACTGTTTTTAATGTTTTTGGGGTCGCTGAATACGAATCTGCAAACAGTTTTTTCGGGTCACCTCAGGTTCTCGTTCTAGGCACCAGTAAAGACGTCAATGAAGCAGTAAACTAAAGGTAAAAAGAAAGAAAAACTCATCGGGTTTCTCAACTATTTTTAATATTTTTGGGATCGGTGAATACGAATCTATAAACAGTTTTTTAGATCACCTCAGGTTCTCCCTCTAGACACCAATAAAGAAGTCGAAGAAGCAGTATACTGAACACAAACGGGTTCTTTGTCTTCTAGAGCGAGAACCTAAGGTGTACCAAAAAAACTGTTTGCAGATTCGTATTCAGCGATTCCAAAAACATAAAAAACAGTTGAGAAACCCGACAGGTTTTTCTTTTTTTTTGTCTTCTGTAAACTCTTCATTGACTTCTCTACTGATGTCTACAACGAGAACCTGAGGTGACTAGAGAAAACTGTTTGCAGATTCGTATTCAGCGACCCCAAAAACGTTCAAAATAGTTGAGAAACCTGACGGTTTTTTATTTTTTTTTATTTTTGTTGTACCGTGTAATCGGCCGGATATCAAAAAAAGTGGCCGGATAATTGCCGGATATCCGCTGCATGTCTAATAAAAACTAATAAGACATAAATATTTATTAAAAAAAGAAAATACACAATCTAAATAAAAGTAGCTACACTTTGTTTTAATTAACATTAATAAACATATTGTTATTATTTTACTACGTTTAAAATAAAATAAATTATGAAGTTAATTATTAGCACTGGCAGAAGCCTCACTTTCAGTTTTAAAATATTGTTGCGTGAGTCTATCAAGTTGATCAATCAAACATATGCAACTCCCACATGCGTAAATAATTTGATCAAAACCAACCTAAAAATTAAAAAAAAATATATGATTCTTCTTTCATTGTCAACCAATGTGTCCTACAGAATGAATTTAATTTAATTTATTTTGAAGTATTGACGCACCTATTTCTATAACAAGTTGAATATTGAAAATGTGCAAAATACTCACAAACTGTCCTAATAATTCTTTTATTACGTAATTCTTGCTGTCTGCCTCTGACACTTTGAATATTTCAACTCGATTGTAGGTAGCACAAATCAAACAGCGTAAAACTTCGGTTCGTTTGATTTCCGAACTGAATAAAGCTTTTTTAAATAGCATTAATTCCATTCTTTCGGAGCACTTCCCGATCGCATACACGCATTCGTTGCATAGAAAATTCATTTTCTTGTAACCTAAAACCTAAAAAGAATTCATGAAATCGGTAGTAAAAAGGCAAAAGGAGTTGTCTGTTACAACTGATTACAAGAACATAAGCCTCAACCTGACAGAAAGATAAGACTGTAAAAAGATATATTTGAAAGGTAATTGATGTTATTTGCGAAGTAATTATATTAACTAATATGGTAAAATAAAACTTTCTTTTGCTTCTACGGCACTCTTTAATAAAGAAGAGATAACTCCTTTTGCCACTTTTGCGAAATATTAAAATGAAACGCTACAGGTATTTCACAAACCTTCATTAAACGGCATCTCTCCAGGTTTTGGACGATTGGGTCTTCCATATTTCGTCGTCGAATAGGAACGCACATTAAATAATTATTACATATACAACATGGCATATCTAAAATTAAAACCACAAATTATTATTATTATAAGTCTAAGGCCCAGTATTTCATTCAGAATTTAACTTTAAGCTTCGTTTAAAGCTTAAAGGAAAACTCCGAATGAAATACTGGGCCTATGAGACTATTTTATTATTCGTAATAAACAAAACACATACCTAGGTTTTAAAAAATCCTTTCTTGATTGCACTACTTATTCCGAGTGTTCATTCTTTGACGAACTGTGCATTTATGATCCGATCGTTTGCAAATGTTCCCGGTATTAGTAATGGATATTTGTTTACACTGCGAGCTTTAAAAATATTTCTAAGATAGTCTTGCAAATTATAGCTTTTTATTTATCCAAACATGATATTGTTTCACTAGCGTTGAAATACAAAATAACAGATAAAATGCATAAGCACCGGTTGTTTATTACCAAATTCATTTTGCCGGGTATTTAAATGATTCATTCTTCAGAAATACAAAATAAAGGTGTGTCAATTAGAAATCTAGAAAATCTGTTTTCAATTATATTTTATTGTCTTAGGAAAATATATTTAATTAATACATACTGGGTGATTCGGGTTGGTATTCGCACCCCTGCAAGTTTTTTATTTCTATTCTTAGGAAAATAGCATATGTGTAGTATGAGTGATATAAACTTACCAGTAGTTTATTTTACGTTATTAGGGAGTTTTCGCAATTTGTACGCTATGGACAGCGTTTACGCTAACTGCTACAAAACTATTAATGCGCGTGCTCACAAACAGGTGAGCAAGCGCATTACCATTTTTATAGCATTTAGCGTAAACGTTATTCATAATCCGCTGCAATCAAAACCGATTTCCATTAAAAAATTTAAAATTCTCATATGCTTTGACAGCAAGCATGGCCGCCTTGCATGGGATGACTTATTATGTGGCGAACTGGCCTCAATTTGTCAATCCTACTGCAATGTCAGGTCAAAAAGCGATCGAAAGATGTCGCTACTTAAAATGTTCAGTTATTCATAACGTACAAATTGCGAAAACTCCCTATTAAAAAATTTATGTCACTTCCAGTTGAAGAGGAAGCGGTCTCAGATGAATATTTTTAAATAGAAGGCCTCGTACATTTTTGCATTTTTGGATTCTAGAATTAATTCTGAATAAAAATTATGTAATAACAAGCGATCGATATAAAAATGAATTAGGGTAGGCGTTGGAATTTAAATGCATGTCTTGGATGACGTCATATTAATACTAATTGTCAATCAATTGTAACACAAATAATAAAATTCAAACGTTTTGGAGTTATTGACTATTATTGCCTGAAGATTATGAGGACAGATTTTATTAGTTGGCTAAACATTGGGCAGGAACAGTGTTGCCAATCATTTAAACGTAGTCTTCCCTCTTTACGACCTAGAAATTTCCATTTTGACCATGCATTTTCCGCCAGAAGGATAAATCTTTCATATGCGTTATAACACTTTATTATTTGCTCAAAGACATATTAAACAATATAATATTTATACAATTCAAAAAATATTTATGACATAAAAATAAAATAAATACGTTATTTTCCCTATTTTTTCTATTGATGTGGACGAATCAATTTAGAGGAGACGGGGGGAATGAGAGCCACTTAAGGAAACATCAAAATATTTTGAAAAATATAATCTTATGCTGTTCCGTATAAGGAAAAACTATTAAAATGACGTAACTTTAGACGTAACTATTCGCTATCGCCATCGCTGCTATTATGGCCGCTCAAAGTAGAGAACATAATAGTGAGGTTGAGGACAGTGACGTGACATAATTACACGTTCATATGTCAAGTCCTGTCAAATCTTTGACTTTTAAATTCCTACTTTGAGTAGTTCAACTGTATCACACAGAGCGGCATAGCGATCGCTTGTGCTAGCGGATATCATTCTTGTCCTTAACAGACATTATAATATATTCATTTAAAATAAAAATGGAATTGGTTTTTATTGCCCACATATTGGGGTAATGAGAACCATGAAAGAAGGCAAAGCGTATGGTATTGTTTGACGTGCTGTGCAACTAATAGTTGCACAAATTCAAAGTTGTTTGAAATTAATTGCACAACGAGTGGCGTTGTGCAACTATTGCGTCGTGTGTCGGTACAGAGACCGACACATTGTGCAGTAATTTTTGAATGAGTTTATTAATTTATACCGTCATCGACGGCATGTTTCCGTAGGTACACGACAAAAGCAACTGGAGTTTGTATAATATTGCGTATAGTGTATGGGTGACCTTGTTTGCACAACAACTTGTGCAACGTCTGTTTGCGCAATTTGTTCGCAGGTGTATGGCGGGCTTAACGGCTTAAGCGACTGAACAACAAGGAAATAGCAGAAAATAGTGCTTGTAAGCACCCAGTGTGTCTGTAAATGACCGTATGCCGTTTAAGTTGGGATACCTGCAGTTTTATGAACTTGTAGCGGTAGCCGTGCCGTTTGCGTCAATTTTGACAAAGGAAATTGTATCATTGTCTGCGTTCAGATGAAGAAAATATCGTAAATAGTTTATGATTAATCATAAACAGTTTCTCCTGCGTATACAGTTTTCTGTTGAACGATCGGTAGCGCAGTCCGCTTTGGCGCTTTTATCAAATATAAATTTTCTAGTGCGCGTAAGTCTTGTCTAAGAAGCTTGCCGAACTATAAAAAATAAGAATGAATCCAGCAATGGCTTCGTTTAGATGAAAAAATATCGTAAACAGTTTATGATTAATCATAAACAGTTTACGCTGCATATAGTTTTCACTTGAACGATCGGTAGCACAGACCGTTTTATTAAATATAAATATTTTAGTGCCTAGTGCGTAAGTCTTTCGAAGAAGCATCTCGAACTAAATTAAATAACAATGAATTGAGCAATAATTGCAGCATTACATGCTGGCATTAATTTTGATGTTATTTTGGAAGCAATAAACCTTTTGGGAACCCATGCAAAAATTAAAAAACTGCTTAATCGTTCATGAACTTCTCTATCACCAAACACTTCATATTGCACTCCGCTTATTGTATAAATCATACTATGTGTTTTTTTAAAAATGCCATAGGGTTGGCTGTGGAAAAGAAAATTCATGTCTTAGCTCCATTCATGTACTTTAAATTGTCAGTTTTGGCATGTGTTAGATGCCAAGCTACGACATGAGTTTTAATTTTCATGGCCAACCTTTATGGCTTTTTTAAAAAAATACACCGTATTATACTTTGTAGACGCCATGTTTTTAAACACGTTTTCGCCAAGATAACGTGATACCTACGTTGATGATATCGCCAATGGAATCCTACGTTGATGATATCGCCAATGGAATCCATCCACTGATAGTTTTAAGTTCACAATGCAAGAGGTCAATATCACATGTACTAAACGAGACATGTTATCGCATTTAGCTCGGATTCTTGACCCGTTGAGCATCTTAACACCTATCACATTCTTTCTCAAGTATCTAATTCAACGAATTTGGAGTCTGAAACTCGATTGGGATAATAAACCTGCCTTTGATATAGAACGTGCTTGGGAAAGTTACATACAAGAGCTTCCATGCTTAAAAGAATTTTCATTATCCCGACAACTTCTTCTAGAAAAATTTCTTACCTGTGAACTACATGGTTTTGGAGATGGTTCAGAAAAGGGTTACTGCGCGCTCGAGTATGCGCTTGGTCTGATTCGACGGTGGTTCTTTCTTGGATTAACTCTTCTCCACATCGTTGGAAAACGTTCGTCAGCAACCGAGTGACCTTTATCCAAGAAACCCTTCCTTTTTGTACGTGGGGATACGTTTCCTCACTGGATAATCCTGCGGATGTTGGTTCCCGTGGTATCTTACCTTCTAGGATTTCTCACTGTTCGCTTTGGTGGGCGGGATCTTCATTTCTTCAGTCTAGTGAGCGCACTCCTTCACCTACTTCAAATTCTTCCGAGACCTCTTCAGTTTTAGAGGAAGAACGCAAAGTAGTCTTATCTACCATTGTTATTATTTCAATAAATACTTATTATTTTAGACAATTTTCTCCAATATCCACTGCCTTTATAAAAAATGTTTACAGCTGAACAAGATGCATACATTGCTATGGCGCACTTTCGGAGTGCAACTCGAAACCTTGAGGGAACATGGTCTTATAATTTGCAAGTCTTGCTTTGAAAAGTTTGTGGAAGCATTTTTTGATGAAAATGTAAATTACGAAGCTTGTGGTCATCACAAACATGTGATTATGAAACGAATTAAGAGAAAAAAAAATTGCATTTGCAAAGGTAAATCAACCGGGCGATCTACAATATTAACCCAACCTGTTGTCAACGATTTTCAAGAACGAATGGACCAAATCCCGAACAAATCCTTACGAAAGTTATGACCACAGTCAGGTATGTGAGCCTCAGTAGTGAAACTAATGCGAGTACTTAATTATGTGCTTTTTGCAGACATTAGTGGGGCTAGTTGCACAAATACTCTGCATATGCATTCCTACCCATTTCTGTTGTTCAACAGTTCTACCCTTGTGATTATCAACAAGCATTGTACTGTCAGTGGTTTCACGAGCAACTAAATGATGATTTACTTGATTTAGCTTTCTTCACTGATGAGGAATGGTGCCATTTATTTGGTTATGTAAACAGCCCGAATTACTGGATGTGCATAAATTATTTGCAAGAGTTTTATGTAAATCATATTATACGTGAAAGTTTGTGACCACCGAGAAGCCTAGATTTGACAGCACCCGATTATATCCTTTTCGGACATGTGAAGAATAATTTCTATAAAAACCGCCTGTACAACGATGAACTTCAATTAGGCATGACATGAAAACATTATGCAGAGAGAACTTTAGATTAAGGTACACAATATGGCGGTAAATTTTGCCGCTACCCGAATTTTTTAGAGTACTCAGAGCGACGTTGTCAATTTTATATGGTTACTAGGCAACTGTCTGTCACAGAACAGAATTGGGCTCATTTACCATTTTTGTTTTATCTCACATTTTGAAACTTATCATGTGTTTAACTAATATATTAATAGGAATTAATAGATATGTCTTAAACCATTAAACAATTACATAATTAAAATAATTCTCCGGTAAACGCCAGCTGTCCATGTTGTCACGTCACCCCATCCGTTTGCAGAAAACTACACCTTCGAGTTCCCCTTGGGCGTCTAATCACATCTTTCTCACTCAGGATTTTTAACTTATTTTGCATCTCCCTTGTCTGTCTTAGGTTTACATTATTTATTATTTACAACGGACGAACTTTTGATACCATATGTTTGATGCCTAATAAACCGAATTAAATAATTAATTAATAAATAGTCGTGCTGCGGCGTACTTGTTTGACATGTTTGCATTTACGTGCTAACCGTCTTGTTGGTCGTCGAGGTTGCAATGGAGTTATCGAGCTACTATTCTGTTGTTGAGGCCCCAATTAGGGCAGAAATAATTATACAGAATATGCTCAGGGGCCCCATTGCAATCCTGCCGACTTGCAACCAACAATTTTGCAATAAATAAATAGTTTATTTAAATAAATTTGCAATAATGGTAAGTAAAAATTCAGTTATAAATACCACTCTTGAAAAATATTTAACTGTTCATGAAAAGCAAATTATTCGGAAGCAATCAAGTGAAATCTGCAAAACAATAAAAAAAAAACAATAGAAAAAATTTGCCTTTAATTAATATTGTAACATTCAGCAATGCAACATAAAAATGCGCCAAATTTATTTTTAACGTTGCTAATAGAGCAACACCAAACAAATTCATGCAGATAACTGCTGAATAAATCCTCAGAAGTTCCACATTGGCGTCGCAATTTTTTCTTCGCCCGCATCCACATTCCTTCTACCTTTTGGGTATGAACATTTGAATTTATGGGATTAACGAAATTTTGTTCACAGATTCCCCCATCAATGGCACCTATATTATTGTAGGTAGCCCATTCATCCGACATAATTATTGTACCGGGCAATATACATATATTGCCTAATTAATGCAGTTAACGTTTCCTGAGTACGGTCAGGCACTTCTACCAGAAAACATTTTTGGGATTCTCTTTCGATTCCCCCAAATACCCGGTGCCCTTGTCTCCACTGGCCACGATGATATTTTCTATGGAAATATTTCGACTCGTCAATTTCGACAGCCTTTGGGTCTCCATTTTCATCCTACTTCCATAGGATTGCGTTTTAGAAATTCTTCACACACCTCTCTATAAAAGTTGCTCCAATCTACTATTGTAAAATGGTTTTCTTCGCCTAACATAGCTTCCCTTTTTATAATATTTTGTGGGAAATCAAACGCCCAGCAGCAAACTTTAATTGAAGGCATTATTCCAAAAACCAGACAAGTCCAAAATATCTGGTTTACAAGTTGTCGCTATTTTATATACTTTAATATAATGGCTATCTAGTGGTATAATTTGTTTCGCCATGAAAGATACATGTCCGACGATTTTGCACGGAGAAATATGTGCGATTCTATAAAAACAAGCCGAGTCCCACTTGTTTCCTGCAGAAGCCAGACAATTATCATTTTTGGACTTGTCTGGTTTTTGGAATAATGCCTTCAATTATTATTGCACGAAAAGGAAGTTTACGTTTTGAAAAAAAAGAAGCTTCGCGCAACGACTTTCTCTTATAACAGGTACTGCAATACCATGTGTATCCATCACATGTATATGTGCTGCTTATAATTAAGCTATTTCTGAGTAGTTCCAATGAAAGGTACCAATTTCTAAATGTAAATATTTATGGTGCCTTATATTTAAGTGGTCTTATTGCGGTTAATTAACAATTATTATTGTTCACACACATTTGCCAATGCGCATGCACACGGTAAAAATTGCGTCTTGCTGCAATATAAAATGCGTCGTGTAAAGCCTGCTTTAGCAACGATAAAAGTAAATTTGTTACATTACTCAAACTTATAATGTTAATTAAAAATAAGTTTTTCTCTATTGTTTTAAGTTAATAATGTGACTGTATGTGTATAGCTGCAATTAAAGACAAGTTTTTTTTGTCTATTCTTTCAATAGGTCTGTTCCATTTGACAGAATTTCAAGATCTGAACCGTTTAAATTAAGCGCTGTATAAATTTTGTGCACTGTTCTTGCTCAGTGTGAACGAATCCATCAGGGTGTCGATTTTAATTCAATGCAACAATTTCCACCTACCTGAGTCGAAAACTTATACATTTCGATTTGAAATATGCAGAGATTTTGACTTTTTGTGACATTTTTGGTAATTTAAATTAGAATAGTATAATGTTGGCGGAAATATTTTAGTACACAGGAAAAAATACGGAGTCAAATCTAACTCCTTTTTAACTCATTTTGGTAGTTCCCTGGAGATCATCCGTGCAAGGTGTTAAATTTAAGATAGTTACTTTTCTTAACTTCAACAAGGAGGTTAAGTAGGTAATTCCCACTTTTTATGGTGTTGATATTGTCACGTTAGCGCTTCCACCATATCACGTTAGCCGTGGTGTTGTCACGCTAGCCGTTAGGGGCGTAGGTAGAGCTTGAAAACGCTTGGATACAAATTATACCTCTTTATTAGTTTCTTAATTAATTTAATATTGGTGCGGAAAAACTTGGCGCCGACGGGGTTGCTCGTTGGGGTTGATGTGACGGGCGTAGTTGGAACTTACTCGGTGGTGGCTCATGGATCCTCAGCGGTCGCCTTGGGGTTGATGGTGAATTTCATTTGCTTCATTTAGTTTAACAGTAATGTTGTGGAACCATGCCATTATATTGGATGAATAACTTGTCTTCTTTCGTCGGAGCATGATTAAATGAAAAAGTACCTTCTCAGGCAGATATGTCGAGTATACAAACAAGTTATGTTCAATGACGTGTTAAGAGTTAGACTTGATCATGGTGGGACCAAAGGGACCATAGACTACATAACTTATTACAAAAGTATTTTGTAACCTTAATTTCAGGAGATGGTAAATGCCACCAGGGTTGTTCCACGGCTGCATTCAATGGGCTGATTCAGCAGAACATATCAGTAACAGTTCCCGCTCCAGTAACAGTTGAGACTGAGCACTCATTTCTGCTGAATGAAGTTCACTTATCATAAGATGTTTCAGTCAGGTAGCGGAGAAGTTACACTACAAAAAATGGCGACCGCTCCAACTCCAACTGCCCGGCGCCTCCACCATGTCACGTTAGCGCTTCCACCATATCACGTTAGCCGTAGGGTTGTCACGCTGGCCGTTAGGGGCGTAGGTAGAGCTTGGAAACACTTGGATACAAATTATACCTCTTTATTAGTTTCTTAGTTAATTTAATATTAGCGCGGGGAAAATGCCTGTCCGGGAAAACTCGGCGCCGACGGGGTTGCTCCTTGGGGTTGAGATGTGACGGGCGTAGTTGGAACATCCTCGGCGGTTGCCTTGGGGTTGATCAGACGGGCGTAGTTGGAACTTACTCGGCGGTGGCTCGTGGATTCTCAGCAGTCGCCTTGGGGTTGAGTAGATCTAGTGACGGAGATGACAACAGGGGATGTCTTCGGCCTGGTATAGATAGCTGGTCGGCAGCAGTGGCGTAACGGCGTTGGTCCTTCGGTGAAGATGAGGGCGACGTATTTGAAAACATAAAACGATGGTAAACATATTGCTATGTAATCTGGATTCTTGCAGATTTTAGCATGAATTTATTTATTGCAAAATTTTCTGTCTTTAGTCCCCCAATTTTATACAGTGTTATCTGGATTATTAGATCCGAATAATGTTCTTATCGTGAATGAATGTGAACGACACGAAGCCTGTTTTGTATGCACAATGGTTACCTTAGTTAAAATAGTTCAGACGCGACGCCCTCACTAATCCAATTTCCGAACTCCGCGCTGCCGCTTACAGTTTCCATCAACGTTCGGTCGTCTATTCTATTTTTAGATCAATTATTCTAATTATTACAATTTTGGCTTTAAATCCTACGTATTTACATTACAAAAATTCTAAATAATTTACTTATAATATACATGTAATTTAAAATTGCTTATTTTTATAAATATTTACACAAACTTAATATATTTGAAAACACTCTTGAACTTAATAATTATGCAAACAAATCCTGTAAAATATAACTCATACATTACTCTAAATTTCTCTTTACTATTTACAAATTATTTCATTGAAAAAGAAACCTTTCGTCTAGCTTATAAACACCGCAATATGTTTACAAAATAATGGAGAACATTTTCAACAATTATTATAAAAATAAAGTTATTTCCTACTCATCAGTGTTTTTTCATTTAATAAAGCATTTGTTCCAATTGTTACATGCCCATTTAACAAGGCTACAAAAACATAACCCTGTCATCACTAATTAGATGCTTTCGAAAACTATGACCTCGAATTAGTTCGATGAATCGAACCCCAGATCACTCACGATTAGTGAAAGTAAGTAAGTAAAATTTAATTTCAAACGCTAAGATCAATGAATCGGTTAAGTTTCCGAAAACACCTATTGTCCAGTCAAGACTGGATACCACGCCACTGGATGCCACCCAGGGATGCCAGTTTGGTAAATGTTAGTAGCGCCAAAGGAAATATTCCAAAGCACAACCTTAGCGCCAAAGGAAATATTCCAAAGCGCAACCTTAGCGCCGAAGTTTGAAAATTTTGTAATTTATATACAGTGACCGCCAAAAAGTTCGCACCATATAGGAAAATTTTTTATTATTGATTTTCCTAAAAAACTTTTTGCGCCAATAGTTTGTGCATGTTCGATAACCAAATATATACAGGACAGATCCGGTGAACAATTCTTAGGCTGGGTTGCATAAAACATTTAAGCCAGGATTAAATTTAAGCCTAAGTTAGAATGTGACACACAATATGCTGTAAGTGATAAAGTGTATCACATTCTAAGTTAGGTTTAAATTTAATCCTGGCTTAAATGTTTTATGCAACCCAGCCTCAGTGTGGCTAAAAATTTAAAACACGAAAATTAAAAAAATGTTATAATTTTAAATTGTTCAGTATCAAAGGGCACGATATTTCTGCATTTAAATGCCAATATCTCAAAAACTCTTACATTTAGGTACGTAATCATCTTATAAAAAAGTGTTCCATTTTTAAAGACGAATCGGGTGAAACCATAATATATATGCATTTTTATATTTCTGGCAACAAATGATAATTTTGAGGTTACGGTTCAGTATATTTCCCGCCCAATAATTATGCTCCCAGATCACGTTTGTATTCGATTGAAACACGCACTAGTTTCGTTTTCTGGCAAAACTTATTGAGTGCATGACGTAATATCAGTGTGACCCGAACTTTTCTGGTACAAGTGAAACGAAAACGCTATTAGTATTCGATTGGTGATTTCGGTTCAAACTTTCTTCGAGTTTCATGTTCGATTGAAATGTCAGTTGGCTCCAGTTTTGCACTCAGTGCAAACATTTTGGAGCTGACTTCGGTAGTGCAAGCGTTTCAGTGCAACTTTTCTGTCATTTCAGGGAGAAACATATTACAGATAATTTATTAACAGATAACAAAAATAATTTATTGTATCAATAAATTGTTAATAATTAAGTTATTTGCTAACTACAGTTTGTCTACTGCATAAAATTATCGTCCTGGGTGAGCTCTTTAAGAAGCGAATATTGTATTTAGGATTTTTAATTTATTATAACAAATAAATTTTACATTTTTGTATTTCTGGCAACAAGTGATAATTTTAAGGTTCAGTATATTTCCCGCTCGTTAATTGTGCTCCCAGATCACGTTTGTATTCAATTGAAACACGCACTAGTTTCATTTTCTGGCAAAACTTATGAGTGCATGACGTAATATCAATGTGACCCGAACTTTTCTCGTGCAAATGAAACGAAAACGTTATAAGAAGTGTAAAAATTGCAAATTTTTGAAGTTGCTGGCAACACTGATAGTCGATCATTTGTCATTTGTGTGAATCGTGCACCGAATCGTGTGTCGTGTCGTGTTCCTAATTTGTTTTAAATTTTAATATAGCTGTCGGTTTCGATATTATAAAGTGCGTTCAAAAAAATCCGTTATCGAGAAGGCTCTGAACTTGCTTCTGTTTTGTGACGGCACGTCGTAGCTTAGTTCGTACGTTGCAACCTTGAATAACCGCGAGATGTCAACAGCGTCAACTGTCAAAGGCTTTGTTTGCATTTTCGAGGCATTTGTTATAAAATAAATGTTTTATTTCGTTAATTGCGCTTTATTGTCCAATTTGTAGGAAATCGTAATTAAATGGATATAAAAAGTTAGGTTATGTTTATAATAATCGTATGGTTACGACGTGACTTTGCAAAATTTGCACTTGACACAAGCCTACTTGATAACAGTTTTATTTGAACGCACTTTGTCTTCATCATCAGGCTGCTATTGTCAAAAAGTTGTTAAAATTGAAGTTAACCATCACTGACATTCCTTCTTCTTCTTCTTTCCAATGACGGTTGATTTCAATTTTGACAATTTTCTGACGATAGCAGCCTGATGAAGATACGAGTTCTGCTTCTGCATTTCAGGAAACGTTTTAAAATTGTCAACAGGCACAAATTCTAAAACTATGTCATGTTCGATTTGTCCATTCGCGTCATGTTGCTTGTCGCAGTGGCATGCGCAACATCAAATGCCCGTTCGATTTGTTTTGCTGTAAACTGTTTGCGTTAAAGTGTCTGTTCGATTTAATCGGAGGTGAATAAATCGGGCCTTAGACATGCAGATTGCATTTTCGAGACGCGGCTGTATCACTGTTCACTGCGTCAAGAATTTTAAATCTGTGACCCGAGTAGATTTAAGCAGTTTACACCAAAACTAAACGCTGCGTGACAAAACAGATTTTTGTAACATAAAACATAACGCCAACGTCCAAACCTAATAGCAAAACCTAAACCTTTATTACCACATTACAATTTCTTTAATAGCGTTTTCCACCGGCTGCACTCGTGCACACTCAATGTATCTTCGTCTCTTATTATTACATGAGGTTAAAATGAGATGAAAATATAACGAGTGTGCATTAGTGCAGCTAGTGGAAAACGCTATAAGTTATTATTATGTGTATTATGTGACCTTGGATCTCAAACTGTAACTGCAAAGACTATGGGCCGATGTTTAAGTCATGGTTTAACTTTAAGCTTCGTTTTATTCCTATAGAAACAATAGTTAAGACAGTTGTTTCTAAGGGAATAAAACGAAGCTTAAAGTGAATCCACAAGTGAAATATCGGCCCTATGTATTAACAAAACACCTAAATGATGAATCTAGCAAAATTTGTACCTTCTGGTAAATTTGGTACTCTTTTGCTTCAAGGTTGGTACAATGCATTTCTGTACGCTGGCAAAGTGGCAACGCTGCATGTGTCATTCTCTAAATTTATTCAACGTGAGCCCACATTGTAAATTGTGTGTGAAAAAGCAGTTGTGCCATTTTCCTGAAAAATCATGTTTCCTGGTCGAGCGCCTGTGTTAGTTTTAAGTAAGTTAGTTTATTTATCGTTGAAACACCTAAAAACATTTTTTTATTCTGCTTTTAGGTCAAAATACTAAACGAGACACCGGCCGCAAAGTTCAGGTGGAGAACATCAATGCCGGAAAAGTAAGCACGTGTAGCGTTATTTAAGATTTTTAATAGATTCCTAATCTACCTTAAAAAAATAATTCATACATTACGTGCATACGTATAGAATTACAAAATAGCTGATATCCGTTCGAACATGGGAGTTTATTTTAGGTTATGTTAACACAGTCTTGTTTTAGCAAATCGCAGACGTTATACGAACATGTCTGGGGCCACAAGCAATGCTAAAAATGCTGATGGACCCAATGGGAGGTATAGTTATGACAAATGATGGAAATGCAATTTTAAGAGAAATAACTGTACAACATCCAGCGGCAAAAAGTATGATTGAAATTGCACGAACTCAAGACGAGGAAGTCGGAGATGGCACCACTTCAGTTATCGTACTTGCTGGTGAAATGTTAGCAACAGCTGAACAGTTTTTGGAACAACAAATGCATCCTACAGTTATCATTCGTCAGTACAGAAAAGTACTTGAAGACATGATTGTACTATTAGAAGGTCCTCTTAGTGTTCCGATTGATAAAAATGATAAGGCTGCTCTGGCTAGTGTGGTAAGTTATAAACCCTTTTTAACACTTAAATACCTACTTTTAATAATGTTTTTTTCTAGTGAGTTGTAAATTTTTAAGAAAATTGTTCAAGTTCATAGACTTTATTTGTAGTAAATTATTAGTACTTACAAACGTTTCACAAAGTTTTGTTGCTTCTTCAGTGTATACAGGGTGTTTCAAAAATTGCGACTCAAAATGAAAGGGGTTGTAGGGAATTGAATTTCAAACATTTTTTTTTTTTTTTCATATAAACGTGTGCGATTTCTACTCATTTAGTAGATACAGAACTTCAAAGTTGTTACATGTAAACTTTTATTAAGGTACAAACATTGCAAATTAACATTAAACAATTGTCAAATAGATACTCATGTAATGTAATCAAGTCATTGCCACCTAAGAACTTCAAGCATATCCATTTCTGGGGAGCATTAAAGGAAGTAGTTTATGCTGTCGGAATTCATAGAGAAGAACAGCTTTTGGAAAAAACTGATTTAGCTTTCGCTGAAATCCAAAATGGGAATTTTCAATTTAATTACACCCACGAATTAGTTCGTCGATGTCAATCAATCTTGTGTTGCAACTGGAGTAGGTGTTTTTGAATATTTGTTTTAAACAACCCAAAAGGAACACCATCAACTCATAGTAAAAAAATTTACATGTAACAAAGTTAAGCCCTGTATCTAGTAAATGCGTAGAAATCGGACACATGTTTATATGAGAAAAAATGTTTGAAATTCCATTCCCTATAACCCCTTTCATTTTGTGTATAAATATAAAATTGATATAATATGTAAAATAAAAGTTTTTGTAGAATTTTTTCATAGTAAACAATTGAATTGGTCAATGCAGAAAGGGCATACAGATTCGGTAAATGTTCAACTGGACATCCTGTTATAATGCATGCGACAGGGAACGTACTAGAAAAATAAAGAGAGAAATTTGACTAGTCACGCCCACTTCTTTTTGATGTCGGCCACCGCTAGCCGTGGCCCGCCCAGCCGGGCCGATGCAATTAGTTCTCCACAAACCAAACTTGCTATGTATCACAGTGAATTGAATACTAACGGTGGCAGCATTCAAGTGAGGTCGCGAACTGTTACGTCATCGCATACCCACCAAAGATACCCACTTCTCTCACTAACACATTAACTGTCAAGCAACCATTAACTGTCACGGTTGTCAGTTTGGTTGACAGTTAATGTTGGTTGTTGGCTAAAGGCATTTGATGAGAATTTTCTTTATTCCTGAGTTTATGAAGTGTTTTTTTTTCTGTTCAGTTGCTGTTGTTCGTTTAACTACACCATTATTTTTGTCGTTGACTTCGGTGTATGCGAATTTATGCCCGTTTGTTTCTCGCATATTTAAACAGTATAAATATGCCTGGAATGCGTTGTGCCGTTGCCGTTTGCAATAATACTTGGGAAAAAACAAAAACGAAGGATCAGAACTTGAAAATCTCTTTTCACCGATTCCCAAAAGACATCAAAAGACGTGAAATTTGGATCACTGCTTGTCGAAGAAGTGGTAAATGGAATTCAAATACTAGTTATGTTTGCAGTGTACATTTTTCTAAAGACGAGTTTCAAGTTGATTTACGTTCGTCATTGATGCCCAATACTAATTAAAAACATACTGAGTGACTTTTTATCATTTCTTGCCATGAAATCTGAAAGGCATATCTTACGAGTAGCTTAAGTCAAAATTATTTTCAGATGTCAAAACAAATATGAAAACATATCGTCGGTGCACAAGAAAAGTGACACATCTGAAAAATCCGTATTTTTCAGGAGAACGATTTTAAAATATTGTTATGCATTGTGACGATATAAATCCACATGATGACACATGATGCCCCTAGTGAGTATTTTATGAACTATCTTTAGGACGAATTTTCTGATAAAAGCCGATTTTTTTCTGAACGTTTTATATAATTTAACTCAAAAAAGAGGATTTTTGAGATGTGTCACTTTTCTTGTGCACCGACGACATTTGTTTACACATCTTATATGACTTTAATTTTAAAGTCTCCTTTAAATTCCATTATGAAACTGACCCTCAGTAATATATTTTTAAAAACATTCCTAGTGCTATTTTGTTTTCATACATCAATATTAATGCAATATAAAAAAATATACTGTAAATCAGCTTTGCAGGATGGTCTCTAGGAGACGAACATGAGAAAATATGGGTTCCACTGCATCTGAACTATGAATAATATGTCAATACATAATAAAATCTGATTTGTTGCAAAAGAAATGTAATACAGAAGTTGTAAATTGTAAACCAAGGGCCGTTTCTGTAGACAGTCCTTGAATATCTGCATTTGCTGAACTTTTTTGGATATGTAATGTTGCAATGCGACTTCTAACCAATATAATATTTCATCTGTAACATCAACTTATGGTGCAACACTGCTGTTCACAGAATGAATATATTGTGTTCGGTTTGAAATATTAGGTTTGTTCGTACAGCAGCTTCTGACTAGTCCAAAACTGTCAGAAGCATGCGTCGAATATATTTGACGGTTTCAAACTAGTCAGAAATGGTGTACGAACAGACCTATTGTGTACTTGAAAGAAGTGGTACATATTTTCCATATAATGAATAAAATTTAATTTAGTAAATTGTTTATCCAATTGTTCCTTTAATTCTTTAACCTTATTAAAATTTTCTGAACACTTCTCATTAAGTCTTTTAAATTTTAAAGAAACTTATTAGGAGAAATTATGCTTATTAATAGGTTGATTTCTTGGAGATTTTTTGTATAATTTTTGTATCTTTAATTTCCTTTTTTAAAGCCGCTTATAGATTGTGTAGACATTGTTTTGATATGCAAATCTGAAATTTGCCCTGTGGATATGGAATCTACCTGGATCTCCTTATAATTGTTTTCTGCTAAATATTCTTAATAATTAACTCCATAATTTAAACAAACCATAAAATGATATAGTGAAGTAAAATTTAGAAAAAAATTCTTACAAATAGATGGTACAACTTCTTTAGTAAATCCAGTCTTGTTTTTATAATTTTTAAAGATGATTCGTGAAAATGATTTCTACAAATTACAGAAGAAATGAATAAAGTACACTAGAATTGTTATTTCCAATAAAAATTTTACCATAAAAATTTTTCATTGCTTCAAGCCACTTAGTTCGAAGCAGAATTGCATTAAGAAATTCAAACTGGCTTATTTTCGTTGCCACAAGTAGTACATTTTCTAGTCATTGTATAACTATTATTAAATTTAAATTCTGAACCCAAATTAGACAATTCAAAACTAATACGAGACGATTTTAGTATTCTCACAATTGATGTAGAATTAAATTTTTAAAATTGCCGCATTTAAAAATGTTACTTCAGCAGGTTCGTGATCTTAGGTCTGTTCCATTTAACAGAATTTCAAGTTCTGAACCGTTCGAATCATGGTTTAGTTTTGAATGTAGTTTTCTTTTCGATTAATTGTTATAATAATTGAGAATATAATGGAAATTCTGTCCATTTAGCTAATAGCAGCTAATATTATTTACCAAATTTATTTCATTCGCCATGGTTACCGTGCGTTGTTAGCAATGACACTACTGATTTTGAATTGTCAGATTGAATTAAGTTGTTCTTTTGATTTATTGTAAAATAATGTATACAACCGCCGAAAAGGTAGAAATGTACAATTATTCTCAAATGGAGCTTCGTTGAGAGAATGAATGAATGCAATGAAATAAACCTTCCTTAATATGTTCTATCTGCAGTTATTAAATGGTCAGCATTGAAAATTGAGTAGTAACCATATGTAATGTTAAAACCCCTAAATATGTGCAATTTTATATGACTCAGAAATGTATTATCTGATCACGTAATTTTCGTCTATGTACAGCGTTACAAGATTCTCACTGTATACAATCTCCATGCTATCGATAAAAAATGCGATCCACAGGCAACTTTACAAAATGAATTTAAATTTTTATGTCTTTCTAATTTTCACATTTTAGCGCAAGTATAATAAAAAATATCGTATAATACACGTGCATAAGAGCCTTTAAAGCACTTGCGCCGTTAAAACCAGTCGCGCGTGCTTTAAAGGCTTTCTTATGCACTTGTATTATAAGACATTATTTTCATATTTTTTAAAGAAATAAAGGAATGGTTCTAGTTTTAATGAACGCTCAAAGTGTAATAAATTAAGAAATAAATATAAAATAATATATTTAAGAAGGAAAACCATCAAAATGTCTTGATAATTCAAAAAAATAGTTTTTTTGTATTTCCTGAGAAAGTTATGTAATGGCATTTATGTCGTTCTGGCGTGAACCCATCGATATGGCGTGGGGCACCCGATATAATCATCAAGGTGCCTGTACAGGGTGGGCCAAATTTGACACTTTTAATGGGAAACTCCTATTTTAGAGGATTTAGATAAAAACTGACCTAGATGCCTGTAGTTCGGTTTTTACTAGAAAATGAATAGAGAAGACCGCATTTTGATATCTTGTACCGTTTCGGAGCTACAAGGTGTTTTTCAAAATTGTGCCATTTATATAAACCATCGTAGCTCTGTTGTTTATGAAAATTTTTGATTTCTGTAAAAACATTCTTCAGGCACTTTTTGACGTAGAATTAATTGCTCTTAACTACAATTTTCTGAAGCTCATAGTTTTCGAGATATAAGTGAAACTTCCGAATTTTTATATGGAACATCCTGTATATTTTTGTATTTTTGAAAAATACTTTACAAAAATATAATATACTTGATATATTAATCAAAGCATTTGTGAGATATAAGCTTTTCAAAATGTTTGCAATATTTCAGTAGGCTATGACTTATTATTGAAACAATTGACTTTCTCTTGCATTATTACGGTAGGCTACTGTTAACGTTTAACGCATTTTTTAAAGCGATTGTGAAATTTCTTAAATTATTTTTCTAAAAATCAATGCAAAATGTACGAAAATTATGAGAAGTACGGTATGTTAAAATGCTTTATAGAAGTAGGTGAAAATATAAACACAGCTTGCAATCTCTACCAGGAACGATACCACGAAATACGGCAAATACTGTTTTTGATTTGAATCCAAAGCCACCTTCCATTAACTGCCAATTGTCTGGTATCACAAAATTAAATTTTAAATTTAACCTTATTTTAAAGAGTTTTGATAACATGTGCTATATTGGCGTAATCAGCAGGAAGAGCAGATTCTTTTGCGACCAAATTTCAATATGGCGCCCATAAGAAAAAATGAACTTGATAATGATATCAATTTGACGAAACGTGTTATAGCAAAATGGTGTTCATCAGTGAGTAGAGAATTCAAAAGTGTCTTAAGAAAGTACTTTTATTTTTTTGATATCACTTCAAATAAAGAAGGTAGAGGAAAAATAAGAAAATGACAATTTTTGATTTTTTACAATTATTTCGGATAAGAGTTAACAAGAAGTTATTTCTCTGCGGTTTATTAATGCTCATAAAATTTAGCAACTTTGCAAAATTTTAACCTACCGTCTCTCTCTTCAAATAAGCGAGATCCCAATGGTGAGGGTCGAATTTGAAACAGCCTGTACATTTTCACCTACTTCTGTAAAGCATTTTAACATATCGCACTTCTCATAATTTTTGTACATTCTTCATTGATTTTTACGAAAATAATTTAAGAAATCTCACAATCACTTTAAAAAATGCGTTGAACGTTGGCAATAGTCTGCTGTGATAATGCAAAAGAACGTCAATTGTTTCAGTAATAACTCAGCCTACTGAAATATTGCAAAAATCTTGAAAAGCTTAAATCTCGCAAACGCTTTGATTAATATATCAAGTATATTATATTTTTGTAAAGGTAATTTTATGTATTTTCAAAAATGTAAAAATATACCATATAAAAATTCGGAAGTTTTGCTTATATCTCGAAAACTATACTCTTCAGAAAAATTGTAATTAAGAGCAATGAATTTTACGCCAAAAAGTACCATAAGAAAGTTTTTACAGAAATCAGAAATTTTCATAAACAAAAGAGCTACGATAGTTTTTAGAAGTTGCAGAATTTTGAAAAACACCTTGTAGCTCCGAAACGGTACAAGATATCAACTTTGGTATGACTCTCAGTTACTGAACACAAAAATAATTTTATAAAGTAGAGCTGACTGAGTTACATCTTAGCTCGTTTGAATTTTTTCTCTATCTTATATATTATAGACGGTAGAGAAGACCGCAGCACTCGGTGGACACACTGTATAGATTCTAAATTCAATTAATTTTTTTTAGAAATTCTTAGAGTTGTATTAGAAAAATAACATGTATTTTACTATGCAGATTAAAGGATGCTTGGGTACCAAATTTCTTAGTAAGTGGAGTGACTTGGCTGTTAATATTGCACTAGATGCAGTAAGTACAGTTGCATTAACAGAAAACGGCAGAACTGAAGTCGATATTAAGAGGTATGCCAAAGTTGAAAAAATCCCTGGCGGTTCTATAGAAGACTCACAAATTTTGAGAGGTGTTATGTTGAACAAAGACGTCACTCATCCAAAAATGAAGAGATACATTGAGGTATTTTAAATAACATTTTCTGCTGCCAGCCTTAGTTTTGTCTCTTTTTAGAATCCAAGAATTATTTTATTGGACTGCAATTTGGAATATAAAAAGGGCGAATCTCAAACGAACGTTGAAATCTCTGGAGAAACTGTAAATATTTCTATATCTTCTTGAATTAGCACAAAACAAGTTTATTTCTAGGATTTTACCAGAATGTTAGAATTGGAAGAAGAACACGTGCGACGCCAATGCGAGGAAATCATCGCTCTTAAACCGGATGTAGTATTTACTGAGAAAGGGGTGTCTGATCTTGCTCAGCATTTTCTTCTTAAAGCCGGTATATCCGCGATCAGACGAGTACGTAAAAGTGATAACAATCGCATCGCTCGTGCATGTGGGGCGACTGTTGTCAACCGCACTGATGAACTGCAAGAATCAGATGTTGGGACAGGATGCGGTTTATTTGAAGTTAAAAAGATTGGTGACGAATACTTCTGCTTCATTGTTAAATGTAAAAATCCTAAGGTATATTTTTTGTTTTGTAAGTAGTTTTCTTTTAAAATTGTTTTCATTTCAGGCGTGTACCATTTTGCTAAGAGGTGCTAGCAAAGATATATTAAATGAAACTGAACGCAATCTTCAAGATGCTTTGCAAGTGGCTAGAAATATTATGATTACACCTCGTCTCGTACCTGGAGGTGGCGCTATAGAAATGGCTGTTGCTCATCATTTAAATCAAAAAGCTACGGCTGGTCCGTACAGGGCGCTTGCTAATGCATTGGAAATTATACCGCGTACATTGGCTCAAAATTGTGGAGCAAACACTATCAGAATTCTGACGGCCCTAAGAGCTAAACATGCGGCTTACACAGACCCTAACACACCCTGCACTTGGGGAATTGACGGCGAAACTGGAGAAATTGTCGATGAGAGCGTCAATAAAATTTGGGAACCACTGGCTGTTAAATTGCAAGTGTACAAAACGGCCGTTGAGACAGCGATTCTTCTACTTCGAATCGATGATATTGTGTCAGGTTCCAAGAAGAAGGGTGACAAGGAGCCCCCGAAGCCATCAGAAATGCAACAACAACAACAAGAATAATTTTGATTTTTAGGCACTTTTCATTTACATGCTAGCTAACACATTTACATGCTAGCTAACACTTATTAAATTTTGCTTGAATAACAAATTTCTTTAATAGTAGTAATAATTATACACTTTGCTAATAAAATACCTTATGCGTTTTCATATTCCCGTTCAAGAGAACTGTATTCATTCAAAGGTTAAACAAAATTATAACCTTATAATGGAAAAGTTTTCAATCAATTTATTACCTTCAAACAGATAATCGCTCAAACCCGGTTCTAAAATATTTCGAAATTAAATTCGAGCATAAAACAAACTACTGTTGTTTATGTATGCCGAATAATTACGTCGCATATCCACAAACTAAGTTTCGAAGTGCTATAAATAATAGAAACATTATTGTTTTTTTGAACTATGTTTTTTTGTTAATTAGCGTACACCTTCGCCTACTTTTCCAACATAATTACCTTGTAAATTCAAACATTTATCGTAATGTGGCACAAGTTTGTCGATGCCGCTCTCATAAAATTCTCGTCCAAGTGACTTAAACCATCTTCTACTTGTATTTTGACGCAACCTACCGACCTGAGGTCAGTATTACACTATAAAAGATGTTTTATAAAAAATATGACAGTGTAATAGGCAATCTTTTATAAAATATGTCTATTTTTATAAAAGATTGCCTATTACACTGTCATGTTTTTTATAAAAGCTCTTTGTCAAATTTTATGTCAATATTTTATAAAATATATAACAGGCAATCTTATAAAATATTGTTTTAAAAGTATCAAATCTTTTATAAAAGGTAATCACTTGCTACTTTTTTTTTGTAAAAGATTGGCTATTACACTCATATATTTTATAAAAGATCTTTGTCAAACATCTTTTATAGTGTGATACTGTCCTAACAGGCATATTTTACAGCGGCGGCTGGTGTATACGATTTTGGGTGTGCACTCGATGTGCGCTATGTATTGCTTGGGCAATCTCCGGCCAGTGAAAAAAAAATTATCAGGCCCGGGACAAATATTAATAAAACCGATGTGCCCACGGATCGACTTGTAACGAAGTGACATTTGTTACTGTTTATTTAGAATTTGTAATGGTTATTTAATAGTTGGCGTTGTATATTATAGTTCAAAAATCAGTTTACTTTGCGCAAAGTAAAGTTTAATTTAGGAGGGTGTTCCAAAAGAGTAGGGCTCCCCTCCACACGGAAGCCTTTATAAGCGCGCCGAGAGCACGCTTTAGTCAGTCGCTCACCGATACATCCGTCCGTCGGTGCTTTGACTCAAACGCGCTAAGCGATCTGTACTATGTTCGCGTTACCTGCAAGCGCTCATCCTGTCTTTATCCTAATCCAGAGTGGGAGTTTCACTCTTCCTTACCAGGCACGGGTGTTTCGTGTATCCCGATCCAGAGTGGGCGTTTCGTGTATCCCGACTCTAGAGTGGGAGTTTCACTCTTTCATACCTGATACGGGCGTTTCGTGTATCCCGACCCTAGAGTGGGAGTTTCGCTCTTTCATACCTGGCACGGGCGTTTCGTGTATCCCGACCCTAGAGTGGGAGATTCATTCATTACCATACCACTGATCCCGGAACGTATGCACAGTGCGTTGTCACTGGTTGTGATTAGTGTCCGTAAGACACACCGTATATTACCGTTCCCGAAAATACCGTCCCGAAGATTAATATTCATTAACCATCCAGTGAATTTCGTTACCGGAATATAAACATTCCAATTTATAAATACGTGTAAATATAAACTGGGTGCGTTTCGAATTAACGTCGGACGTACAACTTTTTACCTCGCGCATCATTTTCCCATATAAAAATCATGCGCGAGGTAAAAAGTTGTACGCCTGACGTTAATTCGGAACGCACCCACTATGTTTGTAAATAAAGTTGTGTTGCTAAGGGCCGTTTTCATAATAGTGCTAAAGGAGACTTTAATCTAAAGTCACTTTAAGCATAGGAAAACTAATGTATTTTTATAGGTTAAAGTCACTTTAAATTTAAAGTTCTATTATGAAAACGGCCCTAAGTGATCGACGCTTTTATTTCTGTTGGACAGGGTTGCCAACACGGGTGATTAACCGCCGTTTGGGCTATTTATTTTCTTCAACAGTGGTTAATTTTTTTAATTCGGCGGTGGGCTATTTTTTGGGCGAAATTATTATTTTTCAGACTATTTTTAGGCGATTAGACTTGCAGTTATCAAAATACCTCTATCTTACTGACTTTTAAAAACAAGACTCAGAAATAGAATGAATGTGTCTCTTCTGGTAGCGTTGCTAGGGATTAAGGCTGAGTTTGTAATTAATGACTTATGTTGTACTTCTTTTGAACCAACACAACAAATGTATGAGAAACAGCAAAGTTCAAGAAATGGAAGAAAGAGATGAACTATTTGATTTATTTCCGAATGTGCAATTCTCAAAGAATTTTGTTTTTGTGTTAAATTGCAGTTGTGTTTTTGGAATTATAATTTTGTTTGTTTTTATTTAATAAAGTTTAATAAATAAGTGTATCATAGTATCATTTCAAAAGTTTAATTTTGAATATGTTTAAACATTCATTCCTCAAGTACTTAGTTTAACAGTACATTGAAAAAATCAGTACTTTCATAATTTTTTTTCTTGATTCTTCTGTTTCATGTTTTATGAAAATACAATAAGCGATTTTGGGCGGTACTTTTTAAAAGTGGCGCGGTTTTTAATTTCACAATATTGGCAACCCTGCTGTTGGACCTGGACTCCGACGAGCAAACCTGAACCGCCAGACCGACATCGAGCAGAGCAACGCCTAACAACATCTCAGAGAGAGAAAGACGACCCGTTACATGGCGCCCGAGCAGGTATCGTTTAAAAACCGACTTCAGTAACCAGAATACACAAAGACTCCAGTGACCAGCAGGCAGATTCTGTTTCTCAATTCGAGTCGAATTCGCTATTCTTGCCAATGTCTAATTCGACTCGAATCGGAGAACGGAATCTGCCTGCAGGTCGCGAACCAGGTGACCGTAATAGTAAACATCAGTGTACCTATTTTTAACGCGGAAAACATAAACTTCAGTGTTTTAAAAAAAAAACAAAGTGACTAGTCTTGAATGAAACAGAAGATACTGAAGAACCGACACCGACTATGGCTAGACATAATCAAGAAAATACGAACTACTTAAAAGCCATCAACCAGATCCGAAAATGGAGATGCCATTTCGATGGAAAGGATCGACTATCTTTCCTGGAAAGAGTTGAGGAGCTGAGGGAAAACTATCGGCTCATCGAAAAACACGTCCTACGCGGTCTACCTGAACTTCTTCATGGCGAGCCACTGTTGTGGTACCGGAATAACAAAACTTCTTGGTCCAACTGGCAAGATTTTGTTAAGTGCCTGAAGCGCTATTACGCGCCTCGATTCCAACAGGAACAATTCGAGCAACAGATACGCGACCGAGAACAGAAAGAGATCGAGCCATTTTTAAGGTACGCAACAGATATTCTCACGCTGATGAGAAGGTCCGGAAACTTTACAACAGAGGAACAAATCAGTCGTACTTATAAGAATATGCTCCCGAAATACATGTTGTATATACGCCGTAGTGAAGTATCATCAACAAATGATTTGATCGATCGTGCCAGCGAGTACGAGGATATTCTTAAGCGGACGCAAGAAACCGGACCTTCTGCCGTAAAAACCGAACGAAGAGACAACAACCCAAACGTGTCACCTCTGGTCTCAACCGCAATACGCGTTGTTGGCGGTGTAAACAAAGGGGACATTTACGCAGTAACTGTAATCAACCACTTAAGAAATGTACTCCTTTTGTGGTCGCGATGGAACACTTACAAAAGACTGTAGATACCTACCAAAGACGTTCGGAAAACGCTAGTGGGACCGGACCAAGGTTACTAAAGAGACAATGTTGCGTAACTTTCAACGTCAGCACAACGTCACTCAGTAGGCCCATTTGATGTATTTACACAAATAGATGGCCTACTGGGTCACGCGTCACTCCACAAGTTATCAGGCAACCTTCTCTCTTTAGTAACCTTGGGACCGGACAGCAATGAAATCAGGATCGGCCCCGTGAATAAAAATATTCTATAAACCCCGTCCATATACTAAAATCAAGATTGCCGACAAAATGTTCTCCGTATTACTTGACACAGGATCTGAAAGATCATATTTGAACGGAGAGGTAATTAAACTATGCCGACAGAACGGACAAAACCACCAGCTCATAGAATCGTTAGCGCGTTTAGCAGACGGAAGAGAGATCACTATACAAGGAACCATACCTGTAAAATTCAAAATTGAAGACAAAACAATTTGGCATAGATTCTCCGTAACTATTCGGCATGGATTTACTAAGGCGTTTACGAAAATTCACCCGGTTGATAACCGGGTTAGAAGTGTGAGAGAGAACATTAAGAGACTTAGTGCATGTAAGAGTGAGAAAAATAGAGTACGGTGTATCCACCGGGTTAATTTTCGTAAATACCTTATACCGCCTCCACCCCCGGAACTACCCAGAAATAATATTTGTCACATGATATCCGACCACACGGATTCCCACAGCCCGAACCAAAGGCAAATATTCCAGAATTTTATCAATGAAGAACTGAAGAAGTTCGATAACGTCACCGGTCCGACACATCTCATCCGACACCACATAAAGCTTATCGATCCGACTCCGATAAGACGTTACCGACCTCGTAACCCAGCCATGCAAGCCATTATAAACACCAATGTGGAAAAAATGGAAAAGGAAAGTGTAATCGAAGTAGCCCATGGTCCGTGGAGCTCATCGATTGTTATCGTCCCTAAAAAAGATGGTAAACCCTGTTTCTGCGTTGACTTCAGAAAAGTCGATGCGAAAACAGAAAAAGATGCGTATCCGCTACCACAGGTCCAAGCCACTTTAGACAAATGAAGAGGCGCCATAAGATTTCTTTCCACTTTGGATTTAGAAAATGGCTACTGGCAAGTTCCACTCTCTCCGGCAAGCAAACCAATAACAGCGTTCACCGTACCTGGAAAAGGCCTTATGCAATTCAGAGTGATGCCTTTTGGAATACACTCTGCAGCCGCTACTTTCCAGAGGTTACTTGACTACGTCATAGGACCGGAACTGGAACCGCATACATTTGTTTATCTGAATGATATAATAATTGTAGTCAGGAAGACACTGAACGAACACATCCTACATTTAAAGGAAGTTTTTCGCCTCCTCCGGGACGCTAGACTGAAGATTAACCCGGAGAAATGCAAATTTTGTGTTGACAGTTTACGTTACCTTGGCCATATCGCAGACCGAGACGGAATCAGGACCGATCCAGAAAAAGTAACCGCTATGACCGCCCCGAAGAACGTTAAAGAGATTCGTCGATTCCATGGCATGGCCTTGTGGTACCGTCGTTTCATTCCTGACTTCGCTACCATCGTAAAACATTTGACAAAGCTAACCCGAAAACATTCTATAGCAAGTGAATTTGGGGGCCAGGTACCAACAAAAACCCTAACATGGCCTACTCAGAGTCTAAAAAGATCGTGAATGGATTATAAGCAAAACACTAAAAGAAATTAGCAAAAACTCACTCAATTTTCATTATTTTAATTCTATTTCTTCGTTTATTTACGTTTTCGATTTTGTAGTTGTTATTTAATAATCATATTAACTAAAACACATGATACACATGATAAAATTTATTTAAAAAAGACATATTAGTTGACATAATTCATGCATTTTTTTTCTTCTGTAAACAATTTAGTTTTCAGTTGCAAATTCAAGCTCCAATAGTATTTTACTCAATTTGAGACATCTTCGTTGCAATTTCGCCTTCTGTTGGTAAAGTGATACGAGCTTCAAAATGCAATCTTTGAGTTCTTCGTCGAAATTATTTTCTTCGGTTTGCATATTTTGGGTCTCGCTGTCTTCATTCGGTGCCATATTTTACAAAAGCAATGGAGTTCACAGATAATTTTCTTTTAAAACCGAGAATTTAGAAATTACGTTTAGTTATTTCAATGTTTGATTTCTGACAGTAATTTTGACTTTTGTTTTGCGTTACTAAGAAGCACAACCTACTACAGTTCACGAGACACAGTTCTTAACCAGCGTGGGCAATAATTTCATTTAACGCAAATTTTTCTCGCTTTAGCGCCAGTTACCTCAATAAGGAACACCATAAATAACGAAAGAAAAAACGACTCCACCCTTTTTTGTTGTTTTACCAGTGGAAACTCCTGCTTGCATCTTGACTGTGTTAATTTCATTTTTCAAGGTATCTTTTACAATAGTTTCTAAACAGGTGCTATTTTTTGGTTCAACACCGGCATAAGTTTTCTTTTTTGTGCCAAGTATTTCCGTTCCCCGTTGTGTTTGCTCTCAGGGTTGGATTGGTCTTTCTTTTAATATTTTGATTTCATTTTTCAGTTTATAATTTTCTTCAATTATCGCGTGTCCAGTTTATTTTTATTTCATTGTTCTGGGTGCATAGTATTTTCACCACACGAAAGATATCTTCTAAAGTGGTGTCACTATTGGAAAATGTTTCTTGTTTATTGCGTTTTCGTTCTTGCCGTGTTGTCAGTTTTATTTGAGGTCCCTCGCTATTTTCATCTGTCAGATTATTGAGATTTTGGCAAGTGTCACACTTCCAGTACACGCGCTTCATATGGAAACCCCGTCATCGAATCGACGGTTGCCATACATTAGTAATAATGTTTTTAGGTAATTTGTTTCTAGTTGCATGTAAATATTATCGCGAAAGACAGATGAGGAAAAAATTAATAAAACATGCACGCAAAATCGCACGCTGTTTTCAGTTCAGAGTTCATCAGGAGAGTGATTTAAAACCGATTGCTCGAGTCTCATCTTATTTATCTTTTTCACTTCAATACACAAATCTAATTTTGAACTGCGATATACCTACTTAAGGCCTAATGTTATTAGGTAATAGCAGAATTACAATAGTTCATAACTTTGTTACCAGACAAATTTTAAGTTTTCATTTAACCGAATCGCCAGTATTAGTCTGCCCGGATTTTTCCCAGAGATTCTTCTTACAAACCGATGCCAGTGATATTGGCCAGGCATAGTCCTATCGCAAAATCATAAACACGAAGAACGTGTAATTGCTTACGCCAGCCACACGTTTAGGAAAACCGAGCGCAACTATAAATAGCACTACCGAAAAAGAGTGCCTAGCCGTGTTATGGGGAATACGCAAGATGAAAGCATATTTAGAAGGCTACTCCTTTACTGTGATTACCGACCACCAGTCTTTGAAGTGGTTACAGACTATTGGCAATCCGATCGGACGACTTGCAAGATGGGCCATTGAACTCCAGCAATTTGATTTCAACGTGCGATATCGTCGTGGGACTTTGAATATGGTACCCGATGCACTCTCCAGACAACCTTTACCTTCCGAAAACGACAAAGATATTTGCATCATCCAGTGCCGACTAAGATGCTCCTGGTATTTCTAAACTTTCAAGAAAGTAAAGACAAACCCTACCGATCATCCGGATTACTGTATTCGCAACGGAAAATTA
Organism: Dorcus hopei; assembly: GCA_033060865.1. NCBI lineage: Eukaryota > Metazoa > Arthropoda > Insecta > Coleoptera > Lucanidae > Dorcus > Dorcus hopei. Next base: position 13,990,506 of record CM065418.1, read on the forward strand.
TACCGACATGTTACGAGCGCCCTAAACTATACGAGGAGACGAATGGAAGCAGTGCATACCCACCAACGAGCGTAAGAACATACTTCTCCAGTACCATGATAATCCGACCGCGGAATTGCTAAAACAATAGTACGTTTGGCGCAGAAGTTCTACTGGCCAAGGATGTTCAAAGAAGCCGCTACCTATGTCCGAAACTGCGATATGTGGAACCGTTACAAAGTTTCACAACAATGAACCGGAGGATTCCTACATTCCAACGCTTCTAATGACCCATGGCATACGGTGTCCGTAGATTTAGTAGGCCCGCTACCCCGTTTCCGCAGAGGTCACATCTGGCTTCTTGTGATGCAGGATCAATTTACAAAATGGATAGAACTGAAACCTCTCCGAAAGGCTACCGGACCAGCAGTTACTAGAGTAGTAAAAGAAGAAATTATATTAAGACACGGATGTCCAGATTCGGTAATCTCCGACAACGGCAAACAATTCATCAGCTGACAGTTCACACACGTAAAGCCTGGTCTATACGTAACGTTTTGTCGTCAGTCTTGCATGATCTGGAAAGACTGACCAACAGGACACAAATCGTGCGGCTACACTGTTCAAACTTTCCATCAAACTTTCCCTCAAACTTTCGCTCAGTCGTTCCGAAATCGACATGGATGAAGAACTATTAGTGATGATAATTGCATCTGAGAGCAGAGTGGCAGGTGAGCGAAGTTTGACCGATTAGACTGACGCACATCTACATGCACCGACTTGCCTGTCGTCTTGCTTGTACACAAAGCTCCAGCCCATCAGTCTTTTGCGAGTTTGTCAAACCTCATTCAGTTCATGCAAAACGTCCAACTTGCCGTCTACACGCAACGATATGTTTGACAAATTTGGCATGATCATGCAAGACGGACGACAAAACGTTACGTATAGACCAGGGTTTAGCCGAATACGGAATTAATCACCGCCGCGCTCCGCCGTACACCTCTCAGTGCAACCCAGTCGAAAGAGCCAACAGGGTGGTCAAAACTATGCTCAATTTACTCATAGAAACCAGCGCATTTGGTATGAACACATATACGAAATACGCTTCGCTTAAAACCACTGAGCGGACGAATTAAGCTAGGCGTTCACTTTTCCGCATCTGCAACGGATCATAAAAACTAATTCTTTTCATTATTTTAAATGTATCTGCGTTCACTGTTTCGCATCGGACGAATCGCCTCTTACGATGTGAACGCATAAGCAGGATAAAATCCGATTCGTGCGATACGTACGATGCAGACAAGTGAACGCCTAGCTTAATATTCAAGGTTATCGGTCAGAGACGTAGTGTATTACGTGCGGTGGGAGAAGCGCATCTCATTTCCATTACCTACAAATCAGTTGCTTTTTACTCGCATCATAACGACTAATTTTTACGATGCCGCCACGATATATTCCAATTTGCACGCATTTAACTCACTGATAACCTTGAATAATAGCATGTTATCATAAAGTCCCGTGACTCCAGTAGGCCTTGGATGTATAATGGCACGTCTTTTCTAAGAATATTGAATGACGTTTATAATTTGTATGTGTCACATTAGAATTAGAATTCGACAATATTAAGCGACATGTAAATCTTTGCCGTCAGCAAAATGGGCACCACGTTCAACAACTATTATGAATATGCTTTAATATTGGAATTTTTCATTAATATACACGTTTCTTTAATCTGTAGCGTTTTGAAATGTGTCGATTGATTAAATAGAAATGTCATTCTGATTAATTAATTCATTTAAGAAAAGACATGCGTTCACACTTCCAAAGCCTACTGGGGCCATGGGACTTTATGAAAACATGTTAAGGCGTTTTTGGACGGTCACATTTCTTGTAACAATTTGTTACAAAGTGAGAGAGATAAACTACCACACTGAATGTAGATTGGTTGAGTTGGCATTTCTCACTCAACAAATTCGTAACAAATTTGTTACAAGAAATGTGACCGTCTAAAAAGGCCTTTAATAATTCGTCCGCTGCATACTTATAACTAGGCAGCGGACGGCCGTTGGGCAGGCGAGATTGGAGGACATGTCGAACGGGCGAAAAATACATAACTAGTAGAGGCGATGTATTTTTCGCCCGTTCGACACGAGCCCACTCTCGCCTGCCCAACGGCCGTCCGCTGTCTACTTATAACACCGCCCGCCCTGAAGCGATCGGTTATACTCCAGGGGTGCGTTCAGAATAAACGTCGGGCGTGCAACTTTTTACCCCTCGCGTTCATAATCAGCTCAAGGTAAAAAATTGTTGCGTTCATAATAAACGCACAATTTAAACAATTTAAATCTATTGTTCTGGTTTCAGGACGCTTTCAGTATTTCAATCTTCACTATTTGACCGTTTTGACAGCTCGTTTCAAAGCGTTCATAATAACCTGTTGTCCGGGAAATCGTCCTGCCAGGGTAAACACACTTTGTCGGGCGTTTTTCGGTAGTGCTATTTATAGTTGCGCTCGGTTTTCCTAAACGTGTGACTGGCGTAAGCAATTACACGTTCTTCGTGTTTATGATTTTGCGATAGGACTATGCCTGGCCAATATCACTGGCATCGGTTTGTAAGAAGAATCTCTGGGAAAAATCCGGGCAGACTAATACTGGCGATTCGGTTAACTGAAAACTTAAAATTTGTCTGGTAACAAAGTTACGAACTATTGTAATTCTGCTATTACCTAATAACATTAGACCTTAAGTAGGTATATCGCAGTTCAAAATTAGATTTGTGGATTGAAGTGAAAAAGATAAATAAGATGAGACTCGAGCAATCGGTTTTAAATCACTCTCCTGATGAACTCTGAACTGAAAACAGCGTGCGATTTTGCGTGCATGTTTTATTAATTTTTTCCTCATCTGTCTTTCGCGATAATATTTACATGCAACTAGAAACAAATTACTTAAAAACATTATTACTAATGTATGGCAACCGTCGATTCGATGACGGGGTTTCCATATGAAGCGCGTGTACTGGAAGTGTGACACTTGCCAAAATCTCAATAATCTGACAGATGAAAATAGCGAGGGACCTCAAATAAAACTGACAACACGGCAAGAACGAAAACGCAATAAACAAGAAACATTTTCCAATAGTGACACCACTTTAGAAGATATCTTTCGTGTGGTGAAAATACTATGCACCCAGAACAATGAAATAAAAATAAACTGGACACGCGATAATTGAAGAAAATTATAAACTGAAAAATGAAATCAAAATATTAAAAGAAAGACCAATCCAACCCTGAGAGCAAACACAACGGGGAACGGAAATACTTGGCACAAAAAAGAAAACTTATGCCGGTGTTGAACCAAAAAATAGCACCTGTTTAGAAACTATTGTAAAAGATACCTTGAAAAATGAAATTAACACAGTCAAGACGCAAGCAGGAGTTTCCACTGGTAAAACAACAAAAAAGGGTGGAGTCGTTTTTTCTTTCGTTATTTATGGTGTTCCTTATTGAGGTAACTGGCGCTAAAGCGAGAAAAATTTGCGTTAAATGAAATTATTGCCCACGCTGGTTAAGAACTGTGTCTCGTGAACTGTAGTAGGTTGTGCTTCTTAGTAACGCAAAACAAAAGTCAAAATTACTGTCAGAAATCAAACATTGAAATAACTAAACGTAATTTCTAAATTCTCGGTTTTAAAAGAAAATTATCTGTGAACTCCATTGCTTTTGTAAAATATGGCACCGAATGAAGACAGCGAGACCCAAAATATGCAAACCGAAGAAAATAATTTCGACGAAGAACTCAAAGATTGCATTTTGAAGCTCGTATCACTTTACCAACAGAAGGCGAAATTGCAACGAAGATGTCTCAAATTGAGTAAAATACTATTGGAGCTTGAATTTGCAACTGAAAACTAAATTGTTTACAGAAGAAAAAAAATGCATGAATTATGTCAACTAATATGTCTTTTTTAAATAAATTTTATCATGTGTATCATGTGTTTTAGTTAATATGATTATTAAATAACAACTACAAAATCGAAAACGTAAATAAACGAAGAAATAGAATTAAAATAATGAAAATTGAGTGAGTTTTTGCTAATTTCTTTTAGTGTTTTGCTTATAATCCATTCACGATCTTTTTAGACTCTGAGTAGGCCATGTTAGGGTTTTTGTTGGTACCTGGCCCCCAAATTCACTTGCTATAGAATGTTTTCGGGTTAGCTTTGTCAAATGTTTTACGATGGTAGCGAAGTCAGGAATGAAACGACGGTACCACAAGGCCATGCCATGGAATCGACGAATCTCTTTAACGTTCTTCGGGGCGGTCATAGCGGTTACTTTTTCTGGATCGGTCCTGATTCCGTCTCGGTCTGCGATATGGCCAAGGTAACGTAAACTGTCAACACAAAATTTGCATTTCTCCGGGTTAATCTTCAGTCTAGCGTCCCGGAGGAGGCGAAAAACTTCCTTTAAATGTAGGATGTGTTCGTTCAGTGTCTTCCTGACTACAATTATTATATCATTCAGATAAACAAATGTATGCGGTTCCAGTTCCGGTCTTGGAATACCTGAATAACGGCCGCGAATTACAAACACCTAGATATAACATACGAAACAGGGATACGATGGTTAAATTTAAATTTTGAACTAAGTACAGTCTGTCTAAAAAATTCAAATTTTATAATTTTATGACTGGAATTTACAACTCTGTTCTCTGTTACTAAATTTTTTGCTAATAATGTAGCTGCATCGTCTTCGTTATAATTTTTCTTTGGCCTCTTCACATTCAATAGCAATAAATTCGGTAATAGAGAAACCGAAGTTATTTTTACCAAAACGCTTGAAAACGCTGCATATGAATAAAAGTTTACTACGGAAAATTTATAATGAAAACAAGGCTTGTCTGTTAAAATAAAAAATCTCAAGAGCAGAATTTTTATAAGAAGTACACTTTTGCATAAAATAACAATAAAAAGCTTCTTTGTTTGAAAAAGTTGCTTGGTTTGTTTTCTACAAATTAAATTAAAAATATGATATCGAAGGCGTCATATCAGAAGGGCGTAAGCGCCATTATAATCCTATGCTGATACGCCCTTTTGATATGACGCTCTCGATATTTTCAGACACTCTGTACTTCGTGACTCCAATTTGCGTATGGTGTCTGATGTTTTCCAAGAAGAAAGTTTCTTGGCTTATTTGAATTTGAATATTTCAGACACTCCATAGTCAAAAAATTTAAATATACCGGGTGTCCCAAAACCCTCGTTTGAGACTGAAACAGTATATAGAGAGGCGCAAAAGAAACAACTTTTTCCAATACTTTTTTTCCAAAAGTCAATAATTAAGGAATTATAAGCTCTGAAAGAGGGTTGGCAAATATTGTTCTTTTGGCAATATCTTCTGGATCCTTAAAGTTATGAAACTAACATTTTAAATTTAGGTACAAGACACCTAACTACCCATTTACAAGTATTTTTTAGATCCTCCCTCCTTTTTAAAGGGTAGTTTTAGGGGGTGCCTTTTCAGTATTTTATTCCTAACTTTTTATTTTTACATATTTCATCAAAAATTTGCGTAGAGAATATTCTTTAGATTATTTGGCACAAGAAGGCTCTCTTGTTGCATTTAGATAAACCGAATTGCAATCGTATGGTTGCCGGTTCGAACCGCGCTCTGGATTTTTCTCAGGGGTGGTCGGTATCGACTTCAGGCACCCTACAGTGTTGGGGATAAAATTCGACACTGCTTCTCCTTAAACGGCGAGGAGGTTTGGAAGTAACAAAGCCATGGAACACTTTACACACACTCAAATACACTCCCGATCCTGAGGTCCTGACAAGTCTATGACTTAGGACCCCGTTGGGCAACCACGACAGATTAAAAAAAAACTCAGTAAACAAGTCTCTATCATTAACAGAACTTAATTAAAACGCACTTCACCCACCTACGACTGGTGTTTGGGTTATTGTTAAAGACAACAGCGCAGAGAACAGTAGAATATTTTTTCGCCTAGCATATGCGAAAGTAACTCATATAAAAATGTGACGGAAAGTAATGTTTATCTGCCCTAGGGCTGCTAAACTCATGACAACACGATTTATAGTTCGTAACCTAGCAACACAGTGACTTTCATTTGCGTGCTTTGACATTTCACAGAATTTTTCATTAAACGTCAGTTTTAAACAAAGCTTGAATTTGATTTAGGGCTAGGCGAAAAACAGTTGTGTGTCACACATGCAGAAACGCATTATACTATAATTAAGTATAATAAGACTTGAACAATTTGCACACGATATTTCTCGAGTATTATTTATTTTTGTATATTATGCGCGTTGAGTTGTACTAACTTGATAGCAAAGTGGGTCTGCTTTTGGTTTACTGTTTTTTAAATTTGACCAGAAAAATGTCGTCATTAGAGACCTAATGGAGTGACCCGTTAATTTTGGAATTCCTTAAGATGAGATCCGAAAGAACTACACAAGCACTTGCAAAAACCGTATCATATTGTTCATTCTCCATATCTTTTTAATTTGACAAATGTTGGTAGCTATTCGCTATACATTGGCCGAACTTTTTTATCTTTGAAGTTTGACAAGCAAATCCAATCATGTGGACAGGCAATGAGCAAATGGTAAACTTGCCTAACGTTGGTTAAAGATTTTGTTGCCAATGCATTCACCAACGTTGGCTGACGTTGGCCATGTCGTCTGGATGCGGCATTAGATTTCTGGTTGATTCCTGATTGATAAAAATTTGGCCATTTGTCCTATTTGAAGGACTTTCAATTAAACATTACTAAACTAAACATCAAACATTAGGTAAAGAAGAAGAAGAAATAAAAAACTATGTAGATGACAACTTTTATGTATTGATTTTTGCCTTTAAAAACACATAATTATTTCAAGGTCAAACTTCATCAGAACAAAAAAAAAAAACTCGCACGACAGCGTAACATTACAAATCTGCTATGATTTTGCCTGCGGTGGCAACCTCCTCGACTTCCGGTTCGTTTTTACCTGGCACCAGGGCGCTCTTGGTGCTGCTTTGCATTCCTCCACCAACATCTGAAACTATCGTCATAAAAAAGTAGGCGTTGAGTTGCCTCGGTTAGTAATTATTAATTACCTTGATTATTGTCCTTTGTTTGAGGGGGGGAAAGTCGTATTTCGCTTTTAAGCGCGCCTTCTTGGACGCCTTTTTTCCCTAGCCGTTGTTCAAGGGCTTTCTTCAAGTGCGCATTATTAAGGACATCCTGAGCCGTTAAATCCAAACCCAAACAGATTTCTACAAACGCAAAAGCTATTGATGGTTTAAATGAAACGAGTGGGTGGATTTACCGTGGGGTTCCCCAAAATTATCCTTCGTCGTCAACTCTTTGCGACTTGATCCTGTTAATGTAAAACGTACATTAAGATATTTACAAAAAAAAAAGAAGGAAGTTACCTTGTATGTCCAATTTTGTGTCTTGGATGGCGTCGTAAATTCGACCAGGTTTAGAAAGACCTAACATTTCGGGCGCGGAAGTGGTAAGCGCACCATCGGCTTCATCTGGAATGGTTTCGTCTATAACGTTGGCAAAAAAACCGAGAATTAATTTCACAACTTCAATTTGTACAATACAGAGTGAGCAACAACGATTGAAGATCTCTTATTCTTCTTTGTGTACGTGAAACACACGAGAAATTTCAATTATCGTCGTTCACCTACTATACATTGTTGCATAATAAAACTCGTATAATTAGAGGGCCAAAAACAAAATTGGAAACTGAATAATGAACTGCAATTATATCATGTCATTCATTAATTAATAATTTTGTTGCAAATCGGTTTTGATTGCAGTCGATTCCTGGAGCTGCTTCGGCCCTATTTGGGGCATCGTCAGCAGAAGCGTAAAAAGTGGTCGCAAGATGTCGCGACTTAAGCTTTTCATTACTATTACATCGCAATTGCGAATAACCTAGGACAGGTCGGCTTGGTTTGCAGTGGAATTCTCGAGCTACGCTTCTGCTGACGAAGCCCCAAATAGGGCCGAAACAGCTGTACAGAGGATGCTGCAATCAAAACCGATTTGCAATAAAATTTTAAAACTTTCAATATGCCTTGGCAGCACGCTTGGCCGCCTTGTGGGATAGCTTATTAAGTAACAAACTGGCTGCAATTTGTCATTTCTAATGCAATGTTAGGCCAAAAAGTGGTCGCAGGATGTCGCGACTTAGGCTTTTCATTAATTAACGTTCGTAATTTATTGCCCGATACAAAATAAATTTGATTAATAATGCGTTTAAATGTATGTCCAAGACTCGGTAGAACGATGTTAACATGGATCAGTGAAAATCAAATAAGGGCTTTTAAGGAAATACAAAAAAATATTAAAATTGCATTAATGTAAAAGAGCAAGGAAGATGGCATTACTGCAATAAGCGCCGTAAGCGACTTGCATTCGCTTGCCTGGAGCGAGAGCGAAGAGGACAACAGAATGCTTCGGCCTTGTCCCGTGCCCACTGTATTTGTATGTACCGGCCGCCACTGCTATTTATAACAAAAGAAGCCTCTAGATGTAGTTATGTCTCCAGATAGAATAATAGTAAACTTAGAAAGGAGCTTTAATATACAGTGAAAGCTCCCATAGCGGACAGCTCTCTTAGCTGGACAGTTTTTAATCTCCCATTTATGTAATTTACATGCTTTTGCATCTCTCTTAGGCGGACACCTCTAATGGACGGACAGTTTGCTGGTCACGGTCGGTGTCCGCCTAAGAGAGCTTTCACTGTATGTACACTATGCAACATAAATGCTCCAATTCCGGAATTCTGTGAGCCTTGTTGCAATCCAAGGATGGGACGCTAGCGGGCCAGTTCTGTGTACCACCACAAAACCATAAGGGTCAGATTTGCGTACCAGCGGTGCATTTATGTTGCGTATGAGTGTACATTGAATGAAGAAGAAGTGAAGAGAAAGACCATAGAGTAAATGATATAAAGCTGAAAGGAAAAAATCTGAAAATAATTGTAATACGAATACAAATCGTAACCTTGTACAGTTGTAACCTCTTCTTCATTCTTGCCTGCGACGATGATTTGTGAGCAACCTTCTCCACGAATCAAAAACCTGATTTCCTTTTTCACCCCTGCACCCGGTTGAAAAACCTCTTCCCTTACATACGAGTTAGCACCTAAAAACGTTGGTTTATTCGAAGCTTAGGACTTCAAGTTAAAACTTACCCTCTTTCACCTTTTCAGACAAAAAATCCTGCGCGTCTTCAAACACATCTTCATTCTTCGCGTTCTCACTCACTGAATTGACCGTGCTATCTTTTGTATCGTCCTCTTCCACGTTCACGTATGGTTCCGTGACAAAATTTGATGATGTGATGTTTGGAGAACTCAGAAATTGGCGACATTGATGGAGAAGTGAATTTTCTTCGATTGAGTGGGGCAAGATGTGCTTGTATCCTGAAGTGTATATTTTGTGAAGAATCGAACCCCGTTTGTGGGACGGAATCACGTCTATTGCCAAGGATTTTAGGTTGATTGGCTTTGTCAAACTATATTCTTCATCACCGTATTGATCCAGGGCTTCTTCGAACTCGTCTTCTTCGTTTGCCGATTCGACGTAATCCTCCTCTTCAATTGCTCGACTTATAGCAAGTTCTTCCTTTTCAGGAGGATAATTCCTCCTGGAAAATAACTTTACCACATCCATGGCGCAACTAATCAATCCGTTTGAAGGTGCAATTTGATCTGGTTCGAGATTTTCTTCATTACAGTCGAAGGATTTGGTCTCTTGCTCAACATCTCCATCATAACTTATAATTTCATTTTCAGCAATTCCGGATACTTCAGTACCTGCTTCTCCCTCAAAATCAGTTGCAGTCGTTACGATTTCTCCACTTTCTTCTGGAAAAAGGAGTGATTTAGCAAGTGTAACGCTACTCTCTGATTTTGATTTGAAGAGACCGTCTATGTAAGTGTGAATTTTCGCATCGTATTCATTCTTGAGCTGAGGAACTTTAACTTGCTCTGTCTCTTCACTTTTTACCTGCACGTTTTCTGCGTCTTCAAGCTTTTCGCTTCTCATTCCGAACAACTTCGACAAATAGGTGATCACCATGAGATTGTTTTTGCGTTGTTTCTCCGTCTTCACTTCTTCTTGGGGATTGTTCAATTTCATATCCAACAGGTTCGTTAAGTAGGACAAGATTACTTCCGAAATTTGAAGACCGTCACCTTTGAATTTGGCACCCTCCTCTTTTGCTGGCTTTTTCGTCTCTAATTGGTTTAGGAAGCCTTCTGCTTGCTTCTCCCTTTGCTCAAAATTTGTATCTCCTCGTTCGTCCAAATCTTGAAACCATTGGTTCTTTGCCAATAGCTTTCCATCCAATTCATTCTCAATTCTTTTAATCGAGTCGTCTTCTTCGTCCACCTCAAGCGATACATTCGAGATGGATTTTATAATTTTATGGCGTTTCGTGTCTCCACTTTCGTTGTTGACGTCGTCTAGCTCCTGGAACCATTCGTTTCCGTGGTGGGAGATCACTTTGGCCAATAGCTTTTGTACTTTGTCGCCGAAGTTTTGTCGCCCTTCTTTCTCATCCCCTGAAGCTTCAAGTTGTTTCGGTTTGGAACCAAGAAATTCACTGTCATATTCAATGTACGTCATTAGATTAGTTGTCTCATCGGATTTGGGAAAAGAATCGTCTATTTCGGTGTAAAGTTTTTTTACATAGCCATCGGCGTCCCTTTCCAACCGCTCCTTACTTTTGAACTTGAACATGTCCCTCAAGTAATCCATGAAAGTGGTCTGCTTTTGGGGCTTGCTATGTCTTACTATAATTTCATGGTCAGATCGGGTTTGATTTGCCGAAGGCTCGTTTAGGAGGTACCTTCTTCTTAGGTCATCTTCCTTAATGTCTTCTTTGTTCTGAATAGATTTCTCACTATCTTCGTGTAAGCTATGGCGGCTGTCACTGTCTGAAAGTGCAACTTAAATTAGTCCGAAAACTAGATTTCTTGGAGTAGTACCTGTTTCAAAACGTCCAAATATTTTCATGATGTAATCTAAATATTTCCATGATGTAATCTAAGAGAAGAAAATAACATTATTTTCATTGATTTTCACGGCAAAAGAAGCAAAATTCCTTTGTTCACTCAAGGCAAATTCGATTAGTCGGACCATTTGCTGACAAGTTTTTATTTGACATGCTGTTGCTTTTTTTATCTGTCAAAACGTAAAATTTCTTATGCCAAGATGTTTAAAACGCAAGACGTCCTAAATGAGATGGGCTGGAACGTCGGGCTATCATTTCCCCGTGGCAAACGACGAGAACCACAAGCTGGAGGAGGAACTCAACAGACTGGTGATCGCAAAATGCAAAAGTAAAGTATCCTACGAGCACGTGATCTCTCAGTTCGAAGCCCTGAGTAAACACCTTAAGTACGTGCTGCAGGAGGGCGAGCAGAGTCAGAAGCTGATAACCGCCCACACCCAGCAACTCAACGACGAACGACACAAGCTAATTCTTCGGCCACACCTGCGTCTATCGTCATTTTTAACATCTAATTTGACATTAATCAGTGGCTGCACTTATAAATTAATTGCTGTTTTCCTTTTGAGAGTGAGATGTTCTGGTGCTCTAAGTTTGGAGCAGTTCAGTGTCAAATGACGCAAGTAAGTAAAAGGAACGCAAACAGGGGCGCACAGAATGACATGGACAGTACCTAACCTAAAATGTGTACATTTGATTGTAAATCCTGTATAATTTATTAAATAGATGGTAAGATTTTCAGTTTGTTCATTAGCCATAACTTATAATACGTCTTAAGTACTTAGAAACTTCATCTATTTTCTGCCGATTGACATGTAGTCGTAATTTTAAATTTTACCGCGCAAATTTGACATTAGGGTTTCTTGCACCAGCCAAAAAGTGGGTGCTTGAAGGGGAAGGAAGAGGTAAACGTAGAGCACCGGTGTTAAAAGCTCCAGTCAAAAGGAAACCAACATAGTGCGTATCAGAGTTGCACAGTGCAGCTCCTATCGTTAAAAGAAAGCAGCAAATGTCAAGCTAAACATGAAACATCACGTTAGGCAGCACCACGATATACCGGTTGTCTATTTGATTAGGGAGTTTTTGCAATTACTTTTCACGTGCCCGTCATTCTTTAACGTCAACTTTATTAACCCCGGTGTAGGAATTTACGTAATTTACACTTTGAAAGTTTTTGCATAATATTACGTCGACGTAAACGTGAATGTCAGTCAAGAAAGTAAATCATAGTATTTTGTCTTGTCAGATTTGGTTGCAGTCTTGTTATTTAATTTATGTGCCAAATCTGAGTTTTGTGACTTTCGATAACATATTCCAAAGCTTTGAAATGTCAAATTTCCTAAATTGACCGGCTCGTCATTGCATACGTGATGAACTTAAGTTTCACGTAGTCCGTCATACAAAAAACGTTAACGTAAACGTTAAAGCTGAATGTAACTAAGCAACTGGTCATTTACGTATACGTTTAATACGAAAACGTAATTGCAAAAACTCCCTAATGAGACTAGGGATTTAACATGGGAAAACAGAAATTATTTTATTTTATCTGCCCGAGTAAATTCATGTGAATCTGTGGATCGTAATCTGAAAGATTTTGATTTCTAAAGCATTTTGGTATTAAACTTATGATATTTTAGGCATTAATTCTTTATTAAATTAAAAAAAAAAAAATTAATTAAAATTCTTTATTTATACTTAATAGCATATTTTAGCAACCACAATTAACAATTCTCGTAGTCAAGGTGTTTAAGGCCACTTGAGGCCAAATTTCGTAACCGTTGCGAGATCAAACCTAGTCCCAACGTATTTTTTTTTTAACTTTTGACACTTTTTTCAAATTTAACTTTTTCTTTAAAAAGTTGCATTTTAATATTCAAATAACTTTAAATCAACTTAAGAGATCGAATTCATCATTTTATTATTCTTTTTATCAGGTATCTTTTAGTTTTGCCTCGTAATTCTAATTATGGAACGCTTCGTCTGTACTTTCAAGAAACTAGTTATCGTCAAATACATGCAATACATTGAAGGAAATGTTTCAAGATATTCAAATTTCTGCTGTGTGTAGTCTAAAGTAGCTTAAGAGCAGCGCTATGAAAAGGCTGAGAGAATATAAATTAATATTTAAGAAAATGATTTCAAAACTAAAGAAATATTTGAAAAAAAAAAGAAAAAAATACTGTTCTCACTTGGATTTGATCTTGTGACCCTTCAGTTGCGAAACGCGAACAAATAATTTAGACCACGAGAACCGTTCATAATTTTCGTTAAATAGCTATTAAGCTTGTACGGAAAAAAATAATTACTTTTTCTTCTTAATTTCTAAATAATTAGCAACTAAAACAGCATAAATTTAGTATGAAGACACTTTAAATGCCATAATCTTTCCGGCAATAGCCCACTGTTTCATAAAAATTTACACAGGCAGATAATATAAAGCAATTTCTGTTTTTCCATGGTAAATCCCTGTCTCATGTCTGAAGGACAGGTGACTGGTATGCTCACTAGCGAGTAGCAACTAGTGATGGGAAAAACGCTTCCGTTGTTGAAACGTTCCGCACGTTGTCGTTCTTTAAAAATCACGTACCAAAATCACGTGAAATCGGAACGTCTCCGAGTACTGTGATTTGATGTCAGTCCGGTCGGACCCGTTCCGACGGAACGAATCCGAAGGTGGAACGAGTCGGACCGAATCCTTCTCTCTGGAACAAACGGTTCCGGATCCGTTTCAGAGCTTCGGAGTTCTGACACAAACTTGAATAGAATTGAATAGAATGACCATAGGAGCCGAACGGAATCCATTCCTGGAACGACCGCGAATTCGATGCGCGATTTTTTAAAAACAAGCCAGAGTTGGCTTTGGAATCTACAAACGTTTGTCTTAAATAAATTCCAGATTCAAAATTTATCAAGGAAAAAATATTAAATATTCTTAAAATTGTGACTGGAATGCTTTCTAATGAACATGAATCGTTTTAATTAGAAAGTTCAAATTTAAAAAGAAGGATGCAATTATATTTTGCAAGTAAAAGACAACATTTCTAACATTTATTGTGATGTTTTGACATCAGAACAGGTTGAATTATTTTGACGTTTGTTTTAAAAGTAATCTTATCGAAGACGTAAGTTTGCATTTTGCACATTTCATGGCCCACTCTGGCCTGTTTTCAATCGCATGGTGTATTGTGCAATGAATTTCCGTTGTGATCACGAGTGCGTCGGTACGTCGCGCTGTGCGCAGCGTGTTGCGGTGTTGCTTCAATTTCAAGTAATGTTGTAACGTCGTTTGTCTGCTCGCGGAACGTTCCGGAACGTGACTGAGAAATAACGTACCAAAATCACTTTATCATAATCACGACACATCACTAGTAGCAACCATTTTGAATTTTTATGAAATTATAGGTTATAGCCGGAAAGATTATAGCGTTTAAAGTGTTTTGATACTAAATTTATGCTATATTAGTTGTTAATTATTTATAACTTAAGAAAAAAATTAATTACTTTTTTCCGTACAAGCTTAATAGCTATTTAGCGGAGATTATAACAGGTAATCAATATCTTTTCTAATCAAGTGACCTATGGAAATAAAATCATGTGTCTTTGATTAGTTCATTATTTCAAATGCCATTTGAATTACATATTTATATTGCATTCCTATACAAAACGATAGGAATGCAATAAAAATAATTCAAATGGCTTTTGAAATAATGAACCAAAAAAGACATAATTCATTCATCAAAAAGACATAGGTCATTTGATTAGAAAAGATATTGATCACGCGTTATGTGGTCCAAATTATTTGTTCGTGTTTGGCAACTGTAGGGTCACAACATCAAATCCAAGTGAGGACTATGTATTTTTTTCTTTTTTTTTTAATATTTCTTTAGATTTAGGCCCGGTCTATTCATCTCTCAGTAAAGTGCCAAGTTATTACTTGACAGATCAGCGCAATGCGTTTGCCTATCCTTAATCTATTCAGTATCTTACTGGCCACTTACTGAGAGATGAATAGACCGGCCCTTAAAATTGTAGCTGGCGGCAGCGCAATTAATAAAAACTCAAGTGTGTCTTAGATTTGTTATACAGGGTGTCCCGTGACGTAATGTCACCACTTCACCTCCGTGATAATCAATTCAAACTAAGTAAAAAACTCTAATAAAGTTTTGTTCTAAAGTCAACCGTTTCAAAAATACTGGGTGTTTAATTTTTTATTTTTTAAAATTTTAAAGTTCATCTAATCATGTATCTGTTCACCTAATAATCAATTCAAACTTAAAAAAAAAAACTCTAATAAAGCAAACCGTTTTCAAGGATACAACGTGTTTTCTAATTTTCAGAATTTTTAAACTTTATCTCAAAAGGTGTTCGAAATGACCTCCGTTCTTTGCTGAACATATTCTAGCGCGCTTCAAAAGAGGTCTAGTTGGCTTTGAGATAAAGTTTGAAAATTACAAAACACGTTGTATTTTTGAAAAACGGTTTGTTTTATTAGAGTTTTTTTTTTAGTTTGAATTGATTATAAGGTGAACGGATAAATGATTTGATGAACTTTAAAATTTTAAAAACTAAAAAATTAAACATTAAACACCCAGTATTTTTGAAACGGTTTACTTTAGAACAAAACTTTATTAGAGTTTTTTACTTAGTTTGAATTGATAATCACGTAGGTGAAGTGCTGACATTACGTCACGGGACACCCTGTATAAATAAGAATTAGTCAGCTGTTAAAATATAGACATAAAAGATTAAATAATAGTGCGAGATTATTATTTTTAGGCTAAACCAAGAACCCAACGTTAAAAATGGCGCCCAACGTGGGGCCTAAAAATATAACTCGTTGTGTGCACAAAAGTGAAGTGAAAGCGATTTCTGCAGCATCAGTCATTACAAGCGTCTAATGGTCAAGAAATTGATAGAAAATTGGAGGATCATCAGGACGTTTGCAATACGTTTTCTTTTCTTCCCGTAACACAATCTGTTTTTGAGAAAAACTCGTTCATAAGTTGACGTGAACGTCACAATTAGTTGACATTTTAATTATACGTACAGATATTGTACGCAAAACGAATTAATTGCGTGCGAACGATAGTGAATGTCGCTTAAACATCGTCGAAGTGAACGATTACAAGAGGTAGTACAAAAATCTACAAACATGAATACGGTCCCTGAAGTCGTGCAAATGTCCACTCAACAATTGCAACAATTACTGGCAGGTGTACAAGCACAGGTCACGCAGCAATTGCAGGACATGCAAGTTAATATTCGCAAGGACTTGGAGAACCGTTCGTTCTCACCAACTTCGACAATGTCAGAATTGCAGGGTAATTTTGATGAATTTGATCTCGTAAGCTGATCTAAACTTATTTGAATATTAAAATGCAACTTAAATAAAAAATTAATTAAAACTAGAACTAGACTGATAGACTATTCCAACGTTTTAAAGGAAGAATTAAGTCCGAAAAAAGTGTCAAAAGTAAAAAAAAATGTAACGGACGGGGTTTGATCTCGCAACCCTACGGTTATGAAATTTGAACTTTAGGGCGGGCGGTCACTGCGCGCGAAACTAAGCTAAGCTAAGCGAATCTAAGTTTTTTGAAAATTAGATCCAACGTAATCTTACGCGGACGAGGCAACTGAGCAAAGATAAACATTGTTTTATATCTTTGCTATCCTAACTTCACTTCCCTTAGCTTTAGTTGCCACGTTCGCGTAAGATTACGTTGGATCTAATTTTCAAAAAACTTAGTTTCGCTTAGCTTAGCTTAGTTTCGCGTCCAGTGGCCCGCCTGCCTTAAACACCTTGACCACGAGAATTATTAATTGTGGTTGCTAAAATATGCTGTTAAGTATAAATAAAGCATTTTAATTAATTTTTCTCTAATTTGTAAATAATTAATACTTAAAATATCATAACTTTAATACCAAAATGCTTTAAAAATCAAAATCTTTCCGACTGCGACCTACAAATTCATATGAATTTATTCAGGCAGATAAAATAAAGTAATTTCTGTTTTCCCATGTTAAATCCCTATGTCTCAATATAAGATAATTTAACTCAACTTATCTATATCCAAAAGCGCTTCGTTAAGTCAGTATTCTGCTTCAAAGCTGTGGAAAAGGAAGTTAATTTTTCTTATAACAAAGAAACACTTGAATTAGTTTGGATATTTGGTATGAGGATCAATAGTAAGTAAGTCACATTTTCAGATGGTTTGAGAATTTACCATTAGATCGTTAATATGAGGAACAGGGTTGCCATCCATACTTTCTTGAGGTAAGGATGGTAACATTAATTAGTTAATTTTTAAAGATAAGCATTCATTAGGAAATTTTTTTAATCGTTGTAATTTTTGATATTTCTTACGATTTAGTCACAAAATAGAAAAATCTAAGAGGCTGCAACGTTTCTTATTGAAACAGATACACTATAATAGGCTGAATAGAAAAACAAATACCTGCTACATGCATACATTTTTTTTTTTTCAGATAGAGGCATTCATTAGTGAACTTTTTTGCGTCTTTGCAACATTTGATACGTGTTACAATTTTGGTCACAAAATAGAAAAATCTTTTTTAAAAAAAGATATAACTTAGTATAATTGTACACGACAAATAAATGCTTACTCCGTGTATTAGTTATTTTCAGAAAGAGATGTTCTTTAAAATTTCTCTTTATATCGTTGCCACTTTTGATATTTTTTACAGTTTAGTTACAAAATAGAAAAACCTAAGTCGCATCTGCCTACTTTTTCAAAAACGAGCTCTTTCCGAAGAAACAGCGATGAAAAGTTAATTTTATTCTTGAAAAGTAAAAACTTCAATAGATTTACAAGAAATGTTCAATTTTCCCGAATATAAAGATTCCACGTAAAAATTTCAATCTCTTCAACGTTTCTGCATTGTTCCTAATTTATTTGAGCAGAACCTTGTTTCGTGATCCAAAGAACTGCGGCCGTGTTTAAAACACTAGAATACACTTTGCACTTTAGTATGCATGTAACATATTTGCTTTCCTGTGCCTAGTAAATCGAAATTAAAACTGTTAGCAAGAAAGCACGTTGTAGCCATATGGATTTTTCTGTTTTGACTACTAAACCATTCAAGTGTCAAAATTCGCAGACACAAAAACGTTCACTAATGAATCACTCTTTCTAAAAATAAATTTGTTATCCATATAAAAGGCATTTGTTCTTCGTGTATGGGCTACTTTTTTCAATAAGAGGTGCTGCGGCCAATTAATTTTTCTATTTTGTGACCAAACCGTAAAAAGTATCAAAAACTACAAAGGTACAAAATGTTTCCTAATGAATGCTTATTCTTTCTAAAACTTATTGGTTCAATTGGTTCAAGCGTTCTTTTGTTATATGAATAATTAACTTTTTTTCAACAACTTTGAAGCAGAATACTGACTTAACGAAGCAATTTTGAATATAGATAAGTTGGTTAAATCATCTTATTTTGACTCCAGGGTGGTTATTCTCGAACCGGAGATAAGTGATCGTTCCCGAGAATGACGTCAAAATGACGCAATTCCCGAAAGAGTAGTATAGTTTTATACGAGAGTCTACGTCATTTTCGGGAGCGATCACTTCTCTTCGGTTCGAGAATAACCACCCTGGGGGGTTATTCTCGAACTGAAGAGAAGTGATCGCTCCCGAAAATAACGTCAAAATAACGCATTTCTCGAAAGGTTTGTATAGTTTTATACGAGAATCTACGTCATTTTGACGTCACTCCCGCACAACGAACCCTCTCCCTCGTTTCGAGAATAAGGCCCCTGGAGTCTATGGTTAAGTCATGTCATCGGAATTTAGCGACACGCTGTATAATGAGCAATTTTACTCCTTAATTTGAGGAAGTAAAGTGGCTGTTTTACTCCCTTGAGCGAAAAAGCATGGCCAATTTAATATTCCCTTCGCCATCCATCAGAACCGATGTGATTTTTGTGTTCGTAAAAAAAGAATGTCATGTTGACAGTTAAAAATAATTTAAAAACTTTAAGCTTCTTTCAATGAAAATCGTTGGGTCGTGCAAAAAATAGTATACAGGCTGAGTCCAAAAAAACGCCTACGCGAATAGCGTTGGTGTTTATTGTCGTATTTGAACGGTCAACAAATCAAATGAAATGGCAGAAAAAACTCTACAATGTACCATATCTCGGGTCTTTAATACGTTTAAGACAGCTGCATGACAGCTGTCAACTTTTGTTTTTTAAACGCAAAGGTATAATTACTGTAATAAATTTCGAAAGAACTTTGTTTTCTGCGTTCAATGATGTGCTGCAATAAACACTTATTTTTCAAAACAATAGAAAAAAATAAAAAGAAATAAATTAATTATTGACATGAAATGACGTAATAAACAGTTGCTGAACAATAAATGATATCTCTTTTACTGTAAATAGAGTAGTGTCTATAAGTTCTTCCTCATAGGCAAACAAATGACGATAACTGTCAACTTTCTTTTTTATCGTTAGCAAAAATTAAAAAAAAAATTTGACAGTTATCGTCATTTGTTTGCCTATGAGAAAGTACTTATAGACACTACTCTATTTACAGTAAAAGAGATATCATTTATTGTTCAGCAACTGTTTATTACGTCATTTCATGTCAATAATTAATTTATTTCTTTTTATTTTTTTCTATTGTTTTGAAAAATAAGTGTTTATTGCAGCACATCATTGAACGCAGAAAAAAAGTTCTTTCGAAATTTATTACAGCTTTTTCCAGTTTTTTTTTTTTTTCTATGAATTTTCACCATTCCTTTCGCTACGGACGATGTTCATGTTTATCGGTATGGCGCATTGGCACATGCCACGCGTATGCGGAGTATATACAGGGTGTATCATGATTAACCGGCAGCAGACGAAGTATGGGTAGAGCACAGGAAATGGAACCAATTTTGTCCTGAGTACGTGTAAATACGCTAACCATGACCTAATCTGTGTTGCGAACTTGGCAATAAATTGTAAATGGTGAGCGATGGTGGCAATAAACAGATTAAGACGGCCACATCACAGGGCTGCACTCGCACCATTGCCATTTTTGTGGTAACTGCCGCTTTTCGGTGATTACGTTGTTAACATAATTGGTTCCATTTCCTGTGCTCTACCCATACTTCGTCTGCTGCCGGTTAATCATGATACACCCTGTATAGTATTTCAGATTGCTGTTATTGCTTTTTTGGTAGATGTCGATGGTTCTGGTAAAGAATACGTCCATAAGCGCTGAACATTTTCTTTGACAAAAATAGTTAATTTAGCTTACACTGAACGTATTTCTACAATAAAATTTGCGGATTATCCGTAAATTTCGGAATTATTGCCTTTTAAAAGTAACGATTGCTTGGCGTGAAATGAATTTGTGCCAAATTTGACGCCGAAATTCTTCAAGGTGGCGGATTTAACACAAGAAGAAGTAAAATCAGTGTAGGTAAAGTGGTCTTCTTTTTGAATTTATGAGAAAAATTTAATAAGATAAAATGATTCCCATTTCAAATTAGGGAGATATACCAAATTCCAACGTCCTAGGAAAAAAAATTGAATTACGGAAAATTACTAATTATAAATAATATTTCAGTAAAGTTGTAAAATGTTAACATCATCTACATATTTATTGACCAAAAACAAGTAAAATATGATTATTCAAATAGCACTTCGTTCATATTAGCACCTGACAGTGTTAATGTCTTACAACTGTACGGAAATCCTAATTTTCCGTAATTCAATTTTTTTTCCTAAGATGTTGGAATTTGGTATGTCTCCCTAATTTGAAATGAGAATCATTTTATCTTGTTAAATTTTTCTCCTAAATTCAAAAAGAAGACCACTTTACCTACAAAGATTTTACTTCTTCTTGTGTTAATTCCGTCACCTTGAAGACTTTCGGCACAAATTGGCACAAATTCATTTCACGCCAAGCAGACCTGAACTAGAGCTGTGTCAATCGTGATTGATTCGATCATTTGATTGCAATCATACAAAAGTATTGATGATTGCATTCGCTATTGTATAAATGTGTCGTTCATCAATTCAATCAAATGATTGTAACGGTGATTGCAATCATAACATTCCATTCACGCTTACACAATCATTTGATTGAATTGGTCAATAATACATTCGTAATAACTGGTACTTGATGAGATGAATGAATGATTACCGACGATGAACGAATGCTTTTAGATCGTGTAACACTTGAAGCGAAATATGTATAAGAAACGAAATTAATATTTCTCTCAAAAAATAAATAAAATGTCGATAGAAGCAAATGATATTACCACATTAAGTTTGTCTCACGTCTTACATTGCACGCGTTTCGATTAAGAATGGTAAAGGTTATTGCCGTTATTGGTTAATCATTCGCACGTCGCATGCAGCGCCCCCAAAACCGAGATCGGCACGTTGCGAGATTGATTGACTACACAATCAATCGTTCTTTTCAATCACAATCATTCTTTTCAATCAATCATTTTTTTCAATCATCGTTCTTTCCAATCAATCATTCTTTACAATCAACCGTTCTTTACAATCAATGAACGATATGATTGATCGGATCAAATGATCGAATCTTTTTTCATATCAATACTTGAATGATCGAATCTTTGAAAATGAACAATTGACACAGCTCTAACCTGAACTGCAGAACATGAAATCTGAATTCAAAAATTTTTGGTCCATTATACGTATCGCGAACTCAATCCGGGGACGCAGTGTATATTGACAAATGATTGAGCTGTAAAGCTACTATTTGTTAATTGAAATCTGAGTGGACCCAAAACTTTGTTGCAAAAGATGAACCTTGCCCTCCTCGGGACTCAAATGCCTTTACTTTAAACAAGTTAATAAGTGGATTTTAGTTTTCCATCCGAAGAAAAATAAGTGAAGAAAAGGTTTCACCCATACATTCATTTTATGTTATGCTTATTTTTTAATTGTAATTTGTGTACTCAATTGAATTTGTGAACTCAATGCTTTCTTTAAAAGGTTCGCAATTTACGGATAATCCGCAAATTTTATTGCAGAAATACGTTCAATGTAAGGTAAATTAACTATTTATGTCACAAAAAATGTTGAACGTTTATGGACATATTTGCTGTTTTCCTTTTGAGAGTGAGATGTTCTGGTGCTCTAAATTTGGAGCAGTTCAGTGTCAAATCACGCAAGTAAGTAAAAGGAACGCAAACAGGGGCGCACGGAATGAGATGGATAGTACCTAACCTAAATTGTATACATTTGATTGTAAATCCTGTATAATTTATTTAAATGAATGGTAAGATTTTCAATTTGTTCGACAGCCATAACTTATAATATGTCTTAAGTACTTAGAATCTTAATGTATTTTCTGCCGATTGACATGTAGTCGTAATTTTAAATTTTACCGCGCAAATTTGAAATTAGGGTTTCTTGCACCAGCCAAAAAGTAGGTGCTTGAGGGGGAAGGAAGAGGTAAACGTAGAGCGCCGGTGTTAAAAGCTCCAATCAAAAGGAAACCAACATAGTGCGTATCAGAGTTGCACCACAGTCTACATACAGTCTTGTCACTGGCGCTAGTTTCGCGTACAAAATTCTTGGAAACTCGGGGAAGAATGCGCAGTAGTCTCGCTGTTTCTATTCGTAGTTTGGTTTACCGGCTTGGTTCGGGCACGTTCGGGCAACTGCAAACACTGCAAGATTTTAAATTTAAATTGTTTGCGCCACGTAAGAATCAACGCACGGAAGAATGCGCAGTGGTTGCATTAAAGACACAAAGATCAAAGGTACCGACGCCAAGTGAACAGACTGTATGTAGACTGTGGTTG
Source organism: Dorcus hopei (assembly GCA_033060865.1). Lineage (NCBI taxonomy): Eukaryota > Metazoa > Arthropoda > Insecta > Coleoptera > Lucanidae > Dorcus > Dorcus hopei. Next base: position 14,013,326 of record CM065418.1, read on the forward strand.
CACGGTGTAGCTCCTATCGGTAAAAGGAAAGCAGCAATTATTTATCAGACCCGAATTCGGAACCTAAAGCGACGATATTTCGTTCAGCGTCTCTCGAATTTGCCACATTCCATGCGCATTCGACTGCCGTCTGATGTCTGCCGCATACGTCGGAAATCTACTATAAAACGTCAAATTTTGAATTTTCAAAAGCTTATATTTTTAAAGTTTATTGTTAATCCTCTGATTTTTTTTCACATTTTGATTCCTGAATACATTATCTTTCAGTTTTTAATTTGAAAAAGTTTAAATTCGAGCGTCCATAAATCGACATCTTACCCTTATACGTATTTTTTGTTGTAAAATACGCTTTACTGAAGTATTCTATACATATTGGCTTATTGTCTAGCACTTACCCGAACATCTAGAAATACTCTTCTTCACTAATAAATAAACACTACTTTATAATTGAACAAGTATCTGACAGCGTGCTTTAATATCAAAATTTAATTTCAGAATAACTTCTCTTTTGTTTTACATGGACCAAGTGATATTTATAGTGCGTTATACAAAAAATCGGTGTCTTCTGTTAAGAGGAGGTTGAATCTAAATGGATTAATTGCTGTCAAAATCTCTTAATGCTGTCTTACGTAAATTATTTTATTATCAAATAGTACTAGTACTGTTAAAATACTTCAACATAAGACACATAGACATAGATTTCATAATATTGTTTAATTGTTTGCAATAGTTGAAAATATTCAACTAATATTAATTTTGTTATACTGGGTCGGCCTAGTTACCACTGGCTATGCATTTACCGTGAGTAAATGAAGGATAGAATAGTAGGAAGCGCATGAGTAAACGAATAGCTACATCAATCGACGTTGCCGATTGATAACGCGGGCCACGTTTCGGCGTGCTCCGGCCTCAGCATTCCTACCTTCGCACGCAACATTGTAATATCTCCATTTCATTTCCACACAAGTTTCAATGAGCCTCTCCTTCATTTACTCACAATTAAGCGTATACCTAGTCTTAGTCAGGCCGCTCCGGTATATGTATGTACATATTTATGCTCTAAACAAGTAGTAAAGTTCACATCTTTTAAGACGTTTAAAATATTATGAATAAGGCCTCTTTTATCCAAATTGTATGACAATATTTTTTTATAGTGATGTAGCAGCAAGACATTTTTTTCTTAAAATCGAGATTCACATATTTCAGACATCTTTTGTTCCTATTGAACTCTTTATTTTTGATAAAAGTATTGTCGGGGTCTTCCTCGTCTTCTTTGCTGGCAAATATGGGAATCTTGCAAATGGGGCAATTAGATATTTTTGACATGACTTTTTTTTGAAATAAACTGCTCCAATAAAGTTAGGGATATTGAGCAAATATGCACTAAAAGAAACAAATAAGCAAAAGTTGTTATGATATTATGTTTTAATGATATTCATCAGTCTGTTAATAACGTTTCATAAACCGCACATTTTCCTACCCTTAAAAAAAGAAAGTCTCATAACTGTTGAAATAGAAAAAATTCCTAATAATGGATACGTTATTAGAAATTTTGCGTCAATGACAGCTTAACAACGACGAGGCATACTGTCTACGAGGTTGTTTAGCACCTCATGCTCGATGGAAGCCCAAAGACGAGGATGCATGTCCCGAAGTTCGTGCAACGTTTCAGGGGCTGGAACATGGGCATCAAACTTGCGTTGTAGAATATCCCATACATGTTCGACAGGGTTCAGGTCAGGAGACCTTGGTGGCAGCGGCAGATGGGGCAAACGAGCATTTTCTATGTAACACATGACTATCCCAGCGTGATGCGGTCGAGCATTATCGTCAAGAAAAATTAAACCATCACCAATTTCTTCGTGAAACGGTATCACAATGTCGTCAAGGGTGTCCTCTATATACAGCGCACCTGTCATATTCAAGCGACAAAGATACAGCCACTTACGAGCGTTGAAAGATATGCTTCCCCAAACCACAACACTGCCTCCGCCAAAAGTGTATACCTGTAGCACTTGGCGTGTATGTCGCGGTACTCCTCGTCTTGTCCACTGTCGTACTCTTCGGCTATCAGAAAATCGGCTAGACTGGGACGCATCTGTGAAAAGAACAGACCTCCATTCATCGCGCCAGTTAACGTGTTCAGAAGACCAATCTAATCTTCGTTGTCGATCCTGTGCCGTCAATGACACCCGTCGCATTAGTCGCTGACTGAGAAGCCCAAACTCGGACAACCGTTTTCTGACTGTTTCTATTGAAACTCTGGTTCCCGTGGCCGTTTGAAGACATTGAGCCAAGTACCGGGAAGTACAGATTGGTTATCTCCGGGCTGTTAAAGTCAGAAAACGGTCTTCCCGTGGGGTTGTTCTTCGTCTTCGTTCTACGTGATCTTTCCGCTACTGTCCCTGTCTCGCGGTACCGTTTCCATAACCGGGATATCACACTTTGGGTTACATTCAGGTAGATAGCGACATCTTGTTGACGGAGCCCTGCTTGCAGCATTCCCACCGCCCTATTTGAGTCCTCGACACCCAATTTTCTCCTCATTCGTCTAAACTTCTTCAATTCTTACACAGAACTGACTATTTGAGCATTTAATAAATGACGTTTTTGCTGTTATAAAGCAAAACCTCTTTCTGATGTCCACAAAAGTTATCACTGTTAAATATAAATGTTCGTTAACAACGCATTATAATTATTCGATTATCATGGCATCTCTCATGATAACAGACAGTATCCCTAACTTTATAAGAGCAGTTTATCTTTGAATTCATTTTCAAATTTGTTTAACAATGTAATAAACAGAAATTGAAAACTGTGGTGCTTACAGTCAATTGTCGCAGTCAACTATAGGATTTACGAGAACTTGTAAGAAACTTACGGTCCGACCGTAAAGTAAAATGTGCACAGTATTGCAGTATCTCGTAAATTCTATCGTAAATGATTCGATAATACGTTACGATGCTTACGATTGAGCTCAGAATTGCAGCATAAAATTTTAATTTTTGTTAATTTCAAAATGTGTTTCTACTTTGAAAAGTAATCTCTTGTGAAAAACATTTATTACAAAAAGATTTTAAAGTACACGATTTTTTTAGTCCAAAATAAATGCAGTTTCTTAAACTGCGGGCTGCTGCCTCCTCCTCCTACGCCTTCGTCGCCTTTTTCCGCCAGTGCCGTTGCGGGATTTTCCTCGTCTCCTGCGGCCTACACTTTTTCTGCGACGCCTATGCGACCTAATCTTGTCCATCGCTTCCCCGAGGAAATAGCGACCTCTCAATTTCCTAATGGCACCAAAGGCGACACCCTTATCGATCGCTTTGGATAGGTATTTGCTGAATTCAGCGTTCGGAACAGCAAACTCGTTCTCGATGTGGTCTTTTATCGCTTTTATCGTCAGTCCTTTCGAATTTTGTAAGTCGTCGATGGCAGCCATGACCAGTTTCGCAGTCTTTAAAGTGTTGCGATTCAGATGAGGGGCCATTGCACTTTTAACTTGAAATTTTGACTTAATCGAAGCTCATTTGAATTTAAATTCGGGAACAAAAATTTTACAACTTTCGTCAGTGAAAAATATTTATAAATAACAAATGGATACAAACATATTTTGTTTCAGTTCACTTGCTTCCTTAGATGAAAGAATACTGTTTAATCTAGGCTTGCTTCATATTGATTATACAGATTAACATGTTGACTGACTGAAAATATTTTGCATAAGCTCATGGTAAAGTTTGCCGTAATAGGACTATTACCTTTCGAAAAGCTAAATAACGAAGTGGTTTCTTCATTTCAATTTGTCCCATCGTCAAAGCTGGTGGACAGTGGGAAGACCGTGCCGGACGGGATCCCCGCTGCCACTTTCTCACGGGAGATAGGCTGACGCCTGGGTGCCCTTGGTGTCTAAGTACACCAGAGAGGAATTGGTTGGTTGTCCCATCGTTTATTACTGTATAGCATGTGAAAAATATCACATTAAAAGTTAACGTCAAACCAGCGTCAAACTGACACACCTTTCTACGAAGGTGACTTGTTAAAAATAACCAAATCGGCATAAACTAAATTATTTCCAATATTGGTTGAAAATATTGCAACGCAGTTTACATCCAATGACATATGGCATATGCCACTGCTTGCCATTCAACTTGTGTTGTATTGTTCTGAATTGCTGGTATATTTATAATGTCTACCTCATCTGTCTTCTGAGTACCCTAGACAGAGAAAAGCAAGAATAAAAGAAATATTGTTTCTAATATAAAAAATTTGCCTGTTCTAAAAACTTTTGTAAACGTATCAACATTTCCGCTTCATCATTTTCACAGTTGCTTCCTGGAGCATGTTTTGATGATAAATTACACAGGCAAAGGGAAAATTGTGTTCATGAATTCCTCATATTCTTATGTTTTTTGGTGTGCTTAATTCGAAAATGACATCCGCTTCTCTCCATCATGTAGGGTTTTTTCATAAAGCGCCATGTAATCTTGCTTTTTAGTTATTTTCTCTTACAGTCTCTAGAAGGCTGTGTGAGCATATGCATAACTTTGTAAAAAGCCCTGCATTTTGCTTTGTCTGTTAGTCAATGTTACGCACAAGTATAAAAAGTCAAGAACGTGTCATTACAGATTATTGCATGAATTTTCATCCAATACATTGAAGAATAGTACTCCGGTTCGTTCATGTTTCAACGCGAACGTAATTCTGCATTGAAGAACATAGAGCATGATGAATTCCTGTTTGCTCATGTTGTTTTTTTTTAAATCAGTTTTAATAAACCCGTATTGATACGTATGTAGTGTTTTTTCATGAACTGTCCTTGCGTTTTGTGAAAAATCCTTACGTGATGGAGAAAAACGGATGTCATATTTAGATTCAGCACACCAAAAAACATAAATTCAAGCAGGTTCTTGTCCGATGAAAATTGTGTCACAAATTCTTTGAAACGGACACTGAATATGCGCACTAACACTTAACGGTTCGCCGTCGTTCGACAGCTTCGTCAGAAGTGGAAAAATATTTTTTCAAAGAATTTGTGATATAAAAAACATAATTTATCAACAAGCTTTTATAAAATGGTGTAAATGATTCAGGTGTAGGATTTATAAATCTACTCCCTCGATGTTGAATTTTTCAAAAAAAATAAAAAATTCTAATCCATCCTGATTAAAATGCCGGATATTCACAAATGTAAAACCATAATTGAATAACGCCCGTATTAGCATTTGCATATTTTGAATGATCCAGATAAAGTTTAACAACGACGGGAGTATTGCTTTATCTTTGGTACTTCTCACTTTGAACATCATTGATTACAATTATTGCGTTTTGTTTTACACGTCGCTAGTATTATGCGTAATACTAATTGGTAACAAATAATTATCGCCACAAAAGAATGATTACTTGATTGTATTTGCAACAGGGCTTCGAACCGGAGCTAAACTGAAAACCGAAAAAACAGTTATTTTTGTCGGAACGAAAACCGGAGTTGAACCGAAAAAGAATATCGGTTCATTTCGGTTCGATACATGCTCAGACACACACGTTAACACATTCTCATTTGTGGAGTCTCGTAGTGTAGTCGTACTCGTCTTAACACGAAAAAAATTATAAAGCGATTTTTTTATTAATACACCTACTAGATGACTTTGATTTTCATTAATCATTTAACCATTCGGAACGGAACCGAAAACCGAAAACCGGAAAAAGCCGCTATTTTTGCCGAAACGAAAACCGGAACCGAACTGATAAAAAAAATTTTTATTGAACCGGAACGAAAACCGGAACAAAAAAAATTACGGTTCGAAGCCCTGATTTACAAGGTATCGCTTAAATGAATCGGTTTTCTCCGAAAATGTGAAACGATTTATTAGACCTGAAGTTCATCGCCGACTATACAAATTTTATTATGTACAGCTGTTTTAAACGTCCTTGGTGATATGCGTCCAGTTTCTAATTGAATCGCGTACTGAATGAATGTAATAGATTACGGGATCATGTTTAAAAATTCTAAGGAATAGTTCATAAATAATTAAGAATTAAATTCAAAGTGAAAATAATGTGTATGGTAGAACGAAGGACGATTTACAACCAGTACGCCAAAAACACAGGATGTGAAGGTGTAAACGCGTCTTGAATTTGTTTACGAATGAGTTTACTGATCGATTTGTTTACCAGGTGTTCAAAGTGTTGTTATTCTTTCCGTGGAACAATCTACTTCAGGTAATTTGATGCATGCATTATTTGTTAAGTAAATATTTTCGAGTTCGTATTTCACGTCGGGCGTTGTCCTAAAAACGAAGTTGTGAAATTCCACTTAAAAGTCAAGTTCACGAAGTCACGTCGCAGTATCATAAAACTGTAAAGAACTTTTACGACAGCATTTATTTCGTTCATCTGCTCCTCGACTTTTTAAGCAGGAGCGCATCGTCGTTTTGGGGCTAATTTTTGATTAATTATTTCTCGAAAACTAAAATATAAAGAATTTTTTTAACATTTTTCCCATACTTTCGGACAGCGCTTCTTATCGTGGTTTCATTTTGTCGAGTTAATTAACAGTCACCCTGTATTATTGTTTGATAAAGTGCACTTTTTTTTATTTGCGATATTTTTAATGGTTCTTAAGCAATTTTATTAAATCTTTCAGTACCATTTTGTAAAGATATGTTCAAAGAATATGTGTATCAATTCTTGCATTGTTCTATGATCTATTACAGTTTTTACAGTCTTCCAAACCTTAACGCCTGCCTTAACGGTTCCGTTCTGCCCCGACTTCCCCTATGCAACAACAAGATATAAATTTTCGGAACGAATGGAAATAATCATTCAGGACCAAATGAAAATATGTAGAAATAATATTGCATACTTGTTTTTTCTTATTCCCACCTTAAAATAAATCTAGTACTATTTCATTCTGCTTAGTACGATTTTGTTAACAGCTTTACACTTTTTCCAATTGTAATTAAGAACTCGTCAGTTGTAACTCAGAATTGTCAATTTAATTTCAGAATATTTCATTTGGAATTTCGATTTATCAATTTAGGCTAGTTTCAGAATGTATCATTTGTAATTCAGAATTATTAATGTAATTTCAGAATTCGTTATTCGTAACTCAGATTAGTCAGTTTATTTTCAGAAAGCATTAAATTAATTTGAGATTATATCAATTTGTAATTAAGAAATCGTCAGTTTTAATTCGGGTCTAAATTACAATTGAAGAGGCCACGGAAAGAACGTGTTAAGTCACTGTTTGTAAAATTAACAAACAGTTACTTAACACGTTCTTTCCGTGGCCTCTTCAATTAATATAGTCTGAAGTTCAGTTCATACTTTCTGATGTTTTCTGAAATTAAACTGACTAATCTGAATTACAAATAAGGCATTGTGAAATTAAAATAGGTTTGTTCCAGCAATAGTTCGTATAGGGACCGTGCACATGCGATGACAGCGCCACCAATGGCCATATTTTGCATAAGTGGTATGAAAACACGAGTGACAGTATGATGACAGTTCAAATGTACATCTGTCATAAATGCTCAGTGTACATTTGAACTTGAATTTTGTAATTAATTTCATATCAGAAGGTCAAATACTTACAACTGTAAATTGTCATAAGAGTTATAGTAACAGGCAGAATGTTAAATTTTACAATTATCCAGACAGTAGTAAGAAAATATGTATATATGGATTGAAACATTTAAGTTTGTATGCCGTTTTGAAAGTGATTCATAGATTTCAATATCGATTAGTCATTACGTACAACGTACTCTATTCGAGAAATGTGTAGGAGACTCAGATGAAATGAAAGTTTGAAGAATTTCATGAATAGAAGTCGGAAAGCATGTCAACAAATGTAGGCCAGTTTCAAATGCGGTTGATGATTAACGGATGGTTAGTCTTCGTAATGTGAATACATTTACGGTCAGGATACTGTTGGTATGCGTTTCATGTGAAGAAGTCAATTTAAACAATAGCCCCAACGATCATCAGACCGACTTCATGTCAAGTGCATGTGGAACATGTTTTTTACTATTTAACTAGAATACTTTGTGTTAATTGTATTAAAAGACTGATTATATTAGTGATGTTTCTTAAATTGAGGTTTGTACTCAGATTTTTGTTTAATTTATAGCACTTTTACATTAATTCTATGAGTCACTCTCGTTACCTATTTTATTTATACAAATGGGTGTAAAAGAGCAAAAAAGAGCGAAGAACACGTTCCAGTTAGGCAAATTTCCATAAATTTGTGTGCGGAGATTTAAAATCTACCGTGTTTGAAACGAAAAATTTAGAAATAACGGAAAACGCACATGTCCAACAATAATCAACTGCCGATCTTCTGATGTGTTTTCTGAAATACTGTGCTCATAAACAATAGAATTCAATTTGTAATATATTTTCACATTATTAGTGACACCATGCAGGATTTGTATAAATTTTGCATATTTAGAAATTGTACAGATTATCAAACAATAAAACTTGTTGCAAGATTTGAGTAAATTTAGAAAAAGCCCTAAATATTTTTAATACAATTACAAGAAATAACAGCAAATCTGCGCACAACCAAAAATTTTATTGACCATCAATGCCATGCAAAATTTCTTCCGCAAATACCAAAATTTTCGCTCGGCTATTGAAGTTATGCATAGGGTGACTGTGTCTGACGGCCGGCCACTACCAGCTGGTCGTCCACTTACATAAACAAGATTTTAAAATATATTTCAACATCCATTGTAATTGCAAAATTAAAAATTACAGAGTGACGTTAATAACGTCACTTCAACGTGTCATGAACGTGTCACAGGTGTATTAACCTAAAAGCAATGTTTTCATACCACTAATGCATAAATCATCGCCAGGCGGCGCTGAACGCAGGCATGTGCATGGTCCCTATATAACTAGTTCGAAACCGTCAAAAGCATGCAGTCATCAAAATTGTACGTTTGACGGCACCGTTAAAATCGGTCATTATTTCGGTGGGCAACTGTTTTTAACGGTTCCGAACTAGACACGAACTATTGTTGGAACAAACCTATTGGTAAATATGAATTACAAGTGACACGATCTGAAATTGATTTAATAAATCTGAATTTCAAATGACATTCTGAAATTAAATTAACAAATTCTGAATTACATTTGAAAATTTCTGAAATAAAATTGATCTTTTCTAAATTACAGTTGGAAATGGTGTAGTGTAGTATATTTGTGAAAATTAAAGTGGCAACCCTGTGCAGAACAAACGAAACATATTTATTTTGACGTAGTTTTATTTTTAGGTTATGTTATATGAATATCGTAATTTCTTTTCCTTGAGAAATTTTGAAAATGTCCGATCAAGATGCCGATAAAATTGAAATTATTAAAAAGCACGTGAAGAGCTATCCAGATTTTCCAAAGCAAGGAATACTTTTTAGGTAGATATTTCCTCAACTCATATTAACAGCAACAAACTTAATTCGTTACCCTAATTCGCAAATGTAAGTCCATCATTTTTACTAATTTTACAGGAGATGAAAAAAACCTTAATGACAGTTTACTCATTATAGTAAAAATACTTTCAAATCAACACAATGCACAGAAACATAAATTCGTCCCAGGGGCTAATAAGCCCACGAAAGTGCTTCTGAAGTGACGTGTCTGGCTTCGTATGTGTTTGTTCATTCTTTTGTATTACAATTTATTTACTAATACCACTACCACTGGCAGCTTTAACCGGAATTCGCGCAGATCATTGTATTGATTTGAAAGTATTTTGACTCTAACTGTACATTTTTTTGTTGTTGAATTAGGTAATATAATAATACTTTTTATTATTTTGAAATGATTTTAATGGAAAAAGTTGTATTTTTAGTTTTATAGTGGACTTATGACATTAGCTCCTTTGAATAGTGGATGTATGACATTTTCTCATTAAGTGCAGCACACGCTGATGACTTGACCTGACCATGTAAATTGATGGACTTGCGATAATTTCTTATTCAAATCTATGATTCAAATTGACAATTATCGGAGTTAAAATGACCTTTAATAATAGAAAACTGTTAGTCTCTGCGCTACAGTTTCTTTAGTAGGTAGGTTAGTCGTTTGTTAACGAGATGGTGTCAATATTAATGTGGTGTCAAAATCTCAATTTTGACAAAAAGTGGATTTACAACATTTGCGAATTAGGGCAACGCTATTTATAAATTACACATATAAAGTTTGTGAATTGAGATTCAATTTTACGAAATTTCGACAATTTCAGAGATATTTTTCCTCTACTGCTTTCACCACAAATACATTTACTGCTGCGTGAGGTAATACACAATTACGCAAAGAAAATCGTTCCTCCTATAGAATGTGTGGCAGGTATTGAATCAAGGGGTTTTCTAATTGGACCAGTTTTGGCATTAGACTTGCAAGTACCATTTGTACCTATTCGTAAAAAGGGAAAGCTTCCAGGAAAACTTCATACTGTTAAGTACTCACTGGAGTATGGAGAAGTAAGTTAAGTTTATAGCGAATGCGTTTTATAATTAACTTTGATTTTCTAACAAAGGATAAACTAGAAATACAACAAGCTAGTGTCAAGGGAAACATGCGAGTTCTTTTAGTAGATGATTTAATTGCAACGGGAGGTAGTTTGCAGGCTGCTTGTGAACTAATTACAAAATGCGGAGCAGAAGTTGCATTGTGCCTTGTAATCATAGAGTTAGTGAATCTTGCAGGAAAATCAAATGTATCGAAACCTGTACATTCCCTTATACAATATTAACACTTAAAACTTAATAGTTTTGTAAATTTAAACATTTATACGAGCCCATCGTCAGTGAAGCTCGTATCCCTTTGAATGAATTTTTTATATATAAAACGATTACGGAAATTTGCGAAGGTCAATAGCAAAGATCGTAATCAGAAGATGATCGCAAGGTAGCTCAAGGAGTCTTGCCACAAGCAGAAGCAGGTTACTCCTTGACAGGCTCAGGTTAAAGGAGTGTTTGTCTGAGCTTTGATAAACGTTATATTGTAGTTTCGTCTACATGCACGCAGTTTGCAATTGTACCATTGGCTCGGGTAGTTTTGCATGTTTCTGGCAAATCGCTTGCTTGTAGACAAAACTGCAATATAATGTTTATCAATGCTCAGACAAACACTCCTTCAACCTGAGCCTGACCAAAGAATAATCTGCTTCTGGCAAGTTTCGTTGAGCTATCTTGCGGTCGTTTTCTGATTATGATATTTGCTATTGACTTTCGCAAATTTCCGTAAATCGTTTTATCTACATACTGAGTCCAAGAAAACGCCTACGCGAATAGCGTCGGTGTTTATTGTCGGATTTCAGCGGTCAAAAAATCAAATGAAATGGCAGAAAAAACTCTACAATATACCTGGTCTTGGATTTTAATATATTTAATATAGAGTGGTTTTTTAAATCCGATGTCAAGTTGGCTGTGAAACATTCGTTGTTCTATACACAATGAATAGAACAACGAATGTTTTACAGCCAACTTGACGTCGGATTTAAAAAACCACTCGTTACAACTGCATGACAGCTGTCAACTTTTGTTTTTTAAACGTAACGTAAAGCCCCCCATACACCTGCGAACAAATTGCGCAACAGAGGCTGTCGTGCAAACATTTGTATAGTGTATGGTGTTGTTTGACGTGCTGTGCAACTAGTTGCAGAAATTCAAAGTTGTTTGAAATTAATTGCACAACGAGTGGCGTTGTGCAACTATTACGTCGTATATGGGCTTTGTACGACACATTGTGCAGTAATTTTTTAATGAGTTTATTGATTTATACCGTCGTCAGACGGCATGTTTCCGTAGGTACACGACAAAAGCAACTGGAGTTTGCACAATATTGCGTATAGTGTATGGGTGACCTTGTTTGCAGAACAACTTGTGCAACGTCAGTTTGCGCAATTTGTTCGCAGGTGTATGGGGGGCTTAATGGTAAACATGGTCTGTAAACTATAACGGTTGCCTCATCCGTGCTGTAACCAACAGCAACACACAACGTCACCGATAGACCTTACTCACCATTTCCATGGTTACTAAAGTTAAAGTTATAAGTTGCCTGGTAAATTTCAGTCAATGATAATAAGTACGGTAAAATGTCACTCACAATCAGATGGGCAATTTAAATCTATCTATTCACGGTCCTTTTTTATACGAATAATCGATGTTAGATTGACTTTTGTGTTATTGTCACAACGATGTACGACGAAAATCTTTTTGTTTACTATTAGTATGTACAAGTTCAGATTGCACACCGGATTCCAGGAATTTTCTCTAACTGTCAGAAGATTTGTACTAAAACGAATTTTTAAACCATATTACTATTTATCTTTTATTAATAAGAGTAAAGACTAGTCTACGGTTGCCCGGGACTGAGAACGTACACAGTAAAAATAACTAGGGTTGTAAAATGTCCGGACATTTATTTTTTGGACAGGACACGAATTTAAATGTCAGACACTGTCCTGACACTTATGACATTTAAAATTTCATAATGAAAATCAACTTCGAATTTTTTTAATGCAAATAAAGAACTTTTTCAAAAATATGCCGTTCCTATATTGTACTTTTAGCAAACAGAATGAATATTCGAAAAACAAATATTATAAAAATATTATTGCATACAAATTGTAACTACCATTTGCTAGCACCTTGTCACATTTGACGTTGTTACAAAGTTAAGCGCGAAAAGGTAAAACAAACGCGCGAATTTTTAAAATTAATGCGGATTCACATGTCACGGACAGTATCCATGACACTTTGATGACAAATAGTATTTGTCCTGTCCAGACAATTGTCATTTTTGACATTTGTCCGAAAGACATTTACACTCACTCACAACCCTAAAAATAACGATAAAATATTGTCAATTATGACTAGTTGCATCAAACATTTATGCTCAACTTAACTTTATGCGTCACTTTAGACTTAAAATATGACCAATGCCCGATTTCTTCATCGCCTTATCTTGAGGTTAAATTTATCTATCAGTTAGAATGTGACACATAGTATGTGTACGGCCAACTTTTGGGACAACTGTACGTCACATTCCAACTGTTAGATAAATTAACCTTAGGTTACACATGGTGAAGAAATCGGCCATTACACAATGTTGAGTAATCTCAAATTTAAGCTCGGCTTAAGAGTTTGGTGCAACTGACCATTCAAGTGCTTCACCTTCAACAGATATGATTTTTAGTGTCATTACTGTCATCTTGCCTTTGACAACGATTAAAACTGCATTTAACTTCAACAAGCAGGCTTTGACTGGTCTACAGCTGACGTCACAAACGCTACCCTACACTCCACCCGTCCCTCGTCCAACACTGCGGACCGTGAATAGTAACGAATAGTAACGGGTTTTCAATTAAAAAACTTCTCGCAGTGTGCTACGAAACGACAAAGACCGAAAAAGACATGTTTTAGCTTATAACGTTATAACACGTTTGACTTGTCAACTGACAGATATATTTTGGCGATGTAAAAATTTAATTTCTGTCGTACTGTCCTGCGAAATAGTTTTCATGTTAAAGCAGAAATCGTTTATGTTTAAATCCTATTTTCATAATGAACATTTTCGCATCTTTTATAAATACAACATTTGAAATATCTAAAGAACCTTCTTTCTTCAAAAGTGAGGTTATATTTCCCTATTGTGTCACATGCTCAGATATAGGTTTTCGACATCATATTTTTCCATGGCATGCTAGAGAAGTTTTTTTATTTGAAATTTATTTATTTCTTTTTATTTTTTTCTATTTGAAATATAAGTGTTTATTGCAGCACATCATTGAACGCAGAAAAAAAAGTTATTCGAAATTTATTACTGTAAGTATACCATTACACTTAAAAAAAAAGTTGACAGCTGTTTTAAATGTATTGAGAATGCAAGAAAGGGTACATTGTACTGTTTTTCCTGCCTTTTCATTTGATTTTCTGACCGCTCAAATCCGACAATAAACTCCGCGACGCTATTCGCGTAGGCGTTTTTTTGGACTCGGCCTGTATAAATTAAAAATTCATTCAAAGGGGTACGAACTTCGCTCACGTTGGGCTCATACATAATTCAAAATTGTACCGGGTGTCCCACGCCATGTGTTCACCCTTCTAGAATTTTTATTTTTTTAATCCACTTACATTAAATTTGAAAAGGATAAATTAAACAAAAAAAATGAATTTTCTGTCGTACTATCGAGCACTGTAAGACTTCCGGTTTCGCCGGAAGTGATGTCAACTTTCTTATTTTAATTGGAACTTCGTATATACAATCTTTACATATTTCGAATCTGCAGTTCATTGCGAGTTCGAATATATATCATTAGATTATTTTGGTTTCCATGACAATGAAAAAGAAAACTCTTGTTTTTCATTTTACAAAGCTATGAATCGTGTATTTTCAATTTTCATTTTAATGCTCTCAAGTAATTCTAGAAAATTACTGCTTTATTCACTACTGTATATGTATATTTTCATTTTTAACATTTTTACAGAATTTCAAATTTTTAGTGGGTCGTAAGTAACTAATTTTGTTTAAGAAAGTTTACATCACTTCCTGCGAAAGCGGAGTAGTATCTCGAAAAATTTCTTTTTTTTTGTTTCATTTCTTCTATCCAAATTTGAAGTAAATCGATTAAAATATAACCATTCTGGAAGGGTGAACACATGACGTGGGTCACTCGGTATATTCACGGCCATTCAAAGTTGTCTCCCGATATCTTCAAGGTGAAATGAAAATAAAAAAAAGAAAGTCACCTTTTTATATAATTTTTTTTCTCAAAAGTGAATAACAAGAAAGTTATAAACCCTGAAAAAGAGGTGAAAAACTAATATCTAAAATAACTAATAACCAAGGATCATATTTGAGACCACTTACTGGCCACGCACTTCTAACTTGACTGTACTCGGCCGTCCCCACCTTGTCTAAGGCAGCAGCGCAATCGGCAATCGATCCGTCTACTCTTCGATCTATTGTTCCTGTGTACACTCTGAATAGCAAGTTTTCGTATTTTCTCCGCAGGAAGTGACCCCAAATATGATCCCTGCTAATAACTAAAAACTATCAAACTAATATTTTAAACTCAGATATCAGGCACCTAACTGCGCATTTACGCACGTATTTTTTAGATCATCCCTCCCTTCTTTTTAAAGGTTTAAGGGGTGACTTTTTAGTACTTTATTCCTAATTTTTTATCTTTTACATATTTCTTCAAAAATTTGTATAGAAAGTATTCTTTAGGTTATTTGGCACAAAATGGTTCTATTGTTGCGTTTCGATAAACCGAACCATTCTCGAGTAATTGAGGTTTAAAAGTTAGCATACATCAATTGCATTTTGTCACTATAGAATACCGAAAGTTACCCCCTCAAACTATCCCTTAAAAACGAGAAACAAATACGTTTTAAATACCCGGTTAGGTGCCTTATACCTGAATATGAAATATTAGTTTGATAATTTAAAGAGTCCACAAAAAAAAACGATATGTTTCAATCCTCTTTCAGGGGATTATTACTCCTTTATTATTCACTTTTGGAAAAATATTTATATAAAAAGGTGACCTTATCTTTTGATGTTCCATTCACTTTGAAAATACCGGGAAATAATTTTGGATCACCGTGTATAATTAACAAATCTTGTTATATACATTCTATTTTTGTACTATTGTTAGTAAATAAATTTAGTATTGTAAAGAAACGGGTAGACAATAAGCAAAACATGCATTCCAAATGTAAAAAATATGTCGCATTCCATTATTTTAGTTATTATATAAATAAATATTTTTAATATACATAACTAGTTTTTGGTTATTAAGAGATATGTTTTGGAGTTACGAAAGTTCAAAATTTTACATTTACACATTTTTATGTATTGAACGTATTAAAAGTTGTAGGGCCGGTCTTTCCATCTCTTCATAAACTGACTAGTAGTTATTCGGCGAATAATTACCATGGAAACAATTCATAAAATATCAAACAACCTTTCAAAAAAATCAAGTTATTCGCCGAATAACTTTAATGGGCAGATGGAAAGACCGGGCCGGGTGAGCAATCAGCTTGTAATAAACTCGACTGTTCATTTCTTTTGCTTCTATGAAATTAATGCCTTTTTTAATTGTTTATACTGGAAAAAACAAAAAATCAAACAGTTCTTAAAATCTCTAGGTTTTAAAATTTCGTTGAAATCCACTGCTAACTTTTATATTTTTAAACATAGAAATTCGGTTAAATTAGCAAAGATTCTCTAATTTTTATGCTGATTCTGAATTTTTAATCCAAAAACAATTACACTGCTAGTCTTCAAAATATTTGTACAACTGTATTTTTTTTAATAGCAACGTAATAATTTTCTGATTTCTTTCTCTTTGCAGCGGTAGCAATTTTTTTTTTTTTTAGTTTACAAAATAACGATATAATTTTAAAAAAATCATTTTCAAATAAGAAGACCATGTGTGTGTTTAAAAATGAAATTACCTAAATAACCGACAAATGATATCTATCTAATGTTCATGTAAGCAACAAAAAATGAAGAAAGCATCATCTTTAGCAATTTCCTTTGAATTTTTATTAATTAAACCGAGCAATATTCCACACCGCATACCAAAATTTCTTGAATTTGTATACAAAGTAGTAAGATAATTAAAAAAAATATCTACATGAGTAGGCCATGTTCAAAATCAAGTTGTTAAAATAACTGACTAATGATTTATATCTACGCAAAATAAGTGAAAAAAAGCAATTATCGTTAGCAATTTCCTCTCAGTTTATTTATATTAATTAAAATGAACAATATTATTAAATCACAAAATCTTTTAAGCGGACACTAAATCGCCCACTATACACTTTACGTTTCGCAGTCGTTCGACAGCTTCCTCAGAAGTGAAAAATATGTTATTTTGACAACATATTTTTCACTTCTGTCATGGGACAAGAACCAACTGTTAATATTATTGAAGAAAATCAAGCCATTAAAAAATAGGTATACATATTTTCAAATGATTAGGCTACGTTAATGGCGGATAGAATATATTCAACTAATGTTTATTTGGCAAAAGACGATTTGGGAATCTTTCAATACAAATAACATGCCTTTTTTAAAATTCCTCCTCGTAGTTGGCCATGAATTGTTAATTGTGAACCAGCTTCAATCGATTTGATGTTTGAAAATGAAATAACATGACCCAAATTTTATTAAGTTAAGAAAACGTTCTGATATGGTTCTCTTGCCAGAACATTAAACTTTTATGATCGAATCTTATTTTCGAAATGACCGTCAAATTGAAGGCAAATTGCATTATTCTATTCAGGACTGCTTCCATATGAGCTTTCTTAAAAATATCCGAATGTTTCGCTTCCTTATGACAAATTTCGCACATCTTTGAATTATGGTGATTAAGCTTTTTCGATAGACAGGTTTTATTTTACGCTAATAGAGCAGTGGACGTCCCACAAAAAGGAAGTAAGGAAAACGTAAGGGAACATGTGCATGAATCGCAAAGTCAAATAATGGGAATTAACAATAATCCTCGGATGCTCTTCAACGTCAGCAAATGAATTTTACGTAGAATCCAAGCCCGTTGCGATGAAATTGGTGGATATTTTGATTACCTATTATGATTTTACTTTGAATTGTGAATAAAATTTGTTAGTAAAGTTTTTTTTTTAATTAAGTCATTTCCTTCGATAAACGTGAGGTTATGATATACGTCAGTTTCAAGCAAGGCTAGTTCACAACTGAGAATTCACAGCTAACCACGAGGAGAAATTTACAAAAAGGCACCTTACAACGTACCATCGTGATCATAAAAATCGACTACAGCGAAATGAAATCGATACTTCCATTTTTCAAAAAATTTAGTTGTGTAACATTAGGTTTGACACCATTTGTCATGTATTTGTCAACTTATAAAATCTCATCCATCTCATTCGATTCCAAAGAAATAAATATTCTCTATGATTACTAATAAAAAGTGAGCAAATAAAAGTCAGATTAGAGTAGGCGGTGCAAAGAAAATGTATGTCTGTGATTAACTGAATTAATTAATGTAATACATTCATGGACTGCCAAATTTATTGACTTTTCATTTAATCACAGACATACGTTTTCTTTGCACCGCCTGCCCTAATCTGATTTTTAGTTGCTCACAGGTTACTAACAGCAAATTCAGTTGCAATTGCTCGAATACTGATTCCGTCTTGCAATCGCGTTTGAATTATTGCGTTGTGAATTGCTTTTCATTGGGGTATTTTTATTTAATTTGTCAGAATAATATTAATATCACAAAATCTTCTAAGCGGACACTAAATCGCGCAAATATACACTTTACGTTTCGCAGTCGTTCGACTGCTTCGTCAGAAGTCGAACGACTGCGAAACGTAAAGTGTATATTTGCGCGATTTAGTGTCCGCTTAGAAGATTTTGTGATACAAATTTCATCGGACAAGAACCAACTGTAAAAATAATATTAATGTCAAAATGACAGATGTTCATTTTAAAGCACGCTTCAATTAACTAAAATTTCGAGTGTAGTCGGTTTTTCTGATTACGATGGTACCTACAACCTAAGCTATGAGATGGAATATTGTTCATTCTTATTAGTAAGAAGTGATCAAATGAATTAGAGTGGTCGATGCAACAAAACACGCATGTGTGGATTTACTTCATCGAACGTTCCTCCAGTCACTTTGACGTTTCTACAAAGCAAGAAAACAGTTCTATTTAAAAAAAAATTAAAGCAGATGCGTAAAATGACGAGTGCCTGCTGCATCAAGAAATGATTGAACTCTTATGAATAATTGCGTGACTAACGTTAAACAACATTTCCGGAGTGTTTGTGTTACAATTGATTGATAAATAATTAGCTGAGCTCGGAACTTTTCCGACAATCTTAAAAAGTACCTAATATCTGCTAATACGATTTTTTGCGAAGATGCGGCAATCGAGTGTACACGTTATTTCTAATAAAATACACGACTACGGTTAAATTTTTGCCGATTTTTATAAATACCAGTATCAATTACTAGATAACGATTACAAGAAAAAAATGACTAATGCAGACCAGTGGAAGTGATGCCCCCAATCAATCGAAATATACGTAACATATTGCAGTGCGATTGTTTTAAACCTCGGCGCAAAAAAGAAATGAGTTCACATCAGATTTCATGAGCGGGAAGATATTAAATCGGTTTAGATTTTAATTCATTCATAGATATCATTTGTCAATTATGTAAACAACTTGATTTTATACATGAACATGGCCTACTCATTTGATAATATATTTTTAAAGTTATTTCGTTATTTTGAAAGCAAATTTAAGAAGTTTTGATATCGCTGTAAAGAGAAAAATAATCTTTACCGAATGAGTTACAAAAATTACTACACTGCTATTGCTATTAAAAAAAAAACGAAATTTAGAATCGGAATGAGAATCTTTGCTAACTTCTCCGAATTTCTGTTTTTAAAAATAAAAAAGTTTGCGTTGTTGAGCGGTTCCAATTGAACACCCGGTATACAGTGTGTTTTTTAATGATTGAGGGTATTTTGTATTTGGCGCCATAGTTTTTAATGTATTTCACTTTTTAAATGTGGCTACGATTAATAAATATTGATTATTATTGTTAAATTTCAGTCGACATATATTTTGTTCTTTTTTTTGCAAGTACATTTTTGATGTTTTATTTCTTTTTATTTTACTATTACTATTCTTATATCAGAAGAAAAATGATAAAGGTGAGTGACAGAACCGAGTGTTGCCAACGTAATAATAGTTTAATATGGCGAGTGGGCGAGTTACTATGCCGCCCGCTCTACCACTCGACTCGGCTGATAATCGCCCGTTTACTCAACTTTTTACACGAGTCGAGTAACACATGCTTATTCACACTCACCTTTCTATTACACCGTTTACTTGACTAATGTAAACTAGTTTAGGACCGTTTTCATAATAGAACTTTAAATTTAAAGTGACTTTAACCTATAAAAATACATTAGGGCCAGTTTCATAATGGGATTTAAAAGAGACTTTAAAATTAAAGTCACATTCAGATGTGTAAACAAATGTGTTTTCATATTTGTTTTGACATCTCAAAGTGACTTTAAATTTAGTCTGCTTTAAATTCCATTATGAAACTGGCCCTTAGGGCCGTTTTCATAATAGTGCTAAAGGAGACTTTAATTTAAAGTCACTTTAAGCATAGGAAAACTAATGTATTTTTATAGGTTAAAGTCACTTTAAATTTAAAGTTCGATTATGAAAACGGCCCTTAGTTTTCCTATGCTTAAAGGAGACTTTAATTTAAAGTCAGTTTAAGCATAGGAAAACTAATGTGTTTTTATAGGTTAAAGTCACTTTAAAGCCATATTTTCGCGATGCAGCGGTTTGAAGCAGTTTCGATTGTTTTAAAACATTTACATTTTCGCGTTGAAACGGTGACGTCAAATGATGAATGTTTTAAACCGCATTCATTCTGTTTTGAAACGTTCTGTGGTGATATTGGTGTGGGGCTTGACATCTCTGATATATTTTTTTTATCAACATCTCAACATCCATTTTTTCAGGGCAGTTTAATTTGAAGAAAAAACTACTTTATGTAATGTTTTATACAGTGCAAATAACAGCTGACATTGATAGATTGAACGTTCAAAACATTGCGTTTTCGCGACTCTTTCAAATGGTGACGTCAGAAACTAATACTGTTCAAATTATTCCATGAATTGCTTTCAACGCGAAAATATACCTTAAATTTAAAGTTCTGTTATGAAAACGGCCCTTAGATTTACATTGGCTTAATGAATAGCAGTACTTTATCTATCTAGGGACTTTAGAAAATATGATTTAAACGATCAAAACAAAGTGACACCCAACCCCTGGGTGTCACACTGCAAAATTGGGTGCGCATGGAATTTGGGTGCCAGAACGACAAAAATTGTATAATATAAAAATGTATAATACTGTAACAAATTTTATTTTCGTATAAATAGATAAAGAAAATACAAAAACAAGGAAATCAGTCTACTATTTGAGCACATATCAAATAGAACTACAATATTCTTTCCATTTAAAATAAAAAGAATGTATAGTATAGGAATAAATATGAAAGTGAAAAACTTTGAGACAGTAGCGCAAGATCCGAATTAATTTTGTAATTTTGTTTCCTAACTAGCAGGGAACTTCTTTCTGTGAGGTCAAACTGTCATTATTCAACTGTGATCCCTCCACGCATTTCCACAAGCCGTATGTCTTACCAATCGTTGTTTGCCATAATCGTAGAGTCCCATCCTCAGAGCCTGATGCATATAATTCACCGTCAGGGGAAAACCGGACGCAATGAACGGGGCCGAAATGACCCTTGAATGATTCTAAAAATCAAATATTTAATTCCAGTCCTGTTTATAGCTTGTTTTTAAACTAGGAGTAAAGATGCTTTTACACGAGACAATTTAAATTGCGCGCGACAGTCAGTTTTTTTTTTTATAAAGTTGATATTTCACAAATTAACAACAAATTTTCCAAAATTGCCATTGCAATGTTAGGTTCAGAGATATTCTCTGCAATGCAATGAAAGTTTCCACAGTTGATCAAAATTTCGCTGCAATTATTTATTCCAGGCAATGAAAATTACGAACTCTACAGCGGCCTTAAACACGTAATATAAAAATTGCTGGAGACAATTTTTTGAGTTGCACAACTCAAAAAAACGGCATAATAATGAAACGAGAGAGCTTTTGTCGGGCAAATTTTAAATTACTCCTCCTAGTTAAAAAACGGCCTATAAGAAAAGAAGCTTTACCTATTTCGTTGCCAGTTGTGTAATCAAACTTGTACACTTTGAGATCATCGCCTCCAGCAACAAAGATTGTTTTATCGTGGTGGAGGGAGGCAGAATTCACTGTTGTGGGAACTGAAAATTCTCTTATTTTATTCAGGGAATCGGCGTCTAGGAACGTTACATTATTGGCGTGTGTTATCGTCAATACTGTGCCATCTCGTGATACTTCCAGGCTGTTTGGAATCGCTGGGAAGTCTAATTTTTGAATTTCCTAAAAAAAAAGAATATCTTGCTTATGAATGAGCAAAAATTATCAGTGAGAATCAAAAACAGTATGACGATAACTACTTCCTTGAAAGTACAGACGAAAAACTAAAATTCTATTTTCTAAACTGAGGCTTTCCATTAGAATTACCAGGCAAAACGAAAAGATACCTGATAAATAAGAATAATAAATGATGACTTTGACCTTGTAAGCTAATCTAAAGTTATCTGAATATTAAAATGCAACTTAAATAAAAAATTAATTAAAACTAGAACTAGACTGATAGACTATTCCAACGTTTTAAAGGAAGAATTAAGTCTGAAACAAAAGTGTCAAAAGTAAAATAGATTGTGATGGGCTGGATTTGATCTTGCAACCTTATGGTTACGAAATTTGAACTTAAACGCTTTGACCACGAGAATTATTAATTGTGGTTGTTAAAATATGCTATTAAGTATAAATTAATTAATTAATTAATCAATTTATAAATAATTCATACTTAAAATATCATAAGTTTAATACCAAAATGCTTTAAAAAATCAGATTACGACCTACAAATTGACATGAATTTATTTACTCAGGCAGATAAAATAAAATAAATTCTGTTTTCCCATGTTAAACCCCTATGTCTCATTGTTGACAACCGGTGTAATGTCGCTGATAGGACTTTCTGGTGGCAACAATATTACATCTGACACTGATTGCGTTTGTCAAGAAAATATATTTTTTTAAATGTTCTTCGTTATCTGTCAAAATAAATATTACATGTGTTATATCATTGTAAAGAGGTGTTACATCATTGTAAAGAGGAAAAAAGAGCACATTCAATTATTCCAAAGCCTACTTGACGGTTCATAAGAAAAATTGAAGTTGGGAGCGAAAACTTGAAAAGTACTACCCTAATACTTAGGAATAATTCTTCCCATTTAACCGAATTCGTATCTCTCATAATAATATAATAATAATAATATTTATATCCTTACAATATTAGAATGCATTAGTTTATTCAAAAAAATTTAAATTGCTCTTTTCCTTCTAACGAATACTTATGTAAAAAAATATGAAATAAAGCTCAAGAATGAAAATATAATAACATAAATATTACACTGTAAAACTGATGTCCATCAGTTCCATTTTATTCCACATAAAGATTTCATTTTCATTTTCAATATAGCTATGTAACCAGAAACAACGTTTACAAACGATAAAGGAAACTTTGTGAAAACATAAAATAAAAAAACAACTTTTGACCCTGATTTGATTATCTGTGAGACTTAAATGTGTCCTATATGTAGGACGCCGGGCATAACTTTCGTATAGACAACAGTTACACGTCTGGGCGCTCGGACGAAAATTTGTGTTTTGCGAAATAATATAATGAAAAAATATACAGAGTGTATACGAATTCGACTGGCAAACTTCCAAGGTACATTTTTTTATTTAAAGGTGTACCTAAATTGTTTATGTACTTTAATATATCTTCCTTCATTTAGAAGTTACAACCTATTATTTTGTTTTTGTTTCCTAATCTGGCATTGAAGTCACTGAATGAATTTTGTTTACATTTCAAACTAAAGTTCACTGGCATCTAAGAAGCTCTAAAGTTTTCAAAGAAAACAGGCCATAATTTATTACTAACTTTGCAGCACTAGCAGATGAAGTTTACATGATTTTTTTAAATATTAATAAAAGAATTAATGAAAAATTCATGATAGTTTATTGAAAATGTTTTGTCTTGTACAGACTTTATTCTTCATATAAAGCCCAATGCTATCTAACTTTTTATGCTTCAGATTAGGAGAATGTGCACTAGAAATTTGTAGGTCGAATTTGTATACACCCAGTAGATATATTTATTGTGCAAGAAAGAAAATACAAGATTCCGCAAAAGTATCGAATGCATTACTAGTGATGTAAAAATACGGCATTTTAAAATATTTTGTACAGCCCTAGGTGTATTTTATGATAAAATACGGTACAATACGTGTATAGCTGTACAAAATATTTTAAAATACTGTATTTTTACATCACTACGTATTACTGTCGGCTACACCGATTTTTAAAATTTTTTAACAACTCTTGCCATGTGATCTGGGCGGCCTGTCTTAACTTAAGTGAAAAATACGTCATTGCACTCTTTTATGTTTATTTACAGTAAAGCTACGTCACGCCATCCAAATTCCATGGCAAGAGTTGATAACGGTATAATCCGCCCAGATGTGTATCTTTATTGACTACATGACCGAGTGTTCGAACGTGTAGTCAATAAACATTACTTATACATCCGGATGCTGACATTCCCTTAAAAAGTGTATCATATTACATTATCAATACAGTTACAGACACTTAATAAATATGATTTATTGTTGTTAGTTGCAAAAAATATGTATACTATAACCAAATTTCAAATTATTATATCACCATTTTAATTTTATTCTTACTTTGCCAGAAGATCTATCCCACACTCGCAGAGTCTTATCGTCAGCACAAGAAACCAGACATCGATCGTTCCTGAAGAATATCACATGTCTTATACCGGAAATATGTCCAGATAAAACATCTGGACCTGTTAAGAAAACAATTGAATTATTATGGTAGTAGGTAAATCAAAAATTGCTCGCTCACTTGCTTCAGGTTTGCATAAATCAAAAATTTTGACAAGCCTCTCATTACTCCCGGTTCCCAAAAACTTATTATCTTTGGAAAAGTTAACGCTCTTCACGATGTGATTATGCTGAAATGACTGAAGCTCCTCTCCTGTTATAGCATCCCAGACTTTCCCTGTGAAATCAGCAGCTCCGCTCGCAGCCCTGGTAGCATCTGCATTCAAAGCGACACCCCATACAGCACCTTTGTGCCCCTCGAATGTGCCAATCCAATCTCCGGTATCTCCCTGACGCAGCATGGGCTTTCCATCTAACCAAAGAAAAGAAATTTCACTTTTGCGACCTAGTATAAACAGGAAGACCAAAAGTGATGACCTTACACGTCGAGACAATCAAAGGCCAGACCGAGCTTTCTGGTTAAAACCAGGCCAAGGCAATGGCTGAAGGCGCTGGTTTAAGGTTACGGACTGTAGATCATCAGATGAAACTCACCTTTGCACGCCGAAATTAAGAAATAACCGCTCTCTGTCACCGAACTGAAATCTAAATGCACGACAGGCCGGGTATGTCCACTGCAAGTTAATGGAGTTTGTCTCAAATTTGCCATTTTCTTCAACGCTGTACAATATAACACATCGATCCAGTTCGACGTCGAACCTGCGGTCGAACTGAACTCACGGAATTTTGACGGATTACTACGCAGAATGTAAGGTGAATTGACGCATGCGTACCTACTTGATACTTGGTTGACGGCCTGAGCAAATGATCTAATCATTAAAATTGCTATTAATAAGTAACAGGAAATGCAAATTTCAAATAGCGTTTTCTGCTGGCATGAACTGAGTGCGCACTGTTTTGAATGTTCGACTTTTGTGCAAGTTGTCACTCATTTCAACTGCACCCCATTTATACAGGATGCTTGAGAACAGGTGAAAAAAAAGAAATCTCATGTATAGTCCATTCACAAAACTCTTAAATACATTACTACTTATCAAATACACTCCAAATTTTCAATATGAAAATGTAAACGTCACCGGGAGTTTTGTGAATGGACTATACATGAGATTTCTTTTTTTTTCACCTGTTATCAAGCATCCTGTATAAATGGGGTGCAGTTGAAATGAGTGACAACTTGCACAAAAGTCGAACATTGACTCTTAAATACATTACTACTTATCAAATACACTCCAAATTTTCAATATGAAAATGTAAACGTCACCGGGAGTTTTGTGAATGGATTATACTATCGCGGCCTTATAATTTCGCACGATTTAATTGTCCGCTGTAAATATGCCTTCATTTGACGGCTTGTCAAAAATAATCAATTTAAACGTCAGATTTCAAATGTAATGTTAAAGTTGTAGCAACACCATGCAAATCACGTGCTTTCTGAAGGAGAGAAGGGTTTTGCAATCACAAAATTAGAAGATGGTTGTTCTAATACTCTATTATCTTGCTGTTCTTAAAATGTAACCAAACAATCTGACTTTTGGCTAAATGTCTTTAGTGTCAAAATTGAGGAAAGAGCCTATAATTTAGAGAAATTCTGCCTTCTTGATAAAGAATCTTGCGAAATTTTAAGGCCCCGATAGTACAGTAGCGGACAATAATATCCGGGCAAGCCATTTGCACAATGTAAACCTCACTTAATACTTTTGACGTTTAATGCATGTCACTAGTAATTCTGACGTTTAATTCAAATTTTATTTATTTATTTTGACAGATATATAACCTCAATAAAAGCCTGATTTACCAAATTTGTCGAAATATGCACATGTCAAATTCTTGCCCGGATTTTATTGTCCGCTACTGTACATAATAAGCTGCGTTTCTTTTGCCACAAATTTTACCTCAGATCACTTAAACGTCATTTCCGTTAACACGAACGGATATTTCAATCTAGCAACTAATGGGAATGCTCGAGCGGCAAGGTGGAAGGTTGAAATCTCAATTCAAACTCACTTGTTCATGCTAGCGGAAATGACGTTTATCTGATCTGAGGTGAGATTTGTAGTAAAAGCAAAGCACCTAAATCTCATTCGGTGTTTTCGAAAACCATGATCTCGGATCAGATCGATCAGTCGGATTAATTCCAGATCACACACAATTAATGTGAGTAGGGTTACCATTCGTCCGGCAAAAGGAGGACATGTCTTATTTTTGTACTCAAAATTTTATGTCTGGCTGGCTTTTTTTGCCGTCCGGGTTTTTGAAATGTCCAAATACAAATGATTTAATGTCTATTTTCCGTTTCTTCAACAAGAACTGCACGTGTTGTAACAGGCAAACTAGTAACAAAGGACAAAGTACTCTGTACTTGACGAGCGGAGAAGGTGAATGTGAAGTGGGCTTGAGGTTTTAAACCCCTGTTGTGTGAATGTTTCCTAACCGCAACGTGCCCAACTCTTAGGCGAGCACCACACCTGTGACTTCGCCGCGCGGCATCGCCGCAAGTTTTGTTTTCTATGTTCTCTTATGTGAGATATCAAACCAGCGATGTAACCACTAGTATGACATGACACATAAGAAACCATAGAAAGCAAAATTTTTGCAACGCGGCCGCAGCGGCTGTGGCAGCGGAGCTGTCGCGTGTGTGGCGCCCACTTCAAACATCCCGAACCAATGCTGACATGCGCAGTAAAAATTTAATTTTGTTAAATTTAATTAGTTAAATACATCTTCTTTATGACATGTTTGCTATTTATTTGTTTCTTTTTGTTTCGTACCCTGCATACCAACGTCATAGATTTGATTGAAACATTAGTGGGACCGAATTTTAATAATTTTAAAAATGTCCTCCTTTTTCTTGCAAAGTCCTTTTTGTCATGAAATGTTATGAAATGTCATGAAATGTTTGAAATTTATAGTTTATATAATATTATATGATAAATAGACAAAAATTTTATGTTTATTTTTTAATAAAAGTATGTTTTCACAAATTTCACGTTCTCTACTTAATTTACCTCTTGATTTTCAACAAATCGAATAGGATGTGAATTTTAGTCATGCAATGGAGAATGGAATTTGGCGATTTTGGC
The DNA here is from genome assembly GCA_033060865.1 of Dorcus hopei. NCBI lineage: Eukaryota > Metazoa > Arthropoda > Insecta > Coleoptera > Lucanidae > Dorcus > Dorcus hopei. The sequence goes on from CM065418.1 coordinate 14,040,993, forward strand.
CGACCTTTTCTGATGTAATTGGCGATTTCGAGCAAACAAAAACTGGCAACACTGATTCTGACAGCGTGACAGTGACAGCTGGTTAATTTAGCAGAAGTTTCTGGTTTCTGCTGCTGGGCGTTCTTACACACATAAAAGATAACATATTTTAACAATTTATCAAAATGAAGACACGTTTTAATACTTACGACATAGTTTGTTGCATTACCGAATTACAAAAGTAAGCTGCATAACCTAACTAATTTTAATTTTTTATAGAAATGCAAATCCTGAATCTTGTGATATTTTAGATTCATTGGTATGCGAGTTAATAACATTTATGACATAGATAACAAAACGTATTTAATCAGACTCCAGCGTGGTGAAGAGAAAAGCATTTTGCTGTTAGAATCTGGCAATCGTGTGCACACAACTGGATTCGAATGGCCCAAAAATGTCGCCCCTTCAGGTTTTAGCATGAAGGTAGAAATTTTTAATTGATTCGCCCCCGCTTTTCATCTTTTTATATTTATAGATGCGGAAACATCTGAAAAATAAAAGATTAGAACGTTTGATACAATTAGGCTCTGACAGAGTCATAGACATCCAGTTTGGTTCTGGAGAAGCTGCATACCACATCATCTTAGAGTTGTATGATCGAGGCAATGTGATTTTAACGGACCGTGATTTGGTTATTTTGTATGTTTTGAGACCACATACTGAAGGCGATCGATTTAAGTTTGCAGTTAAAGAAAAATATCCAACAAATAGAATTCGTGACAGTGGCCCTCCAAACTTGGAAGATTTACAGAATTTATTGCAAAATGCTAAAGAGGGAGAGCAGTTAAAAAAGATTATAATGCCGCACTTAGGTAAGTAGTATCACAATAAAATTATTCATAGTGATATAAGCATAGATATTTAGATTGGATATTGTGTGGCAATGCAAGTGCATAGGAAACGAATGATCCCATCATTAAAAAGAGATAGATTAATACAATTACCGCGTGGCTCTGGCAAAAAATCGAATAACTTGCATGGCCGAGATAAGAAATGTTAAATTTTTTAATTAATTTAATTAATATAATCGTCTTCGCTACTATGTAGAACTAATATTGTTTCCGTCAGTAATCCATATAAAACGCTTTTTCTTTTGCCGTAAATCGGCTAATCAGCTGATTTTGGGAAAGCATCCTTTTCTAATATTAGAGTCATTAGGCTAGCGTACACGATATCCATATCTACTTATCTATGGATCTAAGGCAATGTGTAAACTGAAATTTATTAGTGAAATAGTTTAGATTAGGAACGAAACATTTGAATCCTCGAATCCAGCAAATCTTGTAAAAGATTTGAGATTCGAAAATTCAAATCTTCATTCTCTTTTCATTATTCAAAATGTGCTTTAGAATCCTGATCCAATAAACTGTTAAAACTGTAAAAATGTGAATTGTTACTGAAATATTTTTTGTCAAATTATGTTAAGAAAATGGAAATAAATTGACTCAAGGGTTTTAATTATGTACAGGATTTATGTTTATATTTTGAATGGTACGTACAGGGTGGATCAATTTCGATGTCTCTTATGGGCATCTCTGTAACTATAAGAGATAGAAAAAAACTAGTGGCCAAGTCTCGATCTCTTTTTTAAAGATAAAGTGAATAGACTAAACAAAAATTGGCTATCTTCTTTTGTTTTCGAGTTATAGGCAAAAATTGACAATTTCGACTTTTCGTCAATCGCGCATATCTCGTTTATTTTTACAGATATTAAAAAACTGTTTTGACATTATTAGGACACTTTTTTGAATACAATTCAGTGGTGTAGTTGGTTTCTTGATATTTATTAAAATTTTCGAGTTATAACATAAAGTTATATTTTTTTAAATGGAAATCATAGTAGGCAATGCCACCGTTAAATAGAGATTTTTTTTCAGTTTTCAAAAATATATACTTTGTTGGGTTTATTTGTTACAATTAATAGAATAAAACGCCTTTTTTATTATTCTTGGGTGCATTCTATTCTTAGTAGTCTGGTTTCAACAAAAGCCAACAATTTTTTTGTTTATTTTTATTAAATATCAACTCTTGTTCAAATATTTTGACAGTTGCAACCGCATAAAGAGAAAGAGAGATCATCCTCTAAGGGCCAGTTGTACAAAGTAGGTTTAAACTGACGCTCAACTGAACCAGGTTCAAAGTAAACAAATTCGCATAGGATCTTAATGACATATGGCAATTAAAGCATTCATAAATAAAATTTGATGCGATTTTGTTCACTTTGAACCTGGTTCAGTTGAGCGTCAGTTTAAACCTCCTTTGTACAACTGGCCCTATGAGTCACAAAGATTACAATAATACCGATACCATGTAGTTTGGATCAAATTCGAAATTATGTAACTTCATTTAATATTTAAGTTTAAAACGCATTTTTTTCGATCAAATATGCATTTCATGGGATAATGAATTAAATTATATGTATAAATTAAAAACATATTAAAAATAAGAAATTATTACAGAACAAGTTAAGGAATATTGAAATGTAAGTAGATAATAAACACAACTCTTGATGTATCACAATAAATAACTTAAAACCCAGAAAATAATATCAAAATAAAATCACAATTTAAACATTACCGCCCTAAAATACGCAGCCAACTCATGTTGTAATCCAACCCAGCTCTATCGGCGCTAGCTTTCTATCTCTTATGTTCACGCAATACCTCTCACTCTTGTGCTACCGAATCATCAAATCTTTGTTAATATTTAATAAAAACAAAAGAAAATTGTCGGCTTTTGTTGAAACTAGCCTACTAAGAAAAGAATGCACCAAAAATAATAAAAAAAGGCGTTTTACTCTATTAACTGTAAGAAATAAACCCAACAAAGTATATATTTTTGAAAACAGAAAAAAAATCTCTATTTAATGATGGCATTGCCTACTAGGATTTCCATTTAAAAAAATATAACTTTATGCTATAACTCGAAAATTTAATTAAATATCAAAGAACGAACTACACCACTGAATTGTATTCCAAAAAGTGTCCTAATAATGTCAAAGCAGTTTTTTAATATCTGCAAAAATAAACGAGATATGACTGATTGACGAAAAGTCGAAAATCTGAATTTTGGCTTATAACTCGAAAACAAAAGAAGATAGCCAATTTTTGTTTAGTCTATTGACTTTATCTCTAAAAAAGAAATCGAGACTTGGCGACTAGTTTTTTTCTATCTCTTATAATTACAGAGATGCCCATAAGAGACATCGAAATTGATCCACCCTGTACACATTTTATTAGACATACAGTGACCGGCAGAAAGTTGGACATATGGGAATTTTTTTTATTATTGATTTCTCAGAAAAATTTATTCTTTATGGAAGCTCCTGCTTCTTTGAGATACTAAACAGTATTTAGAATACCCGATCGGCGATCATACGATAGAGTGGGAGAGTCGACAATTTTCTGCGGGAAACTTCGGGGCAACTTGTTTTTTTTTAAACCTGCTTAGATATAACCTGTGAGCAAATAAAAATCAGATTAGAGCAGGCGGTGCAAAGAAAATGTATGTCTGTGATTAAATAAAAAGTCAATAAATTTGACAGTCCATGAATGTATTACATTAATTAATTTAGTAATCACAGACATGCATTTTCTTTGCACCGCCTACTCTAATGTGATTTTTATTTGCTCACTTTTTATTATCTAATAATCTTGAAAAATAATCGAAAATAAATTGCTAATACGAAAGTATGTAAAGAAGCTTGACGCCGAAGCCGCATTTGTTTAAAGTATCTTTTTTTTCAAAGTATCTTAGATACCGAAGTATCTTGTATCTCAAATACTTTTATGTAGAGTATCTGTCCTAAAAGTATCTACAAACTTATTTGCAAAAGTACCTTGTATCTTGTTTTTAAATACTTTTCAAAAGTATCTATTCCACCTCTGATAACATCTATATGATTACCGATGAATAAATAGATTTAGAAACTTAACCTCGATTTGGAAACCTAACTTATTTTATAGTGACTTAAGACATATTTATAATCCATTCACGATCTTTTTAGACTCAGCGTTTTCCACTGGCTGCACTAGTGCACACTCAGTGTATCTTCATCTCTTATTATTACATGAGGTTAAAATGAGAGAAAATATAACGAGTGTGCACTAGTGCAGCCAGTGGAAAACGCTATTAGAGTAGGCCATGTTAGGGTAACATTTTTGTTGGTACCTCCAAGTGAATAGGCATTTACGAAAATTAACCCGGTGGATACACCGTACTGTATTTTTCTCACTCTTACATGCACTAAGTCTCTTAATGTTCTCTCTCACACTTCTAACCCGGTTATCAACCGGGTGAATTTTCGTAAACGCCTATTATGTTCCATTTTAATTTGATGGTTATATTTTTAAAAACTGACGCCGAGAAAGATTGATGATTTTGAGCATTTTGACTTAGTATTACAAAGTCACAAGTAATTATTTGTTTTAATGTTATTATTTTACTTTCTTCATGCCATCTAGAGTATAAGAAGCAATATAGTCGAAGAAACTGACGTTAAAATGTCAGAATTTTACATTTGTCACATTTTGAGTTCTAACTAGGGTTACCATCCGTCCGGCAAAAGGAGGACGCATCCAACTTTGGTACTCAAAATTTTATGTCCGGCCGGCTTTTTCTGCCGTTCGGCTTTTTAAAATGCCCAAATACCAAATGATTTAATGTCTATTTTCCGTTTCTTCAACAAGAACTGCACGCGATCGCGTATATGTGTTCTTCGCTTTAGGCGAGCGCCACACCTGCGACTTCGCTTTAGGCGAGCGCCACACCTGTGATTTCGCCGCGCGGCCACGTCGCAAGTTTTGTTTTCTAAGTTCTCTTATGTGAAATATCAAACCAGCGGCGTAACTGCTAGTATGACATGACACATAAGAGACCCTAGAAAAAACGAAAAAAAAGCATGGCCCTCTAGAGACTAAAAAGATCGTGAATGGATATTAATCATCGATATTTTCGTACTCACTAATAGCCACGACTAATAGCATGGAAATCCCTTAAATTTGAAACATTAATGCCCGGTTGCACCAACTTTTTAAGCAGAGCTTAAATTTAAGTGGTGTTTAGACTATGACATTATTTAGAGCCAGTTTCATAATGGAATTTAAAGGAGACTTTAAATATAAAGTCACTTTCAGATGTCAAAACAAACATGAAAACATTTGTTTACACATCAGAATGTGATTTTAATTTTAAAGTCTATTCTTGTAATTTTAAAGTGCTATTCTTATTATGCCAGTTGACAATCAAATGTTTTTCTAAGTTTTCCACATTGAATTTTTGCCGTCTATCTGAATCTGACAATATATTTTTATATGTTGAAAATATTATTTCGATGTTCACCGACGGGATGGGTGCATACTTAAATGCTGCAACATGGTGAGGATCTAAATACAAATCTAAATCATTATCTTCAGTGGATTCTAATGGTAAAATATTTGATATTCAAGTTAATTGTTTAAAACCAACGTTATTGGTTGTTACGCTATAAAATTTTGTAAATATTGTTTTTCCAATTTTGCCTGGGGCCATTTTTAACAAATTTTCGAAATCTGATACAATTGCAATTGACTTTATTAAACTCACTTGCTCGTCTCTAATTTTTTAATAAAGCTACTTAAGTTATTATAATGTACTTCAATATAGATTAACTGATCACGTTTTTCGTACAGATTTTGCAATTGATTCAACTGAATCAATGAAATCTAACACAATGTTTTTTATACTAGAAAAGTTATTCGCGTGGAATATGCCTGCGTCTAACCACGTTCCCCATCGGGTAACAACGGGTTCGGGAGGTAAAGGAACGTTCGGTAATTTTTCTTTATACACTTGCACACGATTGATTTTATGTTCGAAATGTAGAAAATATGCATTTTAGGCACGAGAACTGAAAATATGCACTAAACCATCAGTTTATGCAAAATATGTAATTTTTTTATACCGCCATTCTATTTATTTTAGTGAAGTTTGGATATATCCTAAATTTTACATTGATATTCCTAATAAGATGTTTTTTACATAAAATCCGAGCTTTAGTCATGAATTATAATTCCGATTGTACTCTTCTATAAGTTTAACAGTGTTTTCCATCTTGGAGCTTTGAAAAATGCGAATACTGAACTCAGATAAACTAATAAACTAGGGAAGCTCGCAAAATTTGTGCTATTAACAAAGTTATGAAGAATGTTATTGACAAGTTAATGGAAAAAGTAATAATTCTTAAAAGCAAATGTTATTAACATAAAAATTATTTAGGTGATAGTCCGCCTATTCAGTGTCCGTTTAAGGAATTTGTGATACAATTTGCATCGGACAAGAACCTGCTTTCACTAATGCCCGTATGCATAGACAAATCGTATTACCACTTTTAAGGCAGGCGGCCACTGGACGCGAAACTAAGCTAAGCGAAACTAAGTTTTTTGAAAATTAGATCCAATGTAATCTTACGCGAACGTGGCAACTAAAGCTAAGGGAAGTGAAGTTGGGATAGCAAAGATATAAAACAATATTTATCTTTGCTCAGTTGCCTCGTCCGCGTAAGATTACGTTGGATCTAATTTTCAAAAAACTTAGTTTCGCTTAGCTTAGCTTAGTTTCGCGCGTAGTGGCCGCCCGCCCTTACCGCCGCATATTTTTCATTGGAAAAAAAAAATGAAAAAGAGCCCCATACACTCGTAACCAGGAAAGTTCAAGGCTCATTAGTTAACTTATGAAGTAGAGATATTGTTAACCTTTGACTATAGTTATACATCTGGCCTGCTAGCGATTTTGAAAATGTGTCTGCAACGTGAGCGACATGAAGTTGCCAGGTGGCGACTTTGGAAACTACATTATGGATGTAAAATTACTGCAAATTCTGTTCCTTCGGTTCTATTGTGCTTTGAGTGCTGCTGACACTGTGGAACGGTTTTGGTTACGTTTTGTATCCCTGAACTACATAAATTGCAACTAGAATGTTCGTAATTTTGACATTGGTTGTCAGAATAGACCGATGGCGCCTTGTTTAATTATAACCTCTGTATTTATTTTTGTCATATTTGTTGCTTTTTATAAGTTGGAGTGTTGTGCTATTTTGATTTGATACAATTTGATAGAATGATTTAACATAAATGCGGGAAATAATAAAGTACTGATTAAACTGGTTAAAAACAATTTGAAACCGATATCGTACGTGTTGTTAAACTGTTCTCGAGAGTTTGAAACCTGATGGAGACCCGTGTCAGTCTCACTCTTAAATTATGAAAACACGAGTTTAAATAAAATGCAAAGAGTAAGAAATTAAAGCAGGGAAAATAAAATTGTATTGGCTGAAACATAAATACCAAAGTTTCGTTGGTTGTGGGACCTGGTGTGGACCTGTGTTGGATCTGGGCTTGGCAACCGGCAACATTCCATATATAAAAATTCTCTGAATGAGCGTTGAGTAAAACTATGGGGGTCATTCTAATTGGGGTTGCAAATTACAACTTGGTATGATACTACTTCCGAGTATTATCGAAACTACACAACGCTGTATGCTGTAGAGATGTGCGCTACAATCGGTATCGCGACAAGAAAGTAACGCTCCAAGTAATACGTTCCTTTGGAACGCCACGACAACTTAAATTATGTTACGCACGGAAAAAAAAGAATAGTAAAAAGTAACACGATTATAGTACAAATAGGGACGGAAACAAATTGTAGGAGATATTCACATAGTTATTTGACATGTCAATATTCTTGTAGTAAAAGTCTGATTCAATGTATGCAATTTTACTCCTTGTGGAAAGCTCTATAAATTTTATTAAGTTTTTTTTTTTCTCTCCTTTCACCCCCTTATACCCCAAGCTTAGATCTTGTCGGGGAGGGGTGGCCCACTAACCATGGTTACGTTTACTTTTAACGGATGATTAAATTTAAGTAACGTTTGTGAAATCCGCCAGTAGACTGTTTTTCTTGAATTTTTTGTTATGTAGTCGATCAAAAATTTTATACTGTTGAAAACAGGTTAAAAATCCCACCGAAATCAAAAATAAAAAATATAGGTTGTCATCTTGATGATGTTATAACTTTTAAAACGCCTGGTAAGAGGACCGGCCTTGCAATCGCATGGTCGTCGGTTCGAACCGCACTCGGGATTTTTCTCGGGCCCGGTCGGTATCGACTTCAGGCACCCTTTAGTGTTGGGGATAAAATTCGACACTGCTTCCCCTTAAACGGCGAGAAGGTTGGAAGTAACAAAGCCATGGAACACTTTACACACACTCAAATACACTTCCGCTCCTGAGGCCCCTCAAGTCTTTGACTTAGGACCCCGTTGGGCAACCACCACAAATAAAAAAAATATCTGAAAATGACTTCTTCATATGCGCTATAATTTGAATCGCTATACCCCTCTTAGAATTTTGTTCTGTCGTAATCATTAACGGAGTTATGGATTCTATCCGCTATTTAGTTTCCACGCTGCATATTAAGAGGCAATAAAAAATTCTCACTTAATATGGAAGCATTAATGTGATAATCCGCATTCAGTAAAATTTCTTATCTGTTTGGTTACATTTAGAAACAATTTCTTTCTCTTTTTTAATTTTTACACTGCGTTTATGTAAAAAAAATTCTTATATGATCATACAAATTTTTTTGTGCACATGTAAGACGTAAAAAATATGCCTTTTTGAATTCGCATTAAAAATTTAAAATTATTTTTGTACCCCACCACTTACAAATAAATTAATCACTCCAAAATATTTTTCATTTATAATAACAGTTGACGTACCTGAGTGTTTTTGCAAAAAGAAAGTATTTTAGGAAATATTAAGGCGTTCCAGACTTTTTTTCCACCCTGAATATTGAATAATTGAATGTCAATCAAATCTAGGGACACTAACCCTTCCCTTAACCATCTTATTTATTTTTTACTCCTGAAGAAGCTGTCAACCGATAGCGAAACGTTGTATATTTTATGATATTTATTTAAGTTTACATTGAAAGTTATTACGAAATTGTCATATGTACTCTATTTTTACTCTGTGGTATTTTATAATTTGTTTAACATATAAATTCTTCTAGAATATGGTCCTGCTTTATTAGATCACGTATTTATAAAAAACGATATAAAAAAATCTGCAAAAGTAGGTAAAGATTTCAAAAGCAACGAAGATGTAGAGAAACTATTTAAGGCCATATTACAAGCCGAAGAAATAATGAATCAGGGTAAAAAATCATCGACACAAGTATGACATAATAATTTTTACTCTACATGTTATATATTAATGGTGTGTTTCTTAAGGGATTCATTATACAAAAGAAAGAAGAACGCCCGCGTACTGTTCAAGTAACCGAAACAGAATATTTTTATTCAAATATTGAATTTCACCCGATGTTGTACGCGCAGCACGAAAGTATGCCATTTAAACGATTCGATAGTTTCAACCAAGCAATAGATGAATATTTTTCCACGCTGGAAGGCCAGAAAATTGAACTACGTGCACTGCAACAAGAACGTGAGGCCTTAAAAAAATTGGAAAATGTCAAACGAGATCACACCAAGAGACTGGAAGATTTGGAGAAAACTCAAGAAACTGATAAGCAAAAGGCAGAACTTATAAGTAGGAATCAGCAGACAGTTGATAGTGCTATTTTGGCTGTGCAAACTGCACTGGCCAATCAGGTATTTATTTCGTAAATTAATTGGCACTTCGTGAAATCATTTTTTACGTCCAGGTATCTTGGAATGATATAGAAGCATTCGTGAAAGATGCCTCGTCTAAAGGAGATCCAGTAGCAAAACATATCAAGCAGTTAAAACTGGAAACTAATCACATTACCTTACATTTATCAGATCCTTACGAGGATGAAAACATTGAACTACCACCGATGAGTATAGATATAGATCTTGATCTATCAGCATTTGCAAATGCCAGGAGGTAAAGTTACTTATTAAAAAGAATTATAAAAATTCAAATTTGTTTTAGATATTACGATCAAAAACGAAGCGCTGCTAAAAAACATCAAAAAACAATAGAGTCTCAAAGCAAAGCCTTTAAATCTGCGGAGAAAAAGACCAAGCAAACATTGAAAGAGGTTTAATTTTGTTATTTGTTTTTATTGTGCTTTGGTTAAGTTTCAGTTCTTTCCGATAGGTGCAAACCATAACAAATATTCACAAAGCAAGGAAAGTGTACTGGTTCGAAAAGTTTTTCTGGTTTATTAGTTCGGAAAACTATCTCGTTATCGCTGGCAGAGACCAACAACAGAACGAGCTCATTGTTAAGAGGTGTACTTTAGTATAACGTCTTTTTAATAAAATGGGCTAATACATTTTAATATTTTAGATACATGAGGCCCAATGATATTTATGTGCATGCTGATATTCATGGTGCTAGTAGTGTTGTTATAAAGAATCCCAGTGAATTACCTGTACCTCCAAAAACTTTAAACGAAGCAGGAACTATGGCAATATGTTACAGGTAAGAGCTAATAGTAGTGTGCTTTATCTGAATTATTATATTGAATAATTTTCAGTGTTGCATGGGAAGCAAAAGTGGTAACAAATGCGTATTGGGTCCTTGGAGATCAAGTTAGTAAAACTGCTCCAACTGGTGAATACTTAACAACCGGCAGTTTCATGATAAGGGGCAAGAAAAATTTCTTACCACCTTCCCATCTTGTCCTTGGTTTGAGCTTCTTATTTCGACTGGAAGATGGGAGCGTTGAAAGACACATTGGTGAGCGTAAAGTTATAACAAATGATGATACGTTAAGTATAACTGAAAGCGAGCAAAGCAAAGATGAAGTTGAAGTAGAAATACTTGACGAAAGCGACGAAGACGAGAGACAAGAAGAAAGTCCAGAGAATCTTGAACTTGAAGAAACCAAAACTAATGATAATTCTGATGAAGAAGAAACCACAAAGTTTCCTGATACTCATATCAAGATTCAGTGTTTTGAGGGCACAAAAGTCAATATTTTAACTGAGCCAGCAGTAATGAATGATCAAGTTGAAAACACGACTAACTTAAAAAAAACAAGAAGCAGAGGTAATAGTGAAAATAGTATTAAACAACAGAAGCTTGACTTAGTGACCCGAAAAGAAGAAAACAAGCAGCCACAAATAAAGCGTGGTCAGAAAAGTAAACTCAAAAAAATTAAAGAAAAATACAAAGATCAAGATGAAGAAGAACGACAAATGAGGATGAATATCTTACAGGTAATTTTTGTATTTCCTAGGATTCCCCCGACTTTTTTTTTTTAGTCTGCAGGGACGGGCAAAGATCCAAAAAAGAACAAAAAAGGAAAGGAAATGGAAAACAAAAGTAATACAAAAATCAGAAATGTTAATATTATACCACTTAAAGTGCAACCTACCAAAGCTGAAAATCAAGATGACGGTGGTGGCGCTGATGATGATGAACCAGGAGTGCAAGCTGACGTTGATATGATTGATACTTTAACCGGAGTACCGGTTGCCGAAGACGAGCTTTTGTTTGCTGTACCAGTCATTGCTCCGTATAATACATTAGCTAGTTATAAGTAAATAAGCGTATTTTACATGTGAATAAGCACAACTTAAAACTATCATTTTCAGATTTAAAGTAAAGTTGACACCTGGTACCAGTCGACGTGGAAAAGCTGCAAAAACGGCTGTTAATATGTTCCTAATGGATCGGACGATTACACATCGAGAAAAAGACCTGCTTAAAGCTGTGAAAGATGAACAACTGGCCAGAAATATCCCTGGAAAAGTGAAACTATCTGCACCTAGACTGCAAACACTGAAAAAATAATTATTACAAGTTTGGTGGTACCAGTAAATATACGTATATAATTGTTTATAGTTTTTTTTTCTGCAAAAATTCCCATTTGACAGCTTTGAATAGTGAAATTTGTTTTGTTTTTAAAATCGTACACTAAATTGTTTTCTTTTAATTTTTTTTCTTGACTATTTAATAAGTTATTAATAATAACTACAACAGTATTAACACAGTATAAAGAATACAGTAGCGCAACTCGCTTGTCGGCACTTTGATCTCTTTACTGGGACCCAATTCTTGAAATCACTCGACAAATGTCGTATGCGACATGACGTCAAAATGACGTAGACTCATACAAAACTCTACAATCGTTCGAAAATTGCGTCACTTTGACGTCATGGAGGGAGAGCGAATGCGTTTCAGTGCATGTAAGAGTGAGAAAAAGGAACACTTCGAGCGCTCCGAACCTCAACTCGAATTTATCCAACGAGGAGAAATTTTAAAACAAGCACGTTAACATCTTTTAAATTTATTCTGAAGTACCAACTCTAAAAAAAAAAAAGAAGAAAGATTTTCCCTGTAAAATAGCCGTTATGCTATAACTGTTCCTATAAAATTATTTTTCTATTACTTCTACTATTTCCCCCACAAATTTATATATTTTTGCTTCTCTCCCCCTTTTCCCCATTCGTTGTTTTTCTTAGATTATTTTCCCCACATTATGGGACTTTCCCCACGAGTTGGCAACACTGAACACAACTGTCCAACTGACAACGTCGGACTGTAGTGCTAGGATTAGCCCCTCCTGGCGATTTTAACTTCAAAATAGTTGGCAAATGACTTATACTATCGGGGCCGAGTCGGGGCCTTAAAATTTCGCACGATTTTTTATCAAGTAGTCAGAATTTCTTCAAATTATAGTTTTGTAAAACAGGCTCTTTCCTCAATTTTGACACTAAAGACGTTTAACCAAAAGTCAGATTGTTTGGTCATATTTTAATAACAGCAAGGTAGTAAAGTATTACAACTGAAATATGTAACAGAGTAAAAGTAGCGACCAACTGTCTTCTAATTTTGCGATCGCAAAACCTTTCTCTCCTTCAGATTTGGCATTGTGATGCTACAACATTAGCATTACTTTTGAAATCTGACGTTTAAAATGATTATTTTTGACAAGCCGTTAAAGAAAGCCATATTTGCAGCGGGAAATTGAATCGTGCGAAATTTTAAGGCCGCAATAGTAGGCATTTTCCCGTTAGCTCTGAATTATGCGCACTAAACACAGTTGACTTTTAAACGCATGAGCTTGAAGTACATACTTACGGGAATGTATTTGTAGAGGTGTGACATACAACAAATTGAAAATGAATTTTAAAAATTGTTTAATTAAGGCCCGATTTATTCACCTCCAAGTAAATTTATCTGGTGATTTATTCCCATAGTAACAATTATGATTACAATAGTTACTGTGGGAATTAATCACCAGATAAATTTAATTGGAGGTGAATAAATCGGGACTTAGTGTTTTGTTAAAATATTTGACAGTAATTATTTTTCAGTAACACGTATTTGTTTTGTAGTCATCTTGTAGACACCGTATCAGGGCAGAATTCAAGGTGGGGGAACATGTGCTTCGAGCACAAAAATAATAGGTGGTACTTGAGAGGGCAGGGGAAGGATATATTGAGCGTAAAACGCGAACATTGAAACGTCAACTGGAAAGTGCGCTTCACGAATTTTTGGGCTTTTGAGCTCGTTTTCGTGCACAAAGTGGGTAACGGGAAAGCAGCTATAATGCATCATCAGATTTATGAATCATAACTCCGTCCTTTTTTCTCATTTACCGTTAACAAAGAAATAATATTGAAATAATTGTCGGTTCTTGTTTCGGCAATTGATTACGCAGGGCTGCGTTCAGATTTAGAGGATAGATGCGCCCGGACGTTAGATTTTGTGTACTCAAGCGTTCACATTTTTAAGACGTTCGATAACGGATGTACGTCCAAGTCGTTCAGAAATTTAAGATGCGGACGTCCGGGTAGAAAAATTTTACCTACCTCGGCCGTAGGTTTAAAGTTTACCCGACATGCGTAATTTAAATATTTGAATATTTACAGGTTAGGTAAAATTAGAGAATTAGAGATTTTTCCGGAAAAATAAAAAAGATGGAAATTTTCTGATGATCTTTTCCGGTAATTTACCAGAATATTTCCGAATCAGTTAGAGTAACGTATTTCTTTAAAAAAGTATTTTTTTATAAACTCAGGAGCAAACGCTAATTAAAATAGTACCAAATACTTATGTACAACGGTAATATAAAAAATGACAGAAATTACAAAATAATGTGTATTCAGAGACCAAACTTACGCTCTGGCGTTCGCTTATAATTAATAAATTGTACGTGTAGGTATTTTTCCGCATTTTGGGCGTATAATCTTTTGAAGTTAGGTTGGGCATTACATTTTAATAAATGATTTTATGTTAAACTGCGCAAGCGCAACTTCGTAGAATTTTCGTCGGAAATTTTCCAGAAAAATTGGTTAGAAAGTTTCTGGAAAATTTCCATTTTAGAAAATTTCCAAATTGGAAAATTTCTAAACCCACATCTCTAGGTAAAATTACTACTACTAATTAAAATCGTTAAATCTGCAAAAAGTAGTCTTAATCGTGAATAATGGTGGATGTATTAAAAGACGTAAATGATCAACATTATCAATTAGTTAGTGATGATTATGGAAATCTAATTCTGGAATGAATCTGCAATGAAATCATTTACTCTTGCAAATTTTCGTCGAATATGTCGATTTTCTATGAATTCTTCATCACTTGAGCTACTAGAACTACTCGAATATATATCTAAGATTTCCTCCATAATACTTTAAGGTCCGGTTTCATAAAACGTAGTTAGCCACTCGTTCAAGTTAATCGTGTGATTAAGCAATATCATTGGAGGAAAGTTTAAATTTCCTCCAATGATACTGCTTGATCACACGATTAACTTGATCGAGTGGTTAACTACGTTTTATGAAACTGGGCCATAATATTTAAGTTAGTGTATCAATTTATCATTATCAACGAGGTTATGAATGTTTACAATGACATATATGTGCGTTCGTTTTTAAAGAATAAGGAAGAACTTTTTAATGGTCTTTGTCCGGACATTTACCTAGCTTACACTCTGTAAATCTCAACGCAGCCCAGCGCTCAAGGTCCGTGATTTTCGTTTTATATACGTTGCTTTGATCCAAACGCAACATAACGCGTTTAGATTCAAAAATGGATGCTCTCTTGCAAATGGATCTTCGTGAAATTTCAATCCCGATCGGTAATCACATTTCCCCTTACAATCTTTCAATTTTACGACCCGTTTGGATTGAAATGCATTCAGATCCAGAGCGTGTAACGAAAAATTATTCGAATCACGATTCAAACTTTTTAGCGAAAGAAACCAGCTAATATCTTTTCTAATCAAGTGACCTATGGAAAAAAATTATATCTTTGTTTGGTTCATTATTTCAAATACCATTTGAATTATTTTTATTGCATTCCTATCGTTTTGTCTAGGAATGCAATATAAATATGTATCATCTCATTCTGTGCGCCCCTGTTTGCGTTCCTTTTACTTATAGCGTTTTCCACTGGCTGCACTAGTGTGCACTGAGTGTATTTTCATCTCGGTTCAGCTTTATGTAATAAAACGAGATAGAGATATCCCGAGTGCACACCGGTGCAGCCAGTGGAAAACGCTATTACTTGCGTGATTTGACACTGAACTGCTCCAAACTTAGAGCACCAGAACATCTCACTCTCAAAAGGAGAACAGCAATTATATTTGCATAAGGGTATCAAACAGTATGGCGTCTTTTTTTGACACTGACGTTCAAGTGTCGCTACTGATGTCCGTATGCACAGACAAATCTTAGATTTAAGCTAAAGTAAACCTTTACTTTGACCAATGTAACTATACGATGCACAACTGATACGAAGTTAGCTTTAAGTGTCACTTTTTCCTTAAGTCTGCCTTGAGATTTGTCTGTGCATACGGGCATGAGTAATTACGACGGTTAGGCGGATCAGATTCCGCTCGCGTTGGCATTAGGGATGTTCGATCTACGTAAAAAGAATCGATTTTTGAATCGATCTCGAATCGAAATATTAAAAAATCGATTAAAAAAAATCGAGTTGTAAAAAAATCGATCTCATAAAAATCGATCCAATATATTCAATTTTTATTTAAGAAACCAGAAATGACACGTGACAAGTATTATACCACTTTTACACAAGTAAAAACTATGATTAGGAGAAGCTTTATATTAAAACAGCAATACATAATGTTGAACAGGTACTTTTTAGAGCACTGCATTAATTTGGTAGTAGCAGAATTTATTCTACTTAGGTTATCATGTCTAAGATGAAATCTGGCAAGTGTCAAGAATAATCCTCGAAATACGCGATCGGATTTCGGTCAATCGCAGTCAGATTTAACATTTTTTACGTAGTGTCAAAGCTGTAAAACGCTTTCAATTTCATATGTTAAAAATCGATTCGATTCTTGAAAGAAAAAAATCGATTCACTAAGAAATCGCTTCCAAACAGAATCGATTTTTATGAGAGAAAGATCGATTTTCCAAAAGATCGATTCTGAATCGAACATCCCTAGTTGGCAGTGGGAAGAGTGGCAATATTAGGTCCGTTCCATTCGTCAGGATTTCGATTTCTGAACCGTTCAAAATTGTACTGCGCATGAGCAGTGCACAATTGGATATAAATTTCATACTGCGCATGATTTGAACGGTTCAGAACTTGAAATTCTATCGAATGGAACCTCCGACGACTAACCTAGGTAGACTGGGCAAGCTAGCTTTAAAATGTAACAAACAAGTTCACAGGGGTGTTTACTAAGACTAGCTTAGTGATTGGTTACTTTCAAATTGCAGTCGATAATTTTCGGCGGATGTCGTGTAACGCAACAGAACTCATAGGCGTACATACTAGTTTTATTGCGTGTATTTGTATTTAATGAATTAATTCAATATAATTAACTGATTAATTAAATTAATAATTCTATTTCGTAATGAATAATCTATTATTATTTCAATTAACAAGTATATTTTTTGTAATATTCGATTTTTATCTCCATTTAATGAACGCCGCCTATGTGCACTAGGGACGAGTAAACAGTACCCCACCTTTCCCACCCACCGCAAGATCTGTTGATGTTGCTTTCAAACAAACCGTCCTATTTTGCAATGGTATTACCAGGCTACCTTGATTAGCCGTCGACGGATAGAACAGGGTCCCTATTCTCAACCCGTTCGAAAAGATTCGCATGCGAAAATGACGTCAAAATGACGTACTTTCCGAACGGTGTGTATAGTTTTGTACGAGAGTCTACGTCATTTTGACGTCATTTTCGCATGCGAATCTTTTCGAACGAGTTGAGAATAGGGCCCCCAGACCTATTGTTAAATAATACAGGAAATGTCACAAGTATGCAGTGATCCCAACATACTATCAGAATCAGTTTGACAGTGCGGCTACGGATGTCAAGTAAACGGACAATAGAAATGTGAATGCCGCGAATGTGTTTTTGTTGTCAACCCTGCGGTCTCGCTTCTAAAAATCTGAAAACTACAATACCTTCATTTTTATTTTGAAAACAAATTAATAAATATCAATGTGTCACCTACTTTTACATGCTGCAAAATTTAATTTGAAGTGAAATGGATGTTAACATAAAAATGAATTCAAGAAATTCAAAAAAGAATGTATTCACATTGAAACCAACCAGAAAAGACGGGTAACAATAATTGTCTATTATGATAAAATTTGCTTATTACATTTTTGGATACTTTCAGATTAGTTTTACAGTTACATTATGCCACAAAAGATCAAAAAGTACGTTTTACAAATGCCTGTTTTAACAGCACAGGTCAGATATTATTGAGTGTCACGCATAAGGGAGATGTTTTTGTTATTAATTTTACATTGAGTAAATCATGGTTTTTAATGAACATATGTTCTTGTACAATTCTATATTTTGTACCAAATGCAGATGATGAAATTATCGCCGGTATCAGCGATGGTGCATTTTATATTATTGACATCGGACAAGCACAGATGAAAAACAAATTGGTCGGGCATAAGTCTGCTGTAACAGAAATATCATTTTCTACTGATTTTTTGTGTATAACTTCATCAATATCTGAGGCAATCGTATGGGATTTGAGAAACTGCAGCAAAATACAAGTCTTAACATTGTCCCACACTACAATACTAAAACATGTGAGAGATTAAAAAAAGATTTTCCTAAAATAACTTTTTTCTATGTTTTAGGTAATGTTTATTCCTATAACAAATAATATCATGGGGAGCCTTCATGATGATTCGATTTATATTTGGAAATATGGCAGCTTTGAGCTAATAAAACAAATAGTGCCGGCAACTTGGAACAAATTCTTAGTGAAATGTATCACTTTTACAAAGTAAAGTACAGAATAAATACACTATTCGTTTAATAATAATATTTCCTTTTAGAAATGGACGTGCTATGATTTTGGCCGGACATTCTCCAAAACTTGCGGTATTCCTAACGGATTCTTGGGAACTGAAAAAGATGATAACTCTTCCGAGTTTCATTCACAGTGTTAAAAAGCTTGACTTCATATCTCAACCATTCGATGGCGGTTCCAATCGAATTTTATCTATTTTGTCTAGCAATGGTGTCCTACACCTGTATGACATGCAGCTAGATAATATTCTGAGTCACATATCTGTAGATGTTGGCATTCAAAAGTATCACACATCACCTGATGGAAAATATGTTGCTTGTGTTCTCACTTCTGGCCTGGTAAACATATACAACATATCATCATATCTATCGAAGAAACAAGCAATTTGTTCATTAAAAGATGGTGTTGTACTAAACAGTAGAAATAAATTAAAACTACAAGCCCAATCAGTAATTTCTGAAGTAAATGAGAAAGTAAGTTCAAAATTGCTTTCAGGTAAGTACAAAGAAAAAGTGCACGTTTTTTTTTAGTTCAAAACAGTTTTGGACAAAAAAAAGCTGTATGCCATATTAAAGGAATATGGACAGTATCCAAACATGTATCGCTTGAAAATTTGGATACAATTGCTGAAATTGCCAAATAATAAAGAACAGTATAATAATGCTGTTAATCACAGGAGCCAGTTTTCATTTGAAAACTTAGGAAAGGAGCATCCCATAGAGGATAAAGTGGCATTCAAAAATTTGAAAAGGCTTTTAAACAATCTTGTCATGTGGTGTCCATTTTTTGCAGAAGTTAATTATTTACCTGTACTTGTGTTCCCATTCGTGAAAATCTTTAAGAATGAACCTGTGCAATGTTTTGAAGCTGTATGTACAATCATAGGTAACTATTCTGTCATATATTTTTGTCTACTTTGCGTTTATAATGAATTTATTGTAAGAGTTTCATAGTTGAAATTATTATGAAACTATTTTTGGTAATCCTGCGATTGCTTTACGTGGACCTGCGGTAATTTTTTGCTTTGTATATTTCAGAACAATATCCAGTTTAAATTGTTTATTTTTAATGTTTGCTTTATTTTATGTTTATCACAATTTAAACAATAACATACTTAATTTTAATTGAAAATAACTATATGTATTTTATTGAAAAATGAATAATTTTTAAATACCTATTAAGAAAATGAAGCAAACATTAAAAAGAGAAAAATTAAATGAGATACTGTTCTGAAATACAAAGGTCAGGTCCTGAAACAGCAGGATTTTTTCAGTATTTAGTATGTCAATTAAATCTACACGTCATTTTTCTTATCATATGCCGATCGATCGATTAATAAGGCCGGGTGTCCACCCGATTGGGATCGTGCGATAAAGATCGTGCAAATGTATTTGTATTGTAGCCTGTCCACTGAAACGATTTCAGTCGCGTGTAATTAGACGCGACTGAAATCGTTTCAGTGGACAGGCTACAATACAAATACATTTGCACGATCTTTATCGCGCGATCCCAATCGAGTCGACTGTGGTCGGCCCGATCCGGTGGACACCCGGCCTAAGTTTATTGTCCGACTAGAATATTATAATAAAATAATGGATCAGTTTTAAGTCACATTAGCATCGAAATAATGCCTGGTAGGGCATTATAAATTCTCAAAGCACTCTATTATTGGAAAATAACAATATAAATGTCAGTAATCTTTATTAACGCAACCATTCTTGAAAAAGGAAATACTCTTTCTCGTAGTTTTTTTTTTTTTTTTTGGGGGGGTACGAAGGCTTCCACTGTCTTTGCAGCCTTCAGCAGTGGTTTTTCTATGTGATTAAACTCTTCTTTGCCCATTTTAAATAGGGGCATTCAACGGACGCAATCGATTCACAATTGATTTAGGCTTGCATACGGTTTAGCGTTCAACGAATCTGAATCGATTCAACATCGATCATGAAAATGTCCATCGTAAAAAAATTTCTCCACGACCATTAGTGAATGTAATAATTCCGAAATCATTTTTAATAATAGAAAGTAAACATTCTTACTCTTGAGGTAGAATATTTATTCTGAAACACTTGCTTCTTATGTGTTTTGTATGTATTTTCATTCTATAACAAGTGACAGAATGAATATTCTATAATTATGCTTAACGAAAATACATAGTGTTTAGGTAAAAATTAGAAATTAAAGTTTTATTCTTTGACATACATTACATAATTGCTACATACATAAAAATTCTTTTTTTTTTCTGGTTGCTAAGAACGGTTCGCGCTAAATTAGATTATAGGAGTTTGCAGCTAAGCGTTCGCCACCTGGTGTCAACTAAACAAACCCTTGCATGCTACACAACAAATCGTGTTTTGGCGTCGATCCTGAGTGTATGATGTATCAGGATTGTGTTATATGTGACATTCACATTAAATCAACTTGTGTATTTGTATTAGTACGCACTTAAACACGTGCATTACAAAAATTCCGTGTAGCCATGGCCAGCTACATTAACATTCACTGACGTGTATGTATGGCCGTTTCAATTCAACTTTCAATTCAATTTTGACAGTACTCCCCTCAGCACCTCAAGTAATTGCAGTTGTCATTAAGTTACCGTTAGTAGTTTTGTAGTATCTTTAATAGGGAGCGCTGAGGGGAGTACTCCATGGCATGCTTTCTCGGAACTGAAGTTTAAGCGAACTGAAGTGGCCATACATACACGTCAGTGAATGTTAATGGAGCTGGCCATGGTGTAGCTTACAGAGGTTGAGATTTATCCACGGCAGCGCTGCGATCTTAAAATCAAACGCCTATATTCATTGCAACATCAAGATCTTCAACATATAGATTGCCATGGATTTCAAAACTGTCAGTGTCAGATATGAATGCGACGCACACAGGCGGAATTTCATTAAATCCTGGCCAAAACTGAAAAAAATAAAATCCCTTAAAACAGTGCCCGCTATTTTTTTCCTAAATGTCGACATTCCGTTCTAACCAATGACATGATTACTTTTGATCACATGACCATCATGAACCAGTTACAACAGAACAAAGTGTATGTTTAACCGAGGCGAAGCGTTTATTCTTATTTACCGAATATTACTGCTCTTATGAAAACGTAAAGGTTTATTTTGTCGTGTATTCATTATTATTTTCAAAGTGAATTCAAAAACTGAAAGTATGTATCTATTTATTTTTGATATAAGTAGTTTTGTTTCTTTTTAATAGGGTCGTTTTGGAAGGTCATATATTCACGTCTCAAAATTATATGTTTTTGTTACAAATTATGTTTCGTCATGCTTAAAAGTTCAGGATTCATCCCAATCAGACAGCTTTATGAATTTTTTTATAAAGGTATAAGTGTAAACTATTGGAAAAGGTTAGAGTTGCTAATATGTGCTAATGTACAGAGTGAGGCTTTAATAGTAAAACTATATACAGTGACCAGTAGAAAGTTGGCCACACATGGAAAAATTCTTTATTATTATTTCTCAGAAAAATTTATTCTTTATGAAAGTTCCTGCATCTTCTCAAACTCAAGATGCGGAGATATCCACCTCTTAATAAATTGGTTAATAGTTATTAGACGAATAACTACTATGGAAACAATTCATAAAAAATCTATTAACAATTCAGAAAAATCAAGTTATTCATCGGATAACTTTAATAGGAGATGAATATCTCGACTCTTAAATCAAATTATTATAAATCTAACGAAATACAAAACTAGTCGGACATTAAAAGGTACCACGGGCGTTAAATTTATACGCCCTCGGTCGGTGTACACTGTCGACCTCGGGAGTTATAATCCTTATAACACCCTTGGTACCTTATAGTGTATTGTGTCAGAAGGGCAGAAAGTGAGCATTAGCAGCCCACGGCTATGAGCTGCACGAGCGAGTGAAGCGAAGCGAGGGTAGCTCATAGCTAAGGGCTGCTAATGCATTTCTGCATGTGTGACACACAACTGTTTTTCGCCTAGCATTAAACCAAATTCAAACTTTGTTTAAAACTGACGTTTAATGAAAAATTATGTGAAATATCAAAGCGCGTAAACTGATGAAAGTCAAATGTGTCGCTAGGTTACCAACTAAAAAATCGTCTTGTTATGAGTTTAGCAGCCCAAGGGCAGATAAACATTACTTTCCGTCACATTTTTAGGGTTAATATGAGTCACTTTCACATATGCTAGGCGAAAAATAACTATAATAGCCGACTAGACTATTATATCAAAATAATGGATCAGTTTTAAGTCACGTTAGCATTGAAATAATTTTTATAATAATTTTTATTAACGCAATCATTCTTGAAAACGAAAATACTCTTTCTCGTAGTTTTTTTTTTTTTTGTTTTTTGGGGTACAAAGGCTTCCATGTCTTTGCAGCCTTCAGCAGTAGTTTTTCTGAGAGATTAATGGTGGATTTTAGACGTTACTTAAATTTAATCATGCGTTAAAAGTAAACGTTGCTATGGTTACATGTGCTGAAGATATAGGAATGATTATTCTTAACCGATGATTAAATTTAATTGGCTTTTATGAAACTCAGCATAAGCTCTTCTTTTTCCATTTTAATTAACTAACTGATAGCACTTAAATGAAAAGTCACATTGATAAACAAAATATGTTGCTTAGTTACAGCATTTCCAAAAAGAAATTATGATTTCTAGTGATTTGATGGTTTTAGTTAAATTATTATAAATCTAACGAAATACGAAACTAGTCGGACATTAAACGTTGAAGGCACCATGGGCGTTAAAATTAATCACCTTCGGTCAGCGTACAACCCTCGGGCGAAGGCCCTCGGGTTGTACACTGCCGACCTCGGGCAAAAACTTTATAACGCTCTTGGTACCTTAATAAGTATAAGAACTTTTATATGTGTATGTCCTTTTAACTTTCGTGAAACAATTCACCAGTCGGAGATCACTATTCTTAACTCAGATTGATCCTACATCCGACCGGCATATAAGAAAAATAAAAAAATGAACTGTAGGGCATCTATAAAAACCCTACCATCAGCTACCTAATTTGCCAGTGCTGTAACATGTTACAATCAAAACACTCTAGATATTAAGGAGTTCATATTTAAAATTAATTTTTGTATTTTTATTAAATAACGCAAAGTAGAAAAATAGTATATTATACACTTTTGGTAAGAGGCATTGTAGCACTTGTTGCATTGGAGAAATCTTGGCTGCGCCCGTCGTGCTCCAAACTCACTTGGGCTATACAATAAGCCTTCTTATTCAACTCGTATAATAATATACTATTATGTTTTAGCCTCAAAGACAATTTTAATCCGGTAATGGTAAATTTGATTTCCAGTAAACTGGTGTCAACATTGGTTTGAATATTATCCTTTGCCTCCGATGAATACACTCACAATGATTGAAAACGTTTTGTTAGAACATGATTCAGATGTTCTGTATCATTTAGACAAGCATAAAATTACTTCAAAACTGTATGCTTGGCCACTATTAGAAACTATTTTCTCAGAAATCCTAACTTCTCACGACTGGCTTACATTATGGGACCATATCTTATCAAATGAACCCGCGTTCATATTAATGGTTGTTGTGGCATACAGCAACATATTTCGTGCCACTTTACTAAAATTATCAAGTGAAACTGACTTTCATACGTTCTATCGTAATCAAAATTTAATAGATGTAAAAAAACTGATTGCGAAATCTTATGAATTACTGGAAAGAACCAGCAATAAAAATCACCCGAGGCAGTACCTGAACTACTTTAAACAGTTAGATTTAGGACCGTATCCTGAATTCGCTGATTATCCAAAAGCAATTCTGACTTATCAGAGTAACAGAAGAGAATTGAAGCGGATAAGGCAGCTATTGCAGTCCAGTGAAAACCAGATCTTGAAACTGCGGCGAAATGAAATGGATAAATTGAAAGAAATAAAAATTGGATTGGAAGAAAATTTAAGACTTGCCGGTAATTCTTATATTTTTTACTTAAATCACTGAATTATTTTAAAATAAATTTGATATTATTCGGTATATAACTTAATGGTTATATCACAAAATCTTTTAAGCGGACACTAAATCGCGCACTATACACTTAACGTTTCGCAGTCGTTCGACAGCTTCGTCAGAAGTGAAAAATATGTTGTCAAAATAAACAAGGTTGACAACATATTTTTCACTTCTGACGAAGCTGTCGAACGACTGCGAAACGTTAAATGTATAGTGCGCGATTTAGTGTCCGCTTAAAAGATTTTGTGATACAAATTTCATCGGACAAGAACCAACTGTAAATTAATGGTTATACTTAAATTAACAGTAAACAGTAATTATGCTATAAAAATTAGGTGCGATCATATTTCTCATAATTTATACAAATGATATAAGCAATTTTCTTAGTACTAAATTATCTTATAAATTAAAATTACCAAATAGAAAATCATTTCTTCAATAATTTACTTACAATTAGTAATACAGAGTTG
The DNA here is from genome assembly GCA_033060865.1 of Dorcus hopei. Taxonomy (NCBI): domain Eukaryota; kingdom Metazoa; phylum Arthropoda; class Insecta; order Coleoptera; family Lucanidae; genus Dorcus; species Dorcus hopei. The sequence continues at coordinate 14,065,728 of CM065418.1, forward strand.
TTGTAAATGATTCATAAATCCAGTGACCTATAATAAGAAAAAGCGAATATTTGCTAAATAATAATGACCAGTGCTGGTAAAAACCGGAAAAAATGAAATCGGATAATCGGTTTCTTTAAAAACGGTTTTGGATATAACCGGTAATCCAAATAATAGTTAAAACTGACTATTCTGATATCCAAAAATCGACTATTCGGATTTGGACATACCGACTCTTCGAATATCCAAAAACAGATTATTCGGATATTCGAAAAGCCGATTTTTGGGTTTCTCCAATTGGTTAACCGAAAACCGGTTAAATAGATATTAAGAAAAAAATAATTTCCAATTTATTAAAATGCAAGACGATAATGATATTTCAGTTTTTGATTCAATGTTTTAAAGCCTGTTTTACAATATCATAGAAAATGATAGTAGAAAAAGCTATATCAAGTTTTAGGACAGTGTGAAACAAAAAAAAATGTTATCAAAAATAGTACGGAAATAGAATATGTAACCATAATATTTTTATTGATAAATATCAATAATGATAGTACAACAAAAATTTGTTGTACTGTCGCTGACACTACAGAAATGTTAATTGTTAATTGTCAATGAAACAAACCCATTCCAAGAAAACTAACAATTAATTGTAATTAACTCGCAATAGAAAAGCACAATTACAATTAATTAATTGTAATTTTAAAGACTCCGCAATTACAATTAATTAATTGTTAATTGTGTGTTTCTACGATTACAATTAATCAATTGTTCTACGATTACAATTAATTAATTGTTAATTGCAAATATAATTTAATTGTGCCCAACACTGTCTAAAAGTATGTAATTACCTACCACGAACATCAACTGATTGATTTCTCACTTATCGAAACTGTTTTTGCTACAGGAAAATTAGTTTTCAAAATAACTAGGATAAGCTTTCAAACTTTGCAGGAAAACAAAGTAGGCGACACACAGGCGAATGCCTTTGGTAAATTGACAAATAACTGACGAAATTTAATAAGAGGCGGAACATTTCAACGTCTAGTAGGACCTATAACTGTTTTCGTTTCAACGAGTGGACCAGCAGTGAGTAGAACAGATCTGATTCGAACAAAAAGCGTTCTTTTCATACCACCGTGGAATCAAATGGAATTAGATCAGTTCAGGATCACTTCAAGTTCAGATCAGTTGCGGATCACTTACGAAACGAAAACGCCTTATGATTCATTATTCATTTATAATAACTCTGTATTTTGATGTATCCTACCTACTTCAAGTTAAATGTCTCGTTATTTGTAAATATTTTTGGGACAAAATTGAATTTGCGATTAATATTGCCTAGGCAAAAATTCTGAATAAAGATGATAGAACTTCAAAACTTTCCTATTTTTTAATGTGAATTTTTAGAATGCAGAATACTTCTATTGCTCTATTGCTATCTGCATAATAATATCGTGCGAACTAAACGCGCACGAACGTGTAGTTTCTCTTGATGTATCGCCAGCGTTCTGATCGTGTTCGTCGATGCACGAAGTTGCACATTCGTGCGAGTTTGTGCGCGGCTTAAAACTTTGTGCGGTTCTGCGCGATTCGGCGCAGCGCAGCGCACTAATGGAGCGATTCTGCTTATATCTGTAGCAACCGTGAGATCTGTAAGCCTGTAAGTCAATTATTAAAAGGTGGAATTCTGAAGTTCTCAGTATACTACGATTTCTTGTTCGTGTATAAGAGAATACCACAGAGACTTACGAGTAATCCTAGGGACCTAGGAGAAGTCATACCTTCCATAGAACTTCAAAATTCCATGTTTTAAGAAATGAGTTACAGGTTTACAGATCTTACGGTTGCTACAGGTACGAGCAGAATCGACACATATAATCTATTCACTCTTTATCCTCGTCTCAGTAGGCCGTGTTCTCGTTTCGTTAAGTTGCTGGCCTGAATTTTGTTAGATGCCAGAATCTGACATGAAAATTTCTAATTTATATTGTAGATTTCGGAATGGACAATTCGGCAAATTTTGAAAGACGGAATCGACAATTTGAAAATTTCGGTACCTGGCAAACAACAACGTCTCCGTCAGTGGACTCAAATTATAACCACGAAATTAAAAATATACATAACCGTCTCATCTGACGTCTATGTTTCATTGTGATACCAACAAAAATGTCATCCTAACTCGCCTACTGGGACGAGGAAAAAGAGTGATTAGATATTAAGTTTGCATTTCATATTCTGCGCGGTCTTTTAAAGTACGGCCACACCAGAACATTTTAACGCGAACAAACAGAATGAGCAGAACGAACCGAACGCGCAGAGCAGAATAGTCTGAACAAGTGCTCGTAGCGTTTGACATATTCGCCAAAATCTTTCTTTTTCTGTTAGATTGAAATATATATTTCCGTCCTCTTAATTGTTCGGCGAACAATAAATCCTTTTGAGCAATTCCGGTTTACCGACAAGCTTCGGAAAACATTTGGCGCGTTTGGTGCGGTTCGGAGACACGTCCACACTTGGCGAATTCTGCTCTGCACGTTCTGTTCGTTCTGTTCGTCCTGTTCAAGTCTGGACGCAGCTTTTCCTTCTCTTTCTTTTCTTATCTTCAGTTTGCACTTACCAAATGACTTAATTATGTTATCTTTCATCCTGTTCAAATGGCATAGTTGTATTGTTGTCAAATCGCAATTTGACCAGAGGTATGAACTAATTCGTGGGTGTAATTAAATTGAAAATTCCCATTTTGGGTTTCAGCGAAAGCTAAATTAATTCTTTCCAAAAACTGTTCTTCTGTATGAATTCCGACAGCATAAACTATTTCCTTTAGTGCTCCCCAGAAATGGATATGCTTGAAGTTCTTAGGTGGCGATGACTTGATTACATTACATAAGTGTCTATTTGACAATAGTTTATTGTTTAATTTTAATTTGCAATGTTTGTTTAATAAAAGTTTATATGTAACAGCTTTGAGGTTCTGTATCTACTAAATGAGTAGAAATCGGACACATGTTTATATGAAAAAAAATGTTTTAAATTCAATTTCCTACAACCCCTTTCATTTTGCGTCGCGACTTTTGAAACACCCTGTATTGTATCTTCTCCTAATCCTAGCATCATGTAATACGTATTTTTCTGCTCTTTTCTATTACGACTAGCTCCTAGCATTTCATTTACGATGCAAAAATCGATAATAATAAACACGTCCCCGTATATTTTTACGCATTCCTCTGATATATTTTGTTACCAATTTTTCTGTTTAAATCGTCTATTATTATTAATTTGCTTTTCTTTGTCCTTGAATTGTTTTATTATTTTAATTGTTTCTGTGCTTCTTTACAGTTGAAGTCGTATTTTACTCTCTAAATACTCTCGATCATAATCTTTGAAAGTTTAACTTTGTTTTTCCTTTACTGCACTCACACCCGATTATCATTGCTGTTTACTCCACTAGAGATTATTAGATGTCCTTTATTCCAGCTTTATACAGCCTGTTCCCTTTTTTGTTTCCTCTATGGCAAGCACATCAAGTTTGATTCTTCGAAATCTGTTAATAATTCTTCTTTCTAATCTTTAATGCTCCTTGCATTCCATACTCCTATTCACTTCTATTGTCTAACGATTTTCTTTTTCGATTGCTTAGTAATGATTATAAGTCTGTCCATTTCTTCGCCTTCAGTTTTTTTTTGCAACAATGATTGTTTTATTGTAGAATCGGAAAAATTGTATAAATTACGTCTGAATCAAGAACACCAACAAATTGAAAATCAACGCAAAAGACTCGAAGAATTGAAGAAACAAGTATACGATGAAGAAATTAAAATTTTAACTTTATCGAGAGACACATTAAATCAAAAATATTCTATAGAAAGGCAAAGGCAACTCGAACATTTGTTATTCGAGACTGAACAGAAACGTTCTGTGCAAGATTTGAGTTTGATAAAAGCAGAGGGTGAACTCATTAAACATTATGCCGATTTATTGAAACATAAACAACAGATTGAAGAGTTGCTAAATTTACAGCAGTATGAATTTACCACTCAAGAATATAATTTACTTCTTGTACAACAAGAAAAACTAAATGAAGAAATTGAAAATGTATAACTAATTAAAAAGCAACATATTAGTGTATCTAATAATTATTTTCTCAGGTGAAATCTGTCTCACACTCAAAGCAGTATCTCAAGCAATTAAATATTGCGACAGGATTAGTAGCAATGGACAACATGATCAGAAAAATAGAAAACGAGTTAAGGCAGCAAATCAATCATGGTGAAAGTGTACTGCACAAGAATTCAAATGTAAGAATTTTGAATCCGAGTTTTTAAAAGTTTCTCGTCAGTAAATAGTGCATGTTGATTTCAGATGAAACAATTAAAACTAGAAACAGTGGAATTGGAACTCGAAGTGAAAAAACTGTTACAACTGCTGGATCATATTAGAAGTAACAAATGTAGTGCAAATGGCACAGATTTTTACTTATTAAAAGCAGCCATGAAGAAAATAAACGAGGGTTATAAAGCACCTGCTCCTTCACCAACTTAATCATTTAGGTTTTATTAATTTTATACGCATGTACAGGTTGTTACAAATTCGAAGCTTACCATTGGGATTTCGAAAACGGTAAGAGATACGAAGTCGGTTCATTTAGGACAAAGTTGCGTATTTGATGCTGAACAATAATGCGTTTTGAAAAATCTTCTGCGGTTTGTAGTTTTTGAAATATTTCCAGAAAATTGAAAACGTAATATTCTTTGTTATTTTTTTCTGAAGTTATTATTGCAGGGATTACAACAAAATTAATACATTCTACATGCACTTTCTTGAGCTCTTTGCGATGATATCATTAGCTCTTACTTAAAACATTTCATCTGGTTCTGACCATTATCAACTTCATTTTTTCCTATGGCCAGTACATTGTTTTAATATCATTAAATAGATTATATTTTTTCTGGTGCTTACGACCAGATTAAATTATGTATATATTTAAAAGACTCGTATCTTAAAAGTTGTTATTGTTATAAATAATTGTTAATTCCTTCTTTTAATATTTTTTCATTCTCAACATCATTAAGGTGATCTCCATACGTCCTTCGAGTTTTATGAAAAGATCCATAAAGGGCAATGTTTCTATCTAATTTACTAAATTTTGTTTTATGTGGTTGACGTCTTTGTGGATATCGTTGGAAGTACATTTCATTGGCTATTACTGGATTGTTATTATTACCAAAATAAATTTTTAAATTTACAAGAAAGAATGAGAGTTTTTAAAGATATAATTTCATGTGATACTTTCTTGCTTCAATCATAAAAATGTATAATTTAAATGCAAGTCTTTCTGGATATTGTTCGGTCGCTGTTACTAAATTGTTATAGTTAGCCCAATAAAATTTTAAAAATTTACGTTTTTCTTGGACTCGCAACATTCATTTTTACAACTAAAAATTTTACTAAAATCGACTTTTGTGATAAACGAAATAAAACTCTGAAGGTATATCAAAAGTTTTTTTGTTTTTGTTTTCACAGCATATATTTTTCTTCGCACTGTTATTTTCAAGAACATCTTTCATTTATAGTTATTTTTTCTTTATTAAATCTGGATGTATGATATATGGAGAAGCATTAGAAAAAATAGAACTATTTAATGGCATTAAAATCATATGAAAAAATGAAGTTGGTGACGGTTAGAACGAGCCGAAGTGTTTTAAGTAAAATTTAATGATTTCATCGTAAAGACCTCAAAAAAGTGCCTGTAGAATGTATTAATTTTCTTGTGATCCCTGCAATAACAATTTCAGAAAAAAGGAAAATTACGTTTTTCGATTTTTTGCAAGTATTTCAAAAACTACAAAAAGAAGATTTTTTGAAACGGATTATTGTTCAGCACCAAAATACGCAACTTTGTCCTAATTTAACCGACTTCGTATCTCTTACCGATTTCGAGATCTCAATGGTGAGCTTCGAATTTGTAACAGCCTGTATAGTGCGAGGTTTTTATGATATTAATTTTTTTGTATTAAAAGAATATTTTTGTATTTCATGTTTTGTACCTGTCGTTATGAGTATTTTTTTAAATAAAATTATAATCATTGTTTAAATTTTATTGTAGGGTCAGTCGACCAGTGAGTGAACAGGTCATTACTTATTTACATAGAATTTGATTTTGTTAATAAAGAAATGTGATTGATTTACGTTATATGTTATTACCAGGGAGTCTAAATTTAAAGCAGTTTGATTTATCATGAGCGTACGCTTCGAAAGAGTGGGGTCGTAACCAGTATACGATGCATAGACATACCTTTGAATATAGAAGGGAGGAAGGAGCATTTCGCATATAAAACTGGTCCACGATGAGTTTTGCATATGGCGGACAAATATTTCCGGTTAGCAGTAGCGTAGCTGTTATCCTTCACTGGGCGAGTTTTTAATTCAGCATTTTGCTGTGATAGGTGTAGACCAGTGCCGGGCACGGTAGGAGAACAGTACCACCACCCGTCATACTTCTCCGCAAGTATTTCGCGCTTATTCCAGTTTAAATTGAAGTTGGCACGCTTAGAACCAACGACGCGCAATATAATGTCTCGACGAGTGGCGAATATTTTCGACTGTCGCCGATTACAGTTGTTGCAGAGTGGAGAGGATGACTCGCCAGAACTCTCGTGCCCAGCATTGGTGTAGACAGTGATATAAAAGACTGAATAGAAATTCATCTGCGTTAGATTACAATCGATTTAGGCGATGTAGGAAATGGCAGTAATAACTTTTGTCACTACATTTCCACATCGTTATAACTACGCCTATGATTGACTGTTGTTGCTTTCATAACCTATAATGTAAATAACTTTATCTACGACCACTACTGTAAATGACGAATTACGTACAACACATAAATTAAGTAAGCGGGTATTTACAAACGTCGTGCGTAAAGTAAGAAAAACGCACAACGCACCTACTTTACGCACATTTGCAGTTAGATCTACGTAGCCGCATCACATTAGATTGACAGTCGTCGAAATTGCTAAAGTATAGTACACAATTCGAGTTGTAAAGCAATTACGCACTTGTGGAATTACTTGCATTCGCCGCTGCGCGGCTCATACGCAACTTTTCCACCGTGCGTAATTTGCTATTTACAACTCACGTTATGTAATATACTATTATTCTAAAGAAAAACACATTTTGGAAGAAAAGTAGATACCTCATTGTAATACTTACTAATGAAACGTTATTCCTAAATTCGAAATAAACTGCTATTACACCGTTAAATAGAATAATTCGTGTTCGCACTCAAATGATATAATCATCAATGATCCTTAAAATGGGTTTACAAGATGGCACTTCCGTCTAGCGTTCTTTTAATGATGAAAATAATAAATGCTCCTTCCTCCCCTCTATATTCCAAGAGATATACCCTGTCCGGCGATAGATTGGAAAATTTCAAATATCCTAACGTATTGAAATACCCTAGAATCGAGTAGCATCGAATGAGCATATCATAGGCTTATTTGGCTTTACCATCACTTCTCCTCTTGACGAAGAAATTATCAATGCTCTAGAAATTCAGCCTACTGTTACTGCTATCAACTGCAAAATTAAAATCGATAACATCTGTCAAAAGCATCAAACGTTTTTTCCAACGGACTGGGTACGTGCACAATCAATAAAGCCAAACTGTATTTGAAATCGAATGCTATTCCTAAGTTTTTTAAACCCCAGCCAATTCCTTTTACTTTACAAGATAAAGTCAAAGCCGAGATTGAACGACTGCAGTCTGCTGGGATTATCAAGCCTATTGCTTACAGCCATTGGGCTGCGCCGATTGTCATCGTGCATAAATCAAATGGTTCCATCAGAATATGTGGAGACTTCATGGTTACCATTAATCCGCAGCTCAACATCGAACAATTTCCAATACCTCGTGCTGAGGAATTATTTTTGAAACTGCAGAACGGGAAGCATTTTACAAAGATCGATTTAACTGATGCGTACCTACAAATTGAACACGATGAGGAAGCTAATGTAATGATCCGTCGACACCAGCCGGCGTCAGACTGTCTCTTGCGTCATAGCCGTCTAGTCGACGCACCTTAGGCGACAGTCGAGAAAGTGCTGCCGGCAGAATAAACTAGACCAGGCAGCCCGTCGCGTTCCAGGCCTTTCTCGAAGAGAGAGCCGGTTTATAAATGAACGCGGCCGGGGGTGGAGGACAGTTCGAATTGAATTCAGCGTTAGGCAGTTCGGAATTAAAGTCGCGTAGATTTTTCACTCGGCTGTTAAAATAAACTAGATTTAAGGTTGTAAATAAATGTTAGTGTTAATTAGTTTGCTTTTAAATAAATTCGTTTATTAACTATTTCGTGTTTTGTTTAAAATAAAAATTAATAGAACACTCCACATATAATCTCCATCAAAGCAGATTCATTTGTTTCCATATTTTGATTAAGAACAACCTTCTGGTACCTCCTAGATGATAAGACTTAATCCAGTCCAGCCCAAGACCACGAATACCATAGTGTTCTAATTTAGTATATAAAATATGGTGGTCCAGAGTATCAAATGCCTTAGTTAAGTCAAGAAATAATCCACAAGTCAATCCTAGTTATACAAGATGTTTGTAGTAAAGTCGAAAAGAGCTGTTTCGACACTTTTGCCTTTGAGAAAACCATGTTGATTAGCGTTCCACAAATTGCACGATGACATAAAGTCATAGAGTCTAGTATGAATTACATAATTATTCAAAAATTTTGGAAAAATTTGACACAAGACTAATTGGTCTGTAGTTAGCTGGAGATGAGGGATCTCCTTTTTTTTAGTATAGGTTTTATAAGGGTAAACTTGAGGCTTTCGGGAAAGACTTCCGTTTCTAAGCATAAATTAATAATGTTTGTTAAAGGTGTGATTTAAACTGTGAATGCATTTTTTGAGTAAAAACGCTGGAAAATTATCAAAACCTGCGCTTTTTTTATTTTTAAAATTATTAACAATTTTCAGAATTTCATCTCCTGTGACAGGGTAGAGAAACATTGTCCTATCATTGCAAGGTAATAAGCACTCATACATATTTTTATTAGATTTGCTGTTTTGTATTGAGTTTTGAACACACGAAATGAAATACTCATTGAAATCGTCTGCAGAGACATCAGAAGTAGTATCATTACCGGTTGATTTTTTTCCTAAACATCTTGAGATTATGCTCCACATAGTTTTCGATTTATTATCAGACTGAACAATTAAACGAGCGTATTGTTTAGTGCGTTCAAATTTCAGAAGAGCATTGTATCGTATTTTAGTATTATTATACTCAAGAAGAGCTGCCGAATCAAAATTTTTTAGAACATATAAAATATCTAATTCAGTTTTTACAATTTAAAATCTTAGGGGGTCATTAAGACTTTATCAGATTTAGTATTAATACTTCTTAGAACAAAAGGAAAATGATAATTAAAATGTTCTGCTATTAATTTTGCAAAATTCTCCCATTTATCATTACCGTTCACACATGAATCCAGAATGCACCAGTCAGTCGTATTTAGGTCCTTAATGAAATTGGTAATATTATCCTTACTAAAATTACGCTTCCATGTTTTTAATCGTATGGCTTTTGGTTGTAACTCAGAAAAACTTAATATTTGTGCGGAATGATCAGATATATGAGAAGTTAGTACACTAGTTTGGACATTTTTTAAGTTTGTTGCAATATTAGCATGTTTTGCTGGTGAGAGTTACTCTTGTAGGACTATGTATCGCAAGCTGTAGATTGTATGAGTCTAATAAAAGAGTGTTCTCCTTTAAGGCGTACGATTCCATTAATGCAGTGATGTTAAAGTCACCGGAGATGATGAAAGGAGATTGTGAAGATGATAAAATTTCCAACAAATTCTCAAACGTTTTTAAAAAAATTTCCAAATTGCCACTGGGTGGTCTGTAAATGGCAACAACAGTAATTTTACTTTTAAGTACCACATCAGCCCCACATATTTCAATTTCATGAGCTATAGAAATGTTATTGATCTCGGAATTTTGTTTGGATTTTAAACTATTATGAAGTACCACCATGATTACCCTCATTTCTACAAAACGCTGATTTTAACCGAAAATTTTGAATAGTGACCATCGGAAGTTGATCTGCCGATAACCAGTATTCACTTAAACACAGAATTTTCACAGGTTTTAACGAATTAACTAAAACGTTTAACTGATTAATGCTCGTTGTTAAGCACTGGATATTTTGATGTAATAACTGGACGGATTCAGTAACAGAATGTTTCATTTCGTCGGACGCCCTTTTGGTTGAAGTCGGAATAAAAAACGATTGTATTTAACGCCAATTGGCCACAGTGTTGGAGATTTTAGTATTTCAGCTTGTGATTCTGGCACAGAAATCTTGAATGAAGAGTATTCATGAGGTCTTTTTGAAGTAACTTGTTCGCATTTGACACTTTGTACATTCTTACTGGAAAGATAAGATTCTAACTCTTCGACCGTCGTAGAAGCATCAAAACCAAAGAAATGGAAATGTTCAAATCGAAAAGCACCACGAATAGCAATATTTTCTGCAGTACCCGCTACAGCTATATTGACGTTCTTGTTATTCGCAATTTTTACATTTTCTGCTGTTCCAGCAAGCGCTTTATTTACTCTTTTCTGAGTCATTGTTTTGCTTTTACGAGTACCTACTAAGGTAAAATTATTATCATCCGTATCTTCTGTGCCAGTAATTTGTCGAGATTGCAAATGAGGATCATAAATCGGCACCTCTTTTAGCTGAAGTATTGAGTTCATAATTTCCCGTTGAGTTTTTTCCATAGATTTAATGTTTGCTTCCTTCGGTTTGCTATCAGTAGGTCTCTTGCTTGGACTATAGGGAGACTGGTCATGACTTACAAAATCGTTACGCAATTTCTTAGATTTCTTAGAGGTGATGTCTTCGTTTCTTCATTATCAGATTGGTAAAGAGCTTGGCGATACGTTTTGGATATGGCTTCGAATTGCGTAGATTCATCCTGTTTTTTGCAGTGGGTTTCAGCATCATTTTTAATTGAGAAATATTATTTTTGAGTTCTATTACTTCCGCGCGCAGTTCGCTATTTTCTTGTCTTATCTTTTTCCATGGTTTCAAATTTTTTTGTGATTCTTTCAAGTGCTTTCAAAGTGCTTTGAGACATTGTTCGATAATTGTTTAGAAGAGTTGAATTGTTTGCATTTCAGTATTAGCATTAGCTTCAGATGATGATTGTGCACTACGTTCGGTATCATCGCTAATTGATGACACACTGGCTTTTCTAGACGGTTCACAGCTTGGACATTTCCAGACACTTTTTTTCATATGTAGGCCTCGTTTAACTTTAATGAATTTTTTTCGTCAATCGCTTCTGAACTTGCTAATAATTTACCTAAAGCTGATGTTGATCCTATACTGCTGATGACAAAAGGCTGTAACTTAGACAATAATATTACTTTCAGATTTTCCGAGGTTTCCTGTGTAGTCGTACGGGATGTAATTGATAACTTAAAGAATAACAACTCATTAGACTTCTATGATTTAAATGTCTCTGTAATCAAGTATATAAAGAACTTAATTATTCTTCCCTTGACGCAATTAATCAACGAATGCATTAGAAAGTCTACTTTTCCTCTTTGTTTAAAAATTGCGATGGTTATTCCTTTGCACAAATCGGGTGACTTAAATGAGGTAAACAATTATCGACCCATCTCCATGAGGTAAACAACTATCGACACTACCAAAATTTTCTAAAGTTCTAGAAAAAATCTTGTATTCCCAACTGGTAAAGCACTTTGAAGGCCACAACTTGCTTGCTAATTGTCAATACGGGTTCAGAAAAGGACGTGACACAACTAGTGCTGTGCTAGAACTTGTATCATTCATGGCTGATTGTTTTGAGGAAGGGAGATATGGTATTGGAACCTTTCTAGATCTTTAGATTGATTGATTCGATTACGATTGATTCTCTAGAAACCGCCTCAAAACTTGCCGAGGAGGCACAATCCAAGGCGCATGCATGGTTTGTCAACAATAGGGTTACTTTAAATTTACACAAGTCCGAAAAACTTATTTTCTCCTTAAAAAGAAAAGAATATTTTGAAGAAGGATCTTTAAAATTTCTGGGGGTGAAAGTTGATTCCTCCCTACGTTTTAATGCTCATACTGAAATGATTGCTAAAAAATTAAGCAGTGGTATTTTTGCACTTCGTGGGCTTAAGCATTGCATTGCAGCAGATTCTTTGAGAACGGCCTATTTTTCATTGTGTCACTGTCATATTACCTATGGTATAATTTTATGGTGTCACACTAGCTCCCAATCTTTGATTTGCCGTTTACAAAGACGCGCTATCAGAATAGTAGCTGGTTTACAATATAGACAAGACTGTAGAGAGGCTTTCAGGAAACTTAATATTCTTACAGTTCCGTCGATCTTTATCTATGTGAGTTGGATTTATGTTAAATCTAGTTTTGAAGAGTACAAATGCCATAACGTTATTCACAATCACAATACTCGCCATAATGATAAAATTTGCCTTCACAACATGCGTCTGAAAGGTACTGATGGCGGCACAGGAAACTTAGGAATAAGACTGTTTAATAAATTGCCTTCGGGTATAACTAAGCTAACATTAAGCTGCTTTAAAACAACAATTAAGAACTTTTAATGCAATAAAGCTTACTACTCGTACGAAGAATTTTTAAACGATAAAATATTGAGTGATGACAAGCAAATGTACTAATATCTTGTGTTATGTGTTTTTGTGTATTATTTATGTAGGGGAAAGACGGGTGGACATGATACCCTTAAATCATTTATATAAATGAATCTTTTCCTGAAATGACCTATTAAAAAAACGAAATTGTCAAAACATACTTTAATCTATGAAAAAAAAAAAAAATTATAGATATTTGCTGATAACTTATTTTGTATAGGTAGATCAAAAACGTAGATGCGAATGGTCCACTTTACCTTACCGAGTTGGGGAAAGTGGACCACCCAGTCGGTTAAAGTGATCATAATAAAAAATAAAATAAATTTTACCCCTTATTAAAACCAGACGCTCGTGCAAATGACGTGGAAAGTCCTGGATTTCTTTCCATGAATCCTCTTAACCAATCCTTTTCTACTAAACCTTTTGTTGCATTAAAAGGATGCTCTATTTTATTTGCTATCGCAAAACTATAAACAAGTTTTCTAAACTCAGTTTGTGTTAGTCCAAAAAATCGTTGTTCCATTTGCAACAAATATTGTTTAAGTTCCTATTCCTGTTATCTTTGGTAAATACTGCTTCAAATCTACCTAGTTTGATTTTATCTATTTTATTTGTTTTGGCCCTTCTCATTAAAGTAGTTCGTGGAATATTATAAATTTCAGACGCTCGCCTGTATGACATTTTGCCATTTCGAATATCTTGTACTGCACGTACAAGACTTTCTTTACTCCATGATTGTTGTTCGCTTTTTCTTTTGTAGACGCGAGGCATGATTAATTACTGCAGCTGCAATCAAATATAATAAAATAAAATTAATTTTTAATTAAGTGCACTTCAAAATGGTTATGAAAATATGATGGGTAAAGTGGACAGATGGACTGATTTACCCCATCACCTGTCGGACCACTTTTCCCCTAGGTGTATAAACATTACGTTTCAGGTTATATCTTAAAAAGCAATGATTAAACCCAATGAGTGTTATACTAAAAATGTAACCAAATACCTAAAAAAATCAACCGAGTATAACAAAAAAACAAAACAATTGATATATTTGTTAATACAGCTTACATAAAGAGCACAAAATCTTACCTGCGTAACACGTAAACACTTGCACTCTGTTTAATGAAAACAACAGAAATTGGCGGGAAGCACTTTTTAGTTCAGAGACCTCTATTATGATAGAAGAGTATCTGCATAGTACAATAATTTGAATATAGGTGTAGAATAGTTGATAAATTCAGTAGTTCACTTTACCCGATTTGACCACTTTACCCGTCTTTCCCCTATTTATTTTTAATGATACTAACACTTATCCTTAGTGTTTTGACTTGTGCAATAAACTTCCGTTTCCTGGCATCAATAAAAATTATTATTATTATTATTATTATTATTGTTTATCTGTGATGCCTCCACATATGACATGGTAAAAATTTTTGCATTAATTGCATTGAACTATGCATTGAAAAACTTAAGAAAGTATGAGAATGAAGGCACAGTCTACATACAGTCTTACCACTGGCGCTAGTTTCGCGTACAAAATTCTTGGAAACTCAGGGATGAATGCGCAGTAGTCTCGCTGTTTCTATTCGTAGTTTGGTTTACCGGCTTGGTTCGGGCACGTTCGGGCAACTGCAAATACTGCAAGATTTTAAATTTAAATTGTTTGTGCCACGTAAGAATCAACGCACGGAGGAATGCGCAGTGGTTGCATTGAAGACACAAAGATCAAAGGTACCGACGCCAAGTGAACAGACTGTATGTAGACTGTGATGAAGGTACTATGTGTTTTTTTAAAAATGCCATAAAGGTTGGCCATGAAAATTAAAACTCATGTCGTAGCTTGGCATCTAACACATGCCAAATCTGAAAATTTAAAGTAAATGAATAGAGCTAAGACATGAATTTTCTTTTCCACAGCCACCCCTTATGGCATTTTTAAAAAAACACATGTTATATAACCTAATAGCCTATTCCACTGGCTGCATTAGTATGCACTGAGTGTATTTTCATCTCGGTTCAGCTTTATGTAATAAAACGAGATAGAGATATCTTGAGTGCACACCGGTGCAGCCAGTGGAAAACGCTATAAAATTGTTCCCTGAAATTGGCACAATATTCAAAATTCGAGGTAAAATTACAAAAACTACAGTAATTTTTGTAATTTTACATGTTACATAAATTTCACTAAATTCCATAGGCAGTGTAATGTTACAGTAATTTTTCGGTAATTAATGTAACTTACAAATTGTTATTTTACAATTTACATCACTATTTCCCACTATCTAACTCAGGCCTATATGAAGGTTTATTATTTATGGTGGTTTATTACGTGCCCTATTAATATGTCAATGCATATTACACGTTGACATTTTGTAAAATTGCGCTGTGAAAATAGTATATTGTAGACCGAGGCGGTAAAGTGCTTGTTTTCCAGGTCGAGAGAAGATATGGACAGGCGAGGCGAGAAGCCGAGCCTGGCCACATTTCTCGAGACCTCGAAAATTGCTTTACCGCCATGGTTTACATATTATTTTTTTCCTACACAACATTATAATTAATTTTGTTAATATCACACAAACGTTCTTTTTCTCGAAGTAAAAATATTAAAATTGAGTTACTATCAAAATTATTATAGATGTTTTAAAACACAGTGTTATTTGTACTAGCATGGCCGAGCGGTCAAGTCGGTGGTTTAATACACCAGTCTCTTTGGAGGCATGGGTTCGAATCCCACCGCTGCCGAGTTTTTTTTTCTTGATAATTTTAATTCTTTTTAAAACCAAATACCAGTGGAATTAAATAAAAAAAACTTAGTTTGTTAATTTTTGATGTCGATGAGAGCGCATTCCAGAAATTATTGTCGCGCCACCTAGTGGTAAAGCCTCGTAAATTATTTTCTCGGCTAGGCATTTATGTTCATTTTGCCGGGCTAGCCGTGGAAACGTTCGCTTTTTCCTCTCTGATGAGCCGGTAAAATTGAATTTTCTACTAGTGTAGGAAAAAAAATTATTTGTAAGAAAAATCGTAACATCTAAATCGAGCTTAAGTATATTTTAATATTGTGGAGTGCACAATTTTTTTAATATGGTTTTTATTCTGTCGTGCAATCCCTTTTTATGTCGTGCCATCCCTTTTTATGTCGTGCCTTACCAAAATATGTCGTACAATTTCCTTTTTTCTTAGAAAACCGTTCTATTCTACCGCAAAAATCATTTGAATAGGTGCAACATTTTGTTAACGCCTTATTTTATTGTTAATTAGCTTATGATGCTTGTGCGAATTTTAGTGTGAGTTAATACGAAGTTGTCGTTGTCGTTAGTTACACTATTTCTTTGTTTGTTATATATTTCCCAAATCTTAGTGGTAGATATTCAGAAAAATATCTCATGAGTCGAGAGAATATCAGACGCTTGGCAATACTGCGGTGAAGTCCTCGTGTGATTCCGAGAACTCCGAAATAGTCCGAATTCCTAGTTCCTTTCGCATTTTAATTTTACTTCTGTCATTCGGTCGGTGTGCGCGTGTGGGTATGTGTTGGTGCTTCATGCGTAAGAAAATATTTAAAAAATCTGGTGATTTAAATGGATCTCATGCATTTTATTAATGAAAAGTCGTGCGAAGTAATTGCGTGACTGATTCAAGCCATGGTTCAGCTAGATTTCTCTGCGACGGGTGAGTAATCCCAAGTTTATGAGCTTTGTACGTGTTAAAACGACCCTTTCGAAGGGCGGTATTGACATTTTGCAAATTTGCATTATTCTCGAACCAACTACACTGCGCATAAAAATTATAATTTGCCGCAACGAGTAATGTTATATTTAATTTTGATTAGACCGTATCTTTTTTGTAGGGGTGGTACCTACTTTTTGCTGCTTATTTCCTATAATTTTTTGGTGTTAAATTTGAGATTTTTGCGTGTAATAATTACGGTTTGGTTTTAATAATTACCATGCCTTTTGTAAACAATGCCTTGCCTGATTTGGTCAATAGCCCGGTTTTGGTTAGGAATCTACCCCACCCTGGGTTGCTACTGACGAATATTCACCCTCGATTCGTTAAATGTCTAACGGGTTTTACCGCATTTAGTACATTCGCTCGTGTCCGGTTAAAATGCACGAAAAATAATTTACGTATATATAGGAAGAGAGATGCATTTTCATTTTTATGTTTTCAATTTCGTAATTCCATTAATTCCTTTATAAATAAACCATTAAAAGGATACATCAATATTAAATCATTATTGAGATACTTTTGAGGATCCTACAGAGCGCATGCAAACTTGATTCGAGCTATTTATCACTTTATTTGTTTTTACACGCCCTATAGTGTGGTCTTTAAGTTGCCATAAATGAAGTCCTTTTCAAAAGTGAACTAAAATAATAGAAGAAAAATGAAAATACCTGGGTTGAGGACAAACCGCTTTGTCAAGAGTCCCCAAGTTCATCTTTTTAGTGGCGAAAAAGATGAAGTTTTGGTTTAGCGTGTAGTGAAAAAAGTACATACTTTCCAATTCCAGGTTTTTAGATAAAATTGTTTCCGCAATCAACGAAAAGTAACTGGCCTTGAATCTACGCTGACAGAACAGGAGAAAAAGGTTGTGTCCCTCGAAAGTAAGTTAGATGAAGCGCAGAATTTGCTCGAAAAACAAGAACAATATTCTCCTATTAACAACCTGCGAATCTTTGGAATAATAGAAAATCCATCCGAGAATCCTGAGCAATTAGCCATCGACATGTGCAGAAGTCAATTAAATATCAATATCAACAAAAGCGATATTGACTGCTGTCATCGTTCAGGTCCTAAAGAAGGTGTTACCAAACCCCTAATAGTTAAATTTTACAAAAGAAGCATAAGAAACAAAATCTTCAATTCCAAGAAAAAACTTAAAGGGTCTAAAATTGTCATAGGGAAGAAGCACCGGTTTTGGCCTAAAAATAATTATAGGTACCATTTAAAAAACAAAAGTTGGTTGCCATAGCAACAAAACAAAAGACAACACGAAGGAACCATATACGTCAAAGCATGCGTAGAAATACATCAAAGAACTTTTGTATTAAACATTCTTTCATAACTTTTCAAATAAAAAAGTTACAGCCATTACACAGTGCAACAATGTGTGGGTCAATTTTTCTGACTGGCCTCATTCCAAAAAAAAAATGAATAATTCGGAAGTAAAACAAAATACATTTCGCGGGATTTAGTGAGTTTGGTTCGTTTAAGCCCTTTTTTAGAGATAGAAGTTAGCCATTTTTCCTTGGGATTGAACACTTAACGGTAGAATTTTTTGTTTTCGAAAAAGTATTTGTAAAGTCTTTTTGGTACGAGAAATTCATTTTTCACATTATTTTGTCAAAAAGAATATTTTTGAGAAGTAAACGTTCATTTTTAAAAAAATTTATTTATCAAAATATTATAGTGAGCCTCTAAAGTATGGAATAAAATTCGTAATTTATTTATCTTTGACATTTCGAAAAAACGCTCTGACAGGTAAATCTTGTTTTTAAAAAGTACACATTTTCAAGTGAAAATCAATTTTTAACAGTCATTTGTTTTCAAGTAATGACGTCATCGACATTTTTTTTAAATAGCAACCTCCAATTTTTTTTCTTGATTCTGATAGCTCATTGAATTCTCTATCCAACCACATCAAAAATTTATTATGTTTTATGGGAAAAAAATTGAGAAAAAAATTATTGAAAATGAAATGAAATAATAATAATAATTTAATTTTCGGTTAAATGACGAACCATGATTACTCGATTTGAAAAGACTTTGTTTAAATGACAAGAATGACAAGTTTTCTTTTATTGTAGGTATCATTTTGGATTTGTTGAAAATGTCACGCCTACTTCATTTGTAAAGGTAGTAGATGATTCATTCACTTTCAATAATTTTTTTCTCAAAATTTTTCCCATAAAACAATAAATTTTTTATGTGGTTGGATAGAGCTATGGATAGAGCAATGAGCTATTAGTATCAAGAAAAAAATTGGGGGTTGCTATTTTAAAAAAATGTCGATGACGTCATTACTCGAAAACAAATTACAATCAAAAATTGATTTTCACTTGAAAATGTGTGCTTTTTAAAAGCAAAATTTACCTGTCCGAGCGTTTTTTCGAAATGTCAAAAATAAAGAAATTGCGAATTTTATTCCATTCTTTAGAGGCTCACTGTATAAAAACATTAGGAAATTAAAAGAATTAGAGGAAATCGTAAATAAATTTTTCCAACAGCTCTTTAAAGCGATTTTTACACTATTTGATTTTCCATTTAATTTTTAATTTCATAAAAAAATTATATCTAATTGCTATTACATTTCTGAAGTCAAATTAAAAATCAAATAGTGTAATTGCAGTGTATGCTATTTTTAGGGCCGACCTTTCCATCTGGTAATAAAGTTTTCAATACGTTATTTGCCGAATAATTCGATTTTTATGAATTGTTTCTGTAATATAAAACATAAAATTAATGTTTATTTTTGTAGAATTTCTTTTGTGTTGTTTATCTGAATGACCTGGCTACATTGTACGTGTATTATTGAGTCCAGTCAATAAATAGATACAGAACCGAACACATCGTTATTATTTTAATTCACAATAACCAAAATATTACAGTTTCCATGCTTTCCATTGTTAAAAAATTCCTAGTTTTCACTTTAATATCAATTGACCCTACAATTGGCTAACGCTCCATACTGATTAAAACTCCTGTCATTAGACAATATTTCGACAGCATACAAAATAGGGGGGCGGACTCTTTAATCTAGAATTTTTATTTTTGATAAATATATCAAAAAACAAATAATTTAAATGAACTTTTACTCCTTAAAAAGTATTCTTTTTGCCAAAATAATCTTTCTTTTCTAATGTTTTTATGGTATTTTTGATAAATAAAAAACAAATAAATGTAAATGAACGGATATTCTTTAAAAAAGTATTCTTTTCGCCAAAATAAAGCGAAAAAAAAAAAGAATTTCTCGTAGGCATTTACCTTCTGAAATTTCAAAATATTCCACCGTAGTGTTCAATTTCAAGGAAAAATGGCTAACTTCTATCTTAAAAAAAAACGCTTAAATGAGCCAAACTCTCCAAATCCCGCAAAATGTATTTTGTTTTACTTCCGAATTACTCATTTTTTTCGGAATAACGCCATTCAGAAAAATTGACTTTCATATTGTTGCACTGTGTTATTTGATACTTTTGCTCCAGCCTGTATACAGCGTGTCCCGAAAGAAAAGGTCAATACTTCGTGGGAGTCTTGAGTAGGTTATTATAAGTCAAAAAGATTTTATAAGCAGGTTGTCTTTCATTAATGGATTCTGAGGTAAATATTGATTAAGTATTGAAAAATTTACCACTAGGTCGTTCCGGAATAATTTAAATTTGGCGCTTCATGTTGATTTTATTCTTCACCGTAATGTAGCGCTGTTTTTGACAAATTTAATGTTAATACTTTAAAATAAAAGTTATTTAGCAACTTCACATTTTTAATTTCAAATCAATCTCAGACACCATTAATAAAAGACTGCCTGTTTATATAAACTTTTTGACTTGTAGTAACCTACTCTAGACCCCCACGAAATATTGATCTTTCCTCTTGGGACATCCTGTATAGTAAAGATATTGATATTTTGGTAGTTGCAGAGACTTGGCTTCATCCGGATATAACGGACAAGAACTTAATGATTGGGGGTTACAGTTTAGTTAGAAAATTATTAAATTTGAAACAAAAAAATAATGTCAACACCTTAAACTATACTGTCACAATGGTCAAAATATAGATAAATTAGTAAAAATTCAAAATCTGTACCATGTACAAATTTTCAGTAATTTATGAGAATTTATGAAATTATTTTTCACTTCAAAATGAACACAGGAAAAAGAAAAAGAAATCCACCATATTTTTAGATTCGCTTCATATTGTATCCAGATTATTTTTCAGCCACACTTCCAAAAACACCCAGTATAGCTCTAAATTCTTATCAAATTTAAAATACTGCATTGCCCATATTTATACCGATGATATGTAATTGTACTGTTGATTCAAACCTTCAGATTGGTGCAATGCCGTTGCAAAAATTAATGAAGATCTCAATTCGCTCTGTATCCTCTCAGATTCACACTTCCGCACCATTAATCCTGCTAAATCACAGGTTTTGCTCTTTGGTAAAGCCAAATGTTGCAAAAATTTAACGGATATCATAAATATTAGCATTAACAATAAGAAAATCCCCATACTTAATGAAGCCAAGAATTTGGGACTTTGTATGGATAATAGTTAGCTTCCCTTATAGAACAACAAATTTCTAAATATATAGGCAATGCATATTTTTATCTCCGAAAACTGTATCCCCTGAGGTCAATATTAAATATTGAAACAAAAAAACTATTATGCGAAGCTCTTGTTATTTCACAATTCAGTTATTGCTCATCTATTTATCATACAGCATTACATAGACAGCATAACGGTCAATTGCATACAAAAAATTCAAAATTCTTGTTTAAGATATACATATGCCGGATGTCCGGTAAAGGATGGGCCATACTTCAAGGGTGGCTTCTTTGGATCAAAATAAATCGATTTAGATCTTAGCACAACTTTGCTGCATTAAAAGATAATTTTTTTATTTCAATATTTTTGGAAAACTCGCTCATTTTTTGAGGTATTTAATTGCATTTTGATATTTAGGGGTTTCTTGTACTGCTAAATCTGAATATCTGCATATTTTTAACGTAACGTACAGGGGGCGCACTCGAGGCCTTGGCTTTCTTTTATTTATTGTAATATTTTTTTTGCGTGAATATAAAAAAAAATGATTCATTTTCTTGAAACGGCATTTAATCTACTTTAAAAAAAGGCATACTCGTTGTTACATATGCCTAAAGTACACCAGTTTTGAGAAAAGCGGCTTTGAACTTAATGATGCATATTAAATACGCAACTAATCTACCAGGCATTTGTCACAAAATTTTGTGTTATTTCAAGTCATCACAATTATTATTTTTTGTTGCCCTTCGGATTGATATTAGTTTTCTTGAAAAACACGACATAATTTGTTTAGAAGATCTAAAAAATTAAGGCAGTTATCAACTTCTAATTCTACAGTAAAAGTAATATCTAAGCTCAAGACAAATTTTTAATAAATTAAAAATGCATTCGCAAATGTTATCGCTAGGGAAAGTTAAGATCAGGACATCCTGTGATCACTTTCTGACCTAACAATCAAACAATCAAAACCGACTTGCAACAAAATTCTTTAAAAACTTTCGTTATCGCTAAGGTTAGAATTTGATAATTTTGAAGACGATATGCCAAGGGTTACAAAAAACAATTTCTAAGATTTTGAATTATATTTTGATCATCAGTACAAACATGAATTAGATGATGACATGTCTCGGTTTAATAACCATTCTTAAATCTGAAATTAATGAATTTGCGCTTAAAAAGACAATTAATTAAGAAAAACTGAAACAAACCTGTTAAGCAAGACACATTAGCAAGTGCCCATGTTTACTTAAGTTGAGAGACAAACAATGCAAGAACTTAAAATAAGGCAAACAAAAGTTCCTAAATAATACCAACTTATGGGTAACGATTAGCTGAAGGCACGTAAATTCTTAAATAGTACATACTTATGGTTAACAAGTTACAATTTTGAAAGCTGAAGGCGGATTGAAATACAATAATACCACTTATGGGTAACAATTACAAAATGAAAGCCGATGACGAGAGAATTAAATAATACCACTTAAGGGTAACAATTACATTCTAAAAGTTGATGACAAAATTTTGAAAAGTAGTGAAAAGTTTTGACAGAATATTTTTGAGAAAATACAACATTAAAAAATCAATTTAACGCAGATAAGTAAACACTAAAGAATGAAGACAGAATGGCGCAAAAACTTATGAATGTTTCCAATTTATAGACTCGAAAAAGTTAAAATGTGGGAAGACGATTTGATCATTTAAGAGGTTGACACTGTTATCTCTTTTCGATAAAAAGATTTCCAATTTAGTCACAAATATCATGGATAACTCGTTAATAATAATTTTTTGATCAACTGTAATGTCATAGGAACCTGAAACATTTGTAAATAGAAGCTAATAAAGAATTATTTGGTTTAGAGTTTTCTTAACATCACCCCTTACTAGTTCTTTAACTTCATTACCAAAGGAGTTCAAACCTACCTCAACATCAACTAGAGATTGTTCTATTATCTCTTGATCTTTAAGGACATTTGTCGAAAATTTAAAATTTGTGTGTAGAATAAAAGGACTCTAATTCCTTAAAGATTTAAATTAATTTTTATTAAATTGGTTCTACACTAAAAATGGATTTCCGCTAAGAAAGTAATATTATTATTAGTAGCATTATCACATTCAAAGCCATTTGTCTCAAAAGTGGTGTACTTTAGCGACATGTAATAAGTATGCCTTTTGTTAATGCAAATTAAATGTCGTTTCAAGAAAACGAATCATTTTTGAAAAATATTTACGTAAACAAAAGTACGACAATAAACAAAAAAATGTCAGGGTCTCGAGAGGGGCCCCTATACGATGCGTTAAAAATAAGCAGATGTTCAAATTCAGCAATACAAGAAACCCCTAAATAACAAATTACAATTAAATATTTCAAAAAATGAGCGAGTTTTCCTAAAATTTTGAAATAAAACAATTATCTTTGAAAGGCCATCACTTATTAATGAAGCAAAATTATACTGAGATAAATTGATCTAAATCGATTTATTTTGATCCAAAGAAGTCACCCTTGAAAAATGGCCCATTCTTTACCGGACACCCAGTATATGGAATTATAAAATGTTGCCACATTTCCCATAAACTCCAGGATGCTTCTTGGCTCAACATGAATAATCGTAGGGACCTCTAAATGATGTGCTTATTTCATAAAATATTGTTACTCAAAACTCCGCCTTATCTACACAATAAAATCCGTTTTCAATCAGAAGTTCACACTGTCACTACCAGATTTCTGTGTCACTAGGTCATAAATTTAATTCTTCCTTAACGTTCATTAGATGTTTAATCTCTTGAATCTGACACATTTAATCTTATTTCATTTTTTTTTCTCGCTTTCTGTATTTCGTATTATATTTTGTAAATGAGTGCTTTGAATCTGTCACAGCAAATAAGTTTAGGTTAAGGATTATTAAGGATTAGTATATAGGCATTTACTTTACATTTATAATTTCAAATACTGTATTAGGTTAAGTTGGAAATCAGACACGTTTCATACTGTATACTGTAACGTTTTTTATTAAAAGGTATAAATTAAAAACATTCGGTTTAAATAAAAGAATATTCAATAACGAGTTGCACAAAAATGTTAATTTTAGAGACTATTAAATAAACACTTAAACACTAACATTACCTATAACTAATTTATTTCGCTAAATAATTTATGTCGCACAATATTGTTCGCGGGAAATTGTGACGGCCTCCACCGTTCGACGGGGCGAGCTTTATATCTCTCCGTGGACTTTCTGGAATTCTCTGGATTAAGCTCGTACGTCGCGGATTGTCTTCGTAGGTGTCCGTGTCGTGGCCCGGGCGCACAGTGGAACGATTCAGGGCCGGTATTATAGCATTAGTTTAAACTGCAGTTTGACAGTTAAACTTCAGATTTTAAGATATTCCCGTTTTATACCTGCCGATGACAACAGCTTCTAAGTTTAAACGTCAATCGGAGGTTGAAGAAAAGCTTAAACTTACTGTTAATATAGGTGAGGTTAGTTTGATCGAATTTTTTTCATTTTATTGTCTAATTTGTGTTTAATTTCATACTCATTAGTCTGAAAATATTATACTGCCATATTATATTAAACTGCCATTTTAAACTCATGCTATAATACCGGCCCTTAATGTAATAGGTCGGACATCTGACGAAAACCTAAAGTTATAGTAACTTATTATTATCATTTTTGAACATATTTTACATGTTATGTACAAATAAGGACACGCTTACAAAGTGACCCATGCCTGCTAATTCACAAACTGACTTATTTGAAATGCACATTTTATAAATTTTTTCTTTCAAAATTGAAATATATTTATGTGCTTTTTTAGTTATATCATCTTTGTCAGATAGTTTCCTATCCAATTAAATCGATATTATTCTCTAAAAGTAGACCCTTTAGGGATGATTTTGATACATAAATTAGTTGCTATTTTCTGCAACTTTGGGTTTCATTTGCATTTGATTTGTGCATATCCATTTAATAATAAATATAAAATTAACATAAATTTAATTTAAACCGCTTAATTTAAGAGAAAAATTCAGAGATTTGCACGTGTAAATTAATCATTGATAACATAGTCAGCTACATTAGTAGCTGCTAACGCATCTGTGTAGCTATTTTAAATAAGACTTCTATATTTGAAAATTATACAATTCAAAATGTCATGGAAGACATGACGTTAAAATTTGGATAATAACGTAAATTACCATAAGAATCGGTCAATAACGATATCACCCGGTCATTAACGTGATCACCCTGTTAACGTCATTCCCCGTAACTGATACATTTAAAGGGAAGAGAAACATTTTACAAATTATGAGACTCCGTCGTAATAGCCGGTAACGCATGATGAATCCAGAATTACAGATTTTATTTTGCAATTTTCTATTTAGCTTTTTTTCCTGAAATTGAAACACTATGAATGTTGTGAAGTAGATAAATTAAGTTTGAGCTTTAAACGCCAGAATTTCATGCCAGCACTAATTTAAAAATTCCGAGCGCTATTTCTCCTTAAAGGCACATTTGGCGATAGATGGATCTGTATATTATTATTATGTTAGTTAAAGTGAGCTGGCCCATCGGGCGTTGATCTTGAAAATGTACCTATAGGCATAATTTTTATGGGATTGGCTTTCAGGGGTAGTGTGTATGTGTATTTAAATGAGCAGCGAACGTTAAAAAGAGAAGGGAAACCTTTATGTATAAATATATTTTAATGGAAGGGAAACTTTTGTGGCTAAATTTTAAGGAAAGGGAACTTTTTGGGTGTAATAGTTATTTGTATACCAATGCCGCGAAATCATTCTTTAACGTTTCGAGAGAAAAACTGTCGCCGAGGCCGCTTGCGGCCGAGGCAAGATAATCTCGAGGACGTTAAAGGATTTCGCGGGCAAGGTGTACACAACATTTTTTGGGTAACCGTATAAAATCTTCAATTGTTGGAATGAAAAAACCGGTAGTTTTAATTTTCGTCGTAAATACCATGCGATTTTTTGAAAACAGTTGGCTTTGAAATTTCCAAACGTACGAGGTTTGTTCAACAAAAAAGGTGACTTTTTAAATTTCGCGGGCTACGTACATTCGATTTTCGTTTTTTTTTGTTTTGTTACGTTGGTACACATGTCCCCAACATATGTTGACATTAGCAGTCACTTAGCATTTGTAGTTTGTTTTTGACAAATATAAAGGTTAGACGTGTTTTCGTGTACTTGGCGATCGAAAAAAATTGGATCAAAGAATCTGCATTAAATTTTGTGTGAAAAAAAAAAATATTAAGTGCTCCAACGCACTTAAAATGGTGACTGTGGCATTTGGTGAGTCTACTTTGAGCAAAAAAAAATGTTTATAAGTGGTACAAGCTCTTCTCAGAAGGCCGAGAGGATGTTAATGACGATGCCCGCCCTGGACGCCTCAGCACGTCAACAACCGATGAAAACGTTGAAGCAGTGAATAAAATTGTTTTGGGAATCGTCGAATCACTATTAGAGAAGTTGCTGAGGATGTCGGCATATCGGTTGGCTCATGTCATGCAATTCTTTCGGATGTTTTGGGCATGAAACGTGTGGCAGCGAAGTTTGTTCCGAAATTGCTAAATTGTGACCAAAAGAACCGTCGCATGAGCATCGCTCAGGAGCTGTTGAATGACGTCAATGACGATCCAGATTTGCTCAAAAGGGTCATAACTGGTGACGAAACATGGGTATATGGTTATGACGTCGAAACCAAAGCCCAATCATCTCAATGGAGGCGGCCAGAAGAGCCAAGACCGAAAAAAGCACGCCAAGTTCGGTCACTTGTGAAGGTTTTGCTCACTGTTTTCTTCGATTAAAATGGCTTGGTGCATTGTGAGTTCTTGCCAGAAGGTCGTACGATCAACAAGGAATATTACCTTGAAGTTATGCGCTATTTGCGAGAAGCAATACGAAGAAAACGTCCGGATTTGTGGCACAACAAGTCATGGCTTTTGCATCACGATAATGCACCTGCTCACACATGTTCGTGATTTTTTGGCCACAAACAACACCGTAATCATGCCTCAGCCACCGTATTCACCGGACTTGGCCCCCTGCGACTTTTTCCTATTCCCACAACTGAAAAGACCCATGGAAGGACGGAGGTTTGCCACGATTGAGGAGATAAAGACCGCATCGCTGGAAGAGCTGAAGGCCATACCACAAAGCGCATATCAGAAGTGCTTCGAGGATTGGAAAAAACGCTGGCACAAGTGTATTATCTCTGAGGGGGATTACTTTGAAGGGGACAAAATAGATATTGATGAATAAATAAACAGTTTTCGATAGAAATAAAAATTCACCTTTTTTGTTGAACAAACCTCGTATATCTCAAATAGATTTACTTACATATCATTAATGACAATTAATATCCAGATTTGTGAAAGAACAAATATTGAAATATGTTTAAAATTGTGACCAGAATGCTTTCTAATAAACAAAAATCATTTTTATTGGAAAGTTTGAATTTAAAACGAAGGATGCAATTATGATTTGCACCCTTTCGAATATTTATTGTGATGTTTTGACATTAACAAATAAGTAAAATTATTTTGACGTTTGTTTGAAAAGTAATCTTATCTAAGAAGTAAGTTGCACATTTCATGACTCACTCTGGCCTGTTTTCAATAAATCGCACGGTAGAACGACGGCTTTCATGTTACCATAGAAACGAGATAAATTTTGTCAGTTCAATGTGTGGAAATGTGCACTTTACGTTAAACTAAAGTTACTACTATTAAGTTTGAAAATGAAGGCGCTGTTAACAGACTATTAAGTGCAGAAAACCTGAAGTGAATAGGAACAGGAATAGGGAAAATGCTCTTAACGTTTTGTTAAGCGAAGAGGTTATCTTTGCGCTAATCTCAGAACGCATTTTACAACAGCACAGGAAATTTTAAAGAATCAACTATATCATTCTTTCAAATGTTCAAGAAAACAAGAAGTTTTTGAAGAAGATAAAGAAAAAAGTTGGTGTTTGGTGTTTTGGGAGTTAATGGACCCATTCATTGAATTTCAAAAATAGTTCTAAATATCGAAAACCCAATATTTTGACTTAAAAACGAATTTTACTTTAACAAATTTATCGAAAAGAAAATATATTAAAAGTTATTCGATTTCAAAGTTGCTTAATATTATATTAATAACAAGTTCTATTTTATTAATTTTTTTTCGGCATATAGAACGCTCAAAAAAAATTTTCTTTTTGAATTTCAGTATACTTATTTTACAACTTATTAAAAAAAAATGTTGAATGAGTCCATTATGCAAAGTTATTAATGATGGGATTCTTCATATTGCGAATGTTATTCTGTGATGAATGTACGTTTTCATTAAATGCCGACCCAAATTTCCTAAAACCAAAATAAAAAATTTCAATACTGAAATATGTCATTTTTATTGTAAAAGTAAAATACTCCATAGCTAGTGCTTACTTTTTAATATTTTTTTAAAATTCTTTTTTGCCTTTTATTTCAGTACCAGAGGATACTAGAAGAAAACAAATAAAGGAATCAAATTCTAATTTTAATTCTGTATAACTTTTACCTTATCTATTTTGCTGTAAAATTGTTAGGAGAGGAAATAATTGAGAATCCTTATTTTTACATGTAAGACCCTATGTCTCGGAAAGCATTTCAACGCCCGGTATGTCAAATTGTATTGTCAAATGTGGGAAAGAAAAATAATGACAAAGTTAATCATTTCCATATTTCCACACGTATTTTTCGGCCTATGCTCGATTTGAAAAAACTCAGTAGGTACTTATTAACGTATTAGTATTATGTATGTTCTATGTGAAAAAATTCTCGCTGTATAAGTATTCCATTTAAAAATACAAAAACTACACTTTTTCCTCCACTTTGCGATTCGCATCTGTTATTTTTAATAACTCTAAAAGTTCATATAAGTATGCAAAAAGTCCTACAACTCTCGCATTTTTGTCTAGCTCCTAAAATAAAGTCTCTGGAGGGAGTGCAAAATATAAAAAGAAATTTCTGAAATATCTTAAAAAAATAAACAGAAAATTCTTAAATTTCGAAAATTTTTGAATATTTTATTTATTTATTTATTAAGGTAGAACCATAAAATTCACCTACTTTTATTTTAAATTATAGGGATAATCTAATTCAGTAAAAAGAAATAGGCCAGGATTGATATAATAGTTTCGTAGATAACAGTTTTTTTTCTTCGAACATACCGCATTCATTACAGCTGCGTGGCTTTGCGATGCAGAACTCAACAGTGTATCGTAAACGTATGAGCAATAAAAAATTTTAAATCGGTGTTTCGACGCTTTTTTTCAATCTTCAAATTATGCAAATTAAGATAAAATCAATTTTAATCTGCATTAAGACTCTGTATCTGTCCTCTGGTTATGAGCCGTGTCCACCGCACCCGTTGCACCCCTAGTTCTTACACCAATGCTCATATATGTACTAATTACTATACCGAAATATTCAAATGCGACTAGATTTGATTACAATACTAAAAGAATATTTCTACTTAACATAAAATAGCGTCCTTCAACAATACACATATTTTATCGCATATTTCAGATAAGAGCCGACCGAAGAGAACCTAAATGAATTCTATTATTATTCGTTTCATGTGTACACACGTAGTTGTAAGTACACTGCTGAAAAATGTGTTAAAATTAACACAATCGCCGTTTGCGGTCCTCACTGACTTTTCTGTGAACATTAACACGATACTTTACTGTGTGAAAAATTAACACAATTGGCAGTGAAAGTTTACATATACCTGTATAAATTTCGACACAGATTAAGTGTGAATTTTAGAACGGATTTTGTGTGAATTTTGACACAGCTTAAGTGCGAATTTTAAACCAGATTAAGTGTGAGCCTTGACACAGATTAAGTGTGAGCCTTGACACAGATTAAGTGAGTCTTGACACAGATTAAGTGTGAATTCTTCACACAGGTTAAATGTTATAGTAATTACACTAGATTATTTTCTGATGAAAATTTGTATAATAATCACTTGGGCCAGTTTCATAATCAAATTTAAAGGAGGACTTTAAAATAAAGTCACATTCAGATGTGTAAACAAATGTGTTTTGACATTTGAAAGTGACTTTAAATTCGATTATGAAACTGGCCCTTAATAACTTTGCACGGACAGCTTAAAATCCGCACATTTTCTCAAAGTTTTGCTATCGATTGATCGTGTTGCTTAGTGACCAACGAAGCACGTCACGATGACAGATAACAATAAACGTCAAAATGAGATATATTAGAAAGACAGACATCATTCAAAATTAGATTGACAACGTCAGGCAATGTCATATGACAAATACGAAGCGTCACGTTGACATTTACGTAACAAAGCAACGATGACGATCGTCGCGTATAAACAAAATTTAGGCCGCCCCTTGACGAATTAAAGTAAAACAGCATTCGTTCATGATTGGCCCGCATATAGGATCGCATCCTCAAATTTGGTCGCTAAGACAACTTCCAGAATAAACAGAAAAAGACTACCCCTTGACGAATAAGATAGAGCTCTGTTAATCTGTGATTCGATTACACATTTAGACTATTGAAGCAGAGTTACTTCATCGCTGCTACGAAAAAGCCCTATAAAAGGGAGAGCGCTCCAGCTTCGGTGTACATCATTGTCGGGAACAATCACAAGCCTTCTGTGCAGCCATTGTCAGAAGCACCACCACACTTTCTGTGCAATCATTGTCAGTAGCACTACCACACCTCTTGTGCAGCCATTGTCAACAGATCACTCACACTTCAAACACATCCATCAACACCTTCAAAGCTAGCTGTTGTAGAAGATGAAAATAGGAACACCGCAGGAATCGAATCGTTCTGAAAGAGTTCCCACGCGCTCCACACGTTGGAGAATAGAAATACCGCTGAAATTAAATCTACCTGAAATAGTTCTCAGGCACTCCACAATCTAGCAACATCGTAGAAGTCAGTCGTTGAAAGGAGAAGAGTAGAAACACTACAGAAAGCAAGACGTCCTGAGAGAGTTTCCACGAAAACTTGGCACCCAGCACAAAACTTAACAAATAATTCACGTCATCTTGAAAAATAAAGATAAGGAACATTGATATTACCGAGATATACATATATGGTTGACGATGAATTTGATATTAGAAGCTTCCACGAACATTGCTTATTATCAAATTCACGGATCTTGAGCTCTGCGTCATTAGTCAACGAAGTTACAACCGATAAATATTTCAGTAATATTTCTTTGTCAACGGTGAATAAGAAAACAGGATGGAGTTATGCTTTTTATGTCTAATGATGCAACGCCAGACGCATTTTATTTATGACACAGAGCTCTTCTATTATGAAAACAATAATAAGATTCTAAGGGTAATAGTTGCACACCACGACTTTACTTCTTAAATCGTTCAAATCGCGGCAGCAAGGAGTTTGATAAATTTTTGATTTTTAATAAGGCCCCACAAGAAGTAATCGTTCGGTGTTAAATCAGGCGAACATGCAGACCATCACGGATCAACAAGCCTGATTCAGTATGCTGCTGTTTTAACATTAAACTTCAATAGGGAAGCAGGAATTTACAATAATAAAAAATTGCATTGAAATTCCTATGGTGTGTAATCAAAGTGGACACCCGCTATATTTACTGTTGTCTGAAATAAACCTTCATGTATTGTATGTGATGAAATAAGGCACTTCCTAATTTGTTAAATTGTTTTTATTCTAGCGACCGGTTTCGGTGAAAATTACACCTTCATGAGGCCTGCAAATTTGGAAAAAGAAAATTTTATGTAAATATGTTTTGATGGAAAAATTGTATAAATTGAATTATAATTTAAGTTTTGAATGTGAGAAATGATTGTATGACACGTGTTACATAAAGTGAGGTTAGAATTTTATAAAATATGCTTAAGTAACTAGTAATGTTAGTATAAATTTTTGGTAATGGGCTTGATTGAATTTATATACCTACTGCTAACGTCGAAATGAAAAAATTAAATTTAATAAAATTACAAATATTGGAAAACTGCTACCAAATTTCAACAAAATCAACATGAAACAACTCAACGAAATAGAAATAAAGAAAATAAGAAATCAAATACTGAAGAAAGCAAGATACAACATGTAGTAGCTCAATGGATGGTATGAATAAAAATGAAGAACCTGCTAATACTACAAGTTTTAGTATCTTCTCTACAGAAATTACTGCAATATTTTAGTATGTACTAAATTACGAAGCAGCTGCTTTAGTTTTCCGGAAGTTAGTGCAATAAATAGTATTCTCGTGGAAACTGTTAAAGTGTTTACTACAGTTTGGAGAATTCACTTCAACTGATATATTCTTCGATTTTAACGTCAAATTGTAGTATTTACTTCGATATTAGCGAAGCTGGTCTCACAACAGCTTCAGCTTGTATGCTACACTTGATAGCATTTGTGAAAATGGCTCATATACAGTGGAAAATTTATTATGCAAGAAGAAATTATGATAATGATTTATTGTTATCATATAATATTTAGTCAAGTAACAATGCTCGTCACAAAACAATTTTTAAAATAGTTAAACTGCTCAATTAAGTTTTCTCAAGGAAAATATAGCCTTGCTAGCTAACGGATCTCTTGAACTCGTTAATGAAACTACAGCAAATGCAAGCGTTTCTACGGACTTTAGATAAGTAGTTCGATAAAGTTAAAAAAAGACGATCCTATAACTAGGAGTTGGTACTGATGTTTGGAATTCATCAACGATCGTTTCTAAAACTGGATGGATCAAGTTTCTTATTACATACAAACATTCAACGCGTCTAAAGAACAACGGGCAGTGCATAATACAATGCCAGTGTTTCATTACGTTATTTCAGCAAGGCACTTGGAAAAATACGTACTTCTATGAAATGTTTCTGATAACCAGGTTTTCATTTTCACAAATCATAAAATTGTTGTTAGCAGTCATCGTGAATTTTATATCTCGCTCTTTTCATGTTATTATTCCTTTTTCGATTTGCCCTTCATATTAATTATTTTCTTTTATGTAAGTATTTCAATAAAGTTTGAAAAAAGGAAAACACGATCCTGGAAAAACCACCGTTTCTAAAACTGGATAGATCAAGTTTCATGCTATTCAACAGGGCTAAAGAAAAATGGGCAGTGCATAATAGCATGCCAACGTTGTCAAGAAAAGTGATTGCACCCAAGTTAAATATTCCCAATTTTTTGTTTAATTACGTTAAATTTCAGCAAGGACCTTGGAAAAAATACATATCTGAAACTTTTCAGAGAACTGAATTTCTTTTCTTTTTCATTTGTTCTTCGTATTTTCTTTAAAATTGTTTCACTTCTAAATAAAAAAAAAAATTATTACATTTTTTTATCAACTCCGAGAGCTGCATCTTTCCCCATTTTAACAGACAATTTTGTATAACATAATTTTAAAATCTTCTAACGTAAGTGCAAATGTCAGTAGTAAGTTTTCGTTTTATATCCTTCCTCGGGCATTTTTGAGTTCAAAGACAAAACTACAAACTACAAACTAATTTTGTTTT
This sequence comes from Dorcus hopei, assembly GCA_033060865.1. NCBI lineage: Eukaryota > Metazoa > Arthropoda > Insecta > Coleoptera > Lucanidae > Dorcus > Dorcus hopei. The sequence goes on from CM065418.1 coordinate 14,099,219, forward strand.
TAAAGAAAGTACATACCAAAATCCAGGAATAATTTAATCCCTTTGCGAGCTACTAATCATAGGGGTAAAATGGGAGTGGAAGAGAATACTATACATTTTGAAGAATATACTAAACAACGAAAGCACATACTTGACCTCTGTAAAGTTGGCACCTCATTCTTGAAAAAAGTATTTTTTTATTGGAGTTCTGGTAGCGCCCCGAAGAGTTCTGGAGTTCTGTGTGACAATTAAAAATAGTTCTGGCGAATTAAATATTAAAAAAGACTTTGAAAATTTGGAGTGCTAAGTTCACAAAACAAGATCTGAAAATTGGCTATAACTTTTTAACGGTTGGTAATAATTAACTTCAACTTTAAGACTTTCTTTAGAACTCTTGAGGTGCTATTCAGAACTCTCAGCAGAATTACGAAATTTTGAAAAAGCGATTTTTTGTAGCTCGATTTGAAATTTTATCAAAGAGTGAAATGGACATTTTTGAAGAATTTTCACGTTCTGATTGGAATTCTGGATAGCACCTCAAGAGTTCTCACGACTATCCTTCACGACCGACACAGTAAAATCAAAGATAAAAAAGTTCTAGCGATTTTTCCTATTTTGATTTGAAATTTTGTCCAAGTGTAAAACGGAATTTTTTTAAAGAATTTTCACGTTCTGATTGGAGTTCTGGATAGCACCCCACGAGTTCTCACGACTATCCTTCACGACCGACGCGGTAAAATCAAAGATAAAAAAAGTTCTAGCAATTTTTCGTATCTCGATTTGAAAATTTTGTCAAAGTGCAAAATGGAAATTTTTTCGGGGAATCTTCATTTTTTATTTAGAGTTGAGGACAACACCTCACGAGTTCTCACGATTATCCTTCACGGCCGAAGCACTAAAATCACAGGTAAAAAGTTCTACCGATTTTTCGTGTCTCGATTTGAAATTTTGTCAAAGTGCAAAGTGGACATTTTTTTAAAGAATTTTCACGTTCTGATTGGAGTTCTGGATAGCACTTCACGAGTTCTCACGATTATCCTTCACGGCCGAGCGTTAAAAGCAAAGGTGAAAAAGTTCTGGCGATTTCCCGTGTCTCGATTTGAAAATTTTGTCAAAATGCAAAATGGAATTTTTTTCGGGAGATTTTCACGTTCTGTTTGTAGTTCTGGACAGCACTTCACGTGTTGCCACAATTATTCTTCCCGGCTGAAGCGTTAAAATCAAAGATAAAAAAGTTTTAGCGATTCTTCGTGTCTCGATTTGAAATTTGTCAAAATGAATTTCTTTCCAGGAAATTTTCACTTCTGTTTGGAGTTCTGGATAGCACCACAAGAGTTCTAAAGAAAATTTGAATGGTGAAATTAATTATTTTGAATGGTACAAATGTTATAGCCAATTTTCAAATCTCGTTTTGTGAACTTAGCACCCCAAATTTTCAAAGTCATTTTTTTATCATTAATTCGTCAGAACTATTTTTAACTTTCACAGAGAACTCCAGAACTCTTCGGGGTGCCATCAGAACTCCAATAAAAAATTACGTTTTTCAAAAATGAGGTGCCAACTTCACAGAGGTCATACTTGATATAGTGAAGTATTTACTTCACTGTTAAGAATTTTCTATATAAAGTCAAGTACTACGTACTACCGGAAGTTAGTATTTACTAAGGGTTAGAGTAAATACTACGGAGAAGAGACTGATGCACGTATGCACAGACAAATCTTAAACTTAAGCCAAAGTAAACCTTTACTTTGAACAATGTAACTATACGACGCGACGCACGATTGTTGTGAAGTTAGCTTTAAGTGTCACTTTTTCCTCAAATCTACCTTGAGATTTGTCTGTGCATATGGGCATGATACTTGTAGTATTAGCAAATTCTTCATTTCATTCTGCCCTCTGATACGAAGGTTTGACACACCACGCACACTACCAAATATTCCGGGTACCATTGACGGATTACAGACCGATACCGATTGTAAAATCTGTCGGATCCGATCTCATCTGTGTTACTGGATTATTTGTACACATACACACATACTCATATACACAATTTCACCCCATTCATTCTGCATTTCCTTATCTGACCGAAAGCAAAATCCACTAAAATTATTCGAGGAATCCACCCTGTTTATTCAGAAAAAGAGAGAGATAAAAAAACAGGTAAACACACAAGAAGAAAAATAAAAAGAAGCACCCCCCCATATCATTACAATACGTTGTCGAAATAATTGCTAGGATCGATATAACTTCATTAATTGCTCCACTAGGTCGCCGAGCAACTAATTGCCGTAAAAATTGCTCGTGTAAGAGCACTTTTGAATAAGAAACCGATATTGAAATAAATGAGTCGTCAATGTAGAGGTTGTGTTGAAATAATTGTGAAATGCATTTTTAAGAAATATTCAACTCTGTGCCGCGGGCCGCATTACATTGTCAGAGGGGTCGCAGTTTGCATGGGCCTCCTTTAGGATGATAAAGTCCCAGTCTTTCCTTCATTAGCAGTTTTAGAGGTAATAAATGTGATCTTGTATGATCCTTCTCTTTCTGTACTCACTTTTTTCTAGGGTACTTTCATGCACTTTCAGAACCAAACTAAGTGTAGTTATTCATCTGTAGAAGATTCTTATCGTTGTCTTTTTTTAAATATTCCTGACGCTCATCTAATTTTATGTATACACTGTGTCCACGGATTGTCTGAAATATAGAAAAAACTTCTTTATTTTACGTTTTAGGACGAAAAATTATTCTTTATAAAAGTTTTTGCTCTTATTACAGTTGATAATGATACAAAAATTCACGAACTGCCTCGGTTATGGCTTTAAATTTAGAAAACATGCTTACTTACTTTCAAAAATTTGTCAAGTTCAAATTTCATTCACAATTATCGCACAGTAGATAAAATAGCACTCTAATCGCAAGGGTAAATAAAGTAAAACTTTAACAGCAAGGGTAGATAAAGAGCCAAATGAATAAAACGAAGCAAATGCTTTTACTTCTGTTAGAATTTCTTTTAAAGCTTCAATTGCCAATCATTATACAATTCTATTTATTAAAATTTTTACTGCATTACAGGCAGAATTATTTAGAATGTCATTTTGCTTCAAATATTTGCAGTTTTCATTGATAAATTTGAAGTAAAACATATTCTTCGTTTTAATCATCTAGCCCAAAGTGTTTTATCCATAGCATCCCGTACTACTGAAATTTTAAAGTGTACTTAATAATATAATTTGTAATTGGTTTTTCTAATTTTTTCTTTAATATCTGCTATAGAGAAAATAAAGTTTTATACACGACCATAATAGTATTTATACATCGATACAGAGAAATGCCTTATTTTTCCTGAGATGTTTATTACAAGAACACCGAGGGAAAAATAACATTCTCTCCTGAGGTGTATATAGTATTTTATTCATGACCTAGAATAGAAGAATGATAAAAATCCAAACTTTTAGGGTTAAAAATTTGTAACAAATTCGAGTGTCACTTTTGACAATCAATTAATTTCGGAAAATAGTAGTCCTTAACATTTATTATTTGATAACACAAAAACGAATGTAATAGAAAATTTGATAGAAACATAGTGAAAATGAAAGAACAAGTACTGCAAGAAATGCTGAACGTAGCGAGTGAAGCGATGTTAAATTTACTGCCTTCAAAAACTTTACGCTTAACGTAAGTGTCAATATAATTAAAACTCCTATGGAAGCAAATATCATTTTCTCCCAAGAAAGCAAATATGTTATTTCTGTCACAATTTTGGTGTCATAGAAACTGCTATCCCGGTCTTCGTCGTGAGAATTGAATTTTATCGTCTTGTATAAAAAATAACTATATCCTTTATTTAATTTTCCATAGAGTAGCTGTCCTTTTGGAAGTTGTTACCATTTCGTTTTTTTTTGTGCTTCTTACTCCTCATAGCTTCCGTTTATTTTTGCTTTAGGTATTCTTCCGATTTTTGTTTCTTTATTTTATTTTATTTTTTTGTTTTTTGGTACATCTAATTCAGTTTGATTTTGATAATCCAATACTACTTCATTTTTGCTTTACTGTGATTAATATCGACTTTCTATTCTTTTGTAACTGTGCCGGCTCTGATTTTCAATCGCTCTATTTTTATTTCTGTTCCGTTCTTTGAACTTATCTGGCTATATTATCTTTCAATAGAATTTCTTATATGTATTTACTTTTAAAGATTAAACGTTTCTGGCGTTTATTCGTATTTCGCACTGCGATATCAAATTAAAAATTTGTATTCTTAGTATCTGCAATAAAAAGGACCTTCTGTCTGCAAAGAACATTCAATACCTGTGCTTGTATGACGAATTCCGAACAATCCCTGCATAGTGTTGTCCGTTACGATATATGTTTTCATTTTCATAGTCTCTATAAAAAATTTATTTTGACAGTCACTATATGTATAAAAGTACTTCCATAAATTCTTTAGAATAAAAATTTGCAGAATAGAATGGGATAAATTCACAAATTGAACTTAAAAAACGGTAAATGTAAATAAGCGTTAGTATACAATTATACTTTTTCTAACTTAATACGCAGATAAATTGAAATCGGTTATCCAGGAAAAATCAGACAATAATTAATTACCATTCTTTGCAAGTGAAAATATAGTTGCAAACATGAAACGTTGTGTGTCAACAAAGCATTAAAGGGACCTACTACATACAAACATAATTGGATCAATACTACTCTAAATACTAGGCTGAATTAAACTCGAATATCTGCGTCGGATAATTGAGGGCGAGATGACAATTTTTTTAACACTGTTCTATTTTTAAGCAGATCTAAGAAAAGGGGGGTAACTGAAATAAAAATAGTGTTTTGTGAATTGGCAAAATTATTCTTTTTTCCCTTTTTTTTTTAATTTTTGGTGACGTACCTAGATGATAAAATATCTTGGCTTGACGCTTGGCCGGGCAACTATTAGGTGTGGGTTCGAATCCCTTCCTGGTGCATATGGGTTCTATGTGAGAGATATAGTACTTATATGTCGGATTGCGTTTCGGATTCATACCGGCTCCTTCGAACTGGGTTTTCTGCGTTTCCCCAGTTTGTAAGGCGAATATCGAATGCCGAAAGAGAAATTAGCATCTAAGTCGGTTGCAGCCGCCACAACCCTCCCCGACAAGCTCTGTGAGCTTGGGGAAAATTAGGTGGAAAAAAAATTCAGTGCCTACATTCATGTTTTTTTTTTCTAGTAGTTGGTGTATAGCCGGAATAATAAGTCGTGACAAAATCTTTACAGAAAAATTCACCGTGAACATTCTGTTTGTGGTTTCTAAGCAAAAAATAATTTACGACCTCCCGGATTTACTTTTAAGTACAGCGTAGCCGCGAGAAGTTGAACTAATTAAGCACAGTGGTGTTTATATTTTCGAAAAGTTCACACTTTGGAATGTTAATTACATATTTGTATTATAATATATGTGTATATTTTTATTATACATATTTAGAATGTGTACTGTAAAAACCTCGAATATTCTTAAAACAATCGCTATTAAAAAAATACATTTACAGCCTGTATCACAACGTCCGACAAATATTCACACCACGCGATTCTCTGTTAAAAACTGTATCGACAAATATATCATTTTCTCCAAAAACGTATAGTTTCCAAAATATAGTCGATAAAAGTTTTTTAAATATGGCAACCCAGTGTAAACAACAATAGGTCGTACAATAGGGCCTATTCTGGATCGGAAATGTTAAATTTAAAGGGTTGTTAGATTTTGTTACCATAGTGACAGCCAATCACAAGACTCTATTTTGAATTTTAACGTATCCTTAAATTTTAACAGCCTGTTAATAAGTTACAGAATACCCCATAATATTTATTTATTTATACGGCGTTAGCCTTGTTCGTGGGAAATTGTAACTGCCTCCACCGTTCGACGGAGTGAGCTTCATATCTCTCTGTAGACTTTCTGGAATCCTCTGGACTAGAGTCGTACGTCGCGGAACCTCTTCGAAGGTATCCGAGTCGTGGCCTAGGCGGCACCGTCGAGTCGATGACGTTACTCCGTGTCGCCGGTCTTTCGTCCCGTAACGTATTCCGAGTCATTTCTGATAGATCGTGACGGAAGCGACAAGCTGAACCCATTTTGTAACCTTGGGTCATAAAGAAGAAACAGTCCACGGTCTTGTCGTTCTTGACAAAGATTCTTGGGCTGTAGCTGCAGACTAAAACTTCGATCCCAGTTTCATCAAAGATGACTTCTACCATACTCCGGATTACTCTCCAATTTAGCCCATCCAGACCACAACCTAATTTTGGGTTGGCTAACTTGTTCACCTTGTCCGCTAGCAGATGACTTCTCAGGTTCCACAAAGTTTTCCACATGGAGTGATAATTAGGATTTCCTTGGGACACTTGCTTCGTTACCAAGTAATAGAGATTTCTTTCACGTTCTCCCTGGGTGTCCTTAAACTTCAACACTTTTTCTACCATTGGCAGCTGCCTTTACAATTCTTCGATCTGGCCGTATTTTACCTTGAATAATTGGGCTTATTCCTCTGGACATTCTTAAGTCGGCTGCCACGCAATGGTCTAAACTGTAGTGTGATGATATTTTGAAGAGGTCTTGAGATAATTTAGTGGTTATACCAAATCGTGCCTTGCGTCCCGTGACGTAATTGGTCCTGAAGTTTTGAAAAGTTGCTTCAGACTTCTGAACTGAACGAACTGTTTCCTCTTTTTCTTCGCTACCGTACGGAGCCAATCGGTTGTAAAGTTAAGTATAAAGTAAAATACCTATCAAAGTTAGAAATTGGTGAAAATTACAGTGCAAAGAAAATATGGTATGCTGTGAAGACAAAGTTGAAAAACCTTCAAAAGCTGATTTTGGTAAAATTTTTAGTTATAAAAATGTATGCTATGAATCCAAAAAAGATGTAAATTTAAAAATTTACTGTGCTATTAACAGATATAATTGATATAATTTTATTCATTTACGATGTTTTATATCCTAAGTTTACTTATTTTTTAATTGAAATGCATTTAAGACCGTTAAAATTAAAACTCTGCTTTTCAGTTTTCATTATTAATTTTCTCAAAAAATTTCTTATGAAAAAGGCCAAAATTTTTATACCATCGTTTTGACAGTCGCGGGGGCTATCGAAATATCAACTCAAACTTGGGGGTTATCATTTAAAAAAAATGTCAGTGATGTCATCTCTCTTATCTGTGACACTCTGTACATTCAGGTGCAATGCCAAAGAACGCGCAATTTAAATCAAAAATTGACCTGTTTTTGGAATTTTCTTAAAAATCAATAATTTACGCTTTATACTGATTATTCCAAACTTTACACTCTCACTGTATATTGCTTTGTCAACGTTGAGTCAGATAGGTTTAAGAATTTTTGCTATTTTGTTTTATTTTTTAAGCTTTTTTTTGTCAAAGAAAGCTTTTTTCCATAAAATAAGCGTTTATTTTTATTGTGCTTATAAATCCTCTCTCTAGTTTTGTAATTAAATTATACATTTGTAGTATTAAAGCAAAAAAGTATCAGACGAAATTGTGTATTTAGAAAACTCGTATCTTAAAAGATATTACTGCTGGAGGAAACATTTTTTCTTGTAGTATCATAATTTTATAGGTTTTATAACTACTCATTACCTCTTCTAATATTTCTTCATCCTCATTATCATTAAGGCGATCTCCATATGTCCATCGAGTTTTATCAAAAGATCCATAAAGTGCAACGTTATACTAAACATTGTTCTACAGTGTCTTTCAAAAAGTTTGCAATAAATTTTCTTTTTTATCGATTTTTATTAAATTTATTGAAGCAGAATCAAGCAAATCAAATTGGAAATGCCAGGTGAAATTTTATCTTTTACGGTATACAGCGACATAGACATCGAAAAGTGAAGATGGTAATGTAGTCTGTCACGGGAAAACACAAACACAAAGCGCCTGATTGTGTATGAACGGATTTAATAATACTTTAAATAATGAATTTACATACAAACATAAGTAATTCACTTCACGTTACACCTACTAGTACTCTTGTCCCCCTTGAGTCCCTCTCCCTCTCTGCTCTTGAAGTTCTGCCAACTGTCGCTTACAGTAAGAGTAAAGTGCCCTTATTTTAAAAGATACAAGAAAATATCCTAAGAAAATGTTTAGAATTAAAAATTACAGCCTTCTATCTCAAAAGTAAAAAATGTAGGATGCAGAAGCGTTCTGCACCAATAAAATTTAATTAAAATCGATAATAAAGAAAAATCCCGTTTGTTGCATACTTTTTGAAAGACACTGTATGTGGTTGGTGTTTTTCTGGATATTGTTAGAAATAAATTTCGTTCGCTATTACTGAATTATTATTGTTACCATAATATTTTTTTCTAATTTACAAGAAAGAATGAGAGTTTTCCAAATACATAATTGCATCTGATACATTCTTGCTTTAATAATAAGAATGTATAATTTAATTACAAATCTAATCAACTACTGCTTTATCGTTGTCTTTCTGGATATCGTTGGAAGTAAGGCACTCGATCTCTGTCAAGGGACACAGGTACTGCCATCATATGTTTTTGACACTGACAGTGGCTATTTGACCTTGAAGAAATTAGTTGTCAAAAATGACAAACTGGAATACTTTATGTAAATCAAGGCGCAAATTACTTTAAATTTCCATTTTATTGACACAAAGTGTAAGTTTACAGTAAATTTGAGCGTTTATAGGAAAATATGACATAATAAATAAATAAATAAATTAGAAAACTGTAAGTAATAACCAAAAGAACATACCTGAGATATTCCAAACTAAAAGTTAACTTATTAATATGCTAGGCTTTTACTAATGTTTATTAGCTTTACTAGCGACAAGTTAACTGGTTTACGTACAAATTTTCTTGCACAAAGTTCTCATTTACAAAAAAAATGCGTATTCCTATCTATACATATTTTAGATCAAATTTAAAAACAATTTCTGATGTATTTTAACAAATTTAGTTAAAATAAGCAACAAAATGTGTCTTAAGTCAAAAAATACGTTAAATAATTATATGAAATGTACAAATGTATCTATTGCGAGCTTATGATATTTTAAAAAGAAAAGCTGTGTGTACCTTTAGGAATGTTAAACACTTTAAATTTGTAGTATTTGATTTGTAATGGGCAACACAACATACTTTAGGCATTATCTAGGCTGTTTTTAAATTTATTACGCCAAGAAGCGAAAATTGAATGGAACAACTGTCACAATGACAACCAATTTGTTCAAGGTCAAATAACCACTGTCAGTGTCAAAAACATATGATGGCAGTACCTATGTCCACAGACAGAGATCGAGTGCCTTAATTGGAAGTAAATATCTCTCTCTATTAATGAATCGTTGTTGTTAGCACAACAGATTTTTAATTTACGCCTTTCGTGGATTCATAACATTCATTGTTAATTATTCTAGTAAATCTTACATACAAATTTGCTAGAACTTGCAAATATCTCTATATTTACTACAATTTGCAACAAAATTATAAGTTATTCTAATACATTTTGCTACACATTTTTCTCGGTGCGGTTATTTTACGTTTAAGGTTTACTAATTCAATGCAAAATTTAGTGAGATATCGTGTTTTTGAGGACATTTTTTGATCTTTAATTTTTCTCGTAATCAGGAACAGGAATCTCTTACAGGTGATATTTTGTTGAATTTTAATATCATATGTTCTTTACTTTTTATATTAATTTTTTTTTTTGTAAACACAAAGTGAATTAAAGAATTCAATAAAGCAAAGCTTGTAATTTGAAAAGTGAATAATTTGAACAATATCCTCTTACAATAAATTGAACAACGCAATAAAAATTAATAATGTACATATATCGAATCATGTCTACTGGAATCCGCGGGATTGATTGTATAAATTTTGTTACAGTGACTGTGCCCGATGGCGGAGTTCCAGACATGACGTGCCTTACGGTGTTGGACGAAGAAGTCATCAACAAAAACCTAAAAGAACGCTACATCAAGGACTGCATTTACGTATCCTTTTCATTTACCACAACTTTGCTGCGTTTTTTTCTTTTGGAAGTGCTTCCATAGCCGACACCTGTTACAAGTATTGATGCCGGAACTGGTTACAAGTATTGTTACCGTCACCGGTTTCGAGTATTGTTACAGTTGCTTTCTATAAGAGAAGAGCTCTGCGTCATAAATAAAACGCGTCTGGTGTTACATCATCAGACTTAAGAATCATAACTCCGTCCTTTTTTATCATTCACCGTTAACAAAGAAATAATACTGAAATAATTGTCGGTTGTAGCTTCGGCGATTGATTACGCAGAGCTCAAGTTCCGTGATTTTCATATTACCGGCACCGGTTTCGAGTATTGTTACCGGCACTAGTCTTTTGTATTACTATCAACTTCGATCTAAACATTTAATAGAAAAAATGTAAGTCGACAGTTATTTAATTAAAGAACATAAGTAATTCAATTTTTTTTATTATACTATTTATTAATTTTCTTCTTTTCAGTTCTTTGAAATGAGCCCTTATTTTAGCAGTAATGCCCGGTTGCACCAACTTTTTAAGCAAAACTTAAATTTAAGTGGTGTTTAGACTATGACATTATTTATAGACTTAACAAAATGTTAGTCACATTCTTATTATCACTTAAGTTGAAGTTTAAATGTCATGTGTTTAAATCAGAATGTATTTGACATTATACTGACCACACGTACATGTCACATTCTAAACATAACTTAAATTTAAGCTCTGCTTAAAAAGTTGGTGCAATCGGGCATAAGTATCTCATATTTACGTGAAAATTTTTGACCTACAGTTTATAAATTAAGTATTGAAACATTATTGGCCGATGTTACCAACATTTTAAACATAGCTTAAATTGACGTCTAAAGCTCAATTTAGACGTTGCAAATTTTCTTACAAATATTTTTTTCACAGCACAATTTTACAAAAGTCAACGTGTAATGTGTCAATGAGAAAGACAATTGCATGTTACACGTTGGCATTTTGTAAAATTGCGCTGTGAAAAAATATATGTAAGAAAAATCGCAACGTCTAAATTGTTATTCACACAACCCATTCATTAAAAGTTTTCAAGGAAGAGGTTTAGATAGAAATTTGTAATTTACGGGACAGAGATATTTCAAAGGGACCTTTTCAAATAAAACAAAATTGACTTCCAGTCACTTCCGGTTATACCGGAAATCGCTCTCACCTCGCTTATTTTAATTGTGATGCTATATTTTGGGTTACGTTTTTTAATTCTACAGGATGTTTTTTAACTTCATACAAAAAATGAAACCATGACATTAAAAGTGATAGAATGAAGTAGTATAACAATTGATTAATAAATATTAGAGGTTATAAATATTTTCGGCGAACGATGAAACAGTTTAATAGTCCCTGGTTTATTTTTATTACGTAATCGGAGAAGTATGCTGGTGTGTCAGCATCGGCTGTTAAAGTGGGTCAGTTCTCAAGTGCACGACGTCGCAGATAATAGTGTTGAAAACATGGTCGAATTTTCCAATAGTGTTATTGTGGACATGATTTTAATTTACGGCGAATGTGGTCAAAATGCGATGGCTGTAAGCACAGCGTTACCCAGATCGCCCTTTGTCAAATAGCAGATCCTTTGTGTCAGTTGTGCAGTTTGTTGTTTGGCAAATTATTCGTGAAGAACAATTGCCCGTTCCATTTTCAAATAGTGCAAGTTCTGATGCCCGCAGATTACCTCCATCGCATGCGATTTTGTCGGTGGTTACTCCGGAAACAAACGAACAATCCGAACTTTCTTAATAATATTCTCTTCACCGACGAATCAATGTCTACAAGTGATGATATGTTTAATTTTTAAAACATGCATGTGTGGGCAGGTATGTTAAACGGCACGTTAATCGGTATGTTTACGTCTCACGCAGGGGGGAAACTTCGAACACTTATTGTGGGTGAAGGTCACCGTCCGTTGCGTCTAGCGGTTCTAAATATTTCACAAGGAATTGCCGGATGTCGGTATGAATTTTTTGATTCTTTTTTCCGTTGTAATTTTGGTGCATTCGTGAGAATATCTGTTACCAAATATGCTATTAATTTTTTTGCACGAACTTGAAGAACATCCTGTATATGTCAAAATATGTAAAAATTGCAATACTTTTCCCTACCACTAAATTGCATCATTTTTGAGATGTTTTGACTTTTCTTAAGCTCTATTCCAACCACGCTTTCTGACCGTTTAAGAAACCGTCATAATCAGTTGCCCACCGAAATAATGATCGATGTTGACAACTTTGTCGAGTTTAAAACTTTGATGAGTGCATGCTTGTGACGGTTTCGGAACGGTCACAAAGCGTGGTTGGAACAGACCTTTAGAAATCTGGATTCTGCTTTCTGTTTTCAAAAAAATTATATCATAGCTATTATTGAAACCATTTTATTTGTGATAACTGATATTGTAGTTGAGGCTTTAAGGTTCTTAAAATTTCCATAAGTATAATCTATTAAGCCTTAGGGTGTCTAAAATATACCACTCCACTCGAAGAAATTCAAACACAGAAAAGTACTTTTTTTCAAATGTGCAATATTTTAAATTAATGAAGAATGATCTAAAATTGTTGAGAGCAGAGAATGTGTGTTCAATGAAATGTATCCCCTCTTGTCTCCTATGAATAAAACAAAGTTTGGAAGGTTTGAACCTAACTTTTTGGAACTTGAAAAGATAAAATGTAAGAAAACAAAACGAAGATCAGTAACAAATAACGAAGATAATCGGGCAATGGTTTTAAATCACTTTCGGGCTAACCCGGAGAGTTGCAAACTAGCGGCTATTTTCTTCATTTCAAAGTAATGAAATTCATCCTTTGATCTTTTATAAGATGACAAGCATTCCAAGAAAAGGATGATCAAAGAACAATTAAAATTTCTGAATTTACATTTGCTAAACTCTAAACAGACTATTGATCAAATTGTTTATGAATTTTTAAATTTGCTTTTAATAACAACAATAAATAATTACGCCTTCAATCGTTTTGCACTGTTTTGAGATTACGTATATAAATCAATGGCCATTACAGGAACTTAGTTTATATTAAATTCAACTAAAACAAACAAATAGCCAGTATTGTTACATTAAAAGAAATTAATAAATAATTTTAAGTTGACCAGAGTTATTTTAATTTATTTATGAACATAAGAAATAATCTACGAGCGTGCAAAGAACCCAAAAGCGTTCATAGGTTTTGTTAAGTTAAAACAAAAGAAAAAGATTACGCCTTGAATCTGAAGGAATTTCATGTTATCGACGATTATGTACACTGATAAAAATGGTAGTAAATTTACACTATTTTTTACATTAAAATTAAATATTATTTTAAGTGAATTTTTAATACTACATAGAATTCTATGTATTATTACTTAATAATAGTAAAATAACATGAAATCTTGATGTAAAAATGATGTAATTTTACCACCATTTTTACCAGTGTACGAGAACGTTATTGAAAAATAAGCAAATTAATTTCTCAATAACGAATAACATAGCAATATGTTTGTTGGGTTGTTTGATGTTTAAACATTAAAGTTTCTGTCATTGAGGAAAATTAATTTGTTGTGAGGTTTAAATTTTTAAGAGGAATAAACGAGGTTTTCCTTAATCAGATTTTAGACATACACCGGTTCAATTTTGGTGGCAGTCAACCCTTATAAGGCCATTGACATCTACTCGCAGGTAAGTGAATTATATTCTTGTCTTCCAGGCATATCTGCTTTATAATCACACCGCGTTCTCGACTACTTCCTGACATTGTTTATATCGCTGATTAGTTTAGATGGTTCTGTCATTTAAATATTTTTAAGTTAATCTGCTGTCTTTATTCCAGGTTTGTTCGTAGTGCAATTTGTAACTAGTTTGGAACCGTCAGAACCAGTCGCCCATCGAAGTAATGATGAATTTTGCTAGTTGCATTAGATAATAAAACGTTCATTGTTACATATTTCCAACGGTTTCAAACTAGTCAGAACTGTTCTATGAACAGACCTTCCATTCTTTAGCTCGGTGTGTGGCTTTGTATGTTCAAGAATAGAAATAATTTTTATACTGAAAAATTTAACCATCAGTTCAATTCCTAAATAATTGATTGTGAGTACAGTACGGGATGATTACTTGTGTTTCGACTTAATCAATATTACTTATTTAGGATATCAAAGATGCTGGTGCCATTGCCAATATAATTTGGTCTTATAATTAAGCAATCTCTAATGTTGAATTGTACAGAGTGTTCCAACCGTGTGTATTTCTTCTGTGGAGCCTATAGGAATAACATGAAAAAAAAAATTATTGAGAAAATTATACTAGACATCACACGGCATATTTTAAAATTATTTTCAACTTGTGGGGTGTTCCAGAAATTGGTGGTGTGTAGGGAGTGATCTTTTTAAATGGAACATCTTGTATATTTTTGTAAATTTAGATGTTCCGCGGAGAGCTAATTACAACAATGTAAATATATGATAAAGTGCTAAAAGGGTCGCAAAAAACTGCGTTGAGATTTTAAGTTACATTTTCTTCATAGGTACAAGAACTATTGATCAGATGACAAGTTTCGGTTACAAACGAGCCATTCTCAAATCTAAAACTAATGAAATTGCGCTTTAAAAATAAATTAATTGAGAAAAATTGAATTGAAACAAACCTGTGGTTAAAACACGTTAGCACGTGGCCATCTTTGCTTAAATTGAAAGACACGCAGTGCGAGAATTTAAAATATGGCGAACAAAAGTTCCTAAACGGTACCAACTTATGGGTAAAAATTACAGTGAAAGCCTAAAGGCGCGTAATTCAACTACCAACTTAAGGGTAACAGTTGAAATTAGCTTTTACAAAACAGTTAAATTTGAAAGCTGAAGGCAAGTTTAATAATAAATATTAAATACCACTTATGGGTAACAATTAGTTTAAAAGCTGATGGCGAGAAATTTAAATTTAAATAATACCACTAGGTAATCCGCTAGTATAATGTAAATATACACTGTGGAGCAAAAGTATGGAAACCTCTAAATATCTCAACAACGGCTAGGGCTATCGAAGCGAAATTTGGAACGAAATTTAGGTGATAGCACGGATGTCAAGATGATGTCGATAGTGTTATCAATATTTCAGATTTTTCGCTAGTGCTGCCAATTTTGTAATTGTAAATGAGACGCCCAGTATTTTTTTATTTGTTTAAGTTGCTTAAATAATTATTAACATAAAATGTGTAACATGTCCTGTACCTAATGTTCACTGTTTTCGAAATATTTCAATATTTGTAAGTTCGTAACATTAAAACGCACATGTTTTTTTAAAAAGCAAAGTTGGCGTTTGCTGAGAATTATGTAAACGTCAATTTTAAGTTAGTGTGAAAATTCTGACAATTTTAAATAATGGATAAGTTATCAGAAAGGGAAAGAATAGAAATTCAGAGGATATTGGGATATGATGACAGGAGAAGAACATTACAAGAAACGTGCAATGTATTTAATGGAAAGTATCACAACAGAAATCCCATAACAGAATAAACAGTAAGTAAAATTATATTATATTGTATTCCAAATCCTGCAATGCATTGATTGATATGTTTTTTTGAAACTGAACATAGGAATATTTATGTATGTTCTGAGATATAAAAAACTCACGGTGTAGTTATATTATTGTAATCATCCTTTCACGAGACATCCAAATTTATAAAAATATACAGGGTGTTTGTTTAAAAAAAATCATTCTTTACACACCAACATTTTCTGGAACACTCTGTATAATTTTAAAATATATCGCGTGACGTCTAGTATAACTTCCTTAATCTTATTTTTTCTTCATATTATTGATATAGGGTCCACAGAAGAAGTACACATCGTTGGGACACGCTGTACAGGCAATAATTATAAATTTATTTCATAAATATCTTCAGATACCTTTTAAATCGCTCAGTAATTGTCAGTTAACAATTGTTGTGGAATATCGTTACCCTAATTCGCAAATGTCGTAACTCCATTTTTGCTAATTTTACAGGAGACGATAAAAACCGTAATGACAGTTTACCTATTAACTGTAATTTTGTTGTTGTTGAATTGGGTAATATAATAATACTTTTTTATTATTTTGAAATGATTCACATACTATTGATTTGACCATGTAAACTGACGGACTTGCGATAATTTCTTATTCAAATTGTCAAGTGCCGGAGTCACGTTGTTTTCTAAAATGGCCTGCGCTTTATTTCTCTTTAATTTCTTTAGTAGGTAGCAGAGAAAAGGAAAACAAGAACGGAGAGTCAATGCATTTCATTTTAATCAGATTTTAATCAAGCGCAGGCCAGACAACCCTTCAGAAATAGCCTGGTTTGAGTCTCTGCTTAAAAATACATAGCACGTTCCTCTACTATAAATACATTTTCTTTTTTAATTATACGAGTATTACATGGAAAGTAAATAAAAGACATAAAACGAATGTAAATACATATAATTACTTTTTTTACGAAATAAATGTCAAATTGACATCATAAATTCTGTACAAGTCCTTACACATAATAAATCGTTAAATATTTACCAAACGGAACTTCACACAATAAAAATGTCTTTTGTCTCCTTTAAAACACTTCTATGAACTAAGTGCTGTGTCTCACATTCCTTCGATTTCAGAAAAATCGCGTTTCTTACGAACACTTGTATTTCGACCATGCAATTACTCTCAGCAATCTTAAATGCCTGAATGATATTCAGCAGACATTACTTACATTGTCTACAACACCTTCACTAGAACCAGTTTGTTTCTGACCAATTTCTTATAGGAAAAATATCGCACTACTTGAAACTTGAAATTTCAAATTTAATTTCTGACGCGTAACTAGTTTCGCCAGCGACAACTGGATTAATTAAATTTTAATACTGCCATCTGACGGCCACTCGTTGTCAAAAAACGACTGTAACTTCTTAGGGGTGGCCGTCAGATGGCTCCACTAGAATTCGAATTTTTACTTCCCATTTAGCTGCCCAGGCCCTGGGAAAACGTAGGTAGGTTAGTCGTTTGTTAACGAAATGGTGTCAAAATCTCAATTTTGACAAAAAGTAGACTTACGTCATTTGCGAATTAGGGTAACGATATGTCGCCGTCCAAAGACATGAACGACTGCTTTCTCGTTGTAAAAGTTGAAGAAAGCACAACACAACACCCGCGTAAAAATGCACTTTAATTAATCTTAAAATTGTACACGAATGTAAATGTTGTACACGAATCTTAATAGGTACTAAATTGTATTAATTATTGAAATAAATCAGTTTTAGCTACAACAGTGAACTTGAGTTTGAAACTTGAAATTGATATAAGAAATTTATTAAATGTGAGTTACTGCGCTGATTGAGCAGACGGAACTTATTAAAACTGTGAGATCTTTGAGAATTTTTTAAAACTTCAGAAATAGATGCTGTTGAAGTGAAGATTTCCGTTCATGATTTCTTATTTTTCACTAGAGTAAAAATAAACAAGCAAGAAATAGAAATGCAACAAAAAAGAACTGACCCTGATAGAATCCAAGGATGATTCCCTACTTTGCAAATAAAATTCATAGTTAATAAATAACCTCATGCAAAGATAACTTGTTAGTTTTATTAAGAAAAAACAAATCTGTTTATAATCTGTAGGCATTAATTATGTCTTTGCTATTTATATGTATAAAAACTTACTTGCTCTGAGAAAATAGATGTAAGATCGTCATCGCATCGTATATGTGCGTACACATGTGCGTACATACATCAAAGCACTTGATTATATACAAAACCTCTAATAGAACTTCAAAGTGATAATACTTTTCTTCGTTTATGGTTATTCCTAGTACCCAAAGAGGATTTATTTGTACGAGTCGAATAAATCTCCTAAAATATCATCAAAGTGCCTAAAGTCGAAGTGTGAAAGCCATTAGCGCGACGAAAGTACGCAATCAAATTTTTAAAGATAGACAGCATTTGCATTCCTTTTTTACTCCTTATGAAGGATGATGTATGTATGTACATACTGATTTTTACATGTGACATTGAGGACTAAAACGCAGGACCCTCAAATCACAAAAAGCAAATATAACATAAAATACATAAAACATTGTAATTTTTTAAAATTTAACTCGAGAAAGTTACAATCAACCAAGAATATACTGTGAGTTTTTTATATCTCTGAACATACAACGTACAACGCGTACTATATGCCGATCGATCGATAAGTCAAAGAACTTTTATGTAGCTACCTTTTTCTAACTTTGCGGCTTCTGTCATGTCACGTCGTTTTGTCCTATATTTTCTTAACTCACAATCAGATTTATACGATCGGCATGTACGAGCCCTGCGTTAAAAGTATTAGCCTAGTTAGTATAGCTGTTTTTGAAAATTAGAAAATTTATTAGCAAAACTTTTATTTAAAAATGTATTATTTCTATTTATTTATTATTATTATTCTAGAAAAATAATCTACCATTGAGTAACTTATTAACTGTCCCTTTCTCTACCAAAGAGAGGTAGACGAATACTTTTGACGCAGGGCTCGTAGTAAAGAGATGATATGTACGTTCAGTTAAAAAAAGAAACATGCAATACAAGATATGGAAGCAAGCTTCTAGCAATTTTCAACAAGATAAATGTGCTGTCAGTGTCAATTATGATTTAAATCCCGAAACCTTAAGAAAATCTTTGTAAATATAAGATAATTGCTTAGCACATTGTTTAAAACGAGAAGGAGAATATTTCGAATATTTATTATAGAGTTTTGTTATCAAAATAAACCTGAACATAGGAAAATTTACAATGTGTTTTCAAAGTTAAAAAAAAAAACTCATGGTATAATTGGTTATGTTTAATGAATCCCACAAAAAGTGTAACATTTGAATTTTGCTTAATTTTGGTGAATTGTCAGAGTTGGTGAATTGTTTGCTATGCATAACTCGTTCTCCTAGGAAAGTTAGTTTAAAAGGTCCTGCGCTTTAGCCCTCGATATGTATTTTTCCTAAGATTTTTAAAGTAACTTTAAAAACAAAACACAACAAAAAACACAAAATAACGAGCTGCATCACTTCTCCATAGATACCATTTTTAATACTTAACGTTATACTAATTGTTTGCGCAAAATGGCGCGAAACTGCGCAAATCATATTTTACTGTTCGCGAAAAACACCTGTTGTTCGGTTGCGTTCCATGTCGCGCGTGTACATGTTAGTCGGCTTTCACACCAAAGTAGCAAGCTGCATGCTACTTGCATCTTGGATGCACGCCGCATGCCATTAATTTTAGAACCTATGTAAACAATTGATAATATTCACACCGGTATAGCGTAGCATTCATGCGACCTGCCACTTGCGACGTGCAGCTTACCTCATAGGACGAGTTCTATATTTTGCTACGCTACTTCAGTAGAGGCCGCGGTTTCGTCTTAAATTAAAACATTGTCGAGCTAAACGAGGGTTCTTGACAACATGCTGACACCAAACCATCAGGAAACACTATGTTGTGGTTCTTGATGCTTGTTTATCATTTCGTACACTGCTAGAAACAGTATGTAGGTCTTTAACAATCACACCTTCTCTTTTTTTTTTCTCCTCCTAATAACCACCGCTGCAATTAACGCCATAGCTTCATCTTCGGATGACATCTTGATTATAATAACTCGCAAGACACTGCCAATTCGCGAATCGCATAGCTTGTTATACTACCTTCATGTGAACGCAAAATTCTAATTCTAAGATGCAAGTAGCATGCAGCTTGCTACTTTGGTGTGAAAGCCGACTTAAAGATAAATTAAAATACACGCTCTACAGCTATTTGCGTAAAATAACCGTCCAAACTAAACGCGCACGAACGTGCACTTTTCCTTTGATGTACCACCAGCGTATGGATCATGTTCGTCGATGCACGAAGTTGCACGTTCGTGTGCGATTCATCGTCCAAATCAAACGCGCACGAACGTTTTGTGCGGTTCTGCGCAGTTCAGCGCAGCGCGTTTGATGTGGACGGCGCTTAAACAATGACAGATTCAAATAGTGCGCCTATTTAAATAGAGGTCTTTCTGTTCTCGAATTTCTGGAAAATTTTGCGCACCCTCTGGGACCAGATTCGAAACTTTCTAAAATAATCAAGAAGATAGATTATTTTTGCTTGAGCAGACTTTGGGAGTAGCCTATGAAATAAGAGCTAAATGATGTAAGTAATTACTAATAAGGAATTATCGCTACTAGACGCGACGATCACACTTCCAAGGAATTGCAAATAGCTTAAACATATTCGCGTTCTCCAAAAATGTGAAACGCTTTATTATATCTGCAATTCATGGCTGACAATTTTTTTATTAAAGGGTTAGATAATCGGGCGAACCTAATTCGTCATTAGACACATCTGTGTCTAATGCGACGCCAAACGTGATTTTGAACTAATTTTGTAACGGTGCAGCATTGTGAATGCTACTAGGCGTTAGACGATAGCTCAGATGGTGTTTTTTTTTTATAACACATCAAAGGGATTAAGCGCGTAAACCATATTACACGTAATGCGTAAGTGTAGCCATACAATAATGTAAAATTGAAGGCGATAATTTTTTCTTGCATTAGTTGCTTTCCCGTTACCCACTTTGTGCAAGCAAACGAGCCCAAAACCCTAAAAAATTGCGAAGCGCTCTTTCCAGTTAGCGTTTAGACGCTAGCGTTTTACACTAAATATGTCCTTCCCCTGCCCTCTCAAGCACCAGGTATTATTGAATTCTGCACTGATACGGTGTCTACAAGATAACTACAAAACAAATATTTTCAATTTGTTGTGCATCACACTTCTACAAATATGTTTCCGTAAGTTTGTACTCGAAGCTCACGTGTTTCGTGCGCAAAATTCAGAGCTAACAGGAAAACGCCCATTAATTGACGCTTTATGTCCAATAGAGGTTAACGCAGATGTAGCCGCAGAATAAATGCAAAGTTACAGCTAATTGTAAAAGCTTTCGCACCGATGTGAAGGTTGCATGGGGACATGAAACAATAAAAGTTGCAATACATCGCTGACAATTTTTTTACAGGTGTAGAATGCAGGAGTTTTTAACCGTCGCTAGTTCTGTTGTATTTTTGATTATGTATTTCAAAAAAAAAAGCGTAAGTTAAGAAATACCTCACAGATTACAAGAAAATGTAGAAACGTAGAAAAAGATTCTATAGAACTGTTTATAATTAATTAAAAATTTAATTAAAAGTCAAAATAATTCTTACGGTGGAACGAGGCACGATTTACAAGCAGTGCGATAAAAACAGGGAAGAGTTGCCTTGAAATTTGTTAAGATTTTAAAAGATTTGTGTTAACAATCCTAAAATTATAAAACACTTTTTGAAGTCATGGCCTTCTATTGTTCATTAGCGTTTTTGATTGCCTGCAGTAGTGTGCACTCAGAATATCTTCATCTCGTGTTATTACATGAGGTTAAAAGAAGATGCAAATATACCGAGTGCAACCGGTGCAAGTGAATCGAAAACGCTATATGTTTCACGCACGCAATACTCAACCGGGAAACACTATTTCCCGATCGACTAAACTAGGAAACAACGTCAAAAAATATTGTCCTTTTGGAGCATTCTCAAATAAATTAGTGTAGATAATAATAAAATCTAGTGCATAAAATACCATTTTCCGCCAATTTCATTCATTAACAAGTCCAGAAATGGGAGAAATCATTAAAAATTCTTCCAATAAATTTGATAACGCCGTCTGTTGGGTGCGAAGCATGGCTTGCTATGTTTCACATTTTTGATTTGACACATATGAAATTCCAGATTTGCAATTAAATGTTTTTTCAAAAAAGATTGTACGAAATTCTTGCGAGAATCATTTTCCCGCATTCGCGCACATCAAGGAAGGCACTGCACTCACGTGGGAAAATTGTGTTCCCGCACTTATTTCGTAAATAACTATTACCTACGACTGTATTCATTTCCTTCATCTGATGTTCTTTCTTAACCAGGGACGTATCATCGTGTTGGGTATAATTTTTGATCAATTACTTCTCGAAAATTAAAGTACATAGAATTTTTGTAACATTTCTCCCATATTCTCGTATGTCGCTTCTTTTCGTGGATTTATGGCGAAACATTTGTCAGTCGCCCGCTATAGTGTGAATCAAGAATTGAATCATCTTGCCTAGAGGCAATAAAGGCGCCTAAATTTTGCTCCGAGGAGTCAGATACCTACTCTTGCACCAACCATGATGTCATTACGTATATAAATTAGGGATGGACCGATATGGGTCTGGCCGATATATCGGTAAATCATGGCCGATAATATCGGTCAATATATCGGCCGATATTAAAAATTATAACACAAGACTGAATGGTTTATCGTACTCCATGATAAATCCACACATTGTTTGTTCACTGCCCACCATGATTCTGAAATTTAATTACAACACAACAATGACATAGAGAGTTCTAGCAAAACGTTTAAAGACATCCCTTAGACAACTGTATATTTAATTTTGTCGTTATGCATTTAAGGTACAGTTTTAAATCTACTTTTAGGGCCGATATTATAAAGCCAACTTAGCTTTAACTATCGGTTTAATCCCATGGTAACAATTGTGGACATACCTATTTGTTGTTATGGCAATAAACTGGAAGTTAAAGTTAACTCGCTTTTTATCCTTGAGCCTTAGCAAGTCAACTGAGCGATTAAACGTAAACGTTAATCAGATGTGTCCTGGGCTGCGTTCACAATTATAGCACCAAGAGCGACTTGGGCGTGTTTTTGTGTCTTTCTCACTCACGATTTTTAACATATTTTGCGTTTCAATCATCCGTTTCAAAACGACTTGTGTTTACATTGTTTCCATGACATCGGGCGCACTCTAAGCATCCTACTTAAAAGTGGGATGTGAAAAATGCGTCCGTTGTCATAGCAATAACGTAAACACAAGTCGTTTTGAAACGGATGAGGGAGATGCACAATATGTTACAAATCATGAGTGAGAAAGACGCGATTACATCCCGAAGACGCTCTCGCGGCAATGATTATGAACGCAGCCCAGAATGCCTCCGTACAGGAATTCGAAATTGTAAATGTCCAAATTACTTAGTGACAATTTATAGTCATCATTTCGTTGATTTAAAGTGGAAGAAAGTGAGTTTTTTTTTTAATTTCTAAAATGTCAAGTTGACGTACGTGAAACATATCGTTTAAAAATTGGCCGATGCTGGCCGATACCGATATCATAAAAACAGGCCGATATATCGGTGCATCCCTAATATAAATAAAAAATAAATAAAAGCCTTGAATTTTATTTATATAGATATAATGTAGGTAAGTAAGTATGGTAACATTGAAATGAATTAATAAATCTGAAGTCGTATGAGGACAATGAAATTCTTTAGCGTGTAATAAATATTTAAAAGCTTTAATTTGCTTTCTTAAGCATCAAAGTGGCTATAACACACAAGCTATGCATTGTGTACGATTAACGTCCATAACATGTATACATGTATATAAATTCCAGTTGATTGAAGTGTCAGATACGCTTATGGACCATCATTGAGTCACCGATTCATTCAATAGTTCCCAATGTTGTCTTCTTTGTCTGACACATAATACCGTCTCGGTCGGCGCGCCGCTGCGAAATAAACGACAGATAAGGCAGGTTGGGCGGTGATCGATAAAGCCCTACTTCTGGAAGCTGATTTTCCCGCACATCTGATCTTTTATCGTTTTACCCACATATTAAGTTTGTATTTGGTGAAAAGCACTTGTGATTTGCAAGGCAAGCTCGCGATAAAGGACGAACGCGATAGCAGAAAGGAAATTATCTCTATTATCTATGTACTCCATGCTGTTTTGTAGTTTATTAATTAAATTTGGAAAATGAGAAGTCCTTTCACTACAAAATATTTAATTATTTCTTTCTATCTAAACCGGTTTCGCCTAGTCGGCATCCTCAGTAGAACATTTTATAAATATCTAACCTTCAAGTAAAAATTAAAGATAATACATTATAATATTAAAAATAGTAAAAACTTACGTTATCTTCTAAATTCTGGTATTTACATGTGTAAATGTGTACAAAATATTTCTGTAAATGACTGAAAATGTAAATAAATAAATAAACAATTTGTTATCAGAAAAAATTGAGTTCAGTTTTATAATTGGTAATATACTGTACTGCAAATTGAATGAATGTTAAGAAATCAGATACGCAATTTCCAATTTATAGAATTAAAGAAATTATTATTATGAAAAAATGTTTCTTCATTGAGAACAGTTTTAAGAAAAAACTTACAATGTAAAAATATTTCTAAATTCTCGGATATATCAAGTTTGTTTCCTTTTGGAAGATGATTAGCAAAACTCGAATCTGTCTTATACAAAGTGGTCAAGAATAACTGTCTGAGTTGGCAATACAACTAGGAGCATTTTTTTATTCGATTATTTGCAACACTGCAACCGGATATACAGGGTGTCCCAAAAGTGTGTTCTCGAACCATATCTCCATAACTATTGAAGATACAAAAAAATTTTCAAGACAATTTCTTTTTTAATTTAAGAGATCTATAACACAAAATTATTTTTATCTATACAGAGTGAATCAAAACAGTGGTACCGGACACAACTTTTTTATTTCAAATGGCATGCCCTATATATGAAATCAAATTTGGATTGCCCATAAAATTCTACACATTTTCTGTATACCATTGCCTATACCTAAACCTAACCGTTCTTGAGATATTTAACATTTTGTCTAAAAACTGCCATTTGCAGCCACTATTTTATTTATTGATATTTTATTTATTTTTAACCCTAAGAAAAAGATTTTTGGTACAGATGTAGTTGATACATAAGCTTATCATAAGCCATTATTAAATATACTTTTATCGCTACAGGGTGGTCATGGTAATAAACGAAATCTCAGAAATTTCAAAATGACAGAACTCAATTTTTTTAAATAGCATGCCCTATATTTTTCTATCCTAAATTCTTCGTTTAATAAAGTACTTTCATTTTTGTTAAGTATGTCTTATACCTATCTGAGATATTTTCTGAGATTTTTAGATTTATTTGAATTATTTCCTTTAAAACGAGTTATTGTCTAAGTTGGCCGTGGAAAGCGGCAAACAAATGAACCTGTTGACTTTAATAATTAATTTTCAAGCGACAATAATGTACAGGCATTAGTTAGTTCAGTACTTATGGAGATATGGCCCGAGAACATACTGTTGGGACACCCTGTATATTTTGTTGGTTTATTTGACGTAACCTAAACAGCGACATGGTTGTAGGTTATGTGAATAAAAATCAGCGTTTTAACTTGAATTTGAAATGTCAAATAACGCTTGTAAAGTGACGGCTGTCAGTGTCAAGCCGTCAACAACCGAAAGTTGCCCCAGTTGTACCATTCAAAAATAAAATTCAGCATTGCCAACTCAAACAGTGATTCTTGACCACTTTATATAATTTCAATGATCTTAGATGTTCATTAATACGAGTTTTTAGGTTCCTACCAGTTTGTCCAATATATGTTGCTTTACAAGTACTACAACTTAGAGAGTAAACACCATTTTTTGAAAAATTATCAATTTTGTCTTTATTATGACATAGTAAATTTGAAAAAGTTATTTGATTGGTAAATGAAATTTTTAAGCCTAAAGATTTTAGTAATTTTTTTATCTTCATGAATTTCCAACATATGGAATAGAAAAGAAGTTAATATTTGTTGAATTTAAGTTGTCTATTATTGGTGGGCATATAATATTATTTGATAATTTATTTTTTACTCTGTTAAAAATATTGAAATTGGTTTTAATTGGGAAGTCATTAAGATAAGCAATTTGAATAATAATATTAATTTCTTCTCTAAAATCTGATTCATTTATTGGGATGGAAAAGGCACGATGAAAAAAAGATTGAAAAGCAGCCATTCTATGTTCTAAAAGGTGAAATGAATTATAATTAATGCAATTATATATTTGGGTTGGTTTTCGATAAATTTTATATTTAAGTGGATTGTAAGGTTTGGTAATAGTTATGTCTAAATAATTGATGGAATTATTAATCTCTTTTTCTAAAGTAAATTTAATGTTTCGATGTAATGAATTGATTCTGCAAGAAAATTTGTAAGAGATGATGGAGGACCATCATAAATAACACAAGGTAACAAAATTTGATCAAGTTCGTGTTTATTTTAGCTTATCGGTGTTTGTTAGAAGTTTAAATTCCGTTAAATAAGACTACGCAAGATATTTCCTCATTGTGTCGGTAGGACCCTCAAAACATGCAAAAGAAATGTCTTTTTTTCAAAAGTTAAGTTAAAAAGATTTTTGTTATATTATAAACAAAAGAAAAACAAAATGTATTAACAAATAATTAATTAAAAGATTATAAGAGTAAACTTAAATTAACAAGTAACTTCAAAACTAATTTTGGATCGTTTTTTGCGCTTGTGAAAGGAACTGCTATGATTACAAATTAAGCCCAAATGTAGTCTCCCATCATTACAATATACCAGGGTCTTTGATATCGTTTTTCTATATCTTCGATGCCCTGATGGGAACGCTCAGGGTGTTCTTCGCTAAGTAATCCCAAATTTGGTCTAAAAAAATCCAAATAAGAATGCAAAAATTGTAGCTTAATTAACATCTTGCAGCAAAGTTCAGCATCTTTCGTTTTTTAAAGTGCGATTTGTCAATTAAACAAAAATGACAATTGTCATAATAGTTGGTAGGTTCTCTCCAAATTCTAAGAATTACAAAAGGCCTAGTCACCTAGCATTCACCCTTCTCAGCTATCCAAACTTACGTGAGGGGCTCAACGTTTATCTTGGTTGCCCATCGGAAATGTAAAACAGGCCTCAAAAAAACTTGGTTCAAATTTATGTTTTGCTTAGTTCTTTGTTATTAAATATCCGCAAACATAGCAAAATAGATAGCTGCAACACATTTTTGAATAAAATTAAGGCGGAATCTTAGTAAAACAAAAAAGGGCAGTATCTACGTACCGACATGAGAACAATAAAAGTCACCTACTACGTTTTAGGAAGACAAATTTTATTGTTTTCTTCAAAAAATTTACAATAAACAATTTTACTGTTAAACGATATTTCGAGTAATTAAATCTTTAACCGAGAAACAGATCTGCCTTTCGTTTACAAAAATGCAAAATGTGACAATTCAAAATTATTCACTTAAAATAAAATTAACGCAACGCAGAGTTTAATGCGACAATAACAAATTTAAAAGAAAATAAACAAATCCGACCTTGTTATACATAGCGACCTTGTTGACACATAAAGTCTGTTTGTTTGTATTGCTCGGAGTTACTCTAAAAGCTATCACGTGTAGTTTTCAGTCAGATTCGTTTATCTCGTGCTGAAAAAGCTTCAGATTTGACTGAAAACTACACATGATGGCTTTTAGAGTAACTCCGAGCAATACAAACAAACATACCTATAGCTCAATGTCCAAGTGAAGTTGGAAATACCAATCGAGATACAATCCAGCGGAGGAGATCGGTGTTGCCGATTGCGTCACTACGCAGGATGACGTCAAGATGTCACGTCACGGTCTCTCCTGTTGACTTGTATCGTCTACGATCGACTCCAATTCCAACGGGAGAAAGGGGTGGACAGCGATGTTTTGACCTTTAGCATCTAAGGCTCCGCTTATGGCTTATCCACACAAGGGTCGGTCTCAAAGGGCGTTACGAAGAAAAGAAGTAGTCAGAAAGGGGTACGACTACAAGCCTAAATAGCAAAAGAAAAACGCGTGTTACAAACCGAAATACGCACAATGTTGCCAATAAAACCCTACCTGTTCTTTTCTCGCAGCAACAGGTTTAGAAAAGCTTATAAGGAAGCTTGTATTGCTTAACGTGCACCTAAGCAGATCTCGGAGTAAATAACTTCCGTTTCAGGCTTCGATCAAAGGATTCAAGGTACAAAATTCAAATGTTGGCAACCGTAAGTTGCCGCAGCTTTCTCGCAGGCAACCAAATTTCATTATTCAGAGAACAAATTTTGCTTCAGTTTGGTATAAACATTTTTTTCAATACACGATTAACGTAGATAATTAACGAAAAAGGACATGTCTGTACCTGGCTGCCAGGGGTTTGGGGCAGGCTGAGAGGTGGCAACCTGTTTGTTTCAATGATTCTCTTTTAGATGGTACTTCATTTACTTCGCAAACAAATGAACGAAATTGTTCTAAAAAAATTCATTCAAATTGCTGTAATTAAGGGTACTCGCGGCAAGCTTTTGCAAGCCAACCCAGTCGACATGCATTACCTGTGTGTAATCTTCCATTAGAATCGTATTTCGTTAAAATAACAGATGAACGTAGAAAACACGCGGTGGGATCTCGTACTAATAGTGTCAATAGATACGTTCAAACCCGTGTATTTTGCTTGACTTCACCCCAATTGAACGTCGGTCGTATTTATAAACTGTGTTAAAAAAACTGGAACGCGTCATACATGATGAATGTGGAACATTTTTTTTGTGATGACGCGAATTAAATTTTAATATAAAAAATTACTTTCTTATTCTTAAACTCACATATTCGTGCTTGATCTTAAATGAATCGCCATGTAAATCTGATTTTAGTTGTCAAAGTAATGAAACCGTACATATTATTAAATCGGCTAAATTGGACTTGCTCCTGGTCTGAGAAGTCTGGCTTCGGAAATGCCTTCACGCATGACGTTGTAACATCGGAATTGCTTTTAGACTGGTGTGTGTGTCAGTCTGGTGATGGCGATTGCATCTTTTAATCATTCCCCTCATGGTTGTTTCTCTTAACAAAAATTTGTGTTTCAGTAATAGCAACATTTTTCTTAAAATACCTTTGGAATTATAATTTTCTTTAATGTGCAAAATTTAATTGATGTATGATGAATCGCGAACTAAATTAAAATTAGTACACCAAAATCATAAACACAAATAATATTGTTACAACAATAATTCTCAAATTTCAAAACCAAGATAACATAGCAATACGTCTAAATAGTGTAATATACAGTTATTTGATATATGAGTTATATTAAGTTTATCAATTAGATCAGAAGTATTCTTAATACTGTATTACACGCATTTGCTAATGCGCATGCGCACGATAAAAATTTCGTCTTGCTGCAATACAAATTGCATCGTGTAAAGCCTGCTTAAAACTTTCATTATGCTTTGAGAACACGCATGACCACCTTGTATGGGATGACTTATTAAGTAGCAAACTGGCTGCAATTTGTCAATCTTAATGCAATGTTAGGTCAAAAACTGATCGCAAGATGTCGCGATTTAAACTTTTCATTACTATTACATCGCAATAGCGAATAATCTAAGATAGGTCGGTTTGGTTTGCAGTGGAATTCTCGAGCTATGCTTCTGCTGACGAGGCCCCAACAATTTTTTTTTTAATTTTCGTTTCAGTTATCGTTTTAGACGTTTGTGATCGGACTACATCTGAAATGAAAAATTCTTTTTATTTCAAATTATTCATCGCTCTAACCTGAGTAGAGCCGATGAAAATCACTGTGTGTGTCTTCGCCCTATTTCACCTCTATCGTCTTCTGTTTAAAAAGTTTCGCCAAGATTGATGACAGCCTGTATATAAAAAATTTCGCCAAGATTGATGATACCCTGTATAAGATAGGCTTATGCGCTTGCTGATAACGCGTGGGGAACCTAGGATACCTTATATCGGGTGGCCCACGTTTCTAAAATGTTTAATTTTTTATCGATTTACATGAAATTTGGAAGGGCTAAATTAAACAAAAAAATGAATTTTCTGACACACTATCAATCACGGTAGGACTTCCGGTTTCGCCGGAAGTAATGTCAACTTTCTTATTTTAAATGGAACGCCCTATATATTTTTACATATTTCAAATATGCAGATCATTGTGAGTTCGAATATGTATCATTTTAGGTAATTTTGATTTCCATGATAACGAAAGAAATTTTTTTTTCAATCTAGAAACCTATGAATCGTACTACGTGGGTCTCGCGAACTCGCGTAGCAACCACCTGTGCGCGTAGGGTGATTTTTGGGTAAATGGCGGAGTCGGTCGGACCTACCAGTGAAGCTCTTAAATTGTAGGAAACGTCTGCTGTCGCAGTAGCTCAGTGAAGACAGTCGTGGGTGCATAAAATACGCACAAGTGTCCGCCAATTAAATGTAAGGAGGGACTTTCCAGATGTTGAAAAACCGGAAAGGGCGCCACCTAGCTGCTTGTAAGCGACGTTCCTCAAAAGCATAGACCAACGCTAGGAGGGGGTCCGTTAAAATCACCCTGTATAAGTCCAACACGAAGTGACACATCAGAAGGGCGGGGTAAGATAATTAGCATAACTCAAAACCCCAAAAGACAAAAGACACCAAATTCAATAACAAATTAAACATATTGAAACAATTTCGGAACAATTTCGGGTGTTGGGTGTTCGGTATCCAGTACACAAATTTAATCATCAAAATCTTTGCCGTGAATATTAAAATACAATAATTCACATACCGGGTGTCCTTCTGACAATGAGACATATGGATTTAACATGAGAAAACAGAAATTGCTTTATATTATCTGCCTGAATAAATGTTTATGAAATTGTAGGTTACAGCCGGAAAGATTATGGCGTTTAAAGTGTTTTAATACTAAATTTATGCTATTTTAGTTGGTAATTATTTAGAAATTAAAAAAAAGTAATTATTTTTTACCGTACAAGCTTAATCGCTATCTATTTAACGAAAATTATAAACGGTTCTCGTGGTCCAAATTATTTGTTCGTGTTTCGCAAACAACGAACGCTAAAGAAGAGAACAATTAAAAAAAAGAAAACCGAAAGTTTTCCACGTGTCGAAATTGAGGAGTCGAAAGTCAAATCCGCCGGAGCGTCGATGGGGAAAAATAACACCACCAGAATTAACTCCTAATCCAATTGCGAGCTTTTCACGATAATCCTCACAATCCAAACAGCAAGATGACCAAGAAACAGGGTGACTCTCCCACGACACAAAAATGGAGGCATAGAATGAATCCGAACGTGTCAAAACTAATGCGCACGTACCGGAAAACCAGGCTCAAGAAGTTCCTAAAAGCAGACATGCCCAACAGCACTTTTCCGAGAATTGACCAGACAAACATCAAGAATATCCGGGCAATGGCTTCTCAACGAGGAAAAGGGAGAAGTGTAACAGAACAGCGTAAGCTAAACCAAATTTCAAAATAAGAGAGAACGGATCGATCACATTGAAAATCGAGGTAAATCACCTGCCGATTCAGTGAGTTGGCAACACGACCTAACCTCGCCGCAATGTTGTTACGGTTGAAAAATTCAGTTAAGTTATTCACAATATTTGCTAGTCGCCCTGTATTTGTGCGGGAATCAAAAGGCCCGTGCCGATCGTCACATTGCACCATATTGCGTCAGAAAAACATACGTTGCTACCTAGCCCTATGTTATCGGTCCATTTCACTCTTTCGCCTGGTTAAAAATGAGTTCATCTCGTAACGTACATTTTTATACAAAAGGAAGGCAATAGTGGAGGAAAAATTGCAGTTCATAAAAAATATATTTGATGGATTTAGCTTCCCAATAAATCCATATTGATTGAAGATATTAAACTATATCAGATTTGATCATATATTGTGTCATGTGTTCGTTCGCTATATTACACAGGCCAACAAAATGAATTTTTTTTTTTGGTGCCGGAAAAGTAAGAACTGATTTTGAGTATTGTTGATGTGCTGATTCCAAAGATACCTCGTTTTTTTTCGTAGGTGCTCTAGTTTTTTAGATACAGGCTATTTTATTTCTGATAAAAGACAAAAATAATGAAATAAATATATCTTTAGGGGTCAAAATAGAAATTTCGTTCCGATAATTGCAATCTAATTAGTCGGTTTGAGATACTTGGAATTACCCATGACCATAAAATCCGAGCTTCCTATACCTGGTTAACCCCCACACACTAATTAATCACGGGCCCATATTTCCTTCTGTCTACCTCCGCCTTACCCGGTTCACCAAGAGTTCCACAGAATGTAGTTAAATACTGATTAATTTAACAGCGCGATTAAGGCCTATGATTTGTTGGGTGAAACGATATGATTGGTTGTTTTAAAACTATTGTTAACTTTCGTCCAATGACATTCCTTCATCGGACAATTAGCTTAATCAAGTGATTAACTATTTTGTGTGAAACTGGACATCAGTTTATTGTTGAGTTTTCGTAGGTAAAGTTGTGTTATCATTTTGTGTAGATTTTCGGCGTTCTTTAGTATTAAAACACTGAACTAAAACCATGGCATCCACAAGCAGACGTAGCTGTGTAAATCATCCCGACGTTTTTTGTTATGTATGTTGCGAATACACTTGGAAAGTGACTTTGTGAAAAGGGCCTATCTGGCCTATTTTGGCGTCCACTTGGGAGACCAGGATAAATCTTGGGCTCCACATTGCACATGTAAAACATGTGTTGAACATTTGCGACAGTGGACAATTGGAACGAGAAAGTGCCTAAAGTTTGGTGTACCAATGGTTTGGACGGAACCACGAAACCATCACGATGACTGCTACTTTTGTGTCGTAAATATCAAAGGCATCAATCGAAACAATAGACACAAATGGACATGTCCTGATCTACGTTCAGCAAGAAGACCTGTATTGCATTCTGCAGAAATACCCATTCCATCATTCGGCAGTCTGCCTAGACTCCCGGAAGAGGATACAGAAACAGTTCAACGAATTGAATCAGAAAATGAGAGTGACTTTCAAGCAGATTCAGCAACTCTCCAACGTTTCAATCAACAAGAACTGAACGATTTCATAAGAGACCTGAGCCTCTCAAAGGAGTCCGCCGAATTACTTACCTCCAGATTAAACGAAAAGAATCTACTTTATCCAGATACTAATATTACATTTTATCGTAAAAGAGATAAAGATCTGCTCCCCTTTTTCTCTCAGGAAAATAACCTGGTATTCTGTAACGATATAAAAGGACTCTTAGAAAAAATGGGTTTGTCAGAATACACACCCGACGAATGGCGCCTTTTTATTGACGGTTCAACACGTAGTTTGAAATGTGTCCTTTTACACAACGGTAACAAATATGGCTCAATTCCCATTGGTCATTCTACCAGCATGAAAGAGGAATATGAAACAATAGCACTAGTCTTGAAAAAAATTAAGTATGAAGAACATCAGTGGGTGATTTGTGTCGATCTAAAAATGGTAAACTTCCTCCTTGGACAGCAAAGTGGGTATACAAAATATCCTTGTTTTTTATGCCTTTGGGACAGCAGAGCAAAGGATCAGCACTGGGTTAACAGAAATTGGCCTTTAAGAAATGTCATGATTCAAGGAAAACAAAACGTAATCAACGAATCTTTGGTTGCAAAAGAAAAAATCATATTTCCACCCTTGCATATCAAGTTGGGGCTTATGAAGCAATTTGTGAAGGCTTTAAATCGAGATGGACTTTGTATTGGTTACTTGATACGTACATTTCCTGGGATTAGCACGGAAAAACTGAAAGCCGGAATATTTGATGGTCCTTAGATAATTAAAGATCCACAATTTACCGCATCAATGAACGAGATTGAATCTAACGCTTGGTGTTCATTTGTGCAAGTAATACAAAAGTTTCTTGGAAATCATAAGGCAGAAAATTAAATAAAATTAGTGGAAAATATACTTTCCAACTTTAATCTTCTCGGTTGTAACATGAGCATAAAAGTTCACTACCTCCACAACCCTTAGATCGGTTTCTAGAAAACCTAGGTGATTGTAGTGAAGAACAGGGGGAAAGATTCCGTCAGGACTTTAAAACTATGGAAAATCGATATCAAGGACGATGGGATAGCCACATGTTGGCCGACTACTGTTGGAGTCTTCAGCGAGACTGCCCTAGTAAACTCCATACTAGAAAGTAGTATATATATCTGCTTTGTCAAATAAATGCCTTACTTCGTATTTTTGTTTTTTATTAACTTAGTGAAGAGCAAGGAGAGCGCTTCCATCAAGATATAAAAACATTGGAAGATAGGTACCGAGGAAGATGGGATGTTTACATGATGACAGACTATTGCTAGGGACTTATGCGAAACTATCCAAACCAAATTCATTGATAAAAATCGCTTAAACGACAATTTCTGCATGTGGAATGATGAAATAAATCAATTTTTTGTTAAAATTGCCTTTATTTCATATCTCGTAAAGTAGAGCTGATACAGAAAAACTAATAGCGTTTTTTGTAATTAGCGAACCAGATATATTCAAAATCAGGTATTAAACCTCTGGCACCAAAATGAGTGTTGGCCAGTGTTATCTCTATCAAAATTATATGAAGAAATTCGGTTAAAGTTGCAATGATTTAGTGATTTTCTTGTTTATTCTGAATTTCTAATCACTTGTTATCTAGTTGTCAAAATACTTGTACAACTGCATAATTTTGATTTTGAAAATACTAATATTTTATACTGTGAGTCTAATATTTTCAAAAGACGCTTTATAGAGATGTGTAAAATAAAAATGTCATCGAATTCTATTAATAAACGTACAGATTTTGCAAATTTAAACGATATATTTTGTAGTTTTCTAGATTCTTTAAATAGGATGTAGATCTGTCAATTTGTTAACATTTAATAAAATAAAATATTTTATTAAGTTTAAAATTAATTTTTAGATTTTATAAAAACCAGAAAAAAAATCATTTACTTTTTCAGTTTCTATGAACAACCTTGTTTCTATTGACAACCTTGTTTATTTTGACAACCTTGTTTATATTTTTTCACTTCCGAAGAAGCTGTCAAACGATAGCGAAACGTAAAGTGTTTGTGCGCCATTTAGTGTCCGTTTAAAAGAGTTTGTGATACAATTTTCTTCGGACAAGAATCAGCTTTAATTATAAAAAAATAAATCAGTGTCAAATTCAGATACTGAAAGCGATGACATAACCGATGCAGTGTAAAAAATGGTTACCGAACTCTTAACAATTCTTACCAAGAAGTATATAAAAATTTAGTTCAGAATGAATGAATTAGAAAAAAAAATGAAGCAGAAGAAGCTTTAAAACAATAGAAAAAGTAGAAGTACCAGTAGATCTTCAGAATTATACGTAAATATTAAATGCTCTTTTTGTAAATTCTTGAGAACAGTGGGTGCATAGGTTTCTGCACTAATCTGTTAATTCATCTTTAGATTTTTTGGAAAAGTGGCGTTTTTGCTATAAACTGTTCAAATGCAAAAATTAAAATGATCTTTTTATTTTATGTGCGTTGTCGATAGCGTTAATCCTAGAAGTTCTGTTACGTTTACTCGAAATACTGATAATACTGCTCGCTTTGCAGGAAATTTTAGCAGTATAACCAACAGTACTGGCAGTATTGACAATACTTCGGCGTTACTGACAATATTGGCAATAGAACTTAAAAGTATTGCCAATTTTGGCAATCACTGTACGTTTTTCTTATCAGTCACTAGATTTGCGGTTAAAATATATGTATACATATATCTCAGGTTTGGTAATTTATTTGAAAAATTCCATTGCGTTTATGCGGTTTAAACGGAAATCCGTCGAGCAGATAAATCGCTCAAAGGAACTGCATATCTCGCTTGGTTTTTTCAGCTTGTGCAAAATTGTATCTAATAGACGGTCCACGCATTCATTAAATTTTTTTTGTTAAATGAGACTTATTACATAATTACATTGTTTTCAATTAATTAGCAATCATAAATGGTTTAGATAAGAAATCATATTCAATTTAAAAATTGGGGAAGTTTATTTCTATTTTTTAGTGGGTTTTTAATATCATAGCTAAATTTCTATGGATTAATTTTACCTAAATTCATTTTACTTGTTATAAACGGAACATTGATAAAAACATCACAGCGGCCAGTGTATGAGGGGCAATATAACTAACTAGTATAACTAGTATATTAGTGTGCGGTATTCTCGGTAATTTAGTGAAGGGTAAGTTCATGAACGTGTCTTTCAAATTGAATGACACTGTGAACTGTGCCGTGAACGAATTGCTCGTTTTAATGAGCTGATCGTTCAGTTGCACATACAGGGTATTTCATTGAAGATGCACCAAACTTGAGGGACACGTTTCTGACATTATTTCAAACAAAATATCTTAATAAAGTTTTTTAATCGGAGCAACTTGAAATTTGCATAATTTGGAGCCAATGTTTGTAGAAATACTTTAACGCCGCGAAATGTGAAACCAAACCGGCGATCTAAATTGCTTTATGAGTGGCACACAGCTGCAGGGGGACAATAAAGTTACAGCGAAGAAATTTATGACTAGATTTTGTTTTGCCCTTGACCTACTCGCTCATCATTCAACATATGGGAAAAATTTTTATTATTTATTAAAAAAACTTTTTGCGCAATAATTTGTACATCTTCGATAACCAAATGTAAGCAGAACAGATCCGGTGAGCAATTCTTAGTGTAGCTAAAAATGGTACATATTTAAACTACAAAAATTTAAAAAAAATGTTATAATTTGGAATTGTTAGATATATTAGATAAAACAACCTTAGTAGGATCCGATAAGTTTAAACAAAATATGTCGCTTGGTACGCAGACAAATTTTTCTGCGGCATAATATTTCTATATTTCTATATTTCTCAGTTTTGTTCAAGATGCGAAGCTGTAAATGAGCATTTGGTATTTAACTCTTACGAGTAGTTAGCTTACTCATTTGTATCCATAAAAAATATTTTAAAAAATCAAATTTGCTCTTGGGTTCTTAATTTTTTTCGACCATTGAACGCGATCGAACCGAGACGAGATTTTCGCCATCGTAAGGTGAAAATACCGAAAAATACGAATCCGGTGTCCGTTTTGCGATCAGACGCCGGGTGAAAAAAATTTTGTATGGCGGTTTCCGCGAAATGCTGTTTTCGATGGTTTTTGACCGTTCGAAAAATTCCACGGCCCTTATTTACCGACCGAATCGGACCAAACTCGGAACGTACGCGTAGAACAAACGCCGGATTCTACCTTCGGACGCGCGGCCACCAGTCCGGCCCTGGATTTTAACGAGGGCCCCAAGAACCGACGCTTTTTCACATCGACGAAAATTTCTCGAAAACGTGACCTCAGAATTTTTTTAAACTCTCTCATACACTAGAGGCTTCCCCCAGGCTTTTGAAAATCGTCCGATTTGTAAGCTTTTCCTTCGGAATTTTTTACGGTGCCTGGGGGGGGTCTGAGCGAATCGAGCCCAACGTAAAAGCGACGCAGAAAATGACGAGGAAGGCGACGACGCCGCGCACTCCAACCTCTGATCACCGGAAACGATGCTACAGCTCCGGACTCCTCCGGGGGGGTGAATCGACGAAAAGGGGGGTTTTTGCACGTGGTCTGACGCCGCCCGACGACTCGAAAATTCGCTCAGAATCGTCCTAGGACGCACCGTTTTGCCGCTACGGGGCGTTAAAGTTTCCGTGCGTTCTTATGGAAGCACTAAGTTTTTGTGTTACGATCGGCACTATTTCGAACTTTTCTCGAGAAATTGATCTCGGAATTCGTTTAAACTTTCGAAGGCGGTTAGATCGGTCCTTCGCGAGTCTTTCGGGGCCCCGCACGTTCCGGTAGGAGGACCGGGGCCGGCTCTATAGCGTTTAGAATTCGACTCCGGTCGGTTACCTCTTTAGAAAAAAAAAAAATTTTTTTTCTGCGCAACCGCGGGCGATATTTTCCGGGTGTTGCCACGGGAGGATAGCCGCCTCCTTCCCCTTCGCGACGACCCCGGTTTTCGAACGAGCGCGTCGTTAATAAACGAATGGCGATTTTTTTTTTAATTCGCCTCCGGTAAGGCGACGTTCCGAAAAAAAATTCATTTCTCCGAAACCGTCGCAGATATTGTCGAGGTGTTTAAACCTGAGGATATCCGACACCTTCCTCTAAGCAACGGCAGCGGTCTCCATCCGGTAGGGCTATAAATAAACGTACGGCGAATTTTTGAAATCGGTGCATTTCAGGGGCTTTCATTTGAAATTCTACCCTATCGCGATCGGTCAACATTGTATGAAACATCTCGGTGAAATTAAGCCCTCCGCCCACGGGCCGTTTCGCGTTCCTGCTTTTCCGCCGCGCTCGAGGAGATAAATCCTTCGCGTCGCACATCGAATGAAAGGTCTCGACGAGAGACACTCGCACGCCATACAGACGTCACCTTGGAATCGACGATGGGGGCGCCGCGATCGAAAATCGCCCCGTAAGAGGTGATCCCCTCGAGTCGCATATCAAATGAAAGGTCTCGACCTGGCGAACTCGAATATCGTAGCGACGCCATCTGGGAATGAAAGGTGGCGGCGCTGCGATCGAAAATCGCCCCGTCGAGTCGCATATCAAATGAAAGGCCTCGACGGGGCGAACTCGAATATCGTAGCGACGCCATCTGGGAATGAAAGGTGGCGGCGCCGCGATCGAAAATCGCCCCGTAAAAGATAAACCCATCGCGTCGCATATCAAATTAAACGTGCTGGCGAGGCGAACTCGACTGTCACATCGACGCCATCTTGCAATCAAAGATGGCCGACTTATAAGGTCGAAAATCTTTCCTTTCAGAGATAAGTAGGCCGTGCGACCACTCAAATGAAAGCGCTGATTGCATGCAAAAGAAAATTTGAGTCAATTTTTCACGTTTCTGGTGCAAGGCTCTTTTTACATAAAATTTTGTGTTATCAATTTTGATTTCTTGGTAATGCAATTCTAATTACCCCAATTTAGCCTAAGCAGACCGAAAATTGCAAGAATTGCATGCAGTTTTTATTTTAGGTCCGTTTAATATCCATACTTATAAAATCGAAATTTTTCATGACAGTAAATATTTCATGGCAACTATGAAAAATATCAATTTTATAAGTACGCATATTAAACGTATTTAGGGCCAGTTTCATAATCGAATTTAAAGGAGACTTTAAATTAGAGTCACTTCAGATGTCAAAACATATATGAAAATATATTTGTTTATACATCTGAATGTGACTTTATTTTTAAAGTCTCCTTTAAATTTGATTATGAAACTGGCCCTTAGGGTCGAGATATCCATCTCCTGTTAAAGTTATTCGACGACTAACTTGATTTTTCTGAATTGTTGATTGATTTTTTGTGAATTGTTTCCATGATAATTATTCGTCTAATAACTATTAGCCAATTTATTAAGAGGTGGATATCTCCGCCCTTAAAATAAAAAGTACCTACTGCAATGTTCGGTCTGCTTAGACTAAATTGTGTTATCAAGAAATCAAAACTGATAACACATTTTTTTTAATAAAAAAAGCCTTGCGCCAGAAACGTGATAAATTGTCTCAAATTTTCTTGTGCATGCAACAGTTAAGAACGCAAGAGCAAATTTGATTCTTTTAAATATTTTTTATGGGTATAAATGAGTAAGAATTAAATACCAAATGCCCATTTATTGCTTCACAACTTGAACAAAACTAAGAAAATGAAAAATCTTATTTTTTTCTAAATATTATGCCGCAGAAAATTTTATCTGACTACACTGAGAAAAATGAAATAGTTAAGTCAACAACTTTTTGAATGTCAACTTTTTGTGTGTTGACTTAAATAAAATATACTTGTTTCAACGGTAATATTCTTAACTGAACATCTTGGAAATTGTTGAAGTAACACTAAAAAAATGTTAAACTATTACGTTTGACTGAACGATGTAAATGTTTTCCTTAAAACGAAAATGCTTAATATGTTAAATCAAAAAGTTGAAATTTCAAAATGATCGTAAAGTGCTGTTGCTTTTATGTGTCTGTTTTGATTTTTTATTTAACGTAATAGATGTTAAGTCAAGTAAAAGCGAGGGTTGATTCCCATATTAATAAGCTATCGAGTTCCAGATGGCGCCTGCTAAAACTTCACGTATATTTACTCCCTGTCCCAGCATAACCTTGTTGTTCGACATCGTTTCTTAGGATAAATCATTCATATTTCGAATGAGTCCGACATTATAAAGTTCGTTGAGGTTTATTCAGCTCCTCTTGTCACCTCAACAAAGGTTGAAGGGTTATCTTACTTTGGCAGTATTGCAAAGAGGTGAACATTTAATTGATGTTTCCTAAACGATAGTCTAGATTGAATTGACTCTACGCTTTTATTAGCCGTACTGAAAAATTACTTTAAATATATCAAAAATATAATTTTAATTCCCTAACAGCGTTCAGACAAATAAAATATTTAGCAATTTTAACAATCTAAAGTTCTTGTATCAGTCTTCTTGGGCATTAAAGCAACTAGAAAGATGTCTTCATTGTATGCTTGCCTCAAAGAAAATATTGAGTTGATTCAATCTAAAGTATTTAACATTTTTTGACTGTTGGTTCAATGACCACGCGTGATTGCTAATAGGTAAACGAAAAATACTGTTAACTGAACGTGTTTTTGGTTGACTGAACAGTTTATTTTTCTCAGTGTACCAAGCGATACATTTTGTAAAAACTTATCGGATCCTATTAAATGTTAAACAATTCCAAATTATAACTTTTTTTTAAATTTTTGTAGATATTTTAAATTTTAAAGGCACCATTTCTAGCCACACAAGAAATTGTTCTCCGGATTTGTCCTGCTTATATTTAGTTATCAAACATGCACAAACTATTGGAGCAAAATAAAAAAAAATCAATAATAAAATTTTTTCCCATAATGTGCGAACTTCTTGGCGGTCACTGTATAAATACTCACCTCGATTAAATTCAAGCGTACGGATTTTAAATTTCAACCTATGGAACGGCAAACTGTAATCTTAATGTTTCCACGAAAAAGAAGCCATAATGACCTTACATATCCTTGATTAGTGAGGAAAATGGGATAAAAATTCTTATTGAAGGAGGGATGTGAATTTATTTTAAAGAAACTGAACAATATAAAACCGCGTATTAGGAATATAATATTTGAATAGCTGTATATTTTTGTTTCTAATCATCTCTACATAGTTTCGTTTTTGCTTGTAGTATTAAAATGTTTCAAATTTTGCAATTAAATTTATATTCTTAAAAAATTAATCTTTAAAAACTCACAAGAAATTTTATTTCAAAATTCTCTCTTAAATTCATTTTTGTTTATAACTTTCGACATTACAATTATTATTGCAAACCAACAATATCTTTTTACAATTACTAAATACTAAGAAAAATATAACAAGTTCACAAGTTCCTGCCGACCTTAATTCTCGTTAATCTTATCATCCCAAGTATATTCATAGTTACTTTAATTAGCACTGTATGAATATAAATTCTCGTCTGTTTGTTTCAAGCAACAAAGAGATATGTAGATATGTATGCCTTAGCGTGCATTATCCTTTAATGCAGATAATTTCTTTCTAGGAGGGATGGATACAGGCGGTCACACGATTTATTCAATTTATGTTCTGCTCTGCAGCGCATTATAATAAATCGCGGAGGTCGTTACTTTTCTATTACTTGAGAGGGGTGACAGTGATAAATGCAAATGTTCTTTGTTCCCACCTTATTAACATAATGGGGAAGGAAATTTAAAAATAGAAACCATAAAAGAGTTCCTGATTTTGCTTTCTGCTTATATACGATTGAATAATTCAAAATTCCATAACGATAAAGTTGAGAATTTAGTGATGAAAGACCGTCGCGTCGTCTGAAAATGTCTTCAATTCCTACAGAAGTTGGAATATCTGAAGCTTCAGTTTTAAGAATATTGCATTTAGATTTAGGCCTTAACAATGTGTCTGCACTCTGGGTTCCTGTTGACGACAATACAAAAATTGTGCCGCGAGAAAATTTCAGTGCAAAATTTATCCTCTATAAGGTTGTTTTAGACAATTTTTATTAAACGTTCTACCAATTGAATTGAATTGCTTGGGCCCAGAATTCGAAATCATGTTCACGCTCCTTTAACTTTGAATGAGTTACAACAAGTTCTTTTAGAGGAATGGGCAGATATTCCTCAAGATGCTATTCGACACTTGATTTTAGGCATGCCAAGATGAATGCAAGCAATAATTCGGGCATGTGGGGGCAACACACGTCATTGAAAGCATGAAAGTTATGAAAAACATTTTTTTTAACTAATGGCGTACAAATTGTTTAAGTTTTACATGATGTTACGTCGTTTGCCTTCAAAACAAAAAATTGTGTTTTTTTCGCCCTTTTTTTTCCATTGTATCAAAAACAGTTTTTTACGTTAAATCAATGTCCAATAAGTTTTTAAAATTACTTACAACAATTTGTTATATTTGTAGTACTAGTAAAACTTTATAAAATGTTAAAATTTTAAGTTTTTTTAAGAAAATGCTAGTGCTTCGTTTTCCGCGCCGTTGTGTGTATATTATATGCTATTTTTTACTTAAATATTGAAATAATAATAATAATAAAGAAACAACTAAGTGAATCACAATTAGGAGTAATACGATATGCAGATGCTAAAATATAGGCACCTTACTCATCAACAGCGATTGACACAAATTACACTAGCCAACGGTCATTTTGGTGCCAGATATTTAAGACCTGATTTTGAGTATATCTGTTTCGCTGATTACAAAAATGCTATAAGTTTTTTTTTATCAGCTCTAGTTTACAAGTTATGAAATAAAGCGAATTTTAACAAAAGTTGATTTATTTTATCTTTCTACATGGAGAAATTGTTGTCTAAGTGATTTTCTGGATTGAATTTGGTTTGGACAGTCCCCAGCAATAGTCTGCCATCATATGAACATCCCATCTTCCTCGGTACCTATCTTCCATCATTTTTATATCTTGATGGAAGCGCTCTCCTTGCTCTTCACTAAGGTTTCCCAGATTATGCGGAAAGTGATCTAAATGGCTGTGTAAATAATGTATTTTAATACTCATACTGCAGCCTATATTTTTGAAGTGATTTAGCTTCTCATTCACTAAATCAATATAGTTATCTGCTTTATAACTGCCGAGAAAATTTCTCATAACTAATACAAAAGAATTCCAAGTAAGTCGCTCAACCTCAGTCATAGAGACAGCAAAATACGAATCTTTAATTAGTTGTCTTATTGGGGGTCCATCGAAAATTCCAGCTTTCAGTTTCTCAATACTTAACCCAGGAAATTTTTGTGAAATATACTGAAAACACGAAGCATCTTTGTCTAGAGCTTTAACAAATTGTTTCATGAGCCCTAATTTAATATGCAAGGGTGGAAGGACGATTTTTTCTCGAGAAACCAAGGGCTCATTTCTTACATTTTTCTGTCCAATCACTAAAATATCTCTCGGGAGTCAATCTTTTTGTATCCAGTGTCTAGATTTGGCTGTACTGTACCACAAACAAATAAAACACGGATACTTAGTGTAGCCCCCCTGTTGCCTCAGCAAAACATTCACCATTTTTAGGTCAACATAAATAACCCACTGATGTTCAAGGTACTTGATTTTCTGTAAAACTGTCGAAATCTGTTGGTATTCTTCTTTCATACGAGTAGAGTAGGCGATCGGAATGGAAGCATGTTTGTTTCCATCGTGTAAAAGCACACACTTTAGACTTCTTTTCGAGCTGTCAATAAAAGAACGCCAATCATTCGCTTTATAATTTTTCAAGCCCATGTATTTTACCAGATCAGTAGCATCGTTGCAATATAGCAAATTTTCATCAGCAGAAAAAACAGCAGGAGATTTTGTTCTCTGTTACGGTATAATGTAACTTTTACATCGCGAGATAAACGGTTTATTTTTCTTAGCCTTGATGCTAACGATTCAGCGCGCTCTTTTGAAAGATCCAAATCTCTGATGAGATCATTAAGCTCACTTTGAGTAAATAACTTAGAATTGGATGAGTGTCCAGAGTAGTCACTGTTAGCGTCAGAAACGTTGTCTCTCTGG
This sequence comes from Dorcus hopei, assembly GCA_033060865.1. NCBI lineage: Eukaryota > Metazoa > Arthropoda > Insecta > Coleoptera > Lucanidae > Dorcus > Dorcus hopei. The sequence continues at coordinate 14,143,051 of CM065418.1, forward strand.
TTAGCACTAAACTCTTCATCTTTATCCGCCTAAAACTGTGGCAGTTGATGAATAGCAGGAATTGGAATGGTCTCTGAATGTGCAACAGGTCTTCTTGCTGAAGGGATGTCAGGGTGTGGCCATTTATGGTGATTGTTTTTATTGAGGCCTATTACATTCACCATACAGAAATAGCAGTCGTCATGGTGATTTTTTTGTTCTTTCCAAATCATGGGTACTCGAAATTTCAAAGATTTTCTGCTACCTTCCTCCCATTGTCGCAGATGTTCAGTGCATATTTTACAGACGATTTGGGGAACCCACGGTTTGTCTTGATTCTCAATTTTGATGTTGAAGTAATCAAAATACGTACTTTAACAAAATCCGATATCGATTCTCGATGCTCTTTCATTGTATATTCACCCTAAATATAATAAAATTCATTAAGATTATTTAAACAACGTCTCAACTTACTAACCATTACAAAAAAATTAGTAAATTTAAGCGATAATTGTTGTTTGTTTACTGTTTCTTCGAACAGAATTCAAAAATTGAGAAAATTAAAGTGGCGCCAAAACTAGAGCTGACAGATGTCAATTAAAAGCATCAATGGATATAATGTTACCTACCTTAACAACATTTGGTATAAATTAAACCGCACCAAAGAAATATTATTTTTTTGTAGGCCTGTGTTATCGATCACAAACACGTGGTATAGATAAGACTAATTCACAAGCAATTATGGACCTTGTGTTCATATATAATAGAGAAAATAGCGAAAAATAGTCTAATTCAATTAGTTGGATCTCACCAGTTTATAGCTTCAATTATTAAAATCAATAATAACACTTAGGATACCAAACATTAGTTACAACGAAGACAAAAAACCCAGAAATCACGAAAATCGGAGAGCTAACCAACCAGCAAGCACGCTGTTCACACTATTCATTATGGTTAGGTACCTATTTCAACATTGAGGCCCAGTTGTATAATTCCAGTTTAACTTTAAACCAAAGCTTAAACCCTTAACCACAATTGTTGAAACAATCGTTGTTATGAGTTTAAGCTTCAGCTTAAATTTAAACTGGCATTGTACCTGGTGTCCCAACGATATGTATTTCTTCTGTGGAGCCTATAGGAATAACAAGTAGAGAAAAAAGATTAATAAAGTTATACTAGACATCACGCGGCACATTTTAAAATTATTTTCAATTATACAGAGTGTTTCAGAAAATGTTGGTGCATATTGAGCGATTTTTTTAATGGAACACCCTGTATATTCTTATAAATTTGGATGTCCCGCGGAGAGATGATTACAATAATGTAAATATCTGTATATTGATTTCTCTCAGTTATTTTCGTAAGAAAATATTTTTTCTTCGAAAATTCTTTAAAAATTTACAAATTTTGAACTTATATTTCTGACTATGGAGAGGACACAGACTTACGAAAATATAACAAAATATTCTTAGGACTTTGGACTTTATGAAAAATTGAAAAAAGTTAAAATATCTTTGAACATTATGCAGAGCAAATAGTACTTGCGAAGGACCCAGTATCTCATTTTTTTTTTAATGGAATGACCTATTTTTTATTTTAGAAATGGGTAGTTCTTAAACTTAGCTTTCTACTGATATCAGGTTATAGAGTGAATTTTTTTTAAGTGTGGCCATAGGTATTTACATGTTAATGTATGTTATGGCACAAATATGAAGCAAATTTTTATTTTTATTAATAATTTAAACATAGAAAACAAAATAGCAAAAATTCTTATTATTAAACTCAACTGACTCAACGTTGACGAAGCAATATTCTTTTTTAAATCATATTTACATATATTATTTTGATTAACATGATTTATGTTTAATAAAGTAATGTGTTGATAAGAACAAAAAACAAAAAGAAATAACTCACAAATAAAAACATAATATAAACATCCTACAGTCCGTTTTTTTTGTAACACTTTCCGATCGTATACACTGTGTCCCCGGCTTGAGTTCGCGATACGTATAATGGACCAAAAATTTTTGAATTCAGATTTCGTGTTCTGCAGTTCAGGTCTGCTTGGCGTGAAATGAATTTGTGCCAAATTTGACGCCGAAAGTCTTCAAGGTGGCGGAATTAACACAAGAAGAAGTAAAATCTTTGTAGGTAAAAAGGTCTTCTTTTTGAATTTGGGAGAAAAATTTAGTAAGATCAAATGATTTCCATTTCAAATTAGGGAGACATACCAAATTCCAACATCCTAGAAAAGAAAAATTGAATTACGGAGGCGATCCCCCCCTCTCAAATCATTTTTCTCCGAATTATGCGTAACCTGTATACAAATTTTCATTATTGTTGCAAATTAGTTTAAAAACTATTTTTTTTTCAAGTGTATTTTTACGATTGTATTTGTCTATAATTTGTTTAACCCTAACGAAAGCAAATCGCCCCCTTTCCCCCAAGAAGCACTTCTAGGACCGTGTCTGTTTACACTGGCCCACAAGATCGCCCGATTTGACTTCTTTCTTTGAGGTTTGGGGTTTTTTGAAGTCACGGGTCTATACGAACAAGCTGCAGATCTTGGCGGCCCTAAAGGAGAACATCCGACTAGAAGTGGAGAATTATCGCCAAAAGTTTTGAGAAAAGTCAGGAAAAATGCTGTGACACGAGCCCGAATGCGCATCAACTCTGACGGCGGCCACTTGACCATTATCTTCGTAATGGAAAAGAACTTAAACGTCTAAGGGCCAGTTGTACAAAGTAGGTTTAAGCTGACGCTCAACTGAACCAGGTTCAAATTCGCATAGGATCTTAATGACATATGGCAATTAATGCATTCATAAATAAAATTTGATGCGATTTTGTTCACTTTGAACCTGGTTCAGTTGAGCGACAATTTAAACCTCCTTTGTACAACTGGCCCTAAATAAACATAATCAACAAACAGCACCAATTCTTTTTATTTACAAAGTTACCGCCTTGGACAATCGAGTGAGGACTTTTGCGCCAACTTCTAAAACATTTCAGTGATCCGTCAATTCCTGTAACTTTTAATGTAAAGTAGACTTTAAAAAGGATGATTGTTTTAAAATAACTTTGTATAACGAAGCAAATAAACAAACATAAAAAATATTTGTGTCGATGTCCATAATTAGGTATATTGTTGAATGTGAAGTTGAAAAAGATAAATAAAAATATTGGTAACAAAAGCCAATGAACAGAAAGGAAACATAGAAAGCAGGGGTTGCGTTCATAAAATATAAAAAGAGAGCAAAAGAAATCGGGTTAGACTAGGCGGTACAATGTCTGTGATTAACTGAATTAATTAATGTAATACTCGTACATTCACGAATTGTCAAATTTATATAGAAGATAAGATAAGAAGGCATATAAGAAATATGCCATTTCCACTTGGTCGACTACCACATACAAAAAAAACTGAGCTAAATGTAGACTCTCTGTTAATAATAGAGTAGGTACCGCCATGGTAAATTTACCTGAATAATCATTGGTTATTTGTGGCCAGTAATAATCATGGTAAGAATACTGTAAAAATAAAAAATAAAAATTTTTACCATTTCATGGTAAACCTACATGTGTTTTTACAGTATTTTTACCATGATTATGGCTGGCCACAAATAACCAATGATTATTCAGGTAAATATATCATGAAATTTGCATGAAAGTGCAGAAGGGGTCGCGGTATCGTTGAATGGAAGGAGACAGACACCACTAATGAAATTCTGCACCCTTTACTTATTGACGTCATTCATTTTGAAACCAATATTGAATTCGTCAGCCAATTTTGTATATCGATTTTCTTTAATGGGTTTAAATATTGTTTGGCCCGCAGCTTTGTTTGCAGACAAAATAATTAATTTGAATTGAAATTGAATCTTTGTTTCAGGCCTATGTTTCGAGATATCATCGAAAAAAATTGGGGGGTGCCGAACCTCACGTTTTTGCGCTGGCGGAAGCGGCATATGCGTCGCTCCAAACGGATAAGCCGGGGGGAGGCTGCAAGAACCAGAGTCTAGTCATCAGCGGCGAAAGTGGCGCCGGAAAAACGGAAACCACTCGCTTCATTCTTCAATATTTATGCTCGGTTACGAGCGGAGTTTCCACGTGGGTGGAGCAACAAATTTTGGAGGCGAATACAATATTAGAAGCTTTTGGTGAGTTGTGGGCGCACGCGCCTGTTGCTGTCTTTTGAAGATTTCATTTGCATCTAAATTATTTGATCACACTACTTTGCGTACACTAATAATATACCGTTTGTTCTGAAATCTGTGATATGGGGTTATAATCGTTTCTAAAAATCGTCCCACAGGGAAAATAAATAGAAATAAGTAATGAAAAGTCGCGACATCCTGCGATCGCTTTTTGACCTAACATTGTATTAGGATTGACAAATTGCAGCCAGTTTGCTACTTAATAAGTCATCCCATACAAGGCGGCCATGCGTGCTGTCAAGCATAATGAAAGTTTTAAAAATTTCGTTGCAAGTGTTTTGATGGCATTGGATTCCTCGAGCATCCTCTGTACAGCTGTTTCGGCCCTATTTGGGGCTTCGTCAGCAGAAGCGTAGCTCGAGAATTCCACTGCAAACCAAACTGACCTGTCCTAGGTTATTCGCACTTGCGATGTTAAAGTAATGAAAAGTTTAAGTAACGACATCCTGTGATCGCTTTTTGACCTGATATTGCATTAGGATCGACAAATTGAAGCCAGTTCGCTACATAATAAGTCATCCAATTCAAGGCGGCCATGCGTGCTGTCTAAGCATAATGAAAATTTTGAAAACTTTGTTGCAAATCGGTATTGATTGCAGCGGATTCCTCGAGCATCCACTGTCCAGCTGTTTCGGCCCTATTTGAGGCCTCGTCAAAGTAATTAATTAACAGGGGTGGATTATAGTTTTTTCAAGCCATTTTAACACATTTTGAGAAACGTCGTGGTGTATATGTCTCGTGGTGTATATGTCTCGTGACAAATAACCTGTGTTTTTGGTGGAAAAGACTGGACTTTATATGCGAAAGTTATACAACAGGGTGCGCGTAAGTGAGCTCTACAAAATGGTATAATTTGCGTAGTAAATAGTTAGACTAGAAGAAGAATATTAAATTGTTTTAATTTCTGTGCAAAACGTACGAGCGGGCGCGGCGCGGGCCGGCAAGTGGCCGACCACTTTTTACGGACTCTTAATAAGTACGAGGTGCAATATTTACAAAGACACGAATATTTAATTAGTAAAATAAAATATGAACTCAGAAAAAAAATGTCGAAAATGCAAAAACAAAGTGGTGCAATCAAATGACTGCAAAATATGTGGTGCTTTTTTCCACCCGAGTTGCGCTTCAGCCCTTAATATAATTTCTAGAGATGGCACGATTACTTGCTGTCCTGAAACTTCAACGGACGATGAAAATCGTAACACTACAAATATAAAAACACAAGAAAATATACAAATGAAAGATTTAATGAAATTGGTAACAGAAATATACAAAGTGGTAGAGAAGCAAGGACAATTAATTAAAAAATTAGTAGAAGACAAAGAAAATTCAGAAATATTTAATAAAGTAGAGGAAATACAAACAAGCATTCAAGAACTACATAACAAATTCAGTTGTACAAACATTAATTATAATCAGACTAATAACGTGACAGATATGCAACTCAAGCCAAACCGCAACAACCGTTTATACAGTGACGCTGCAAAATCCACAGAAGAAATCATCATACTAGAACCAAAAGGTACAAAGGATATAAAAAACGTAGCGAAGAATGTTCGAGAAATAATAAAACCAGAAGAACTCAAAATTGGAGTCAAGATGGGAAAAATTACAAGGAAAGGAGGAGTTGTATTAAAATGCAGTGACAAGGAAGCAGTAGAAAAAATTACAGAGAATGCAAGTCGAGTATTCAAAATCGATACCCCGAGGTCAATTCGTCCAAGCATTAAGGTGAGTGGAATATTTCATGAAGAACATGATCAAGATATTATTGATAAAATTGTGAAGCAAAACGGTCTACCCGAAGAGGTAAAACAGGATATAAAACTAAAACATAAAAGTAAAACAGTAAAGAAAAAATTTAATGCAATTTTTGAAGTGACACATGAAATAATAACAAAAATAAAAGAAAAGGACATGAAAATATTTATAGGATGGTCAAAGTGTTTCGTAAGCGAACACTTTCACATCTTACGATGTTACAATTGCCTAAGGTTTGGACACATTGCTGCAAATTGTAAAGCAGAGGTAGCTTGTGGAAATTGCAGCAGAGCGCATCAAACAGCAGAATGTAAGGAAATGCTTATGAAATGTGTGAATTGTATAGTGGCTAATAAAAAGCTGAATTTAAAATTAGACGAAAACCACACACCGTGGGACAACAACTGTCCGTGCTACAAAAGAATGTTAAATACACAGCGGAACAAAGTAAACAATATCTAGCAATTACAGACAATTCAAGAAACTCAACAAATAGAAAATCACTTGAAAATATTAAATCTCAATATCCAATCAATAAGCAATAAAGAAAATATTTTAGAAAATTTTCTAAGCAAGGAGATGATCGATATTGCGTGTTTGACAGAACATTGGTTAAAATCCGAAATATGCAATATCCCAAAATATAACGTAGGTAGCATTTTCTGTAGAAAGTTTGCAATACATGGCGGCGTTCTAATTTTGACACGAGACAATATAATATTTGAAGAAATAACAGAGATAAAAAAGTTCTCGGAAGAGCGACACATAGAAATAATTGGAATCAAACTGTTAAAATTGAATTACATTATAATAACATTATACAGACCTCCAAATAGTGATTACAACATATTTTTACAACAGTTACTTCAGACTTTAACATATACTACAGAAAACCATAAAAAAGCCTTCATGTTTGTAGCAGGAGACTTTAATGTCAACTTTCAAAATAACTATCGGGAGAAAAATGATCTACTCAATTTATTCAGAACATTTAATTTAAAAATGACAACAGTTGAACCATCGAGAATCACGCAGTTCACTTCTAGTTGCATTGACAACATATTTTGTGATCTACCTAATAAACTCTATGAGGTAAATACTGTGAATCCACATATATCCGATCATCTAGCTCAAATCCTCAGTGCCAGAATTTGCTCAAAGAAACCTGAAAAGCAGAAAGTAAGAGTTAGGATTAAAAATGAGAAAAGTACTTACCGATTTAAAAATGCCTTGCAAGAAACTCACTGGGAGCAATATTTAACATCTACGAACGTCGATAATAATTTTACCACTTTTGTAAATCATTTCAAACTCATACACGATAGAAGTTTTCCTGAAAAAGATATAATAATTAATAATACTGATAGTGACATATGGTACAGCGATGATTTGGAAAAGATGAAAAATGTCCTTGACGCTTTAAACACAATAAGAATGGTGAAACGAGATAAAGATTCGGAAGCGGCGTATAAAAATTTCCAGAAGAAGTATAGATTTACAATAGATCAAGCAAAAAAACAACACTATAGTAACTACATAAAGAAATCAAGTAACAAACAAAAGGCGATGTGGAGAATAGTTAATAAAGAAACAGGTAAAATAATAGAAAAGAACGGTATTAAGAACTCACTAACAGCCGAGGAACTAAATCAATATTTCGTAAATATTGGTTCACAAACAAATATTAAAATGGATTCTACAAACCAATATGCAGATTACCTTCGAAACCAAAATATCAATAATTCCACATCATTTTTTCTGGCTCCAGTAGATGAAACTGAAATCAGGAGGATCATCAACGACATGAAAAGCAAAGCAACACCCGACATATATGGTCTTTCCACCTCGACTGTAAAATACTGCGTACAAGAAATAGCAGGACAACTTTCGGAGCTTATAAATCAATGTATAAAAGACGGTATCTTTCCAGATGTTCTTAAATGTGGAAGAGTGGTGCCAATCTATAAAGCCGGAGATAAGGATTCTTGTAATAATTACCGACCTATATCAATTTTACCAGTGTTTTCTAAAATAATAGAAACTGCAGTGAAAGAAAGATTAGTAAAATTTCTGAAATCACGCGATTTACTAACACAGAGACAACATGGTTACGTAGACAACAAATCAACAGTATCGGCTATGGTGGAAATGGTTGAAACAATCTCAACAGCATTCGACTCTGGAAATGAAGTACAAGGGGCCTTCTGTGACCTGAGCAAAGCTTTCGACACCGTGGACCATGACATCCTTCTCCAAAAATTGTATTATTATGGCATTAGAAGTAAACCATTAGAATTTTTTCAATCTTACTTAAAGAACAGAATACAGCAAGTCGAGTGGCAAGGAACTCTTTCTCAGAAACAATTTTTAAAATGCGGAGTACCACAAGGTTCAGTCCTTGGTCCTTTATTGTTTATAATATACATTAATGACCTTCCTAGCAATATTCCGAGAGCTGAAACTTACCTCTATGCCGATGATACATCGTTTTTAATAACGGGTACAGATAGACATGAACTACATCAACAAATGAAAGAGACCTTAACAATCGCTGAAAAATGGTTTAGCGCCAATAAACTTAAAATAAATGCCGAAAAACTAATCTATTAACGTTCTCAACTAAGACGTCTGGGCAACAAAAAAATAACACCAAATTTTTGGGAGTATATTTTGAAAATAATTTCATATGGAATACTCACGTAGATCATCTCAACCGTAAATTATCAAGTGTCTTATACTGCCTCAGAAAGCTCTTTACCTGCACTACTTATGAAACTTTAAAGACTGTGTATTATTCAAATTTTCACACCCTGCTGTCTTATGGAATTCTGGTTTGGGGTAATTCAGCTGAAGCAAAACGAATCTTTGTCCTACAAAAAAAAGCAATTAGGATCATCCACGGTATTTATGATCAACAAACAAGCTGCAAGCCTCTCTTCTACAACAGTAAAATACTTACCATATTCAGTATTTACATACTTACCTGCGTCAACTACGTAATTGAGCATCCTGAAAAATACCACACAAATGCAGATTTCCATTCATACGAAACAAGAAGAAAGGATAATATTGTTATTCCCTTCCATAGGATCACTAAGTCGCAACACGGTGTCAATTATTTAGCTTTTAAAATTTATAACAAACTGCCAGAAGAAGTCAAAAAATTATCAAGCCAGAAAATACTCCGTTGGTTAAAAAACTTCCTTTCCGAAAAAGTGTTCTATTCCGTAGAAGAATATTTAAATTTCAAGTATTCCGAATAAGACTATGCTAATACGATATTCATTCTCAATTTATTTTTATTTTTTTTACACGATTTATTATTCTACATTTTATTGTATTTGTTTTTGTCCATGTAATATTGTAACTGACAATCCTACACCTTTGGTTTATGGAGAAATAAAGATTATGATTATGATTATTATTTATCAATGAAAAATATTTCTGCTAAGAAGCAACCTTGCATGAAAAACGTAAGAATTATGCAAAAAAATTACTTATCGGTAAATAATAAAATATCTGAAGCAATGATTAATCTTTTTTATTATTTTTTCCAATTATAAATCTTTGAAGTTTTTACCCCCCAAATTGAATTCTGAAATTAAGTTTTAGTATGTGAAATTTTGAAAATATTCTAAAAATTGAAAAATTCAATTTTTGCGGAAGTTAAAGAAAACCAAGTTGTTTTCTGTCCTTGGGATTGTTCAATAAGCTGAAGCCAAAAAACTTTGAAAAAATCTCATTGAAATCTTGATTAATTTCCGAGAAATAACAATTTTAGAATGTTGATCATTTCGAAACACGCTATTTTCTAATTAAGTAGGTACTAGAGAAGACACCAAGTACCCGAGCACCCTAATACTACCCGTATAATTGTTACCCAGATATTATTTTTTATCCGGGTACCTGTTATTGGCAGGGTAGAAATAAGAAAGTGAGAAAGACATCGGGTAGCAGAGTATCATCAGTTATATTATTATTTCATATACCTCCGCAAACGTTTAAACACTAATGATTTTGTAAACTAACTCCCCTCGTTCAATGTGGATTTCTTGTGCATGTCATGTCATTTTACAAGAACGTTGCTGTTGAAAGTCGCTTCATTACTAAAACAGAAGGTAAAGTAACAAAATTGGCTCTAAAATGTTAGTGCAAAAGTCCATGCGCCTTTGAAAATCATTCTCATTCAGTTCTAAATGCAGAGAAATGGTATGGAAAATATCTATATTTATTTATAATATTTATATTTCTTCCTAATGCGATTTACCGAAGATTTAACAATTTCCGTATATGTAGACATTTCTTGAATATTTGTGTGAGAGTTTTCTTATAACAGCAATAACACATTAAATTCATTTCCTTTATTTATAATGTGACGATTGGCAAAACTCAATTTACAAAAGTATTGATGACATTTAGTTTAACAGTAAGTAGTACCTACTTGTTTTTGTAGTATGACTAAAATTGTCTAGCGAAAATCATTCAGCTCCTGAATTTATTTTGCATTTTTATTTTTGCCGCTAAAGCAATAATAAATGAATTGTTAATTTGAATAAAAGTAAACCGGCTAGTAAACCTCTTGAATCATATAACAGATAAAATATTCCTGAAACCAATAAATATACTTTACAGCGAATTTCTGTAAGTTGATTATCGAAAAATGGTAATAACTCACAAGTTATTGATTTTAAGCCCATAAAATGTGGTATAACCCATAGCAAGTATAGAACCATTTTATGGTCCGAGTAATAAACATCTCTTAAACTAACAAAACTTGGACTTTGATTATTGGTAAATACTGGGTGTCCGGTAAAGAATGGGCCATACTTCAAGGGTGGCTTTTTTAGATCAAAACAAATCGATATAGATCAATTTATCTTAGTACAATTTTGCTTCAATAAAAAGTTATGGCCTTTCAAAGATAATTTTTTTATTTCAATATTTTAGGAAAACTCGTTCATTTTTGGAGATATTTAATTGTAATTTGGTATTTAAAGGTTTCTTGTACTGCTAAATCTGAATATCTTCCTATTTTTAACGTAACATATAGGGGGCGCTCTAGAGATCCTGACATTCTTTTGTTTGTTGCTGTACTTTTTTTAACGTGAATATTTTTTAAATTATATTCATTTTCTTGAAAGAACTTTTAATTTACTTTAAGAAAGGTATACTCGTTACATGTCGCTAAAGTATACCAGTTTTGAGAAAAATGGCTTTGAATATGATAATGCTGAATATTACTGTTTTAGGTCTACGTTGAATCAGGCACGTAGACCCGTATTTCAGTTACAGTTTAACTTTAATCTTCACTTTATTTCCATGGGAACAACTGTTTTTATAATTGATACTATGGGAGTAATCTGGAGTTGAAAGTTAAAACTATGAAATACGCGGCCATAGCAAACATAATAAGATTTTTTTACGTAATGTATCGTTGATTTAAATGTGGAATTGTAAATTTTTTTCAATTTTAAGTAAATTACGAAGTAGTACAACTTGAGGTAATTGTCTTTTCATTCTGCAGTAGCATTACTGGTGTAGTAAGTATTCAACATTTTCACATTCAAAGCCATTTTTCTCAAAAGTGGTGTACTTTAGGGACATGTAACAAGTATGCCTTTTTTAAAGTAAATTAAATGTCGTTTCAAAAAAACGAAACATATTTTAAAAATATTCACGTAAAAAAAGTACGACAATAAACAAGAGAATGTCAGAGTCTCTAGAGCGCCCTCTATACGTTTCGTTAAAAATAAGCAGATATTCAGATTCAGCAGTACAAGAAACCTCTAAATACCAAATTACAATAAAATCTCTCCAAAAATGAGCGAGTTTTGCTAAAATATTGATATAAAAAAATTATCTTTGAAAGGCCATAACTTTTTAATGAAGCAAAATTGTACTAAGATAAATTGATCTAAATCGATTTATTTTGATCCAAAGAAGCCACCCTTGAAGTATGGCCCATTCTTTACCGGACACCCCGTATATTATCTACAGTGCTTGAAGAGCCATTACAAATTCTAGTTGCTTCATGTATCACGTGTTTCATGTTGAAAGATAAAATTAATTCCTGAAGCAGCAATAGTTCCGTTGAGCTTCCATTAAAATCCATATTTAATTCGCCTGTAAAAAATATGTTGCATTTTAAATGTGAAACAGAGTTTAACAATTTATCCAAATTGCTTATAAAAAGCTCCAGTTGGAGCTCGATAGAAGCAAAAATAATTATTTTCCATTACTACGAGCCCTAACACAAAAATGTTCGGACGCTTACCACTTTTATAAAAATTTTGTTATAAAATTTGTTATAGATATACGTGTTAGAGAGTTTTATTTATCGTTGTCATAATATGCAGTACATTTGATATCTATTTTCACGTTTGCAGTAAAAATAAAGCTTTAAGTAAACTGTAAAAATTAGAGACTAAGGCCCGATTTATTCACCTCCAAGTAAATTTATCTGGTGATTTATTCCCATAGTAACAATTGTGATCACAATAGTTACTATGGGAATAAATCACCAGATAAATTTACTTGGAGGTGAATAAATCGGGCCTAAAAATATTAGTAAGTTTTCTAGGCACATAAATGTTCGGACACTCAGATTTTAATAGGGTGAGCTAATAATTTTCATGTCAAATCGTTTAGCCTTGACTATTTTGTTTTACCTGGTAAGGTGAAGTTGACATGTCATTGCCAAAATGGGACGCGGTGAACCAACAAACAGAGAAATACGGCAATTAATTCTAAAATTTTTTCACCAAGGAAAATCTTTTCGGAAAATTAGTAATTTTTTTTTTAATGTGGTGGTTGCCCAACGGGGTCCTAAGTCAAAGACTTGTCAGGACCTCATGAGCGGGAGTGTATTTGAGTGTGTGTAAAGTGTTTCATGGCTTTGTTACTTCCAACCTCCTCGCCGTTTAAGGGGAAGCAGTGTCGAATTTTATCCCCAACACTGAAGGGTGCCTGAAGTCGATACCGACTACCCCCGAGAAAAATCCGGACTGGACCGTTCAGGCGTTGTAATGAATTAAATATTGCTAAATCTACAGTAGCGGATATTGTTAAAAGATATGGGGAAACAGCTTCGATTGAAATTGTTGGAAAAAGTTCTGGTCGTCCATCAAAAGTTACTCCTAGAATGCAACGAGCGCTCGTGAAAACCTGCAAATCTGGACGTAGGAACACTTTGCGTGATATAACTGCTAGGTGGAATCAAGAAAGTAATGAAAACCTTTCACGAGAGACTTGCAGACGATGGATTCATAAGTCGGGTTTACATTTTTACATTTTAGGTATGCTAAAACATAGTTGTATGTTTATTCTTATTAAAATTTACTTGACAACAGGCAAAAGAAAAACCGCTTATAATAGAGAAATAAAAGAAAAATCGATTAGTTTGGGCTAAACAAAGAGAGTCGTGGACCTATGAAGATTGGGAAAAAATTATTTTTAGTGATGAATCACGATTTGACGTGAGTGTTGGCGATCACAGAAAGAGAGTCATCCGCAATAAACATGAAGCATTTCATAAAGATTGCCTCAAACGTACAATTAAATTTCCAAGTGGTGTAATGGTTTGGGGCAACATGTCGGCACTTGGTTTAGGAAAGTTACATTTTATAGAAGGAAGTGTTAACGTACAAAAATACCAAGTTATTTTGGAAAATAGTTTGTTGCTTTCCATTTCAACATTATCGTCTGGTGGAGATTTTATTTTTCAGCAAGATGGTGCGTCTTGCCACACCTCAAAAACAACAAAAAAATGGCTTCAAGATCACAACATTGCCGTTCTGGATTGGCCTGCAAGTGGTCCAGACTTGAATGTCATAGAAACGGTGTGGCACAAAATGAAACAGGAATTGAGATATCATCCTCAACCTAATGTTGTTGATTTACCTAACAAACTACAAAATATTTGGGAATCATTTAGTACCGAGCAATGCGATGCTCTTGTTAAAGTATGCCTGCACGTATCAAAGCTGTCATTACAGCCAAAGGCGATGCAACCGCCTATTTATTTGATTTTAATAAGATATGTCCGAATATTATGTGCCATTGAAATTTGTTAACATTTCCTTCTTAGTTGTTCATAATGTTGAAATGTTATTATTATCTTTTATTTGATATAAGAAAATGTATTTAAAGTAGCCAACATTAAAATTATAATTAAAGCTGGTTCTTGTCCGATGAAAATTGTATCACAAACTCTTTTAAACGGACACTAAATGGCGCATAAACACTTAACGTTTCGCAGTCGTTCGAAGCTGTCGAACGATTGCGAAACGTTAAGTGTTTGTGCGCCATTTAGTGTCCGTTTAAAAGAGTTTGTGATACATATTAAAATTATAGAAAAGACAGTATTCTAAATAATATAATTGATATTTAACATTAACATTTTCTTTTTAATATAAACTGTCCGAACATTTTTGTGTTAGGGCTCGTATTTACCTATAGTCCAGATCATGCCGCAAACCTCAAAACTTTTTTCGACACAAAATTTATTAGCGTGTAAGGCCCAATTTTGCAATCTTCGGCTAAGCATTATTCTTAGAATAACGTGACGTAGGTGTGACGTAGATATGGAGGAACATTAAAGGATATTCGGCGTCCTTATTCCACGATTGTAAAACTGGGCCTAAGTGTACCACATTTGATGTCAGATTGGACCAAATGCCAACCTTTCCCAACATGCCAACAATCAATGCCAACATCAAAAACCAGGTGGGGTAACTCTATTACCATCTTTTTTATTTGGTATATTTTTTATCATTGTTGGTGTTTGAACATCAACATGCTTGAACACGCAAAACTCAAGTCTTGACAAATATCCAGCAGGTATAAAAGAATAGTTACATTCTAAAGTCAGAGAACCTTGTTATAGCATTGACGACTATTACCACTAATAACAAGTAACCTCAATCCAATTTTTTTTTCAATTGTGTGTCTTGATTTTAAAAATAAATAAATTTACCATAATTTGAGGAATGTCGAAAAACTCGGCTAGAAAAATTATGAAATTTCAAACTTGAAAACTTTAAAAAATATGACAAGAATATAAGCGCTGGGTCACCTGATCACCGAAGGTTAAACATAAAAGTTTGACATTTTTCAACTTTGTCAATTCATATTCTATTTAATTGATTTAAGTATTTAATGAACGTACATTAAGAGAAATCAAATCACACCCATCGTCAAAATCAGTGGTCAATTTTTGGGTGTCGTATTCGAATTATAATAGTGACGTCACAAGTAGGAAAGTTCTAGGAAATAAGAGAAAATTCTTGTATTACTGTGAAATGCAGGAATTTTTTCACATGTAAATTTTCCTGTCTCGCTCTAATCTTTTTGAATTAGCTAGTTCTGTCAATAAATATCATAAATCAGTCAAATTGACAATTATTATTATTTATTGAATTGAATTAACAAGCGATTAAAATGTGTACCTGCAAGAAAAAACTTTCATAATTAAAGCTTATTTCCGATCTGGACGTGTAGTACCTAAATGGGGCGTGGTAATATTCCACTCTTGAATGCAAAGCACAGCTTCGTGTTAGGTTTCCGAACAAAATTGTTGAAGAAACTGCCTTGCACCATCACGATCGCCAAATTGTCGAGAGATTCCACAGAACGGGCCTCAAACTGACCAAAATGTCGTCGAGCAAGTGGAAGAGCTCGTTGCAGAAAATTTGCATTCCTCAACACGTCGTATTTCTGTTCAAACGAAAGTGTTCTATACCACCGTTAGAAGAATTCTGAAGCATAGTTTACACATGCATCCAAAGTGTCTGTAGTCCAAGAAATCTTGCCGAGAGATCACAACAGTCGAATGCAGTTGCAAAATTTTGGGTAGATTGCAATGGGGCCGCAAAGCATCCTCTGTATAGCTATTTCGGCCCTAACTGGAGCCTCATTCAGAAGAGTAACTCGAGAACTCCATGGTAATCCCGACGACCAACAAGACTTAGGCAAAGATAGCGCGTAAATGCAAACATGCACAGCACAATTATAGGTCAAAAAACAGTCGCGTGGTGTCGCAGCTATGTGGCAGTCGAATGCACTATTGCAACTTCTACCAAGAAAACTTAAACAACGACGACGTTCTCGATCTAAGTTTTTTCATGGATGAAGCTTGGTTATGTAAACAAACAAAATTACCGAACATGGTCTGTTGTTAATCCCCACAATTTCTTTGAGGCACCTTTACATCCTGTTAAGATAGGAATATGGTTAGCTACATCCCGCCGTAGAATCATAGGGCCAACATTCTTCCGCGTTACAATTAATGGTCACCGTTTACTAATTTAACCATCTCTCTATCTCTTCGAATAAAAAAGTTACCCATGTTGTCCCTACGAAATCCGGGCACCCTGTATATAATAATAAATTTAAAGTTTCTCTCTTTTAGATTGAGATATTTTTCTTTGTATAAATTAAAAAAAAATGCATTTTTAAGGACAGTGTAGAAATAGTATATTATTTTACAAGTTTCACAAGAAGGCTTATTGTAACATGAGTGGGGTTAGCGTACGACGAGCGAAGCGAAGCAAGCTCAGTCATAATGACAATAAAAATTGCTTTACATCAAGTAATGTTTTTTATTCTTACGTCAATGGTGTCTGAGATTTTCTCTTCGCAACTGTACATGATTTTTTGAAAATGATTAATAATAATTAATTAATAATACCACACCTTGACTCAAATTTCGAATATACAAATATGGTACATATTTGTTTATGGCTTTAGTAAAGGAAATGCTGGAACTATGATGAAAGAATATTGTCAATGGTTTCCCCATCATAGAATTCCGGAGATAAATGTGTTTATTAAATTCTTTAACACACCGAGACTGAATATTTCCCGGATAGTCACATAACAACTGACCGTGTCTGTAGACAAGGTATGGATTATTTTGATGAAGATGGTGGTATTTTATAAGACAGTGTAACTTGGAAACAAATGAATATTGGATTACAACTTTTGGGTTCTTTTTGTCCCATATTTACACTCCTGGGCCCCGTTTCACGAAAGTTACAAGTCACAAAGTAACAATTTCACAATTACAGGCACCTGTAATAACAAGTATACAAATACAAGTGTTTCATGAAAGTTTTGTGACACTTGTGAATAAAATTAGAGGAGTGATTAAATACTTACAAGTATGTGTATGCTTTTCTTGTTAAATGCAATTAATGAAATAAAACATTTATTTTGTTAAAAATAACGGGTGTTTTTTAGTTTTCGTCGAAATTGGCCGTGACCAGGTGCTTATTGTGAATGCATTACAATTTTGATTATTTGTTGTAAATCTTACTTTCTTATTGTCTGTTTTCATCTGTTACAACAGATCTCAATCTTATTGTATTGTTTCGTTTATTACAATAGATCACATTCTTGTGTTGTCCTCTCATGCTGTTGAGTTCAAAACCTCGAAGGCAAGGTTAGAAATGCAAGTTCAAATGTCAAATGAACAACTGTCATGATGAGGATGGTTCACAATTAAACTTTCATGGCCAACTTCGACGCCAGAATTAAAAAAAAAACACTCTACATATCTCGAAGATGAAAACAAAGCCTTTGACAATTGAACGCTGTTGACAACATGACAGCTCGCAGTTATTCAAGATTATAATATACACACTAAGCTACGACGTGCCGTTATAAAATAAAAGCAAGTTCAGAGCCTTCTCGATAACAGACTTTTTTGAACGCACGTTATATCGTTTCTTGTTTATTTTAATCACGACTTTAGTTAGACATGACTCTAATCATAAGATCAGAATACGGATCAATGTTGCTTTATTTGCTATTATTTCATGAAAAACTATTGTAGTTATTTTTTTAACTAAAACTTTCGTTCTTTTTCTATTTTTTCTAATTTATTTTCTATTTTTATTTCTTCTTTTTATTTTTTTCCTATTCTACTTTTTCTTGGGTATTGTAATAGTCAAAAGAACAAAAGACTTCGTTCTTCGATCTTCATTTTCTCGTGAATCTTGATTCCAGTGAGATTATTACACAAATAACAAATGACTGTCGTTCGATCGTGTGTTGCTTTTAATCTTTTTCATTTATAATGACTAATATGATAAGTACAACGATAAACTTTTGTTTTTCTGATTAGCGAAATATATTTAGTTTTTCTTTTTTATTGAAATTCATGTTTTCTTAAAATCAGCACTAAAGTCAGTTAAGCAAAAAAGAAAATGAATATAAACAAAAATGACATTGACAAAAAAGCTACCGGTGTCGCTCTAGGGGAAGTTCGTCACCTGAGGAAGAGTCTCACTTGGTCACTTTCAATGAATAATAACACGAATAAAGAAAAATATATCATCGTATTAATTGAGAAGAAAAGTTACTCACCTTTGAGTCTGGGTGAAAATATTTGGTTATTTAACTAGTGTCATTTTGTAACTAGTGTAGTGTTTTTTTGTAAAAGTTACAATTGTGAAATTGTGAAAATATTACTTGTAAAATAGTGACAATTCACTGGTTATAACAAGTCTTGTAACTATATGTTCGTAAAACACTTGTACTTTCTATTTTTCAAAAGTTAAGTAAAATTTACTGGTGAATATGTAACTTGTAACTTTCGTGAAACGGGGCCCTGGCGTTTGGTGCATCCGTGTAGACTCACCCCGTGTATATTTGTTTCTAAATAATTATTATATAATTATTTCTAAAACTGAACAAATTTACAAAAACCTGACAGCTTTTTTACGATAATTATTTTATTATTTATCCTGAAAAAGCTGTCAAACGAACAGCGAAACGTCGACATTTATATCAATTTTACAAAATGTCCGATCAATAATTGTAATTACTTTTCTGGTTATTTTATTTTTATTAAAAGATGTTAAATATATTATAAAAGTATACTAAACTATTATTTTTTTGTTATCCAGGAAATGCCAAAACTATACGCAATGACAAT
This sequence comes from Dorcus hopei, assembly GCA_033060865.1. Taxonomy (NCBI): domain Eukaryota; kingdom Metazoa; phylum Arthropoda; class Insecta; order Coleoptera; family Lucanidae; genus Dorcus; species Dorcus hopei. Next base: position 14,161,945 of record CM065418.1, read on the forward strand.
TCAAGCAGATTTGGAAAATTCATGCAAGTGTGTTTCGATTCGCGATGGATGATTGCGGGGTGCATCATACAGGATTATTTATTGGAACAATGTAGGTTAACGTGTCAAGGACCTGGCGAAAGAAATTACCACGTATTTTATCAACTAGTCGAAGGTGCAAAGGTATTTTTTAAAATATTTTGTCTAGAATATTATTCATCGATAAAATTATTCCTTCATGCAATAACTTCTTTAATAACCTAAATATTTAAGTGGCTCTATTCAGATATTTTTCAAAAATATGGTACAAAATTGATATTTTAAATGAAACACCTATAGGTTTTCTATGTATAGTTTATCTGAATGTGAATTTAATTTGCATGACTTCAAAAAATAAAATAAAAATTATTCGGCTTGTAAATTTGTTTCATTTCAATTTTATTTTTTCAGAATAATAAAGAATTGGCAACCCAGTTGTGTTTAAGGACGGCAGAATTTTACAACTATTTGAATCAAAGTGACTGCATCAAAATGGAAGGAGACGCTCGTCGCTTGGACAACCTAAGGCTCGCCTTCAACGTCCTTCAAGTCCCTCCGAATATGTGCAATGGTATTTTTCAGACCCTCTCCGCGATTTTATGGCTAGGTAATTTGACATTTCAGGTAAGTTCTTGATGCATGTCTAGCTTACATAAACATGCTCGTACAAATTTTGCAGGACGTCGACGGCGAAAAATGTCAACTGGCGGAGGAAGACGAGGAGATCCTAGACATCATTTCGAATTTATTAGGTTTGGAGAGCGAGCATCTACGACAGGTTGTTTTGATGCGACAAATTAACGTCCGGGGAAATATCACTGAGATACCTTTAAAGCTGCAAGAGGTGAGAAGTTTATTGCTATCATCTATTATTATTAGATTTACATATATATTTTTTTTTAATTCGTAGCTGTTTTTATATTTTCTTCAAATGATCTAAATTCAAGATTATATTAGTAACATAGAGTGCTGAAGAATGATCAACAAATATAATTCGTCTAAAAAGTTTCCGGAATTTTGAAATTTCTATAAATATTTTGCTTATTATTAGATTATCTTATATTCTCCATATCTTAGGGGCGCAGTATTTTTGTCAAAATCTTATTTTTTAAAGAATCTATCAAAAAAAGTGACCACAGATGTTGAATCTTAACAATTAAAAAAAAAAAAAACAGAAAAATTTGAATCAAATCAAATTTAGAAAAAGAGAAAAGGCTTCATAATTAAAGAAAATGGATTTGTAGAGTTCGTTCGACAAAAATATCAGAAAAAATAAAATAATAGCATCAGTTTTATATGCATGGTCTTTTCAGGATTTGATTTTAAGTTCTCTGAACTTTTAATACAATCCTCAGGATTAAACAGTAATGACATAAACAAATAACTAGAATTGTTTTCTCCTATTTGTAATTGTTTCGTTCATAAATTTAAAAAAAAACTGGAAGTTGCAGTGTTATTTTTTTTCCGGATACTTTCTAGACGGACTATAGTAATACCACAGAATACTAATCTGTACAGAAGCAGCACTTGCGGCGGAACGTTTTCATCTTTCGCACCGAAATGATGACCTTGGCTATTTAAATCAATAGTAGTGCAGTAGAGATGCGTGCGTGATTTAATAGTAGATTATACATCAAAGAAGTGAAGTGTATGATTTTTACCCGAGGTGTAGCTTGTACCTCGAGGGTTCTACAAAGCACCGAGGGAAAAAATAATTCACCCCTGAGGTGTATATATGTACTATTTTTTGCATGATCCAACGATTTTAATTGAAAAAGGTGAAACTTTTAACTGTGAACATGACATTCTTATTTTACGAACACGGAAATCATATCTGTTCTGATGGATTACGAACGGAATATTAAATTTGCCATGCTTTTCTTGCACAAAGGAGTGAAACAACCAATTTACTTCCTCAAATTAGGGAGTAAAATTGTTCATTATCATTATATACAGGGTTATTCACGCAAGCCGTTCATGAAAAGTTTTCAAGGAAGAAGTTTAGATAGAAATTTGAAATTTACGGAGGAGAAATACTTCGAAATGATCTTTCCAAATAAAATAAAATTGACTTCCAGTCACTTCCGGTTATGCCGGAAATTTCTCGCTTATTTTAAACGGGATGTTATATTTTTAAATACGTTTTTGAATTCCACATGCAAAAATATGTGAAACTGCATCATTTTTGAGATATTTTGAGTTTTCTTAGAAATCTGGATTCTGCAATCTGATTTTCAAAAAATCATATCATAGCTATTATTGAAGCAATTTTATTTGTAACAGCTAATAATGTAGTGGACGCGCTAAGGTTCTTAAAAATTTCATAAACATAATTATAATTAAACTACAAGCTGTCTAAAATATACCACTCCACTAGAAGATATTCTAACACAGAAAAATACTTTTTTCAAATATTTTAATACACCATCGCATGTAGAATTAAACTCTGCGTCGAACTGTATTAGCATTCCCTATACCTAACTTTAACAGTTTCTGAGTTATGAAACATTTTTGATTTACTTCATAAAATGTACAATTCTAATAGGTTAAATATATTTAATTTTGCTAAGATAACATGGAAATGATAAAAACTTGCATTTTGATATTTATTGTTACTTCAATTTTTGTAGTAAAGGAACGAAAGTTTCACAAATGCAAATTCATAAATTTTAATTGTTCTTTGATTATCCTTTTTTTGACATGTTCGTAATCTCATAAAAGGTTCAAGGATGAATTTCATTACTTTGAACTGAAGAAAATAGCCGCTAGTTTCCAACTCTCCGGGTACCTACGCGTGAAAATGTTTTAAAACCATTGCCTGATTGTCTTCGTTATTTGTTACCGATTTTCGTTTCGTTTTTTTTACATTTTATCTTTTCAAGTTTCAAAAAGTTAGGTTCAAACCTTCCAAACTTTGTTTTATTCATAGGAGACGAGAGGGGATACATTTCATTGAACACGCATTCTTTTCTCTCAACAATTTTAAATCATTCTTCATGAATTTAAAATAGATTTAAAATATCAACGTTTAAATAATTTTGATTTCGATTCTCAACTTTTTTTGCTTTCGTCAAACAAAATTTTCTAATTATTGTATTCTAAATGTTTTTAAATAGATATACAGGGTAAGTTCTTCCATAGCTCATTTATAGAACGAGATAGAATTTTTTTCTTTTACAAGAACATTCTACCTATTGAGCACTATAACCTAAAATTATGTTGATACATACAGAGTGTTACATAAAATAATGGCAGCATGCAGCGGGTTTTTTTTTAATGGAACACCCTGTGTATTTTCCTATAGAAAGATATAACACTCGATCCTCTAAACAGCAGCACATAAAATATTCCAATTTAACCAATTAAGAGTAAATGAATATTTTATTGAAAACGGTCTGATTTTCAACTTCTCTTAAAATACTAACTGTAAACGTATCGTTTGTCGTACGGGAATAAAAATAGGTAGTGTTATAAATTAAAGTATAGGGAATAACCCAGATATAAACTCATGTAGTTTCATTTGTTTTTTCAAGTGTTCAAGCCTGAGTAATTGTCAGATTTTCAAATTGCCGTTATTCAATTTTTTTAAATGCAACCCCCCCTATCTCTTTTCACGAATAGATAGTGTTCATGTTCCTCTTCAATTCTGTTATAGGTTTTCTGCATCTAATCCTTAGTTTTTTTGCTATAATAAACTTTTTACATTTTTACTCTAAAATCAATATTAAAAAGTTTTTTAACGTACCGTATTTTAATTTCTTTAATTCAGCGCCCTCTATTTCATAAAACAGATGGATAATATCAAGTTTACAATTGGTTACAGACTCTTATTACATTATAATCATCGTATTTTTATTGTAATACAGTTTTTTCACTTTGTTGTAATTAACGTCTTAAAATTGATTCTATGTGGTTTACAACAAAAGAAAACTTCAGTGTTTGCAAATAATTACCTTAATGTAAAAATTGTTGTACTTCAAAAAAAAATATACAAAAAATAAATTAATAATCTAACAAATAAATGAAAATCGGTGAATTTCTTTTGTTCAAGTATTCAGATTTTATTAAATCAAATGTTAATGAAGACAACTGAAGCTTAGGAATTACATCGAATCAATTTTAAAGCATTCTTAATTAAAACAAAGTAAAAGAATTGTATTATAACAAAAATACGATTATTATAATAATAAGAGTCTGTAATCAATTGTAAACTTGATATTATACATCTGTTTTATGGCGTTGTCTTAAAGAAATTAAAATACGGTACATTAAATAACTTTTTAATATTGATTTCAGAGTAAAAATGTAAAAAGTTTATTATAGCAAAAAAATTGTAAGGATTAGATACAGAAAACCTATAACAAAATTGAAGAGGAACATGAACACTATCTATTTGTGAAAAGAGATAGGGGGGGGTTGCATTTAAAAAATGGAATAACGGCAGTTTGAAATTCTGACAATTACACAGGCTTGAACATTTGAAAAAACAAGTAAGACTAAAAGAATTTATATCTAGGTTATTCCTTACACTTTAATTTATAACACTACCGATTTTTATTGCCGTACGACAAACAATACGTTTACAGCTAGTATTTCAAGAGAAGTTGAAAATCAGACCGTTTTCAATAAAATATTAATTTACTCTTAGTTGGTTCATTAAATATAAATATTTTATGCGCTACTGTGTAGAGGATCGAGTGTTATGTGTTTCTATAAGAAAATACACAGGGTGTTCCATTTAAAAATATCCTGCTACATGCTGCCATTACTTTACGTAACACCACTCTGTATGTACCAAAATAATTCTAGGTTATAGTGCTCAATAGGTAGAATATCCTTGTGAAAGAAAAAAATTCTATCTTGTTCTATAAATGAGCTATGGAAGAAAGGGCGCTTAATAACTCACCCTGTATATTAAAACTAAATGAGTTTGTAAGGCAAAATTAAATTTGAAAGAAGGCAAAACATCAAATTAAGCAAGTGTCAGATTTACATTTATAACAATACTAAGTGCCGTTTGTACAATTATGGTTTACCTTTAAGCTTCGCTTTAGTCCCATAACATCAATTGTAAATTCAAGTAATTAAGCAAAGTTTAAAGTCAAACCATAATTGTACAATCGGCACTTAGTTTCACAATTAAATTTATACAGTGTCTTTCAAAAAGTGTGCTACAAGAAAGCAAAAAGTTTCGGATCGCATTGAAATAATCTTTCAGAATCAAATGAAATAATTGAGAAATAAGAACGAATTTTGTGTTTTCTTGTTCATATTATTTTGGCGGACACTTTAATCCAACCAGTATTTCCTAATGTAATGTGGATAAAGAGTGGTTCACAATAAATTGTGATTTTTTTATTTTTGAGATAGAAGGCTGTAATTTCATATTTATTAATTTCATAGTTGTTTCTATAACTTTTAATTCTGAACAACTTATTCTTATGACATTTTGCTGTATCTTTTAAAATAAGGGTACTTTACTCTTAAGCCGTCTTCATTTCTGTCCACGCTGTATACCGTTCAAGATAAATTTCATCTGACATTTTCCAATTTGAGTTTAAGGGATGCAGAAGCGTTCTGCGTCAATAAATTTTTATAAAAATCGATAATAAAAAAATTCCCGTTTGTAGCACATTTTTTGAAAGTCGCTGTATATACATGTTTAATTTAAAAATTATTTATTTTTGTCGTTTAATTTACATTAACGTGTGATATGAATATAATAGGATTTCTTCAAATGTTGATCCTCAACAGGAAAAAAATGAAAAGTTAAAATCTGTTTCTGACGAATTGTTGAATTATTGCAACCAGGAGCTTTGCAATAACAATAACATTTACTGGCCATGTCTAACGGAAACTACAAAAAATATGGAAAACTATAAAAAAAAGGAAAGCATAGAGTAAACCGCGGCCAAAAAAAATGATCCATCGTATTAAAATAATGACAGCGTCAATAATTTACTTGTGGTGCGTCACATTTACGTTTAACGTAACGCCTAACGTGATTTTCAAAGTCTAATTTGACTAGTTTAGTGTAGTTTTTACTTGTGATATGATAATGTTATGGAAAAGAATAGTAGATTATATTATAAGTGAGAGAAATGCAAAATTATACATGAGTGTGTAATTGCATTTCGTTCACGTGTGATATACGACCTTTTGTCCAACGGTTGCATTTTTTAACAACAAAAAATCTTGAAAAGATATTTTTGAAGTGACATTACTTAAAACGTCAAGCAGTCATGGTCGGTCGTCATGGATAGTTGTTGATTTTGCACATTTTACGCTAGTGATTGAAATTTGATTTTAGTCACCCAAAACGAACGTATAAAACACCTAAAAACATGCAACTGTATAACGAGTAATTTGATATTAAACTTCAGTGCAACCGCAGATTTATGTCAAATTAGATGTTAAAAATCACGTTAGGCTTTACATTAAATGCATATCTGGCCGCGGCATTTGGAGTAATTGAAAACCCAATACAAGCCGCAAGCAGAAGGACATACAAAGCACTAAAAAAATCTACTTACAAAAATGAAATATAAATTTATTTATTTATTTATTAACCTAATTGCACTGTTTCCAAGATGAAAAATATGTATAAACTAAACTAGCACTCCAGTTGCACTAAATTTTACATTGGCGCAGATAAGGGGGGCCCGCGCCCCCCCCCCCCCCCCCGAAATCGTTCTAAAATATTATGTTCCGCGTAATTCATACTAAAGAAGTTTTTCGTATGAAGTTGTTTTTTGTTCGCCGTTTTACATTTCATAAAGAAAATGTTAAGTAGTCCGTACTCGTTAGATTTTTTTGTTCGGGCCCCGCTCGAAACAAGTTTCTATCTACGCCACTGCTTATAAATATGTAAATATTGCAAACGAACACTTTTGATAGTAAAATAATTGTTCTCGTTGCTCAGCAAGGAAGACACAAAAAATTATGCATGAATACAAGAGCAAAAAAAAGAACAAATGTTAGTAATGTGGTCGCCACATAAAATGGAAACAAACTTCACAATTTGCTCATGCGCGTTTTGATTAATAAGATTGGAATATTGTTCTGCCGCCTATGAGAGTAGTAGGGTAATTACATTGCAAAATGACTTTGGCCATTGAAGGGCCCATCAGGGGGCCGGCAGACGAACGCAAGGAAAGAGTGTGTGAGTGAGATAGATAATAGCTTAGACACGGTAGGCGGGGCATCATTTCGATTAACCAAAGCATCCTAGAACAGTGCTGGGCACCGGAGTTGTGTTGAACACATCCCCTCCACAAGCAACAATTGTAATTGACGACAGCTGAAAATATCCGCCTCTCGTTGAGACATTATAGGCGTTTTTTTGTGACAGATTGGTTTCAAAACATTTCAAACCAATATATTTTAAGCCCCTGTCACATCATTAGTCACTTTGATCAAACTGGACTGACAAACTACATCAATGACGTCAAGACTTATCAAATTCGTTATGTCGTCAAACTGTGCTGTCACACTAGCACTAGAAATTTGAGCAAACTTTGAGGTTAAATTTTTTAAAATTTTAAAAAAGTTACGCAAAAATAGATAGAAAAAAGCAGTGGCAGTGTTAGCCTTATAGGTTAGATTAGACGTTAGACTTCCGTTTCGCACCTCTTCCTGTGCATTTAAATCTACCAATCATAAGTCAAGTTTGATCAAACTGACTGATGGATATAGAGGCGTCCCTAAAATTTAGAAAATATGCTCAAACAGCTTTCATGACGTCATGTGATGTCATTAGTTTAGTTTGTCAGTCCAGTTTGATCAAACTGACTAATGATGTGACAGGGGCTTTAGTGTTACAACGGTGACGTCAGAGACGCAACTGGTTCAAAATAATTGATGCTGGTTTGAACCGCGGCCGGAGCTCGGTTTGAGACGAATTATTTGAAGGTTAGGTGACAGACTATTGCATGTGCTATTGCAAAATCTATTAATAAGTAAATAAATTTACATTATTTACACGAATGAATTATTGAAAGAAATGTATCTCTGAAATAAGACACAAAGGGTGAACGTAACCAAATTTCTTTCTTGTCATCGGAGTGGAGATATTAAAAAAGTGGCTTTCTTTACTTTTCTGCAAAAAATAAAGATACTTGAAAGAATTTCTTGAATTTCGAAAACATTTGTTAACATCCGCAAAATAAATGATCTTCCCAAACGTAAGTAAACTTTCAAATGGTTACTATTTACCGCCAAACCGAAAAGTATCGAAGCTTATGTTTCAAACAAATGCATTTTCTTGCTATATGAAATAGTGACGTCACAGTTCAAAACGGTTCAAACCAATGAACTAACCGTGTTTAAAACGTGTCACAAAAAACTAGGCATTATGCCTGGTTTACACGAGCTAGAATGTGTTTAGCAAACAATGGGGGTCATTTTGAACACCTTTTAAGATGAAGTTTTAAAATTCTGAAAATTACAAAACACGATTTTAGTTTGAATTGGTTATTAGGTGAACGGATAAATGACTAGGTGAACTTTAAAATTTTTTAAAAATAAAAAATTAAACATTAAACACCCAGTATTTTTGAAACGGTTTACTTTAGAACAAAACTTTATAAGAACAGTAGGTATTCAAGATCTAATAATCTTAGGATTTTCGGATTAATTGAGAAACCATCTGAAAACCCTCCGCAGCTGCTAATCGATGTGTCGTGACAAGTTAAAAATTAATATCGCTAATAATGATATTGACTGCTGTCACCATGTTGCCACCAAGAATGCTACTCCGAAACCAATTAGCAAACTCTCAAAATTTTGACTGCAAGTGGGCTGGATAGCTATTTCGGTCCTAGTTGGGGTCTCATCAGCAGAAGCTATACAGAGGATGCTCGGGGACCCCATTGCAATCCAGCCGACTTGTAAATCCAGCCAAAATTTTACGAGTTTGCGATGACACGTTAATTGTCCGCACTGGCCATCTCGTGCGTGGTAGCTTATTGACGCAGCTGTATGGTTGCGAATTTGCTAATCGCAGTACAATTACAGGTCAGAAAATTGTCGCGCGATGTCGCCGCTATGTGGCATGTTTGCAGTTACGCGCTGTCTTTGCTTAAGGCGGCACGATACCAAATCTTCACGGCGAGTTTCTCCGTTATGCGTCAATCAAATCTCACCAAACTAGGAGAACTACTTCCGTCTACCTAAGGAAGCAATTCTTCTATTTTAAATGAATATGGTGCGCTAGTTTTTGAGAAATTCATAAAAAAACGCAAATCCAATGCATTTACATGAGAAAACGTCCTTATGGCAAATCTGATTAGTGTAAGATAGATAGCGATGGAATCGGTGAACTCGTGACAAGCTGTGTTAGCCCCGCCTTGCGTAATAAAAACTACTATTACTATCAGATTTTAGGACCAGGGGCACAATTCTTGAAATCATTCGACAAATGTCGTATGCGACATGACGTCAAAATGACATAGACTCTCATACAAAACTATAATATCTATTCACTCTTTATCCTCGTCTCAGTAGGCCGTGTTCTCGTTTCGTTAAGTTGCTGCTCTGAAGTTTGATAGATGCCAGAATCTGACATGAAAAATATTAGCTGTATTCTTTCGATCTGAACGAAGTGAATGCGATCAGGAAAAGTGAAAATATTCAATTTGATCGTATTTTCTCGTTGATGTTCAGTTCCCCCACTCTTGTGAAATAAGTGATTACATTCAGCTTTTACTGCACAAATAATTTTGCCGATCAGTTCGTACTGAAAGTGAACTGAAAATTTATTCACTTTCAGTTTGTTCAATTGAACGCATTCACTTCGTTCAGATCCAAAGAATATACCTATTAATGACAATTCCACACCACTAATCTGACTATGTTGCCAAATATTATACGAAGGAGCACCGATTATGGCACCGTGAAATATGCATTACAGGCAACAACGGCAACAACGCCTCCGTCAGTGGACTCATATTATAACCATGAAATTAAAAATAAACATAACCGTCTCATCTGACGTCTATGTTTCATTGTGATACCAACAAAAATGTCACCCTAACTCGCCTACTGGGACGAGGAAAAAGAGTGAATGGATTATAATTCGTGTCTAAATAAAAACCTGGTCAAGTAGGCTACATTTAGTAATTCTGCTATGTAAATGCAATGGATAAATTCTCAATCACAACCCACTTGACCAGGTTTTTATTTAGACACTTGTTACAAATCGTTTGAGAATTGCGTCATTTTGACGTCATGTCGCATACGACATTTGTCGAGTGATTTCAAGAATTCGGCCCCTGAAATCATATCGGTTTTGAGCCTCAAATAATCCGCTTATAAGAATTATTAGATGAATTGTCTTTTTCTTCTTTTTTCTTCCAAAATATGAATATCATGAAATCAAATCGTGCGAGCAAAAAATGAAATGAATGTTTTGAAAAAATATCTTTTTTTTTAAATTTTATTTTTATGCAACATTAGGTCTGTTCCATTTGACAGAATTTCAAGTTTTGAACCGTTCAAATCATGCGCAGTATGAAATTTATATCTAATTTTGTGCACTGCTCACGAGGTTCGTATATTATAGGTTACCTCGTAACTTTAAATCAATAGCATGAAGGTGGCATGAAGCGCGCGAATACGTCACCTGGAGCCCAGATTTAAATCTTAAACTTAATAAACGCATGTGCCTACACTTATGTTGGAAATGATAGCGGATACAATTAAAACTTTTTGAGTATTAATGGCAAAAAATTGTAACTGTTATTATTACTGATAAATATAATAAAAATAAATGCTGTTATGAAGGTTGTTTATCTTCTAAAATTAAAACATAAATTAAAGAGTAAAAATATTTATTTTATAAAAAAATACACAAACTAAGAAACAATTTTTTTTTATAGTTTAATCGAAAAAACGAAATTTGTACGCCTGTTGCTTTGGCTTTTATAGCACTGCTTTTACACAGAGCTACTGCACAAATTACTCCAGGCCTCTATGAATTTTCAATAATGATTAACTTTCTTACTCTTATTAATTAATGGATAACTTATAATTAACATGTGGCTGTCTCACTGTTACAATCACAAAAAAACGCACGAAAACAATAATCAAAACAAATCAAACAATACAGAATATATGAACTGTCACAAATCTGACCTCCAGATGACATTATGTCCCCCTCTCCTTAAAGTTACGAGACAACCATGAGGCAACCTACAAAATACGGACCCTCGCACTGCTCATGCTTAGTACGATTGTGAACGGTTCAGAACTCGAAATCCTGACGAATGGAACGGACCTTTTGTCACGGAAAAATCGGTTTTGTGAAGAAAATAATATTGAACAAATTATCTGCGAAACAAAAGAATTTGACACATTTTTTTAAATATTTTTTTCGGTAATTCCTCCTAAGCCCTAAATTCGGTGGTAAGTTCAAACCCCGGGAGCACCAAGGTGACTTCATTTTTCTATCCTTTGAAGAAGAGGCTTAGAGAGAAGTCCCTGCGGCAGCCCCTAATCGCCTACTAAAGATAGGAAATAAATTGTAACTATGTTTGATCATTCCATTTACCTTATCCACCAGGTAACTATTTATATTTTTCCCTAATATACTTAATTGTTTCTTACATAGTGTCTTTTAATTATAAGTAGGTATATAGTTTTCTATCATTTGAAGAGGTGGGACGCAAAACTTGCTCGTTCCACATGAACGTGTTTTTTTTTGCTTTCTAAACGTGCTGCTATCCTGGAAAAGTGTGTGTTGAATTCTGTATTCTGAAAGAGCATGACATAATCTTGCAGAATCCACGGCCACCTGAATTTTTTCATAAAATGGAATGAGCGAGTTTTGCATCCCACCTCTTCATTTATTCCACTTTCCACAACTTTACAGCTTCTGAGCTGACCTTCCGATTAAATAAATGGGTAGTTCTGCAAATAATGGAGGTATTTTTCTGTTTTAGACACTTTATATGCATATTTATATACAGTGTGGAGATAAAGTAACGCACCAAGCGAAAAAACACCCTTAGCATTGACTTTTTCGAAAAATGCTCGGACAGGTCGATTTTATTTTTAAAAAGACATCTTTTACAACCAATTCTAATTTTATATGCAATAATAACAATTACGTTTTGGATCTTGTATTAACGAATATTCAATGTGATATTACAAAATCTGATATTCCAATTGTACTGGAAGATAAAAATCATCCTCCAATATGTATTGCTGCGCAATTTAATCAAATGGAGAATTGTCAACTTAATAAAGTACTTAAGTATAACTTTAAAAAAGCAAATTTTAATAAACTGTATCAAATGATTAGAGATCAGGATTGGTTGTTGCGCGCGTCGCCGGAAGTCGATGCGGTAGTGGACACGTTTTACAATAAATTGAACGCCATTATCCCAGAATGCGTTCCAAAAAGCGCACCCGAAAATACTTTTCCAGTATGGTTTGATAAACAAGTAATATCTAAAATAAAACGCAAAGAAAAAATCCGCAAAAGATTCCAGCAATAAAAAACGTATACGATTCATTGCGTCGGGAAATTAAGCAGAATATTAGAGAACTATACGCTACTTATCTAATAAAATGCGAAAATAGTATAATTGAAAATCCAAGTAATTTTTGGCAGTACATAAATGCCAAAAAGCAAAATTTAAGAATCCCATCAGTTATGAAATGGAATGACTGCGCGTTTGATACAGGGGAGGCTGTGACAGACGCGTTTGTGGAATATTTTAATACCGTGTATGAAACCAAACCACTTGAAAATTCTTTTTGTACTGAATTCGAGGTCAATTTCACTATAACTATAGATGAAATATCTCTCAGGGATATTGAGGAGGCGTTAAATAAATTGCATAAATTTTCACCTGGACCAGACGGCATTCCGGGATATGTGCATAACGGGTGTGGCGCTATATTAGCCAGACCACTCCATCATATTTACAATCTTTGTTTAAAGTACTCTTATTTTCCTAAAATTTGGAAAAGTGCGAGTGTGTGTCCTATACATAAATCAGGACAAAAAAATTTGGAAAAAATCGTCTCCATTTTAATGTAAATAAATGTAGAACGATCTCCTATACTTACACGAAAATCGCAGTTAATTACAAATATATGATAAACGATGAAGAACTTGAAAGAGTAACACACACCACTGACCTTGGTGTTATATTTGATACACACCTTTCTTTTAATGAACATATTTGTCAAGTCATAAAAAAAGCTTATCAAATGCTTGGTTTTGTATATAGAAGTATTAAACAATTTAAAACATCAGGGGCTTTGGATGTACTTTATAATTCGTATGTCCGTTCTAAATTAGAATATTGCTCGTTAATTTGGGCACCATTTTATCTACAAAATAGGCTACGAATAGAGAAAGTACAATTCAGATATTTTAAACTTAAGTACTACCTAGACTATAAGACCTATCCAAAAGATTTATCATATTTCGAATTACTTCAAATATATGATGGCACCTCGTTACACTGTAGAAGACTAATCACTGGTCAATGTTTTTTATTTAAACTCTTAAATGGACTAATAGATGATACGCAGACATTAGAACATATTTGTATCAGAGTGCCTCAACGAAGTACTAGAAATAATGAACTCTTTTATTCATCAGTAGCTTCAACGAATTATTTGAAAAAAAATCCAATTTATATCATTTGTGATACCTATAATAAATATTGCTGTTACGCGGATATATTTAACATTTCATTACATTCATTTAAGTTTCAAACATCGGAAATATTAAAGCGTCTTAATTCAATCTAACTATTCATCAACCGTTTTTGTTGCGCGGTGCTAGTGCTGTGTGCTCGTCTGATGTTCGCAATGATTGATCCTGTATCTGTAAGTGCATATGCAAGTGACACGCACGCATGAGTTGATTGTGGATTAATAATTTTCAATTATAATTCACATAATTTACAATCATAATTTGAATACATGTTATATATATATACATATATCGTCGTTGTGCATGCAAAATGCGCTATGTGCACTTTTTTTTTCAAAATGAGTAACAAAAATATATTTTTGGCCATTAAATAATTTATTGAAGACATTTCTATTTAATTGGGTATTTTTAATAATTGGATAATATCTTAAAAAAGTAGAGGACAGTCCTTTTTACCACAAAAAGATATGATTTAATATTTCATACAGTTTTTTGTTCCTACTGTAAAATTTAAATATTAGCACTTAGCGCAATTTGCATGCACAACGACGATATGTTATATCTTATGTTACTCTGTAATTGGTTTTTTGACTATTGAGTAATAAATTCATTATATACATATTAAGATGAGGCAATTAGAACGTTTGTAAGAAACAAATTTGGCAAGGGTTAATTGATGCTGACACCTTTAGAACTTTGTACCTTGAATCGAACCCCAGCCACCAGGACAAAAGAACCTGTTGTGACGTAGAGTTAGAAATGTATAAAAGATAAGAGACCAACCCGCAGGGGATAGTCAAATAGTCAAGAAGTAATTAGGAGCAGTCATGTAGGTAGCAGTATAAGAGCAATAATTCAGTAGTCGTGAAGTAATTAAGTAGTAATTAAAAGTGATAGTGAAGTCAAGTGCGCGTAACAGACAAATCCAAGCGAATGACTCTACGAGCCGGGGCTGGCCCAGACCCTCCCCTAAGTAAAGTTAAGGTTATATCAATTAAGTTTGACAATTAAGTTTAAAGTTTAAAAGATGAATTAAGTTTAAAGTTAAATGGACTAAGAATAATAAAATTTAAAAGAATAATAAAGTTTAAAATAAGCTAGTTTAAATAAAAATTAATTAAAAGACATTCCCGTATTTTTTATCCGTAACTTAATTCAAAAAATCTTTTTTTTATTTTTAACGCGACACTATTTCCATTTCGACAACAATTGCAAGGCAATAAGTTTTGTTTTATAAATGGAACGGTGTAATTTTTATGTCATCGTTAGATGCTCCAGAAAGTTATCTTTCAATTAGCTACAAACTTCCCTATACCAATTACTGACGGTTGAGGAGACATTTAACATTATTTCATAATTTCTGCATTCTAACGTGTTAATTAAAATCAGGAGTGAGTATTTACTCAAACATTTTACTTGTTTTGAGTAAAATGTCAGTTTCTAGGTTTATTAAGCTCTTTATAAACGGTGAGCAAATAAAAATCAGTTTAGAGTACGTAGTACAAAGAAAATGTAAGTCTGTGATTAAATAAAAAGTCAATAAATTTGACAGTCCATGAATGCATTACATTAATTAATTCAGATACTCACAGACATACTATATTTTCTTTGCACCGCCTACTCTAATCTGATTTTCATTTGCTCACTTTTTATAAAATGCATACATTTTGAACACGTATTGTAAAATTACAAGACATCTTAAATTATTTGTTGTCTTGACAGTGTTCAAAAATTTCGTATTTACTTTGGAAAATCAGTATTTAATTTTGCTAGGTGTTACTGAAATATTCAAATATAATAAATATTTCGTCAATAATGTGTATAGCGACATAAAACAAAAGTTAAACTTAAGTGCAAGAAGTCCAAGGCCAATTGTTTTAAAAGATAGTTAACCACAAGATCAAGTTAATTGTGTGTTTAAGCAATATCACTGGAGGAAACTTAACGATACTTTGGGATCAAGAAGATGGGGAGAGGTAGTACCTTTGTCTTGCACCTCCCGAAACTGGTCCTCCCCCTCTCCAGGGGTCAAGCATGCGCAATATATGCGTTTCCTTGCGCCCATTAGCCTTTGCTGACCCAAGACTTGCTCTGTCTACGAGCGGTGGCCCTCTTTCTGCGAAAGGAGGAGTCAAACTGGATAATAAACTCCAGCTTTTACTGGTGTCCTTCAGCTTGATATTGTTGCGGTTGAAAAATCCACCTGAGTTATTCATAATAACTGGCAGTCGCCCTGTATTTGTGCGGAAAGCCAAACTTCAGTATGTCTACGTGACTTTTACCCTACTTCTCAATATTACGCCACTAAACCATACGCTGTTATTTAGTCCTACAGTATATCTACATTTCACTCTGTCGCCCGGCTAAAATTGATTTCATCCCGTAACGACCCCGCTCAGCGCACAGTGGAAGAGTGTGCGCGAAGCCGAGATCGCGCTCATTATTTCATCAGCGCTCCTGGCGTGCTGACCTTTTGCTTGTTGGTGATTACAATCTTTGTGTTTCTTTCATATGAGTTTTGTGAAGCCTGAAACCGAATCTACTCCGAGATTTGTTAAAAGCACGCCGAGTGAATTCAAGCTCATTATTAAGCTTTTCTAAGCCCTGTTTCTGGACAAATCACAGGTAGGTCTTGTTGGCAATTTTCTGCGTATGTTCTGTTGGTAATGCGTATCTCTCTCTTCTACTAGGCTTTTAGTGGTGGCTTTACCTCCGTTCTATTAATCGACATCCCTGTGGGTAAAAGAAAAGGCCGGATTCGGCGTTTGAAACGACTAAATGCCCCCGGCATCACGACCTCCCCCTACCCGTGAAAGTGGACCTGACCTTTAGACAGACGCCACTTGGTGACGTAACATCTTTGACGAATTACGTCATTGGCAATACTTACCGGGGAGGGCGCTCTCTTCCCACTGACAGCTGTTTGCCTTTACGCCGGATTTTGGTCACAAAGTCGGAAATATTATTAATTACTTTCAATTACCTTTTTGGTCGACTCATTTAAACGCGGTGTTGTTATATTATTTTTACTTTCTTTAATTTTGATTCGTTAGTGAGTCGTTTTAATTACTTTAAGTTTTATTTGTGAACGTAGAGCAGATCTACTTAACGGTAAAAGTCTAATTTGATTGTTCGCTTGATAACAAAGTTTACTTAGTTTCATATCTTGTTCGATTCACTGGAACACCTTCTGGGTCGTATTTGATATTTGTAAATCATTCATTTTCTTATTCGTTATTTATTTTCGAGCATTTTTTAAATAAAAACAAGTGTGCTCAGCTAGTGACTTTTATATTATTCAACTTGTCCACCCTTTGCTTTTGGGGTTCCTTGTCCTCCCTTCTCCAGGAGCTTTGCCAGCGATGCTGGAGAAACATCAAAGTCACTCGCACAATTTGCTGTCCTTCAGGTAGGTAGCAATATATCTTTTCGTTCGCTGAAGCTAGATTTCATCCACAAGCTTGCCTTAAGCGGCCGGCCGGAAGAGTAAACCTCCTGTGAAGAAATCCAGAAGTCAAGATTTGCTAGTATGTCGAATTAAAAAAAATCCCGCTACATACCGCCATTATTTTATGTAACAAAATAATTTTAGGTCATAGTGCTCAATAGGTAGAATGTCCTTGTAAAAGAAAAAAATTCTATCTCGTTCTATAAATGAGCTATGGAAAAAAGGGCGCTTAATAACTCTCCCTGTATAGGATAAGACGTATAATGGCGGATTTCACAAACGTTACTTAAATTTAATCATCCGTTAAAAGTAAAGGTTGCCATGGTTACATGTGTTGAAGGTATAGGAATTATTATTCTTAATAGATGATTACAGTTAAGTGACGTTTGTGAAATACAGCATGACTCTAACTTTTATTATCATTATTATTATTGTATCACAAACTCTTTTAAACGGACACTAAATGGCGCACAAACACTTTACGTCAAAGCCGTTTAAAAGAGTTTGTGATACAATTTTCATCGGACAAGAACCAGCTTTAATTATTATTATTATCGAAAAATTTTGTGCAAATCGGTTTTGATTACAGCAGATTCCTCGAGCATGCTCTGTACAGCTGTTTCAGGCCTAATTGGGCTTTCGTCAGCAGAACCGTAGCTCGAGAAATCCACTGCAAACCAAGCCGATCTCTCCTAGGTTATTCGCCCTTGGTTTGCAGTGGATTTCTCGAGCTACGGTTCTGCTGACGAAGTGTACAGAGCATGCTCGAGGAATCTGCTTAATCAAAACCGATTTGCACAATTTTTTTTATAAATATAGTGTTTCATCTACTAATACTGTTAGCTATCCCACTATATTAATTTAATTTTAATTTTTGTTAAATTCAAAATGTGTTTCTACTTTGAAAAGTAATTTGTTGTGGAAAACATTTATTACAAGTTAAAGTACACGAGGAATTTTTTTAAATTAATAGCAAAAAATAAAATAATGCAGTTTTTTTAAACCGCAGGCCTCCTCCTCCTCCTCCTCCGCTTCCTTCTACCGCCGTCATCGTTTCGCGATTTTCTCCGTCTTCGGCTGCCTCGACGTCTATGGGATCTCAACTTATCCATAACTTCTCCAAGGAAGTACCGACCTCTCATTTTTTTGATCGCTCCGAAGGCGACACCGTTATCGATAGCTTTAGCTAGATGTTTGGTAAATTCGCTGTTGGGAACTGCAAATTCGTTCTCGATGTGATGTGTGATCCTTTCAATTGTCAGCCCTCGGGAATTCTGTAAGTCGCCGATGGCCGCCATCACTAATTTAGCCGTCTTTAAAGTGTTGGGATTCGGGGGGGCCATTGTTTAACTTACAATTTTGGCTTAATCGAATCTCGAATCGAATGTTTATTCCATGAACAAGATTTTGCGCCGTTAGATAGCCAGACGTTTTTATTTACTGGATGTAAACAAATTTTGTTTCATGTCACTTGCTTCATACTGATTACTTGATCACAGATTAATATCATAGCAGCTTTGACTATACCGTGAATGTATTTTAACACAAGCTGTTACGTACGAAACGTACGAATCTGAGGATCCATAGCAACATTTACAATTTGTAAATTAAATTGTCTTTTAAAACAGAACATGAGATGACAGCTGTCATGAATTTGGCGCACGGTGCTTGATGGGAGTCGATGCAATGGTAATGATCACCTCTACTTCACCGTGAACAGTTGCTGATGTTCCGGTTGCTGTCCTCAGTCTCCATTTAGTCAGCTCGGTGCGTCTTGATGACTTGATAAGGTCATGCCTCAGGATAGTCTTCGTCGCACCCGTATCCAGTAACATGGTGAGAGGTGTCATTAATAGTGGCATCCACGAAGACACTGCTGGTTAATCACAGCAGGGCTATCACTTTCGTGGCTTTTGTCTTTGGGGGCCTTTGAAAGTTTGAATAAATTTAAAAATACTATGAAATAAAACAGGAAATGTCGCAAGTATGCAGTGATGCCCAGCAACCATCAGTTTGACAGTGCAGGCACAGATTAATATCATAGCAGATACGAAATTGTTTGTCGGCACCTTTGATGTTGTGAGTCGAAATTTTTTGACCTTCAGCCATTTTGAAAAGGGTGTGCTACCTTTTGATTGAAAATATTTTGCATAAGCTCATATAGTAATGTTTGCCAATGACTTATTTTCAGTAAATTTGTTTTGGGAATGCGTATTAGCCACTTTCTCATTACCCACTTTGCACAAGCAAATGAGCACAAAAGCCCAAAAATCGCCATAATAGGACTATTACCTTTCGGAAAACTAAATAACGAAGTGGTTTCTTCCTTTCGATTTGTCCCATCGTTTATTACTGCATAACATGTAAAAAGTATCACATTTAAAAGTTAATGTCAAACTGGCACACCTTTCTGCAAAGGTGACTTGTTAAAAATAATCAAATCGGCAAGTTTCGTATCTGCTATACCGTGAATATATCTTATTCTGAAACATGCAAAACACACATATCCGTTTGTTGCTAGAGTAACGTAATAATTAAATGACAGTAATGTATTAAAGCGTGTATTTTATTTTGAAGCATAGGTTGTCAAAACAATTATTAACTTCAGCTTGTTTAAATTTTGAAAGAATGGACAGGAGAAAGATATTTAGAATTGCTTGAGCACAGAGTTCTGCCGGCCCTCAACGCCTTAAATTAAATATTGGTGGTGAGGTTTGGTACCATCGTAATCATAAAAACCGACTACACTCGAAACTTTAGTCAATTGAAGCGTGCTTTAAAATGAACTTCTGTCATTTTGACAATAATATTATTTTGACAAATCAAATAAAAATACCCCAATTAAAAGCAATTCAGAAAGCAATAATTCGAACGCGATTGCAAAACAAAATCAGTATTCGAGCAATTGCAACTGAATTTGCTATTAGTATTAGTAATCATAGAGAATATTTATTTCTTTGGAATCGAATGAGATGGATGAGATTTTATAGGTTGACATGACAAATGGTGTCAAACCTAATGTTACACAACTAATTTTTTTGAAAATGGAAGTGTTGATTTCACTTCGCATGTAGTCGATTTTTATGATCACGATGGTACCAGCATGATGGTGCGCCGGCACACAATTCTCAGATAGTCCGTACCTTTCTAAAGGTCCGTTTTCACGCTCATGCAATTTGCACAAATGTACTTGTGCACCCAAATTTGCACAAGGGAGTCATTGCATGAAAACGTAATTTTTTTGCTTGCACAAGCCAGAAAGTTTGGCAAACTGCATGCATTTGCACAAATCCATTTCCGCAAATTGCTTGAGCGTGAAAACAGACCATAAACCAAAGATTTCCAAGCCGCTGGATAGGACGTGGAGGAGCAGTAGATTCGTCCGCAAGGTCACCTGACCTGTCTCCAAACGATTTCTTTCTTTGGGCATGTATCAAAAATAAGTTTTAAATGGAGAACCTATAAACAATATCGTTTAAAGAATAAAATACGAGTGGCTGCAAGAGAAATACCTCTTGAGCATATACGAAATACGATAAATTGAATTTTACAATCCCTAAAGGTCCGTTTTCACGCTCATGTAATTTGCGCAAATGTGCTTGTGCACACAAATTTGCACAAGGAAGTCGTTGCATGTAAACGTAATTTTTTTGTTTACACAAGCTAGAAAGTTTGGTAAACTGCATGTATTCGCACATGCATTTGCGCAAGCCAATTTGTATGCGCCAATGCTTGAATAAATCCATTTGCGCAAATTGCTTGAGCAATGGTCCGTTTTCACGCTCAAGCAATTTGCGCAAATGGATTTGTTCAAGCATTGGCGCATACAAATTTGCTTGGAACACTGTTTGATTTTTTTAAATTTTGTTCCGTTACTTTATTTCTCCTATGGGCAAGTTCGCGTTTACGCTCGGAGTACGCTCTGATCAAAAGTGTGAGGGAGAGCGACTGTGTTTCACTGCATGTAAGGTTAAGAGTGAGAAAAAGAACTCCGATCGATCCGAGCGTAAACGCGAACTGACCCTATAGGCATTTACGAAAATTAACCCGGTGTATCCACCGTACTCTATTTTTCTCACTCTTACATGCACTAAGTCTCTAAATGTTCTCTCTCACATTTCTAACCCGGTTATGAACCCGGTGAATATTCGTAAATGCCTAATGTTTCAAAATAAAATACACGCTTTAATACATTGCTGTCATTTAATAATTACGTTACTCTAGCAACAAACGTATGTGTGTGTTTAGCATGTTTCAGAATAAGATACATTCACGGTAATATTAATCTGTGGTGCAGGTATCAAGTAAATTTTAAAATAGCCAATTAATAAACTTTATTTTATAAATTTTATTATTAAATCTGCTCCCATTTCGACCACTTATGCAATCTAAAACTTATTGATTGAGTATTTGAAAATGTTGTTTATGTAAGGGGATGACCAACAAACAGGTAGTGGTCGGCTAACAGGCACAGTCACCCTATTTCACTATATTCCAATTTTATCCTTCGGAATTTTACGTAAAACAAATCGGCGGTCGTGCGTTCGAAACGAACTACCCTCAGGCGGGATATGATTTTAATCATGAAGTTGGCCGTCGTTTGATAAGCAAATGATTAGGTAGTGGGAATCCGGATGGATAAAGATGAAAATGAAAGAGAAGTTATTAGAAAGCATTTTCCAAATTCTAAGTTACTCTTATGTTTTTTCCATACACATCAAACTTTTAACGGAGAAATTTCTTGTAAAAAGTTAGGTATTACTCCTTAAGAAGAAATGTTGGCCAAGGAATTAATCCAAAATATCAGTTATTCTAAAACCATTACAGAAAATAACTGCATTTATTCACAAATGAAGTCAGAACTTCCTACTGCAGTAATGGATTATTATGATAATAACTGGCATCCTATAAAGGACCAATGGGTAGTAGGTTTCACTTATCAATGTGGAATCTTAAATACTACAAATAATAGAGTAGAGTCTTTAAATAATAAGATAAAAAGTATAGTAGAGAAATACAGTACTCTTAAAGAATTTATTACTAATATCTTCATTGAACTGACTATTCAGCGCAATGAACGGGATCACAAAGCAGCTAAATTAATTCACAAGATACCAGTCATGCTTAATGTTAAAAATAAGACTTACTTGCAGTACGCACAATTATTGACAAATTTTGCGTATGGAATATTAGAAAATCAATTAAACTTAATGGGAGATGTAGCAAAAAAAATTGAACATTTAAATGCTGATGAATATGTATATAAGAGTGCCGAGGAAAATATACGGTGTAGCATTTATGATTGTGAATGTTTATTTAGAAACGCAATGCAGTTGCCTTGCCGTCACATCTTTGCTACCAGAAGTGTTACTAGCGCACCATTGTATGAAGAATCCTTGTGCTTGCAAGATGGCATAAAAGATACTACATTTCAGTTAATCATTTATTTCAGGACATCAAGGAACATGATGTTAATGAAGAAACAAACATACAAGTCTTAGAAAGCAAGAAAGCTATGTCTTCACATGAAAAGTTTCGCAAAGGTCTGGTTGTTGCTAAAGAAATTTGTGGTATTTGTGCAGAACAAAACAATGAAAAGTTCCAATACCGTTATAACCAGTTGAAGCAGATATTAGAATTTTGGAAAAATAACCGCGAAGTTTCAATAACAGATGTTTCTAATTCCGGTAAAGTTTCGACTATAGAGCTTTCTGACGAGGGAGTCGAAACTGAAACATCAAATATCGAAATACAAAATAAAGTTGTAATTGATAAAGATGAAGTAGAATCACAGTTCCTGAACGAAGAAGTCGCGCTAACGTATGAAATGCTTAATGAAGAATTGCATCTCCACGAAGCAGGAATTACTACTTCAGAAGTAGACGAAATTATAATGGGACCAAAAATAGAAGACAATAAAAATTATCAAAGTGAAACTGAAGAGTTAGCACCAAAAGAAATAAACTATTTATCGGAAATTAAAATGCCAGTTGCAATAAGAAAAAGGGGAAGACCTAAAGGTTTAGAAAAAACTGTCATTGGTTTACCCAAAAAGAAAAAAGTAATGACCAAAATTCATTTTAAAAACCTTAATTACCGTGAAAAACAGAAACTACTGTTATCCTAGATTCTTAAAGATAGCAATAAAATTGCCAATATAATATCATCTAATTTTATTGTACATGATTATGACATAGAGGAATTAGATTGTATTAATAATAAGATCATCGAAGACGTCATTAACATTTTTTATATTAGAAAATATTTAACACAGAAAGCATGGGGTATTTTAGAGAGTATAATAGAGAAGAAAAAGAAACCAGTTATCTAGTTATGTGGTGTGTGTGCTAATGATATAACAGACAATTTTATTAGATGTGATAGTTGCCTGTCGCGATATCATTTAAAATGTGTTTCTGTAAAAAAAAAAAATTAGGAGAAAATGTTGGATTTGTCGATTCTGTTAACTTATCTGTGTAGCCATTTTTTGAATTTAAAATAAATATTTTCATTTTTATGTAGATACTACTGATCCTCTTTGCCACATTTAAAACTTTTTGCCACAATTGTTGTGCTTTTCTTTTTGTCTACTATATACCTACAGGCTGAGTCCAAAGAAATGCCTACGCGAATAGTGCCTGTGCTTATTGTCGGATTTAAGCGGTCAAGAAATCAAATGAAAAGGCAGAAAGACTACGATATACCCTGTGTTGCGTCTTTAACACATTTAAGACAGCTACCTGACAGCTGTCAATTTTTACTTTTTAATGTAACGGTGTAATTATATATTCTAATGAATTTTCTGCGTTTCATGATGTGCTGCAATAAACACTCATTTTTCAAAATAAAAAATAAAAATAAAAAGAAATTAATTCTTAAGATGAAATGTAATAAACATTTGCTGAACAATAAATAATGCCTGTTTTACGGTACATAAGGCACCGCCTATAAATATTTTCACATAGGCAAACAAATGAAAAAAATATGTTGTCAGATACATAATTCAATTTCTTATAGTTTATAAAATTGAAAATATGAACAACCAAATAACTAAAAAGATGCGGAATTAATTTAGATAATTTCTGTATAATTAACTTTTTTTTAAATTCAAAGTAAATTTAAAACGTACCAGTTAATTCGTTGTTGTTCACATTTTCAGTTTTAAAAACTGCAAGAAACTGAACTATCTGACAACAACAAAAAATATTGTCATTTGTTTGCCTATGAGAGTACACTATTTACCGTAAAACAAGTATCATTTATTGTTCAGCAATTGTTTATTACGTCATTTCATGTTAATTATTTATTTATTTCTTTTTATTTTTTTACTATTATTTTGAAAAGATCATGAACGCAGAAAAAAGTTCTTTCGAAATTTATTACAATAATTATACCGTTATATTTAAAAAACGAAAGTTGACAGCTGTCACGCAGCTGCCTTAAATGTGTTAAAGACGCAAGATAGGGTATATTGTAGAGTCATTTCTGTCATTTCATTAGATTCTTTGATCGCCCAAATCGGACAATAAACACCGACGCTGTTCGCGTAGGAGGTTTTTTGGACTCGACCTGTATGTAGACAGTACTACAGTTGTAGAATCATTTCCGGGACTTCAAGCAGAATTGCAGAAATCCCGGCTGCCGGTTTTATAATAATCATTTTATACATCCCGGCTGCCGGGACCTGATCCACTGGCTTTATAATAAGCCAGTTGACAGCCGTGGTTGACAGCGACTTCCGGTATAGCCGGAAGTGACTGGAAGTTAATTTTATTTTATTTGAAAATTTAATTTTTAATTTTCAACATCTCTACTCAGTGCATTAACTAAAACACACGTTACAATTTATTTAAAAAACACATTAGTTGACATAATTCATACAGTTTTTTCTTCTGAAATAATACATTCAAGTTCATTTAGCAGTTTACCCAATTTCAGACATCGTCGCTGCAATTTCGCCTCATACTGATAAAGTACTTCCAGCTTCAGTATGGTTTCTTTTAATTCCTTGGTGACCTCACTCTCTTCCGTCTGCTTATTGTCGGACTTTCCCTCTTGATTCGGTAGTGCCATCTTTCAATGCAGGCTTTACAGAAAATTTTGCTGTTTTTGTTTATTGTCCTGGTTTAGTAAAACCGAGAATTTAGAAATTACTATGAGTTATGTCAATACTTGATTTCTGACAATAATTTTGACTTTTGTTTTGCGTTACTAAGAAGCACAACCTACTACATTTCACGAGACACAGTTCTTAACCGGCGCGGCGTGGGCAATAATTTCATTTGACGCAAATTTTCCTCGCTTTGGCGCTAGTTACCTCAATAAGAAACACCATAAATAACGAAAGAAAAAAGCACAAGGAAACTATATTTGAGCAAGAAAATACAACAACTGTACTTGTCATAAACTGCGTGAGCTTGACATTAATTGAAATTGACGCTGTGAAATGACATTCCTGATTTAATTCGCTTCCGATTTTTTAGGCCAGCGGAGTGACACTTGAATTAATAAATTGCGCAGGACGGATGAAGACATGCTGTTTTGTAAAATCAATAGGTCGTGCTAAGAAGCTTTGTGTTTTTTTCTGAGCAGTTTCTGTTGATTATACCAGTACGACGCACCATTGTGTAATTCAACTGTTGAGTTGCACTTTAGCAAACTGAAAAGAAAAGAGATTCAATAAATTTAATTACTTACTTATGTATGTTATACGTTAATTGCTTATTTGTACCTATTATAAAAATTTCGTTAGATTTTCGTTTTCAATCAATATTAATGTTTTATTCTTTGCGTTCTGGCACATTTTGCTTAAAATAGGTTAATATAATTTCTAGAATCGAATGAATCTACAGAATACAAAATTAGATTTAACTGGTGTCGCTGTTGCGCACGGCTTCCGAACTTTCCTCTTTCTGTCAAATTTATGTCAGTGGTCTCACTTTACATATCAAGCTCATATCATTGTTCTAATTAGGAAGCGCATGTCGATTAAATATCGTTACACATTACCTTGGTGTGCAGCAAATTAACTCGAAGTGTTCTAGCAGTTCACAAATCAAATAAGGCACCAGTAAAAACGTGTTTATTTTCTATTATAAAGGGAAATGTCTAAAGAAAAATTAAATTAATTAAAGAAAATTTTCAAAAATATCACTGTCAACTTCCCAAATATTTGGAGAATATGTTCAGGGGGGTTTTCAGAGAGAAAACTAACCCTATGGTCACAAGGTAATTCTAGTCTAGTCTCCTGAATACATTCTCCAAATATTGGGTGTTCCTCATGGACCACCCGGTATAAGATTGTAGTCCATTTTAATTTATTTAAAAACTAAATTATATGATGACTATAAGTCACCAGTAAGTTGAAGCTTAGGTGAAAAGTAAGTCAACGCACTTCTTGACGCTCTTTTACAGTATAGCTAAGACATGTCGTCCAAATTCCATGCCATATATATGCATATGTCTATGCAAAACAAAACAAAATTCATCAAATGTTACATTAATACTGAAGTTTTTCTATAATGACCTTTAGCATTTAAGTCTTATCCTCACTATTTGTTTCACTTTGGTAACGTTTTTTTTTGTGTGTTCACACTTCTAGAATTTTTATTTTTTAATTTTATTTCCATGGAATTTGGAAGGATAAATTAAACTAAAAATGAATTTTCCGACATATTTTTGAGCATGGTAGGACTTCTGGTTTCTATATATTTTTATATATCGGGTGATCAACTAAATTTTACGTCTAGTGGACTTTGAAAACAAAACTTGCTGTCTGAGATTTGTGCTGCCACACAATCACCAATTGAATATACAGATGTCCGTTTTTCGCGTCTAACCGTTGGGATCTCGGTTATCTTAAGAGATACGAAGTTGGTTAAATTAGAACAAAGTTGCATATTTTTATCCCAAAAAAGCAATTTTTTTACGGTTTTCAAGATATTCCAAAAAAGTATTTTCGAACGATTTTCGTTTTTATTTGTTTCTATAAAAACTAATGAAGCTAGGCATTTTTAGGTAAGATATTGTTAAGGTACATTTTTATGAGGAATTTAAATATGCCATTGTCTTTGTCTTGGCAAACGACATTCAACTTTTTATTTTCTCATGGACACCATCTTCGATTCTTACAGTGTTCAATGAACCGTCTTTTTCTGATTACAATGATGTATCATACTTGATGATTTGAATTACATTCTGGACAAAATATCGAAATAATCTGTTAGGCAAAGAGTGCTTTGGAAATCAGAAACGACAATTTTGTTTCCAAAGAAAATTTTACAGTTCAATTCAATTTTATGTGTAATAATAGTTACGTTTATTGTTAATTGTAGTAATCAAATGTCGCTTTTGAACTAGTGAAAAAGAGAAATGCTTAAAATTTTTGACTTTCATCAACTCGTCAATTAGTTCAAAAATGTTAGTGCAAGTGGTATCTAGTTGGCGTAGTTATTCCAAGAAAACCATAAAGATTGTAGGTAAAGTGGCTTTTCTATTGCTTTCATGCAAACATTTTATTAAAATAAAATATTCTAAATGATAAATTATGGCCGTATGCCAAAATTCATTGCATTTGAACCAAAATTATTTTAAACTTATTTAAAAAAATTACGAACACCATTAAAAGAAAAATGACAAATACTCATTCAAATAATGCACCCACCAAATGACAGCATAGTTCCACCCTTCTTCTAAATTCTCTGTAACTATTTCTTATTTCATCCACGGTTATGCTATTTATCGCTTCTCTAATTTTTGCTTTTAAATTGTCCAAATTGTTATTAAATGTATTCTTATAAACTATTTGTTTCACTCTGCCCCAAAAATAAAAATCCATAATTGTAAGATCCGGGCTTCTCCGCGGATATTGCTGAGGTCCAAATCTTCCAATCCATTTTCCCCCAAAAGTTGCGTTTAAATAATTTCTTATTAACAATGCGGAATGTGGGCCGCAACCGTCTTGTTGAAAATATGTTTTATTTCTTGCATCCAATTTTTATATCGTCTAAATAATCTTGCAGATAATTTTGTAGTAATTCCAAATAAGTAAACTGATTCAAATTTCTGTCCAATAATTTTTTCATAACTGATAGCGCACTAAACATTTACTTTTTTGAATATTGACTTTTGCAGTTTGTTCTAAAATTTGAGTTAACATCCGGGCAACGTTTGTTACTCAGTAATGGAGGAAGGGTGGGTCTGTTCGAACCATCAGAACCCCGGAAAACATTGAAATTGTACGTAATGCGATGGAACAAAGTCCCGTTGATCTGATATAATTTTTCACATGTGATGGTTTTTTAACAATTCTTTTTTTATATTAAAAATTTCCGGACATCTTCTGTCTTCTTAAAAAAAGAAAGATTTTCTTTGTCGAAAATTGTCTGTGTTATCCCCTTTCAAAAAACGTCAGGTGTGACTGCCGGAGCCTGTACATGTTATGTATCTATCCTTTTTCTTCTTAGAGTCTCATCATGTTTCATAGAATGGAATGGCGGTATCCTTTCAAAAAACGTCAGATTTGACTGCCGGAGCCTGTACATGTTATGTATCTATCCTTTTTCTTCTTACAGTCTCATCATGTTTCTTAGAATGGAATGACGATACCTTATCATTACAGTAACATTAGCCTCAAAATTGGCACAACTAGAAAGTATTTAATTCAGATCAATTAATCTGAATTAACGTTAACAGATATCGGTGCCTAATGGTTAGTTACACTTAAGCTGAGCTTAAATTTAAGTGGTGTTTATAATGTGACATTTCAATGAAGCAAGTCATATTCCAAGTGACGCTAAAATTTAAGCTGAAATTGTTTGTTTGGTGCAAACCAGGGTAATTGTCTTAAAGAAAAGCAGCGCTTATCTAAATTGATCTTTCGAGAAGCTTGTATACCTGGCGGCAACTTTATTATTTGGAGTCTTTACTTATTATTGCATTTAATTAATACAAATTGTATCATCATTATAGGCCAAAGAAAACAGACATGCGATGGCGAAAGCTCTATATTCAAGAACGTTCGCCTGGCTCATAAATCACATAAACACCTGCACAAATCCAGGTCAGGACTCAAGCAGATTCCTAGGTGTTTTGGACATTTTCGGTTTCGAAAATTTTGCCGTCAATTCCTTCGAACAACTCTGCATAAATTATACAAACGAGAAACTGCACAAATTTTTCAACCATTACGTATTTGCTTTAGAACAATCCATAGTAAGTATCAATAAAAATTAATTATTCGCATCTTACTTATAGACCGCCAACATTTTAGTATAAGGAAGAAGAAATTCAGTACAATCATATAGCGTTCACGGATAATACTCTCTGTTTGGAATTATTAGAAAAACCACCGTGCTGCATTTTCCGTTTGCTCTCGGAACAATGCCATCTTCCGAGGGGATGCGATGCCAGTTACATATCAAACTTACACTCGGAATTCGAAACTCACGAAAGATACGTTAAGGGTAGACAAATTTATTTTAGATTTACCTTAAAAATATTCCAAATAACTTTTATGTGTAGGTGACGATAAAAGAAGGTGGGAGGTTGAATTTGGCGTTCGGCATTATGCGGGGACCGTAATGTATAACATAAAAGGTTTCGTAGATAAAAATAGGGATGTGCAGCAGGATGTGTTTTTTGATATTATCTCCAGAAGCAGTAATGAATTCGTGCAGAATCTCAGCTTGTATCAAGATTTACAGACCTGTATGGCCGCTAGAGTTATGAGTAAGGATGCGATGATGATGATATAAAAATTTATACCTATATTGTTTTAAAATCTAAAAACGGGTATTTTTTAGCAAATGGTATAAGTACGCCCACGGTTTCACGAGGTACAAGTAAGGGTAAGCCAACTGTATCGGACACATTCAGACACCAATTGCAATCACTGATTGATGTGTTACAATTAACAACTCCCTGGTACGTGCGTTGCATAAAACCAAACGCTAATAAACTTTCGAACCACTACGACGATGCCCTAGTCCTTGACCAATTAAAATATCTAGGGATGCTAGACATAATACGTATTAGGAAAGAGGGTTTTCCCATTCACATGTCCTTTGAGGATTTCGTGGCACGTTATCACTGTCTTTTAAAAAACCGGCTGCCACACGATGTGCGCACTGCATGCGATGTTTTAATTAAGAGTAAAAATGTACCAAAGGCTGAGTGGCAGATCGGCAAAACCAAAGTCTTTATGAGATCTCACGTGCACGAACCCTTAGAAGAAACGAGGAATCGGATGATCACAGACAAAGCAGTTCTCATTCAGAAAACTTACAGACGTTACAAGGCGCGTAATGATTATGTGCGCATTCAAAACGCCGTACTGAAAATTCAGCACGCTTACAAGGGATGGAAGTTGCGAATTATATTTCTACGTAAACGACGTGCGGCGATTGTCATACAGAGTCACTTAAGGGGCGTGTTTGCTAGGGAGGTTGCCGCAGCATTGCGAGAAATGCGAAGGGTAGAAGAAGAAATGCGCAAGCGAGAGAAAATGGAAGAAGAAAGAAAAGTAAAGGAGGCAGAGATGGCATTGCAAGAACAAAAACTTGAATTAGAACAAAGTGAAAAGTAAGTTGTTTATTAACAAAGTAGAAAAATGTATTACAAAAAATAGGATAATCTGTAACCAATTGTAAACATTGAAGGTAATTCATCCTGTAAAACGTCTTCCTTCCTTCAATAATAATATCGATAACTTTCAGTTTTTCCAAAACATTTCAAAAATGACTTTTTTTACATATTTTCATAGAAAAATAAAAGACAACGTTAAAAAAATTAACAATCGCTTCTTTAGAGCTGCCGAACAAGAAATCGCTGCTTTGTCTCACATGGCCGAGCAATTGAAACCGAGGCTTACAGAACCAGTGCCGGAAGCCGTGGATTTGGATAATCTCTTTGCATTTCTGTCGGATGTTCAACCACACAGTCGCAACCAAATAATTGAAGAAATCGGCGAGAAAATGGATGAGTTAGTAGAAGACTTAGATGTAGAATTGGAAACTGTGATACAACAGGAATTAGAAGGTCTTGCGCAAGAACAGCAACAGCAACCGACTCCTCCAAAATTAGGTCTTCCTTCTTTACCGGAACCAACTGAACCTCCTCCACCTCCTCCTCAAGTCGAATCTATCTCAGACCCTGTCATATCTTCCGAACAAGAAAAAGACACTATGGACGAGCCTATTTACGAGGCAGTGCTTCCGAGGGATGAAGTAACTTGTGTTTCACCGCCTCCGCTTCCTGCGCCTCCTAGACTTCCCACTGAATCTCCAAGACAAAGTCCTCCAATTTCAAGATCGAACAGTATGGGGGTAAGTTATTTTTTGATCGTCATTCGTTTGTCGTTCATTTCATTTCTTCATCCTTTGCAGCCACAATCTTGGCGTTTCTCTAACGAACAAGACATGAACAACGCAGAACGAGAGCAACGAAGAAAATTCCGCGTGGAAAAAAAATTGCAAGAACTTTCGGAGACACAAGAAAAGGAATCCAAAATTGAGGATACCTATCATGACATGGTCGAGTTCGCCGAAACATATTTCAACTCGCATGAACGCAGTCCAGAAGGCACCATAATGGCAACACTTACCAGAAAACGCCAGAGTTCCGAATTGATACCCAAGTACGAAATGGTTACATTTTATAAAGGAAGTACCATTCCAAATTCGCACATTCACATGTATGATCCGGATAATGTGAACATAGCCTGCAGTTTATTTAGGGTAAGATCACGGTGAATTGAATACTAACGGTGGCAGCATTCCCGCAAGTGAGATGGCGAACTGTTACTTCACCGCATACCCGCTTCTCCTTTTACACTATAGGGGTATTCAACAAACAAATCGATTGATTACAATCAGATTGAATCGATTCATGAAAACACTGAACGGTGACGTTACCGGTATAACCCTATTTTCTAGAATATTTGGTATTTAACTTTTCAACAATAGCAATATCACAATATTGGCAGTGTAGTTAAGTTATTTCTCAAATAAGTAATACACTGTTATAAACAAGTCGCACATATGACACAAACCGCAGTTGAATCGTAAAATTTTTACGATGGACAATTTCACGATCGATCTTGAATCGATTCAGATTCGTTGAACGCTAAACCGTATGCAATCATAACTCGATTGTCAATCGATTGTGTCCGTTGAATGCCCCTAATATTACCAACATCAACTGTCAATCGTGACAGTTAATGTTTGGTTGACAGTTAATGTGTTAGAAAGAGAAGCGGATATGCGATGACGTGACGGTTCGCTATCTCACCTGAATGCTATCACCATTAGTATTCAATTCACCGTGGGGTAAGATAACGAAAGTCATTCAGTGGTGAACGTCTACGTAGAGATAAATGCGGCTTAGTTTGAGTCAGTCTAATTTTTTTTTTGTTGACAGTTTGAACGTTTCCTACGTTATAAATTCAAATTTGGGTTATCTAACGGTTAGTTGAACAATGTCTAGTTAAGAAATTAATTAAAAAATTAGTAAGATAAAAGTTAAATTAGTAACATAAAAGTTACGGCTACTTATTTTTTTCTTTTAATGCCCAAGAATTGCTGTTTATATTGTTGAGAGCCGTCGACTAATTAATATAAAACTGGAGAACAAGTTGATGTAGAAATTGAAGCTGTTTTTTGGCGGTGCATTATTTTGAAATTATTTTATATACAGGGTGTTAGGTAATTGGATGGACACCTTCAAACCACGTATTGAGAACACTCTGTAGAGTAAAAAGGGCTTTACATTAGAGGGTGCTGCGGCTTTCGTTTTCCAGGAAATAATTCAAACAAAAATCGATAAAAATTCTTTGGAAACCACTGATTTTCTTATCTACTGTTACACCCACGTGCCGATCGCCATCCGGGACCGCAGACGATTTATTTTCGAAATTTTGAAAATACACGTCACAGTTACTTCAAACAATCACTTACTCTAACACCTTTTTTTTTAGAACTAAGCTCTTGCTGTAGACTGTGACTATAAAATTGTAATGCGGACAATTTAAATCTTTTTACACAAGAAATTAATATATTACATGGTGTAAATCATGAACTAAACAACTTACATTAAGTAACTTTGTAAATCTTTTTCAGTTCTTTTGCAGCTTTTCTCATGAAAATTTTGCAGATTGTATGTAAAAACAACCGCAGTAAATTCATAGATTTTGTAACGGCTCGTCTTTCTCTCAGTGATGTTGATGTTCTCTCTCTTGACGTTGCACTATGGGGCCAACAGCATTTTCGCGTCTCAAGAATCTGTAACTCTTTTATTTACTAACTTACGTTAATGAAATTTGGTACATAGATTAAGAAAATCATAGGCTTTTATGGCCGTGATGTGATTTTTAAAATTTTTTTATTTATTTCTTTATTATACCACGTGTCCAGGGGTGTGGTTTTCTTTTCTGGTGTCTAAACTATTTCATATAGAAAAAAAATTCAAACGCTATCATCCTCTAATAAAAAAAACTCTATACGTTAAATTTATTTGCAATTACATAGGGTGTTCATTTTACAAGTGTCAGCAAGTACCTTTAATATTTCAAATAGAATGCCTTATACAGGATGTCTTACAAAAAACGCCCCAGGCCATAACTCCTTTATTTATGGACTAATGTTAAAAAACAAAGAGGCAAATGAAGTGAGACTAAAAACCCTATAAAGTGTGGTTAGTAAAAATTTTTTTTTAATTATCTTCATGATCAAACGACTGTCAACTTTTATTTTCTAAATGACTCTGTATATTTTTTATTATTGTAACTCGTAGAGCTACTTTTTCTAAATTCAATAATGTGCAACACTTAAGTTTTGACCGGCAAATATTGCAGAAAATATTAGTGAAAGAATTAAGTGTGCAAATGTAAGTTGCTCGTGAAAAAAATTGTCTTGTAGGCGTTCAGTCAAAAGTTCATGGTACTTTTGTTGGTTTAAGCTACCATCTATGAAAAATGATCCAATTAATCGCTCTCCTAAAATGCCACACCAAACATTTAGACTAAACCTTCGTTGAAAATTAGTTTAGTAATATTTCGGGCAGAGCGTAAGTATGCGAAAGTGCTCGATGAAATTATTTCGCAAATTGTCGAGAAAAATTAAGCTTTCGAATGTGTGTACCTATTTATTTATTAAAAGCAGTACAATAAAATACAACACACGGAAAACAGTACCAAAGTAGTACGTGAAAAATGGGCAGTACAAATTATCTCAAAACAGTACTGTACTGCTAAAAGCAGTACGTCTGTCACCTTCAGTAAATTGGCTTTCGATCTGTCAAAGTAGTAAATTATTGGAGCTGTCATACTGTTATATTTAATTGCTGCTTTGAATAATGGTCTACTTAAATGAAGTGCAACGTGTGCACGTTGCCACTAATACAGACAGTACAGGAATTTCGAAATTTAGTAAAAAAATCAAATCTGCCTTGACAACAAGCTGCCGTTTTACATATCAATACACAACTGTTGCGTAGTTCTTTCTCAATTTGTGAAGTAAAAATGTACTGTAACAATGAAATAACGGACATGATACTCATTCTTGTGGAAAGTAGAGGAAATAGTTTAGCGGCAGTAAAGCTTTACACAGAACAATCCTCTACTAAGCACACTCCAAATCGGAAAACTTTTCCCGCCATTGAGCTGCGCCTCCGGAAAACAGTCTCAAGCAATAAATTTTGGTAGTCTTTGCTATCAGAGATTTGTACCTGATCTGTGTTTTGTTAAAAATAAGGAGGTTGATGTCTTAATTTTGACTATTGGTAAAACACAGGATAGTTATCTGAAATATTTTAATTTCGGGAATTAAAATTGACGTTTTAATTGACAGTGACGACCAAAATTTAATGCTCGCGACTGTACGTTTTCGCCTAACTGTTTCCCCTACTTTCCCCAATGGGTAATGAGTATCAAGTCCAATATTTCATTGTTAGAGTACATTTTTAAGTCATAAACTGAGAAAAAACTACGCAACAGTTGTGGACTGATATGTAAAAGAGCAGTTGTCAATGTTGTCAAGGCAGATTTGATTTTCTTAAAAAAATTCGTATTTCTGAAGCATTCCGACCTGAATGTGAATATCTCGAAAACGGTTAATCTGGCAAAGATGGAACTTAATTCGTTTCTTGTATAATTTTATTCGAACATTTCAGTTTTTGTTTCATATTTTTTGAAAAAGTGACAATAAAAAAGTTATTTACTAAAATGATAACCTGCTACCCTGGATTTACGCGGATTTACCCGGTGAAGAATGTTGGGGCGTATGGCGTATTCATCCCTGTATTTCAGTTGACTTGCATATCAAATTTCAACCCTCTATCTTAAACCGTTCCAGAGATACATATTGAAGAAAATATACTTTCCAAGTTGTCCCTTTAGGAAGCTATATCTCAGAAATGAAAGACTTTTGGATATAGATAAATTAGGTTAAATCGCAATAGTTTAATGATAATATCCTGTATATAAAAGTTCTTTGATTTATTGATCGATCGGCATATATTGGAAAAATGAACTGTATACCGGGTTAGTACAAAGTTCCGGAACTGTCGAATAAATTTGTTATTTGAGAAGTGATGTTTTTGAAATTTGGTACCGATATATGTTAAAAATAACTTATTTATTGAGACATTTTTCACTTTTTTTCGCTTTCGGTTTGACAGAAAATGCTTCCAATTTTTTTTTTTTAATGAGATTCGGTATATTCTTACATTTCGGATGCATGAAAATCTACCTTCAGAAATATCAATATGTTTATTTTTATAGATACGAAGGCAATATAAAAAATTTAAAAACTACAGATACAGCATAAATACATACAGCAGGTTCACTCTCCTTGGCGGGAAAATTTCCCGCGCAAACTGAGCCGCCATATTCCAGATGGAGAACCTGTCTAACCTGTTTTCGACTGGACGCACGGAGTGTTTCTTTTTCACACTCTTACATGCACTGAAACAGTCGCTCTCCTTCACACTTCTGCTTATTGCGTGCATCGAACATTATGTCGACTGCGCCCTTAAATTGCAGGAATACGATCAGTGGTGTCTCGTGTAATTAGCAGCATAATAGGTGCTTTCAATTATGCATGCTGGGGTAAACTTAAACTCTAGACTTTCAAATAGTGATCGGATAATTCAAATTAAAAATAATCTGTCATCCGATTAACAAAATAACGTAAATAATTCGATTATCAAAAATATTTTTATTGCGGCACTGGTGGATCCATTCGCAAAATGGCGCCAAGGACAAAAAATCTTGCCCCGCCAGATCAAACAGTTTCCATGCTGGTTATGCTGTGCTACAGATAAACGTAAAATCAAAATATCTCTGAAAACATAGAATTCACTGAGACATTTCGTTGATCGATTACATCACTGCCAAGTTATAAATGTGGCACAACTTGAACATTTATTATACATAGTTTTTTTTTGTATTGCCTTCTCGTGAATAAAAATCGAGATGGTGATATTTCCTAGGGTAGTTTTTTTATTCTGCATCCGAAAATGCAAATAAATGTTGAGTGTCTCGTTTAAAAAAGAAAAGTAGGAAGCATTTCCTTCAAACCGGAAACGACAGAAAAGGTGGAAATGTCATAATAAATTAGTTAATTTTAACTATATATCCAGACTAAATTTCAAAAAGAATACTTCTCAAATAAAGAAGTTCTTCGACCGCTCCGAGACTTTGTACTAATCCTGTATATATGTACCTATTTCATAGCTTTCTTGTTTTGTCTTCACAGCATGCAAAATTTTTCTTTGCTCTGATATTTTCAGCAATTTTTTGCATTTCCAGATATTTTACTTTATTAAATAAAAAAAAATTAAGTTTATCGTGATCAGGACAAGACGAAACGTTTTAAATAAAATCTAATGACACCATCGTCAAGAGCTCAAAAAAGTGTCTCTAGAATGTATTAATTTTGTTGCGATCCCTACAATAACAAGTAGAAAAAAAAATAAAAAGAAATTTGGTTTTCCGAGTTTTTGCAAATATTTCAAAAACTATTAATCGTAATTTTTAAAAACGGAGTATTATTCAGCATCAAAATATCTAAACTTTGTCCCAATTTAACTGCCTCGAATTCGTAACAACCTGTATTGAGGAACAAACGCACGAACTTTATCCCCGAAAATTTAGAACAGTTTTTCGTAATTCATGCGACCAATAGTTGTTTTTTTTTAATTTCCTATGCAATTTTTGGATTTTGCCAAAATACAAATGTTTACTTTAATTTATGTTGTTAAATTTGTAAAACTGTAGTATTGGAATCAGCATTTTATATTTTTAATAAAAACAGATATTTAACTTTATTGGACCTTTTCCAAGTACCTGCCATGAGAAAATAAAAGCTTATGCCCAGTCGCACCAACTTTTTAAGCAGAGCTTAAATTTAAGTTGTGTTTAGAATATGTCAGTATAATGTCAAATACATTCTGATTGACATTTAAACTTCAACTTAAGTATCAATTAGAATGTGACTAATATTTGTTAAATCTATAAATAATGTCATAGTCTAAACACCACTTAAATTTAAGCTCTGCTTAAAAAGTTGGTGCAACCAGGCATTAATTTCCTAATGAAGTCACCTAAATTAGGTACCTTTTTTCGACTTTTTTACAACTTAAAAATCCGGTCTTTAGTTATTATGAATAAATCAGAGATGCTAGCGCTGTCAAATTTACGTGAACGCGAACGCCAAACGCCAATACAGTTGTGCATCTCATCACGTTTTTCACGTCACGGTCTGATTTACGTTGACATTCATGTTCACGTTTACGTTCGCTTCGCGTCAATTGTGCACAAGCCTTAAGTGGAAATATCCAAACTTATACGGGTACCCGAACTGAAACCGGTACCCAAATTTATACGAGTACCCGTGTCAGATCCACAGACTTTCATTTTGTACAGGTGCCCGAATTTATAGGGATACCCAAGCTCATATCATTACCCGAGCACAATACTAGTACCTGGGTAGTTTATTCGGGTACCCGGGTAGTTTATTCGAGTACCCAGGTAGCTCAAACATACGGCTATGGCTTCCCTAATTTCTTCCACATTCCAACGGCGTGGCCTATACAGTCGAAGTAGTAAATTTTCGAACTATTTCAATGAGTTGTGGACTGAAGTTATAATACTAATTCAAGTAGATTTTTTTCTGATAGAAATTCGTACTTATAACAATTTCGTTGTGGTTTTTGAAGGATTTTTTCTGTAAATATTTTATTCCTAATTTAAAAATATTTACTATTTCGCCAGCTTAATCACAAAATGCTCCTTTTGACCAAAAGATATAGCTTCTATGAGGATAATATAAATATCAAGAAACTACTTATATTTTTGAATGGCTTTAATCTATGTAACATGTTTCTATTTTAAATATATCTGTATGCTTCAGTAAAGTACCAACCATTGATGAATGTGTTATTTTATTTACAGGATTTATGCAAGTACATAAGAGGAGAATTAAACGTCGACAAAGAATTATCCGTAATACAAACCATCATCGGCCATGCACTAGAACGTGAAGAACTCAGGGATGAGATGTTAGTGCAGTGCATACGCCAGGCCACCAATAATCCGCAGGCAGAAAGCAAAGAGCGTGTTTGGCTTTTGCTTTGCCTGTGTGTCGTGGCCTTTCAACCTTCAAAATTACTGCACAAATATTTCGTATCTTTTCTGAGAAAGAATCTGGCAGAAGGAGGCAGAATAGCCCAGTATGTACAATGGTGCCTAGATAACTGCAATAACACCAAAGTTACTGTTCGTGGGCATCCTCCATCTTCTGTAGAAATAGCTGTATGCTATTCATAATTTCCTTTAATGTTCAAAGTTAAAAAAAACATTTTGCAGGCCATGAAACGATTAGGAACAATAGTTTGCAGATTTTTCTTTTTGGATGGCCGCACAAAAGCAATCGATGTGCATCCAACAGATACAGCTAGTGATGCAGCTCGTAAATTAGCTGAGCGCCTTGGATTGCGAACTTTAGAAGGATGGGCAATTTATCAGAGTAGACCGGACGGTGAAGAACATGTGCGAGCGCACCATTATCTTTACGATGTTATAGCAGCTTGGGAAATGTAAGAATATTTTCCAATATTAAATTTAACAAAAATAATATTACCTGTTTAACACATAGGAGTCAAACCAAATTAGCACCTCCAAGTGGTCTAGCATCATTAGGACGGCGCAGTGGGACTACAATAAGTGGTGGCGAGAATCGATTTATATTTAAAAGACGGTTATTTAAATCTAATAGAGAGTTAAGCCAAGATCCCGTCGAAGTAAATTTGTTATATGCTCAAGCTGTACACAGTGTTGTGAAGGTATTAGGTTGCTATCTTTATTCTTCTTATTTGCGATCTATTCATTTTTAGAGCGACGATTTTCCTGTAACAGAAAAAGTGGCTCTGCAGTTGGCTGGCTTACAAGCTCAAGTGGCTCTCGGTGACCCTAAAGATAACAAGTTGGAATATTACACGGACATTGATACATATCTTCCATATAGAATAAGTAGAACAAGAGGGGAAGATGTTTGGGTAATTAAAATGCTTCAAACTTGAAAGAAATGGTTCAAGAAGTTTTTTTCGGGCTGAAAAAGCTTTCTTAGGAGGATAAAATAAACCTGTAAATGTCAGGTTTAATTTCGCTTTTACTAAACTACATTGTGATTATTAAAAGCAAAAGTGATTATATACAGGATGATTCTTGAATGGACGAACAAAAGAATACTGACGAAAGAAGAGACTTCCCGGTTTTTCCATCTGCCCGTTAAAGTTATTCGGCAAATAACTTGATTTTTTTGAAAGGTTGATTGATTTTTATTAATTGTTTCCATGGTAGTTATTCCTGAGTCAGTTTATTAAGAGATGGAAAGACCCAGCCTTATAATCCAGTAAAATAAGGATTTGTCTTCCGAATAAATCAAACCTTGATGAATATTTTCTATGCACTTTTATTTAGTCATTATAAATAACATGCAAAAAGTCTCCATCGATATCATATTATCCAAGGTCAAAGTTCACGATTTTTGGAGAATATCTCGCTACCTATGAGTCTGACAACAATTTAAGTTATTATAGAAATTGTATATTAGGCAATTCCCAACAAAAAAAAATCCTATACATTTTTGGCGTACGATTAACCGTTTTCATGATATAACGCCGAGAATGCACAAACAGCGTCGATGCATTTCTTTCCACATGATGTTTCAAAAAATTATTCTTCTTCTTCGTCACTGTCTTCCTCTGGTACGTCTTTTTCTTTTTCGATGTCATTAATTTTCTTCGATGTATTTGTGTACAAATAATCTAAGGGCAGGATAATATCGAGGACGTTAAAGGATTGCGCGGGCAAGGTGTACACAACATTTTTTGGGCAACCGTATAAAATCTTCAATTTTTGGAAATAAAAAACCCGCACTTTTAATTTTCGTCGTACCATAGAAATGAGATAAATTTTGTCAATTCAATGTGTGGAAATGTCACGGTGAATTCACCGTGTGGAAATGTAGCATTTAGTTTAACGGCCGTTACTAAGGGCCAGTTGTACAAAGGAGGTTTAAACTGACGCTCAACTGAACCAGGTTCAAAGTGAACAAAATCGCATCAAGTTTTATTTATGAATGCATTAATTGCCATATGTCATTAAGATCCTATGCGAATTTGTTTACTTTGAACCTGGTTCAGTTGAGCGTCAGTTTAAACCTACTTTGTACAACTGGCCCTAAGAGTAATTCGATTTCGCGGGCTGGGTTGCGTACGCGAAATGATCACTTCGCGTACGGTTGCCCAAAAAAAAATATTATTCACTACCATTGCCATCTTGACATTTGCTCCAGGCCTTTAGGCAGAAATTGTGACGTCAGGATAAAAGGTTTTGATGTTTCTCAAAATGCGGTATTTTATCATTTTTATCAGTGTTTGCAAAGAAAATGTAAATAAAATTGCTCCTTAAAAAGTGGGGGAAGTGTATTTAATAGTTGTTGCCACAGAAAGAAGTCGTTGGAGATTAGTAATCAACCGAATACAAAATCACTACCAGAATTGACAGATATTTGAATTTTAAGGTCCTATGTGGTTTCATATTGCTCTTATATTTCAATAATAATAACTTTAGTAATGTTTTCTAATTACTAAATTTATTATTGAAGCATTTTAAAGCGCAAAAAAAGCGAAACACCATAAATAACGAAAGGAAAAATCATAAGGAAAACTATAATTGAGCAAGAAAATACAATTGTAGATACTTGCCATAAATCGCACGAACTTGACATTGAAAATGACGTTTCGGAGAAAATTCGCTTCCGATTTTTGAGTAAGTGGCGCTGGCGGAGAAACACTTGAACTAATAAATTGCGCAGACCGGATAAAACACACTGTTTCATGAAATCTAGTAGGTCGTGGGAATAATTCATTCCATAACCGAATTCGTATTGTATATATAATTTAAAATAAGCGAAGAAAATCGCTCTTTGAAAGCTTTGTCAGTCAGTCCAAACCGGGCTTTTATATTGTTCAGTTCTTCACATTTACCAACATTTATTCAAATCGATACTTCCAGGAACCATTTCCTTCTCGATACTTTATGCCGCCTCTAATAACTCAATCGAATTTCAGGTTCCAATAATAGCACATGCACATCGACAATATGGGGCAGGTCGATCTGAGTTAACTGCAAAAGCCCTGTACTTGTCGTGCGTTATGCAGTATCCCTTGTATGGTACAACAATGTTCCCAGTGACATATCGTGGATATTGGTCTTATGGAAATTCGTTGATACTTGGTATCAATCACGAAGGATTAATGTTGATAAAACCTGACGACAAGTTCGTACTGAATGAGTATCGCTATCAGGATGTCGAAAGTATTATGTTAGATCCGAGCGATAGCTTTATAACCATCACTTTGCAAAGACACCCTACTGACAATAATCACAAGTGTTTTGTATTCGAGACCACGCAGAAGAATGAAATTGGCTCGCTTATAGCGAGTTATTCTCCCAGTTTGGCTGGATGGATTACTGAAAATGAAACACCAGCAAAGAAAATTAAAAGTAAATTGGCTTTAAATGAGAAGCACAAAAAATACTGAAGTATTTTTTAGGTATTACAAATGAAGATCGTATACGTCTTTACCACAACTTGGTCAACAGTAGGCGAGCCTTGGTCGATAGTGAGATTCTGCGAAAACCAACTGATGCAGCTGGAAGTTTCCTCAGGAATACGCTACGCCGTCTTAGCAAGCACAAGTTGGATAAGTTGAGGCAAGAACACGGTGGTGATACCAGTGAAACTTATAAGGGGTTCCACTATGTTTTCTGGGCATTCAGTCGGCAGCCGTTGCCTCAAAGCATCAGCCGTCTTCCAGAACCTGAAGAACAAGTCATGTTGCAGGTTTTCCAAATTATTTTAACGTATGCTGGATTGGGTCAAAACGGTAAAAAATAATAATAACTACTTCAGCAAGTTTTATGCGATTTTTAAGAAGTTTACTAGAATTTACAAAAAAAATTAGGTTAATAATTTCGATTAAAATAAAACCCTCCTTTTCAACAGTGGAAACAATTTAGTTGTTATAATTTTTTGCTTAATTTTATTACTAATTTAAAATTTTCTGACGCTGAAGCAACAATTTTTTAATCGAATTATGATTATAATATCTATGAATCTGAAAACATTAACATAATACGGCTCACATACCGGATGACCATAAAATATTACCTCTAGTAATTAAACTATTCAAAGAACTTCAAGAGTGGCGTCTATGGGTCAAAATAAACCGATTCAGACTAACATGTTTTAGTACAATTTTGCTTCGTTAAAAAATTATAACTGAAGCACGGTTTTTGATTGCATTTTGAGGTCACGAGTCATCTTTTTAGTCGGGCGAACGCGTTGTGGAGTGATGAGTAAAGCCCGGATTTTTATGCCTGATTGCACCGCATTTTTAATCATTGATTAAATTTAAGACGTGTTTAGAATGTGACAATCGTGAATACATGACAGCATATGTCAATTGACACTTAACCTCAATTTAAGCGTCAGTTAGAATGCGCCTAACATTATGCTGGATCTACGTAAATATCACATTCTAAACACGACTTAAATTTAATCTCTGCTTAAAGATGCGGTGCAATTGGCCATTAGACACTTAAAAAGACCGAATTAGGCAGGCAAATAGACAGTTAATGTCTAA
This sequence comes from Dorcus hopei, assembly GCA_033060865.1. Classification (NCBI taxonomy): domain Eukaryota; kingdom Metazoa; phylum Arthropoda; class Insecta; order Coleoptera; family Lucanidae; genus Dorcus; species Dorcus hopei. The sequence continues at coordinate 14,205,291 of CM065418.1, forward strand.
GAAATAGGCGCACTTTTAGGCAGTTTAAAAAAATTTAGGCGTTTAATAATTTCTCCTCTTTCATCGTTTTATAATAAAAAAATAATATTAATGCTTATATCCTTGTATTTATATTATTTCCATGACAACAGGCAATCTTTTCACATCCTACTTAAATGTGGGAGTATTATGCCCGGTTGCACCAACTTTTTAAGCAGAGCTTAAATTTAAGTTATGTTTAGAATGTGGCATTTACGTGTAGTCAGTATAATGTCAAATACATTCTGACTGACATTTAAACTTCAACTTAAGTATCAATTAGAATGTGACTAACATTTTGTTAAGTCTATAAATAATGTCATAGTCTAAACACCACTTAAATTTAAGCTCTGCTTAAAAAGTTGGTGCAACCGGGCATTAGTTTATTTAAAAACTGCTGACTCGCGCGTGCGGTGATGATCCACTAGCAGTGTTGTGGCATGACGAGTAAATGTCAAATCAAGCTCACATGTCACAAGGCAGGCTCGTGGATTTTTTAAAATCGCAGTTTTAATCAGCTAGATGGACGCACATTAATAACGATGAGCCTGGCTCGCGCACTAAAACCGTGGTTTTACTCGCACGTGGATCAGGCGCTTAACTCACGGTAACTAGGGTAGGTGGGGGTAAAGGTACGCATCTAACAGCTTTTTGGATGTACACGAACCTGTTTAATAGATATGGTTGGGAAAAAATGGTGAAATTATAAGGTCTGTTCGTAGTGCACTTCTGACTAGTTTGCAACCGTTGGAAATATGCACCAATGAATGTTTTGCATGTAACGCATCTGACCAAATTGATGATCACTTGGATGGGCGACCCGTTCGGACCGTTCCAAACTAGTTACCAGCTGCACTACGAACGAACCTATAGATTGATCCTTTGCGTATCATGATGAAGAAGGACTTGCGCAAAAGCACTCATGCGTCATGAGAGAGATCAAAATATGATGTTCCATCTTTTAGTCTTGTCCACGCAGTCGAAGAGGCAAGCGCAATATATTTATACCGAGTGATTTTTTAAATTTTTAATGAACTCTTGCCATGAGATCTGGATGGCATGTCTTAGCTTAAGTGAAAAGTCCGTCATTGCACTCCTTTTTGCTATTTTACAGTAAAGCTACGACATGCCGTCCAAATTCCATGGCAAGAGTTGATAAAAAATTTAAAAAATCACGCGTTATTATACAGGCTGTTACAAATTCTAGCCTCACCATTGGGATTTCGCGAACGGTAAGAGTTACGAAGTCGGTTAAATTAGGGGAAAGTTGCGTATTTTGCTACGCAAGTTTGACCTAATTTAACCGACTTCGTATCTCTTACCATTTCCGAGATCCTAATGGTGAGCCTCAAATTTGTAACAGGTTATAAACGGTGATGTATAAGAGTACATAGTGGATGCAACAAGATGCAACAAAAAAACTTAGAAAATTTTTACTGGGAGGGGCTATCTAGGTTTTTATTATTGTTTTTCTCAACTATTTGAGCGGTGCAAAAGTTAAAAAAGGTGATGCGTAAGAGTACAGGGTGTCAAACCAAAGTTTGTAAAGAGGCTAACGAATCACCCAGTATTAACACAAAAACTGATTTTCAAAATACAAAACACCACATAAAATGTCTAATCTAAATAAGTCAGACTTGTTAGTTTTGAGACTTATTTCTAGTTTGATTTTTACATGATATTAAGAAACAGATAAATTGTTTACTGTTAAAAATTTTACTTGACACTTTAATTTTATAAATTATTTCAATTTTATAAACTTATACACTGAAGATCAGAATTTGTAATAAAAAGTATAGCATTCCATTTAAAATAAGAAAGTTGACGGCGACTTCCGATAAAACCGTGATATAAAAGTGAAAATATTTTAATCTGGAAGATCTTTTTCCCTTAGGGAGTATACTAATTTTCAGAATTTTTTTATATTCCCTTCCCCGAAAACTTTTAATAGGCCGCTCAACTTGGGATACCCTGTATATTTATTTTTACTTTTGTAAGTTTATTTGCCGTATTACCTTTGTTGTTTCATCACTCCTTTTTCTCCTTCATATCCGAGCTTTTGTTTTCCGTTTAAGTGTTAAATATAAATATGGTTTTTCGCTATTTATTTAATTACTCTTTACTTCATTATATGGTTGATTTTTCTTGAGTATTCGTTGAAACTATGTATATACAGTGACCGCCAAAATGTTCGCACCATATAGGAAAAATTTTTATTGATTTTTTTTTCAAAACTTTTTGCGCCAATAGTTTATACATGTTCGATAACCGAATATAAGCAGGACAGAACCTGTGAACAATTTTATGTCTCTAAAAATGGTACTTATTTAAAATAGGCTATGATTTAAATGGCCGGGAAAATATTACAGTTTTCTAAGCATTAAAATACAATGTAATAGCAAAATTATTGATTGAACGGCAAACCATGAGCAGCTAGTAAAACGAAAATGGTTTACGTTTAATGTCTTTACGAGCAGTTTGAAAATAGTCATGGCAGTAAAAACAATAAAATTACATCTAAATAAATATACTATTGGCACAGCGTTATCTGATTTTTATTATATTTTGTCCAGCTCTAAAATAAAGTAAACTACTAAAAAATTACAATAACAATACAAACTAACCAGTAAGTAAATGCTTTTTCGTCAGTTGAACTAGATAATTATAAAAAAATAAATAAAACACCAGTTAATCAATAAAATAAAATAGTTTCTACTAAAAGAAAAGGAAATGGATTTTCTGCAAATGAGGAAAAACTTTTTTATTTTAGGTTTTAGGAAAAAAATTCCTTATAAAAGTTTTTGCTTGCATTAAATGATAGAAAAATTCTCGAAATGCCTCGTTTATGGTTTTAAATTTGAAAAATATGCTTATTTACTCTCAAAAATTTGAATTTAAATTAAATTTAAAATTATTACATTAGCTATTGCCTTCTTCTTTCGTGAAACAGCCACAGTATAAGTAATTACCCAGTAGCGTCACTTAAACGTCAATGTCAAGAAAAAAACGCCATTCTATTTGATACCCTTATGGAAATTCAATGTAATTTGCAGCTGGGTAGGTATCAAACAAAAGAACAAATGTGACAGTTATACTCCAGTGACGCTACTGTGTGATTCTTATACTGTGAAACAGCCTTGTGACTTTTGTCAAGTCACGTCATTTCGTCATATATTTTCATTACTAATATTTTATACGATCGGCATATAGTAAGAAAATAATACAGTGAATTTATTTTAACATAAAACATTGCTGTTACGTACGAATCTGAGAATGCATAGCAACATTTACAATTTGTAAATTAAACTGTCCTTTTTAAAATAGAACATGAGATGACAGCTGTCACGAATCTGTTCTGTTATTATTGATTTCGATATACTTGTACCACAAATAATAGCGACTCTTTCAATTACATTAAAATGGACAAATTGTATTTGATATGACATTAGAAACCCTAACGACGACGATCATACAACGACATTTTTAAACATTGGAATTAGTTTACATAGTAATATGAACAGCAACGTTTCATATCAAAATAATTGAACACATATAAATTAACATTGGATTTCCTATGTTGCGTTCATCAATGCAGCACCCTGTATAATAATATGGTTTAAAAATTCAATTTAGTAGGTACAAATCTTCTGACAGTTTAAGAAAATTTCTGGAATCTGGTGTGCAATCTCAAGCTGTACTAATAGTAAACACAAAAATAAAGATTTTCATCCTACATCGTTCATTTTTATATGACAACAACACAAAAGTCAATCTGACATCGATTATTCGTTTAAAAAAAGGCCATGAATAGATATTTAGATAGATTTAAATTGGCCATCTGAGTGACATTTTACCGTATACTTATTATTATCATTGACTGAAATTTACCAGGCAACTTGTAACTTTAACTTTAGTAACCTTGGAAATGGCGAGTAAGGTCTATCGGTGACGTGTGTTGCTGTTGGTTGGAGCACGGATGAGGACCATATTGAGTACTTTCAAATGTCTTATCCAATTCTTTCTTTACACTTCTTTCTATTATTCTGGATAATATTGTCCCGCTAAACTCATTAAGGTTAATCCTCTGTGATTTTCGTTAGTTCCTTACGCCTCCTTTCTTGTATAATGAGACCACAACCCCTATACTCCATTCTTCTGGTATTTTCAATATTTCATTCAGAATATTTCTAAAAGTTTCTTTTGCTGTGTCATCCATATTGTTACACGAGGCACACTTCTCGTACAACGGACATCTCAGCAAGTAACATGACACTCCATGTCAGCGATAAGAAAAACATATAAAAAGCACGAACGCGTCTAGTTTAGATTTAGTTATTCATCCAACTCTGAGTAATTCACGTTACACGTTAAAAGTTAATTGTTATACGTAAATTGTTTTTAAAAAACGGTTTGTGTACCAAAAACTTGTAATTATATACTTCAACATCTCTGTGGTGATGTCATCTATTCCTGCCGCCTTTCTTAGCTTCAGTGCTGCGATCGCTTTATTTAGTTCTTTTTCATTTATTTCTGGAATTTGTTGTGTCTGTCGGTATTACTCGTTTGTTACTTCGTCTTCTTCTTCTTGTGTACCATTATCATTTGGGTTTGTATTTATTAAATCCGCAAAGTATTGTCTCCATTTCTCCATTATACCTTGTTCTATTTCTATTATCTTACCATTTTTGTCTTTTATATTTCTCATCCTGAATTGTTTTTTATTTCCCATTTGTTTTTGATTTTCTTTAAAATTTTGTTTAATATTTTCTTCAAACTTTCTACAAGATACCTCTTTCGCGCTTTTAACAGCCTCTTTTACTTCTTTCCTTTTTTCTTTGTATTTTTCATAGTCTTCCTGCTTCTATGTGTGTAAGTAAATTTTCCATTTTTCTTTCTTATTTCTTACTTTACGCTGTACCTCTTCTGTCCACCATTCAGATCTTTTCTTTTGTGTATTTGTTATTTTTGTTACTCCACAACTTTGTCCAGTTGTCATCATTATGTGTTCTTTGTTTTTTTCCTATTTGTGTCTTAGTTCTATTTCTCTCTCCTGTCCTTGGAATTTTGTTCTTAATTTCACATTTCCTTCTGAATCCATTGGTATGCCACACTTGTTATATTGTTTTAATTTTCATTGAGAAGTTTTGAAAAAACTGAAATTATTATCCATTCACTCTTTTTCCTCGTCCCAGTAGGCGAGTTAGGGTGACATTTTTGTTGGTATCACAATGAAACATAGACGTCAGATGAAACGGTTATGTTTATTTTTAATTTCATTGTTATAATTTCAGTCCACTGACGGAGATGTTGTTGCCAGCTCGACTGTAGTGCATATTTCACGGTGCCATAGTCGGTGCTCCTTCGTATAACATTTGGCAACATAGTCAGATTAGTGGTGTGGAATTGTCATTAATATTTTTAATGTCAGATTCTGGCATCTATCAAAATTCAGGCCAGCAACTTAAGGAAACGAGAACACGGCCTACTGAGACGAGGAAAAAGAGTGAATGGATAATAGATTCATGTGCACACATTAACTTAGCTTAGGTTCAATTGTATGCCGCGTAGCCAAGGATACGTATACCTTTGTTTAATTGATCTGTCAATAAATACAGAATCGCGTATTCAAATGAAGAAAAACGTGATATGTTGCGCATTTTTTATTTGTCACAAAAATTCCATTACAAGTGCTCAGTGGTATTTAGAAACCTATCCGGAGATAATTCAATCAAATACCTACATATTAGATATTTTTCCAAGTTGGATAACAATTTCATTCAAAAGGGTACATTTGAATATCGAAGAGAATGTATGTACAGAAATAGAATACAGAAAGAAAATTAGAGCATTTGTTCGAAGACATTTCCATTTTCTGCAATACATAGCCGTATACAGTGGCGTAGATAGGGTGGGGGGGAAGGAATATTTCTTGCCTTACAAACAATCACTAATTTATTCCGATTTATTGTAGTCGCCCCGAAGATGGCCTTTTCTGAGGTCGAAACATATCGGCATTAAACATCTAATCTACCGTTTTCTTAGTAACCTTAAGACAAATCCTAAAGTTTCTTTATTTTTCTAAATGGTTATGGACAATAAAAACAGTTTATTATTATTATTATTATTATTATTATTAATAATAGTAATACAACAACACTCAACAATATAACAATAAAATTTAGGCACAAGACAACTCAATGAACTCAAACGAAATGTGAAAATTCACAATAGGACAAACCGAGATACCCCAAAGTGAAACCTCAAATTGTTTTCATAATTTCACAATTTTTTGCCTTGTTTATTAAATTTTAGGTTACCTGTCATACTGACTTTAGAAGCACATTTCTAGATTTATGATAAAATAACAGCACCTTCTCTTAATCCATAGCATACTCTAATCTAAAATTAATTTGATCGCATGATATTATCCATTCCTTATCTATTTGTTATCGCAGTAGACCGTGATTTTAAGCTAGTAAGTTGGCTATCATGTTAAATTAGACAGATTGAATTTGATGTCATTTTAACATACGTCAAATTGTGACAATTCAAATCAGATAGATCAACGAAACAAATTTGAAAAGTAACCCAGCCAAAATTAAAAGTTTTACAATTTATGTATGTGAAAAGAAAATATCGCAACATTGCCTAATGCGGAGTAATCTTAAAATTTAAATCGACATGACATTCATTGTCAAAATTTAGTTACATATACAGGCTGTCTCAGAAAAACTATACTTAACTTTCAGAAGTAGTAGAGGGCATGTAATTAAGCAACTTTTACTAATAAAGTTATGGCCGGAAATGTTTCCGCGTCAAGTTAGAGCGAAGTAAAGAAAATAAAGAAAAGAAACAATCTCGAAGTAAGAAGTAACTTTTCTAGTACACAGAGAAAAAATAATAGTAAAAAGTAACACAATTGTAGCTCAAATAGCTCTAGAAACAAATTGTATGAGATATTCACACAATTATTTATTTGACGTAACGATATTCTTGTAGTAAAATTGCAATTCAATGTTTGTAATTGTGTAATTGTGGAGCAATCAGACAAAAGCAGATAAATTCAAAGTTCATGAAAAATTACTTAGACAAGAGTGAGATAAATCCATTGGTGAAGTCAGTATCAAGCTAAAGAAGATTAATCCTATTGAAAAGTTCATTCAAAATCTAGTGAATCAAACAAAAGCAGATAAATCCAAAGCAACTGTACTTTAAGTTTATGATTAAACCAAAACAAGATACATCCATTTTTGAGCAGTGTATCACTTACCTGATTAGAAACTAAAATGAATTTTACTTTCCTATTTCAAGTAACATTTTCTTGTTTTAGTTCGACCAAAATCAGATATATCCATTTCAGCCTCAAGCAGAACAAGATAAATCCATTTTAATTTTATTGATAACTCGTATTAAATGAGTTGAAAAAAGATAAGACTCATATTTTAACTGTATAATGGCCAAGCTTTATAGAATGCATGCACTATTTCTCATCTCAACTTTCGGGCATGATAGATAAAGGTTTTTCATTAATAACTCGAAACTGTTTAAAGGGTCTGCTTTTGTCTGATCACTCCACAATTGTAGTACAAGAATATTGTTATGCCAAACAACTGTGTGAATATCTCATACAATTTGTTTCTGGAGCTATTTAAGCTGTTCTTTTTTCTCTGTTAGCTATACAATTTCATTTCAATTTATTAAGAAAACTTGAAAAATTATAAGAAATATTCAAAATTAAGGCCAACATTTTGGATGCATAAGTTATGACGACGCGACGTATGATTGAACGACGAATTATTCGAAATATCCGAGGACGATTACAACTGAAATCAAAAGCAAGAAAAATTTGAACCACTAATTCCTCTTCTGTGTTGGCAGGTGTTGCATAGATGTTCGATTTAAATATGATACCAAATACAAAAATGAATTGGAGTCATATCTCGCGATCGTACAGGCCAAGGAATAGGACCATCTTTAAAAGTACAATCACTGGATTTATTGGTGGTTTAAATCATTCTGATTCTTATTCTTTTGATACCATTCATGATCGACCTCAGATATTTCGAAGAATTCGTCGTTCAATCACACGTAGTCATAACTTATGCATCCAGAATGGTGGCCTTAATTTTGAACATTTCTTATAATTTTTCGAGATTTTTTAATAAATTGAAATGAATTAAAATTATGTAGCTAGAAATAAGTACAAAAATTACTTCTTGCATTGAGATTTCTTGTAGTCCTCATTTTCTTTATTTCGTTTTAACTTGACGCAGAAACAATTCCGGCCACAACTTTATTAGTAAAAATTGCTTAACTACATGCCCTCTACTACTTCTGAAAGTTAGGAACAGTTTTTCTGAGACATCATGTATATGAGTACTATAATCCATTCACGATATTTTTAGACTCAAAGCAGGCCACGTTAGGGTGATGATTTTTAGCATTTTGACTTAGAATTAAAAAGTCACAAGTAATTATTTGTTTTAATGTTATTCTTTTACTTTCTTCATGCCATCGTAGAGTATAAGAAGCAATATAGTCGATGGGACTGGCATTAAAGATGCATTAAAGTGTCAGAAGTTTACGGAGGGGTTTACAGAAAGCAAATCAAATATTTAATTTCGAATTAAACTAATCACGATTAAGTTGCCATAAGAATTACATTGCGAACTGTCAAATTAACAACGTTATTAAATTTGATTGCAATTAAATTTTCTGTAAACTGGCCCCAAATTTATCACATTTTGAGTTCTATCAAAATTCATGTACGTAACTTAACTAAAAAAAAACATGGCCCTCTAGAGTCTAAAAAGATCGTGAATGGATATTATATTCTCACTAGACTTTCTCGGCATACTGCGATAACAAAGATAAGGAACGGATTATACCTATGTACTCGTAAGAGTTAAATACCAAATACCCATTTACCGCTTCATATTTTGAACAAAAATTAGAAAATGAAGTCTTCTTTTTTTCGAAATATTATGCCGCAGAAAAGTTTGTTTGAGTTCCAAGCGACATATTGCAATAACTTATCGGATCCTACTAAAATTTTGTCTAATATAGCCAACAATTCCAAATTAGTACTACATATAACATTTTTTTAATTTTCGTATTTTAAATATCTAAATTTTTAGCCATATTAAAAATTGCCTACCGGATCTGTCCTGCTTATATTTGGTTATCGAATATGCATAAACTATTGGCGCAAAAACATTTTTTTTTAAATCAATAATAAAAATTGTTCTCATATGGTGCTTTTTGGTGGTCACTGTATAAGCTTATTAAAAATCGTTCAAAACTTCTTAAAACAGATCTTACTTAAAAAAATGAACTGCTATCTAAACAATAAATTTGTAGGTGAGACTATACGCAGAGCTGAAGATGAACATGTAACACTATTGCAGTCAATTCTGGAAAGGTGCATGAGGAAAGAATCTCTTTTATGCGAACTGTATTTAGAATTAATTAAACAAACAACAGACCACCCAGACCCAAACTCACGTGTAAATTTACGACATTGGGCACTGTTGTCGTTAGCATGTTCCGTAGTTCTGCCTCCTCACAAATCAGTGAGAAGATATTTAATAGCACATTTGAAACGCTGCAGTTCAGACTATGTAACAGAAGAAGGCAAATTTGCTCGATTCGCTGAAAAATGCCTTCTGAAAACTCAAGGCACAAGACGAAGACAATGGCCTCCATCAAGAGAAGAAATTCTATGCACTATAAACCGCCGGCCTGTGTACGCGAGGTTTCATTTCATGGATGGCCAGTATCACTCAGTTGAGTTTCATCCTTCTGCCACAGCAAGAGATGTTTTGGAGATTGTTCGAAATAAGATTGGCCTAAAATCAAATGCAAAAGGTTGTTTCCTCTGATTTTTAATTCATTGTTTATTTATACGTACATATTGCAGGCTATGCAATTTACGAAGTTCTTGGCAATTCTGAAAGAAGTCTTGCAGCTGAGGAGAAAGTAGCAGATGTCATGGCTAAGTGGGAGCGGTATCGAGCTGCGACTGTAGCTAATGCTGCAAATAACATCGGCACTGCTAAAAGATCAAGGCCTCAACATCACTTCTTTTTGTTTAAGAAGCACTTGTTTATGGACAACTTTATAAATTTGGACGATAATGTTGAGAAAGAATTATTATATCACCAGGTGTTGCATGATTTAAGAGCGGACAGGTTTCCTATTACCGACAAGGAAGCTGTAAGTAAACTATACTTAACATGTCTTATAAGTCCCGTCATCTTAGCTGTAGCCTGTCAATAATTCAATTATTAATTGATTAATAATAATTGCAAGCCTTTCATTAATGCAACCCCTTTACACTACATGATGTTAATTTTTTATTGTGTAGATGATGCTCACTGCACTTCAATCACAACTAGAACTGGGAGATTGCAGTGAAACATCTCAAGACTATCGTCCGATTGCATGCCATTGTCTACCTGCGAGATTAGTCCCGAGTTTACCTCAAGAAGGAGTTGCAATGCATCATCAGTCTTTGCGGGGCATGACAGCATCTGAAGCAAAACAAGCTTTCCTGAATCTCATCCAGAGCTGGCCATTGCATAAGGCCACAATATTCGATGTCATGGTAAGAGAGTTGAACGTAAATGCAATGTCGTGTTTAATCATGCATTTTACAGCAATCTTTTACCTCGAATTGGCCAAGAGTACTCTGGCTAGCGGTTGATCAGACTGGTTTACATCTTCTAGAGCACAGATCTAGAAACGCCCTGTGTACCTATGATTACAGTAGCATCCTCAGTTACTCTCCCGCTTTGAATTGTCTCATGATAATAACGGGAAGCGCTTGCAAACAGAGCAAAGTGATTTTGACTACAGCACAAGCCTTTCAGATTGCAACATTGATTAGAGAGTACATGGAGGTGCTCCAAAGTGAATCAACGGAAGCTAAACGAGCTCAGGCTCCACGAAGTCGTCCTGTTAGTGTTCTACACCAAAACGCACCACTCGTACCTCCTCAGCCTAGCTAGAAGAGGGTTACGTTCGCTGATCAAGTTACTGCTGCTATTTATTAATTATACTTTGTCTTTTGTTCAATTTCTAATAGCCAATTTGATTTGCAACTGATGTAATGTTAATAACTTTTTTCACTTCAATTCAATAGTCAAGTCCATTTCAAATAGCAGACAGTAAATTGATGAAGCGAACTGTATTATAATAGGTTTACATAAATCAGACATAATTGTAAAACATATTCCAGTCCACTTAACTCTTGCAGACTTATCATGATTACTTTCAAGTGAGATTGATATCAAAATATACATATTGTTGTACTAGAGTTCTAAATTCTTTACAAATCTGTTACAAATTTAATCAGTTTTTTTTTGACGAATAAATTAGCTGGTTAAATTTGATGTTGTAAATATTTAATGTCATTCTGAAGTTCGTTATTACAACGAGGCATTGACTTTTGTGAAATTACTTTTTGAAAATGTGCACACAAATGTTTGTTGTAATGACGCACTCGCATAACAAGTATTAAAAACATTATATGAAAGGTAAGATTCTGAATGTACATTGTAAAAAGACTGATGTGTAAACTTCTAACGGAAAGATAGTATTAAATACATTTTATGTTTATTCTATTGATCATATAGAACTCCTTATGTTTCTGTGCTCTTTCTCACAATAATTTGTTATTTAAATGGAATCTCTTTCAATAAGAAGTGAACAAGTTTTGATATATGTAATAACTAGTCAATATGTATACATATATACGAAGAAACATTTGTACAGGGCTTTGTTTGTACAACTCACCAAATACAGCAAGCTTGCTTTGTTCTATAATTTTTATCTAGTATTAGACAGGTTTTTAATATTTTACAATGTGATTTTCTTTTATACTTTTACATTTCATGTGAATTTGTTTTAAAAATTCTTTTATCTAGAAAATGTTAAATATTACAAGCGATCAATATAAAAATGAATTAGGGTAGGCGTTGGAATTTAAATGCATGTCTTGGATAACGTCATTGGGTACTTTTCAGAATTAACTGGTTACTGTACCGGTAGAAATTTTAAAATTTTAAAATCCACTGTAAAGCTATAATAAGTTATTTTAGCTATAATAAGTTATTAACTTATTATAACTATATTATTATTATATACTTATTATAGCTATAATAACTTATTATAGCTATAATATTGATTTAAAATTTTTAAAATGTCTACCGGTGGAGTAACCGGTTAATTCTGAAATGTGTCCATATTAATATAATTGTCAATCAATTGTAACACAAATGATACGCCGGAAATATTCTTTAACGTTACTCACGCAGTTATTTATAGAATTAAAACGTGTCTTGATGCAGCAGGCAGTGGTCATTTTACGCATCTGCTTTAATTTTTTTTAAATAAAACTGTTTTCTTGCTTTGTAGAAACGTCAAAGTGACTGAAGGAACGTTCGATGAACTAAATCCACACATGCGTGTTTAGTTGCATCGACAACTCTAATTCATTTTTCATTTGATCACTTCTTACATATTTATATATATGTAATAAAGGGGTAGGCCTGCTGGGTCAAGCCAATAACTTAAAAAAAATAAAGCAAAAGTAAAAAAAAATAAATGTGTTTATACGTGTCATTATCTACGTCCCAACCCTGGTTGATTTATCTTTCATTTTAGAAACGTGGCAATCGCCGTCTTTGTTTAATGCAAGGAATAGATTAGCACATGCTATAGCGTTTTCCACTGGCTGCACTAGTGTGCACTGAGTGTATTTTCATCTCGGTTCAGCTTTATGTAATAAAACGAGATACAGATATCCTGAGTGTACACTGGTGCAGCCAATGGAAAACGCTATTTAAAAAGTCAGCAATGACTTTTCGAAAAAAATATACTGCTCAAAAAAATTAGCGGAACGAGATTTTAAATGGTTATTAATTTTGTCACAATGGTTAAATTACAATTTGTAGTTGATTATTTTACAGATTTTTATTTTCAAATAGCAAAACAAAGCTCTTGTCATTATTGGACCCATTTCTTTTAAATGGATCAAAATGCAAAAGAACTTATCTTATAAATCAAAGTGTCTCTAGACCATTTAGAAAATTTAAAAAAAAAGAAATTAGCCCTTTATAAACATAAATGTTAGTTTTTGATTGTGTTCATGTTCTCAGGTATCAAATACGTTCGCTCAGTGAAGATTTAAGGTGCGCGGGACTGTACCAAACAACAGGTAGCTACTCTAGAAGGGCTAGACAAGGTCGTAAACGAAAAAAAAAAAATTTAAAGTTGGTTCTTGTCCGATGAAATTTGTATCACAAAATCTTTTAACCGGACACTAAATCGCGTACAATACAAAAAATAGTTAGGATGACAGGTGTATCCTAACATCATCCCTTCGCAGGACCGGCCTTCTAAATGCCGGGGCCAGGGGTGCAATAAGAATTTTGGTAGGCCCTTTTTTAAGGACAATTAGATGATGTAAGAAACCAGCATTCTGTACAAAAATTTATTATTTCAAAATTAGAAAATAAATGTAATCACAAAATTTAAACGCATGAATTAGAACAAAGCGATAAAGTGAAAACAAAACTTGTAATTTTGCGCAGTGAGTTGAAACTGAACAATCAGTACCTGTGGTTAGAATAGACAATCAATTCGAAAAATGCTGAGTTTGAGAAACATGATGGTATCCGCAAATGGACTAGCAACGAGATTCAGAACTTAAATCGAATGGACTGTCGAATCGATTGCGAGACTCACGGTGATCGGCGATCCCGAACGACAGGGGCGTGTTCGAAAACTCAGGGCGTTACTCTTGGGTAATATTCTTTCTCTCTCATATAAATCATTTTTATATTTTGCTTTTCACTTTATTCACTCCGTTGGGATAACTCTTATACTTACTCCCTGTATTTTCGAACAAGCCCCTGTGATTCAGACGTGTTGTCGAATGTGAAATGTGAACGCCCAGAGATTTTAATATATAAGGTGCTTTCCATTTTTCTGCCTGGGCAGCTCCGAGCTGCTCTGTGACACGACGCCCTTTGTTGCATTAAAAAATGCGACGTGGCGTCAAGTCTCGTTAGAGTTCCTACCCCTTTCTCCTCGAGGACCACCTTTTGACTAGCGGCGTGAAGCTCCAACAACAATTTTGTTAATATTTGAGGTTATACGAAGCTCTATCTAACGCATAAATACTAATAGCGTTTTCGATTGAGCTGCACTGATAGCACTCAGTGCGCACTGATTTCAGATTTTGTATTCGATTGGTAATTTCAGTTCAAACTTTCTTCGTGTTTTATGTTCGATTGAAATGTTATAGCGCTTTTCACTGGGACGTTTTCAATGTGAACTGTCCTGGTGCAATGACGTCATTGCACTGTACCAGTTTAGTTATAAGTGCAAGAAAATTGCCCTGCCAGTGAAACACAAATATCAAAGTTAGTGCAGTTGTGCCTAAGAGGTTGGTGACAGATTCGTATTTATTTGAAGGTTATGTTTAAGTGTTCGTTACTAGTTTTACCGTTTGCATACCCGCCATATTTGCACTGGCACCGTTGCACTGACCCATTACCTCAGTGCGATAAAATGCGCACTGAGTGTGAACTCAGTGCAATTTCGAATGTCAGTGAAACATGTGCACTACTGCACTCAATGCAAGAATTTTGGAACTGACTTCAAAGGTAGTGCAAGCGTTTCAGTGCAACTTTTCTGTCATTTCAGGAGAAACATATTACAGATAATTTATTGACAGATAACAAAAATAATTTATTGTATCAAGAAATTGTTAATAATTAAGTTATTTGCTAAACACAGTTTGTCTAGTGCAAAAAATCTTCGTCCGGGGTGAATTCCTTAAGAAGCGAATATGAATAATTAGTGTATTTAGGATTTTTAATTTATTATAACAAATAAATATTGCATTTTTATATTTTTGGCAACAAATGATAATTTTGAGGTTACGGTTCAGTATATTTCCCGCCCAATAATTATGCTACCAGATCACGTTTGTATTCGATTGAAACACGCACTAGTTTCGTTTTCTGGCAAAACTTATTGAGTGCATGACGTAATATCAGTGTGACCCGAACTTTTCTGGTGCAAGTGAAACGAAACGCTATAATATTTGAATAGTTGAAAACTGTGCTAATCGTTTTTTTGCCGAAAATATTTAAAAATCAAATTTAATTGATCAAACTGGTTATGTTGAAGGTGACAGTTATTCGCGCGTAAAATTTTGTGTTCCATTTGCGCACTATTCAGAGCAGCTCCGAGAAGCCCAGGGATCTAAGCACCAAGGACATTACGCTCTCAAATGGAAAGCACCTATAACTAGATGCCTAAGCAGCGGCTCGGAGTGAAGCCTGCAGCAGCCATTTGTCGCTCGGGAAAGTTTGAATTTAACACTCACGGGAAACATTATTGCTAGTAAGTAAAAGATCTGTTAAATGATTTAATAGTATGGGCAATGTCCATTACGTATTTTGTATCTAGCACTTTTAATTTTTTAGTCATGAATAAGTGAAAATTCTGCAATTGCGCGCGTTTCATTTCTTATATTTTTGTATAAAATTCCGGTTTTTTCGAACTATTTTATTTATTGTGTTTTTAAGAGCCATATTTCTGGTGATCTCAAATATAGGGCGTACAAACCTTTATTACTTGCCAAGTATTTTTAGTTACTTTTAAAAATTATTTTGTTTAATTAATACTCACGCGGAGTCTCGTAGTTAATTTTTATAGTCCAATATACATATAGATGGTCTTTTGTAGGAGAGATGTTATTTATGTTATTTTTGTCGTACAAGTACTATTCTTGTCTTAGTCAAAAATACTATTTTCATTAATTACAATAACTATAGGTATAATGTTTTCCATTAAAGTTACGTTTCTTTGTTAATTTATTGTTCAATTACTTATTTTAATTTGGGTAAACATTTCCCAATGAAATTTTACCGCATTTGCAAAGTTTCTTGTTTATGTATGTTGTATTTTTTCTATTAGCATATGTTACACCTATTCCAATATGCTGTGAATAAATATTTATATTGGCTTATTTGCATATTCCATGACGGGAATAATAAAACAAAATAACCTAGTTTTCCTAAAAATAAACTTCAGTAAAGGATTAAATTAAATTAATTGAGAGATTCCCCATGAGTATTAATCAATAAAACTATTTTTAAATTAACTAAAAATACCTGGTATCAAAATGTTTGCACGCCTTATATTCTAGACCAGCAAAAATGAGTGACAAAGTAAAGAAATGTGCTGCTTAAAAAATAATTTTTAGCAGGATACAACGAGCAAACATAGTTTTTGTATATGCCAAACAGAATAAAAAGCAGGGAATACACGATCCCACATGTCTTAACACATGTATGCGCGTACATGCTCGCCGAACATCAACGTGCGTGTGTTGGCCCGAAAAACGCTTCGAACATGTACGCACATACAAAAAGTCCGTCGAACTTGTTTTCTGATTTTCCTGAAAACAAGTGCGTGCGTTGATGTTTGCGCGTACATGTTCGACCGTGTGGTTGCCAAACGCACATGTTCGCCACGGACTTATTCAATGCAGTGCGTCGACATCGTGCATACTGTTTTCCACAGCACCTCGAAACAGCCAATTTATGATTGTTAATAAATAACTTTTCGGCAATGTGTGGTGGCAGTACCTGCAATTAAACTGGCGACTTATCACAGCTTTATTTATTATTATTTTTTTGTATTTTTGTTTTACTATAATAGCGCACGCCACTGCCACCAAACAAAACTCTTCGGACATCGTCTTGGTTGATAACTGGACTATGATGTCTTAAGACAAGTTCGAACGTGTGTAGTATGGTACTACGTGACGTTGATGTTCGGCGAACATGTACGCGCATACATGTGTTAAGACATGTTGGATCGTGTATTCCCTACTTAAATAAATTACATTCGAAAAACCGAATTTTTTTTCAAAAATATAAGAAACGAAATGTGCGCGTCCACACGAATTGCGATCAATACACTTCTTCTTGACTAGAAAAATTAAGTTACTAGGTAAAAGATATTCGATAGGATATTAGAATGGACCCTGCCATACTAATAATTCACTTCACAATTTTTTAAGTACTAAAATTAATGGTTTTGTCTGAGCGTTAAATTCAAACTTAACCCGACCGACAAATGGCTGCCGGGCCACCTTGAGGCTTCACTTTTGCGCTGAGAACGTGTATAGCAGTTAGGTATCTAAGGTGTATTCTTTCGATCTGAACGAAGTGAATGCGTTCAATTGAACAAACTGAAAGTGAATAAAAATATTCAGTTCACTTTCAGTACGAACTGATAGGCAAAATTATTTGTGCAGTAAAAACTGAATGTAATCACTTATTTCACAAGAGTGGGGGAACTGAACATCAACGAGAAAATACGATCAAATTGAATATTTTCACTTTTGATGATCGCTTTCACTTCGTTCAGATCGAAAGAATACAGCTCTAGCTAATATGTATATTAACATCATGGCGTTTACCAACCCTGGCGTCAGAGGTTATCACAGATTTATCAAGTAGCAGATTCCATGTAGAGAAAGAGGAATTGATATTAACTTAAGAGTGAGATGGTACATACACCCGTTTAAAAAGCATTGTTCATTCTAATAGCGTTTTCGATTCACCTGCACCGGTTGCACTCAGTGTATTTGCATCTTCTTTTGACTTCATGCAATAACATGAGATGAAGACACTCTGAGTGCGCACTAGTGCGATCAATCGAAAACGCTATAAGTTACGTGATCTAGGCTTTGCTTGACATCCTTGTCACATACATGAGCTAAAATTACTCACAGAAATTCGCTATTTCACTCACATGCTGATATCAATCGAGAATGCAGGAAAAGGCATTGTGCAATTGTGCATCTACCCCTTACCAGATCATTGGAAGTTATAGCAGTTTTTGAGATATCGAAAATCATACATCGTTATCAAATTACATTTTACAGTTTTGCATGTTAATATCATGTCTAATGTCAGTGTTTTGAATTTAATATGAATACAACTTTGAATATCAGCACCCAGCTGGGCGACACATTGATGTAAGTACATCACACTTGATGTATGTTATGGTATGAATCACTTAACTTCAGCAAGAACGGCGAAACTGAAGGATTTGATATTGAAGCTGGAAAAATATGGATATACCCAACGAATTATCCCATGAGGGACTACCAGTACAACATAATTCAAGAGGCATTATTAAAAAATACACTGGTAATTTTCCACGATGGAATGCATATTTATTTTCTAAAAGAAAATTTGTATAACAGATTCATAATAAACACTCAGGGACAGCTTTAAGTAATTACAATTACAATTTTGTTATACAAATTTTCATGGGACAAGAATCTAGTTTAATTATGGAAATCTTATAGGTGAGTTTGCCAACGGGGTTAGGTAAAACTTTTATAGCCGCTGTGGTAATGTACAACTTTTATCGTTGGTATCCAATGAGCAAAATAGTTTTTATGGCTCCTACGAGACCACTTGTTAAACAACAAATTGATGCGTGCTATAATATCATGGCTATACCAAAAAATGTTACTGCTGAATTGACAGGTATGTATAAGAGAATTAGAGACCTGTACGAGTAAGTAAAAATGTAACCAATTAATAATCGCTGGTTACCTATCGTGGCAATGCGAGTATGTAATCGTAAATATAGCAATATGGGCATCGTAATGATATTACTCGTTAGTAATCGTCAATTTTTACGTGTGCAATTTAATAGCATTTTTGATTGACTGTTCTAGAGGACTCTCTCAGAGTATTCTCATCTTATTTTACCCTCATTTAATAATAAGGAAAGGAGATTTTTTGAGAATGCTGCAAAGCAGTCAATCGAAAATGCTTAGTTGCAGACTTGTAACCAGGGTTGGGAAAACTACGTGTAAAAAATATTTTCTACATTACATTACATCTAGACGTAGTTAAATGTAATTTTTACCCGACATAGTTTATGTGAAATGTCACATTTCTAACCTCAAAATGAATGTTCACTTGACATATTTCAAATAAATATTGCGTTTTTGAAGTTTTTTAATGTTTGTATACAACAGTTTTATCCATTTTACAACAAAATAGATATTAAATTGTGTATAAATAATTAATTATAACCTGAAAATGAAGAAATAGAAAACAACGTAGTTTTTAAAGTAGTTAATTCATTTTTTACGGCGTAGTTAATTACAAAATCTACGTGTAATTAATGTGTATTTATATGTACTAGAGCTGGCAACGGATAACCGATTTTGGATATTTTGGATATTCGCGGTGTACAGTATGTCACTCATGCAAATAGAGTTGCATAACTTGAATGTGAATCTAATGCCGTGTTCCAAATGCACATTTGACAGATGAATGCGTACTAGATTTTAGGTCGCATATCCCCACCTACAGAAAAATAGGCGTGGTGAATGCCAAGCATACTTGAATACGATCTTAAACGCGTACTTAAAGCTAGTAAACGAAAAAGCAGACTAGAATGCGTACCATGCTGCCAATTTTATGAACACATATCAGTTGGCATAATCGGTGATTGTAAATGTCAATGTATGTGTTTTCTCCGTGAATCACAGAGTGTGGTCTTTTACAGCAGTAGAAATAATGACAGACAATACAGAAATAAATTAAACATTTAAATGTAAGTGTATAACGTAAAACATCACCTATTTTAATTGTAATTTATATAAATTAATTATCAGAATGTGTGGTAGGGCAAGTATTTATATAGCTGCATATAGGTATATCTAGGGACAGAAAATTCAACATTTGAATTACTCAAATCTCAAGAAGCACATTGGGAAGATTTATATCCCCTTGTGTTTCAAGAGCATTTATATTCTCCATTATGTCCATAATCCATAAACACCACTTTAGAATAATGAATAATCAATAATAATAATTTACTAACCCCCAATATTTCCAGTTGATGAAGTCAGCATATGCATTTACAGTGATCTACATGTCAATTACTCATAATTCAATACTTTATCGTGAGAAAGCGCCACTATCGTTCATTTGGAACATACAGCCTCATACTTGCACACTTGTATACTTGGTGGGGGTATGCATGCTAACAAGTAGTACATACTAAACGATTCAGAACTGCATTTGGAACACGGCATAAGTGAAAAAATGTTTTTCATGCAACTCTATTTGCATGAGTGACGTGCTGTACACCGCGAATATCCAAAATATCCAAAATCGGTTATCCGTTGCCAGCTCTAATTTATACGTCTCATTATCTACATCCCAACCCTGCTTGTAACCATAGAGTTTTATATGACAATGCGAAAACATGCAACTCAAAAGTATCTTGGTGGCCAGCGATTGTTTTTCATGATTGCGTAACTAAAAATTGCCCGACGATGCCGATTAATAGTCACAAAGATGCCGATTCCGATTATACTCGTCATAAATATACATGATTATACATACTAGGGTAATCCTGCACTTTAGTGCACTCAAAGTGCGCATGCGTTAAATGTGCGTGGCGATTCGCTGAAAATTGACCGCCAATTCAAATTTCTTTTCATTGTTTTCGAGTTTTCTGTTACTTCTTGCAGATATAAAAGACGGTGTTGTAATATTACAGAGAACTAGTATTTAGTTTTAGAAATATGTAATATTACGACACCAGTAAGTAACAGGTTGTAATTTTGTACTCGTCATTAATGAAATAACTTGCCAACAATAGCTGCTTTCCATTTACATATTAAGTAAGGAAAAATTATCTGATGTACGGTATTCAGCCTCACTTTACATCAATAGCGTTTACACGTTTGGCGCAAAATGTCACATTCAAATCAAAGATAGATGTAGGTTATAAAACGCGAACTCAGGCAAGTGAGGACGAACAAAAGTAAGCTCATGAAGACGAAATAAATTTCTCAGATCATTTTCCTCAGCAATTGTAAATGTAACACGCAAATGAGTGAGGTGAGGTGATGTCATCTGATAAATAGGGTAAAAGGAAAACAGCTAGTGAAAATAAATTTGAATTGGCGGTCAGTCCTCAGCGAATCGCAACGCACATTTAGCGCATGCGCACTTTTGCCCATCATTGTAATCGGGTCATTTCATGGGTGCGTTTCGTTTGCGCGCTCACACGCTTTGAGCGCTCACGCTTACAAGCGCTGTTTTCTGTTGTTTCCTTTGGCGTTTAGTCGCTTAAGCAGTTATGTGCAAAGGTGTTTCTTTTGACTTCAACGAATTCATAACCTCAAAAATATAACTTCAATAGTGAAATTGAGCCAATCATAGCTGCTGTAACTATTTCTAAAGTGTAATGTTTGTTTATAACCTGACCATGATTAGTTGATCTCCTCATACGCATCTCATACGTTCCATATGGAACATAAGCGCTTACGCTTTTGTTGCCCTACCTCAATGGAATAAGCGATTGTGAGCGAAGACTATGACGTCATAATGACGTTACTATTTCGTCAGCTGGCGCTTTGTGAGCGTTTGCAAAGCCAAAGGGAACGATTTAAGCAATGCTTATGAGCGCTCAAAGCATGTGAGCGCGCAAATGAAACGCACCCCATATCAAATGGGTAAACCCGCACTATTTTGGATTTCCATGAAATTCGGTAAAAATCTGCTTTTAGATGTCAAAGAAGGAAATTCACCGTCATTTAATTTTTGAATGCTTTTGTTTCGGTCCTTGATGAACGAAACACTGAGAAGGTGTGACATTTATACTCCATTACGATTGGCTCTCAAAATCGTTCTATTAGAGATATATAAAATTTTATAGTCGCTTTTGAAATTAAAATTATTATAGATGTTTTAAAACACGGTAATACGTGTACTAGCGTGGCTAAGCGGAAAAAGTGGACGGAAAAAGTTGAATAGAAGTCAAGTTTTCCGCATTTTTGTAGTTGTATCTCATTTTATTTTATTGCTATTGCTCTCGTACTCACTCTTAAAGTTTATCTGGTGCAGGTTATGTTAAAGAGTAAAAAATTTGTTCAAAAGCAGAAAGTTAACTTCAGCAACTGATTTCATATTATGGTAGTCTTTGTTTAAAAATATCCTTGACCCAAGCACTTCTTTTCTTTCTACGTATTTCAGAGCATAATTTGTACCGTAATAAAATATTTAATCCACATTAAACCTATAAAATAGGTAAACAACTACGTACAACAAAACGACACATAACCTCAATTACCATATCAGCTGTAAATTAAGCCAACATAAAACTTCTAGTTGTAAACATAAAAATACAAACATTCGCATTTGCAGACTGCTTCTTGTGAACGAGCAAAATTTAACAAACGAAAATGTTAAATGCGTTTTGCGTATACGGAGAAAAAAACGCAGTGTCTGAACTAAGCTTTAATCTGAAGTTTCAATAAATGCGGATTTCAAAAAATAGCAACTTTACCAGAAATAAAATGATCAGCTGTAACTAATTTTCAATACCTGCACATATAAAAGACCTGCGATACTAAACAACACTCTGGTACAAAACGTATTTAAAAATATAACCTACAAATTTGTTCCTCGAAAGCGCTTTAAAAGCAGTCAGCGAAAAATTTTTGGCTGTAATTTTCTGCAGCCGCTTTATGCAGGCGCTGTATGCAGCGCTGTCGTCTAACGTCAGCGCTGTAAAAAAACCTGTAGCCGCTTCAAAGGCTGGATTCTGTTAAGCACAAGCATTATGTGTATAATCCATTCCTTATCTATTTACCATCGTAGTATACCGTGAAAGTCTAGTGGGAATGTGGTAGTAGGTATATTCGTTTTAGATGACTTGGACTGCCCCAAGTCACCTACGTCAACGAAATGTGCATTCGTTTTAGATTTTCGGCTTGCCGGATTTGACATTGACATATTCGTTTTAATTGCCACTACGGCAACGCTGGTGTTGACGTAATGTGCACCTACTCGAGAGTAGGGTCTAGTTGCGTCAGCCGCAGGTTAACCTTAATTTTTAGTTTATTTCAGTGGTTTGTTACTATATCACATATACAAGGTGTCCCGTAAATAAGGGGCCATAATGCGGGGGCTAACACAATGGTGCATATAGAGTCCGCGAATGTAAATGAAAGTGGTCTGCTTCGGTAATTTTTTTGGGAAATTTTTCAAAGAAATTACGATCGGAATACGGTCCTGTTTTGCTTATAAACTCTATACGTCATAGATAAGCGGATGTGATTCAAAGCGAAGATAATTCGATTGTAAAACGATAATAAAACTGACCTGCTCAACATAATGACACATATTGCCGAGGTCTTTGGACTGCGATTGTTATATCATTAGTAAAGACTCCAAAAGAAAGTTCCGTTTGTATCCAGTGCTGTTTACGACTGCGTGATGCATAGATATAACGAGTTTTAATTAAACGAATGTTTTCTTTTTTTTTTTTTTTTTTTCAAATTATATCGTATGGTCAAAAATACAGCAAATAACAAAATAAAATGTGATAAAGTTGATCAAAATATTCTCGCTATACCGAAGAAATTATGTTTGCAGCGTCGTAATTCGATCGGTGCCACACGCGGCATCGAAGCGCCTATGCATTCGGGCTTGAGAGTTGGAGTCTTTAATCATTAGTTACCGTGATGTATATAGCAAGTGTTCGAAATGCCCTACGTTGCGCAGGTCAGGGAAGGCAAGTTTGTACTCAGTATTATACTTTAGCATATCTCCCAAACGATGCCGTTTTCGTAATTTTATTAGAAGAAAAAAAGTTATTGTATATGGCCACTTATTTATGGGACGGCCTGTATAGCGCTTTTTATGTATATATTCGCTGCCAAAACATTCTCGCTGTGTCGCTGTATATGTTCATAAGTAAATAGGAGTACAAAATTCTATGCCCGAATTCATAATACTTTCTTGAGACTTCCTTAAATAAAACCGGCGTAGGCCATCATGCTCATAAAAATAAATAATACAAAGTCGTAATATAAAAATGAGTTTATTATGTTAAATTAGTGAGGTTACGTAGTTATTAATGTCAACTTATCAACACAAAATCTATTCGTTTTAGATCAATTTCTGGTACAACTACAACTTGACCTATATGTGCACTAATTACTTGACGATGACGTTATTGTGGCAAACTCAGGATTTCTAAAACGAATATACCTATTATGTAACTCAATTTTGACAATGAATGTCATGTCATGTTGATTTAGATTTTAAGGTTATTCCGATTTAGGCAATGTTGCGATATTTTCCTTTCATCACGATGTGTATTCACGTCCAAGCTCACATACATAAATTGTAAAACGTTTCCCTTCACATTTTATTTTGGCTGGGTTACTTTTCAAATCCATGGCGTTGATCTATCTGATTTGAATTGTCATAATTTGGCATATGCCAAAATGACATCAAATTAAATTTGTCTAATTTAACAAGATAGCCAACTTACTAGCTAAAGCACGGCCAACTGCGATAACAAATAGATAAGGAGCGAGAAATAGTTTTCAGTCAAATTCGAAGTTTTTTCAGCACGAGATATACGAATTTGACTGAAAACTACACGTGATAGCTTTTAGAGTATAGAGTATAGCAGCAAGACGCAATTACTATTGTGCGCACGCTCATTGGCAAATATGTTTGAACAATGTTTATTATTTGTGCAATTTTCGTTGTGTTGCATAATATACATGTAAAATTAGCTTTAAGCTAGGATTGAAATCATTTTTAGTAATGCAACAATTTAGCCCCATGGAAAATAACCAATCGTTAGCCACCGTTACAGTTATTTTTTAATTACATGTATGCATACGCACTGCCTTTTAAACCCTACGGTTATGAATACGCAATCAAAAAATTGCAAAACAACTGCGGAATTCAACATCTCTCGCCTGATAACAGCTGTCCTAAGAAAAATTATATTTTGATAACAGGAACAAAAATTCAAACATCAAGATCCGAAATATGGCAAGAAAGGCGAGTATTTTTTGTAACCCCGCAGATTCTACAAAATGACTTGGATAATGTATCACATTTAGCAAGTAGAATTAAATGTTTGGTATTCGATGAGGCGCACAAAGCCAAAGGTAATCATGCTTACTGTGAAGTGATAAGGAAGATTACCGTAAAATACAAACATTTTAGAGTGTTAGCTCTTAGCGCTACACCAGGAAGTTCCATCGGTGATGTGATTGAAGTACGTATCTACTAGTGCTGGCAACCGAAATCGATTTTTTGGATAATCGGTTAACCGGTTTTGGATATTCGCGGTTTTGGAGAAAACCGAAAACCGGTTATCCGGATAACTCGGTTATTCGAGTATCCAGTTATACGGAAAACCGGTTATTCGAATATCCAGTTATTCGGATAACCGAATATTTGGATATTATCAGTTTCTTGGATAATCGGAAATTCGAATAACAGGTTATTCGGATATTCAGATATCCGAATAACTGGAAATTCGAATAACAGGTTATTCGGATATTCAGATATCCGAATAACTGGAAATTCGAGTAATTGGATATCAGAATGGGTTTTGTTTGTTAAAGATCTTCAGTACTTATTAGAAAAAAGTACATACACATAGTTACATGTTTATTTACTTAATTGCTTTTATTCTAACGTATTTGTGGATATCCGAATAGTCGTTTTTGGATATTCGAATAATGGGTTTTTCAAATATCCGAATAGTCAGTTTTTGGATATCCGAATAGTCGGTTTCTTGAATAATCGAATAATCGGTTTTAACCATTATTTGGATAGCCGATTATATCCGAAACCGGTTTTTAAAGAAACCGATTATTCGGTTTAAATTTTTTCCGGTTTTTGCCAGCACTAGTATCTACCATCTTTGTTACCGTCATTAAGTTTGTCCAAAATGCTCATTTGTGTTTAAGGTCGTACGTAATTTATTAATTGCGCACGTGGAAGTGCGAACCGATGAAAGTCCCGACGTTACTCCTTATGTTTTCGGAAGAGTGTTGCAGGTGGAAGTTGTTCCTCTAGATGGAAAGTTGCAAGAAATTCGACAGCAATACCTACAGGTACACAGACGTTGTACTACTTGAAATATAGTGTCTGTTTTATTATCAAATCAGATTTTAGAAGTTTACACCAGAGTTCTCGTTCAAAACAAGATAATCCATGGAAACTGTAGTAATTTAACGAAAGGAAAAATATTCATGACCATGAAACAATGTCAAGCAATGAATAAGCAGAGAAGGTAAATAATAAATTGATTAGAAACATTTGTGTAGAACGGGTTTCTCAGTCCTAGTCTTTAAAGACTGGTTTACACGGCTAAAGTAATGAGGCAAGTACTTGAGGAGGTGATTTTTATCCTGTCATCCTGTAGCCGAATGAGCTGTTGCTCCATACATACATACATACATACATGTATGTATGATGTAAGTTACGACGTGATTTTTTTTATAGCCTACACTAATCTGAGATTCAGTTGATCGCATGTTATAAGTTGTCTTAAAATAGAAAGTTGGTATGAAGTTCCGATAGAATCAGAAATGTGTCATTGCGTATACATACTCTAATAAAATTTCTTACAGAATTAATAACTATGCTGACATAATGAGAAGTTTAAATATTTGCATTACCTTATATCACGGATATGAACTTTTAATAAGACATGGTTTACGATCATTTTTAAATTTTTTTCAAGGTAAGATGTTAATATTTGAAATGAACACAGAAATCGAATTTTACGTTTCCAGAACACTCAGATAAACCTTTATTGCGTGGAAATACTGAGTTAATTAATATTATGATGAACTTAGAAGCACACTTGGGACCTAAGTTGAGTACGGATATTTTACCAGATGGGTCATTATCAGAAGTAACCATTCTTCTAAATTATTAAGCTTAATAATAAACTTAATTTTGTTACGTTAGGTATCAAAGAACACCAAATTCGGGCATCCTAAATTTTATAAGCTTCGTGACATTTTGCTGGCCCATTTTAAGACAACCGAGGACAAATCTACTAGAGTGATTGTTTTTTGTGAATATAGAGAAAGTGTAATTGAAGCATACGCTCTGTTAATGCAGCATAGGCCTATCATAAGGCCGAAAATATTTTTAGGTCAAGCGGCAATCACACAACGACAGCAGATAAATGTAACTGCTATAGTTCATTTAAAAAATTTATTTTAACACTTTCAGTTTTGATAGGTAGTTAAGGCATTTATTCATGGTGATTGTAACACTCTAATCTCAACGTGTATCGGAGAGGAAGGATTAGATGTAGGTACCGTCGACCTCATTGTTTGCTTCGATATTTCTAACAAGTCACCGGTGCGTCTGATTCAAAGGATGGGCAGAACAGGAAGAAAAAGACACGGGCGAGTTATTGCCTTAGTGACTGAAGGTCGAGAACAAAAGGTTCGAATTTTTATTTAAAAGAAAAAGAATCATTATAAGTTTTTTTTCTTAGACTCTGGAGGAATGTCTGCTTCAAAAAAATTACATAGCAAGTAACATGTTACAATCGAGAGAGTTATACAACGAACTGTATAAGAATAATCCCAGAATGATACCTGACCATATTACACCAAAGTGTCAGAAAATGTTCATAACTGTTGAAAAATCTGTTAATTTGAAGGATATGTTTATTAACATGGCAGCATCAAATTTGTCACAGGAGATGACAAACGTCGATATCATCAATACTGTTGATAGTATTACTTCTCCCGTGTTTCACTGGAACAAAGGTAAGATGAGTAAGTTGAATGTACGGATCGTTTGTTTAATCTCTGCAGTTACGTCACTTTTTTCTGATTCAAGTAAGAAATCAACACTTTTTTAACCATAATACATATCGAGTACCCCAGCCGATTTGAGCATGTTGATTTTTATCTCACTAAGACAAAATACGGCGAAAATTAACGTTGTATGTGCTAGTTCTCGACAAAATACAACTTAATGTTTGAAATTATGAAGAACCAGACCGAGCGAAGAGAGACTATGCAATTCGCCTGAATTACTTGCTCGAATCAAACGTTAAAAATAAGGTATTAAAATAAAATTATATTTTCGAAAAATAGGAATTAGTTTAACAGGAACATATTCATTGATTTATCAGCAAATCAAAACAGAAGAACCGGTCGGAAAGACTAAATAACGTCAATATTGAAAGAAAGAAAAATTATTAATTTTTGTCTCACGACATCTTCAGTTTAGACAAATACATTTGGCGTTTTATGAAAGCTTATTAAAACAGTGTTTCACGAGAGTCTAGTGGGTGTTCCATTTGAAAATTTTAAGAAAAATTATCTTTTGCAAAACTCAACACCCTGTACACATAATAACTGATAGACCGAAGCTGTTTTGAAATTTCTGAAGAAAAGATATTGTATTGAGTACCTACAAAAATTCAAGGCGAAATGTAAATAGATAACAAAGATATAAGCACTCGTATTACGGCAATTTTTTACACTTAAACATCAATATCTTACAAACTCTTAAGTAAAACTTCCTAAATTTTGGTTATTACCTATTCGTTATGCGTACTTTTGAAATATGTAAAAATATACTGGGTGTTCCATTTAAAAAAATATAACTTTGGTATGGTTTTCAGTTACTGAACACTCTGTATAGCCAAAAATAAATTTATGAAGTAGAGCTGACTGAGTTACATCTTAGCTCGTTTGAATTTTTTTCCTATTTTATATACTATAGACGGTAGAGAAGACCCCGGCACTCGGTGGATACCCTGTATATGCATTTTACGAATTTATAAAAAATCAGTTTTTTCGAAATATCTAGCCGGCCATGAACTTTAAGAAAAAAACAAAAGCTGCATTAAACTGGGCTCCTAAAACTACAAATCTTTCCCCATTAAGAGGACTATGGATCACGTGATCAACTACTCGAAAGTCACCAGTACTCCCCGCAAACCCCGCATGACTGAAAAAACGCCTTTCTTATAATTGAAATAAGTGTCGTTTAGTCCAATTAGGCTTCATAGTTGAACGACAAGGATAACATCATCTGCACTCGTCTTGTATAAGTTCATACACATTCATCGTATCTAACAAGTGACAACGTCGCGTCGCAAAACTAACACGTGGTAATATTCTTATATTCTGAAATAAATTGCGAAATACGCCAGTAGTAAAATGATTCTTAATTAAATCATATTCATAATTAACACACTTTCTTGTTCGTGGAAATTTATCAAATAATAAATAACTTTTAAAATAAAATAAACTTCCCCATTTCTTTTTGTGAAAATTAGCTTATGCTTTTAGTCAATTAGGCAATAATTTTCTTGATAAACAATTTTCTGATATTTGAAAAATCAAACAGAATTCGATCGATACTAATTTCATTTTGAAATTTAAATTGATATTAAATTTAACCAAAATGTAATACATAAATGGCTTATTAATTACACTACATAGAAATTATTTCAAATTTAAAATATATTTTTGTTTTCATTTCAAGACATAACATCTTTACAAATATACAAATAGGAAATAAATTGTGCATAATTTTCTAAATTTTATTAGTAATATTGTTGCAACTTTTGAAAAATCAAAAAATAACATTGTCTTGTATAAAATATTTGTAAAAATACTTGTAAAAAAATTTAAACTTGTTGCACAACGAAAGCGTGTTACAGTTTACTCCCCCAATGAATGATTCTAAATAACAAAAATAAATACATATTTTGACCTAAAACGAATTTTAGTCAAAAAAAATTGTGGAAGGAAATTATATTAAAAGTTATTCCAGTTCAAAATTTCTTAATATTCAAGAAAAGTTGAGAGTGATATTTAACCTATAGGATTGCTCAATCGCCGACATGTGAGGTAAGCAACAGACCGTACAAAATGAAATTAAGAAAGGCGTTCTATCGATATCTTAAAAAAAAAACTTTAAAATTCAGCAGCTATGCGTTTCCATTATTTTATTATATTAAATCTTACTTTATTGTCAAGTCAGTAACCGTATTTTTGTTAACGCCGAAATTCTGAGGAATTTGTGTAACTATGACACTCTCTTCTACGCAAGCAATTATTATCCTATAGCTTTTAAAACAACATTTACTTTAAGCATGATTGTCAATGATAATTTCAAATTACGATCGGTAACAGTTTTATGCAGATTAAAACGTCTTGTCCTATTAGTTTTTTTTTATCATAGCAGTGGTACAATTTAGAGAAATTTTTCGTAATTAAATATTTATGTATAGTCGCGACAAAAAAAAATTGGTCGTCCGTGTCTTACTTTGACACATTCAGGTGTATTCCATAATTCAGTGGTTATTTATCACTTTATAAACACTGTGCTTAATAATATCTTCTTAACCACTGCTTATAAATCACTGATTGAAGACGTATTTCATAAGCACACGGTGATTATTTTACAATTTTAAACATTAGTTAACTTCATTTGTAAAATATAATCATTGAACATAATTGCATATCTTTCTTCTCAATGTCATATGCGCTTGTGGAATAGAAAAATGTTTAAAAAGTGGTTAAATGCGATAGCATATGCGCATAATTCAGTGTTTATTAATCACTGATATATGGAATATACCCGATTGACCAGTGTTTTATTGTCAAGCGATCGTGGTTATCATAAACTTTGTACAGCGAAATGTTTCAGGTGTCAATTTTATTTGTCAAATTGATTAAAATCACACCTGACAAGCAGACAATTTGTGACGATTCCATCATCCGTCACAACATGCGAATATGCGAACAGGGAATGAGCAATCCTTTAGGGTGAAATAGTGCCGTCACTCCAACTCTCTCAGAGCAAACGGCGCCTTATTAATTTTTATAAGAGCATTAATTGTCACACTTTGAGTCATTTATATGATAAAAATTTCTTTCTCGTAGAAAGGTTTCATCTAAAATTTTAAAACGTGTTAAATTCGTGTTTTTAAAACGTTCGTAAATCGTTCGTAAAATATTATACTTTGCGATGCGCTTTTGTTTTTTGCAATAACTCTAAAAGATAAAATAAGTACATAAAATCCTACAACTTTTGCATTTACAGTTTTTGGGTATCTCCTAAAATAAAATCTCTAGCTGGGGTGCAAAATATAAAAAAATAACCCTGAATATCCGGCGTTTGCTCATAAATTCAAATATAGTAAAATTAAACACTCTCAGAATTTTGGAACGGTAAATGTAACAAGTTTAAAAGCGTAGCGGCAAGTCGGAACGCACCCAGTCTTACGATAACAACGTTGCCAAATTTATTTGACATGAGTTAGTCTTCCTTCAACCTTAAGATAGCAGCACATTACATAGCAAATTTTTATATTACGTATTTTTCACTTTGCACTTTTAGGAATGATAATTTCGTATTTTTTATTAAACATATTGATCAGTTTTTTACCTAGAATGTGGGAAAGTCATTTTCCGTAATGAGTTTTAAAATTTTATAATTTTTTCTTTCCATAATTATTGACTTTCGTACATTTATAGTATTATTATAGACAGATCCACTTTTAAAATTTTTAAATCGAACGCGTTTTAAAAGCAGCATTTGAAAAATAAATTTTTGCCAGTATGGCGGACCTCCATAGTCCTCTTAAACCGTCTCTCTAGCTCTGCTAGTTTCCGAGATCCTCATGCTAAACATCGAAAAAAACTCACCTTGTATACATAAAATTTACCTGTTTCAGGATTTTGCGAAAAAACATTAAATTAACAAATTATGAGCTTGTTGCGGGACTTTATCACCGCCCTATATAAGCTATCTCGTAAATTATGCAGCAGTAGATTCCGCCGAATCCCAGAGATTCGGCCGAATTAACTAACTCCTAATTAGATACTAATATAACATGTTATCATAAAGTGCCGTCACCCCAGTAGGGCTTGGATGTGTAAGGGCACGTCTTTTCTTAGAAAATTGAATGACGTTTGTCATTGTATGTGTCAAATTAGAATTAGAATTCGACAATATGAAGCGACGTGTGTTATCCCCAGGCTTCCGGATAATGTTTAGAGAGATGATTCAGCGTTACGTACCGGCAGTTGACTAATCGAAGTTTACGTAATTTTAAGAAGTTCAGATATATGAGTATTTGCATATCATTATTATTGTTTCGGTCGCTGTAGTGAGGTCCCTAACATCAGAAGTGGGATTTATTAAAAAAAGAATTTTCTCTTTGTCCACATTGGGTGTTTGTTTTGTGCGTGTTGTGCATATCCTGACATCATGCCACGGCGCGAAAGGAATTGTTCATCCACATCTACCTATACATCGTCGGAATTAAATTCATCATGTAGCACTATTCGCCCTATCCATAGGCACATAAAGAAGAAGAAAAGTAAACGTAAGACAAAATCAAACAGGAACGAATGTACAGCCTCAATCAAAAGTAATGAAACGTTCAAAACCGAAACGCTGTAGTCAGAGTGCAACGGTGCAGCGTCAGAGAGAGTGCAACGTGTTGTGGGGTTCCGAAGGACTTCGGAAACATTCGTTCGCCATAAGGCTTCATCTCACTCGGTATCTTCTCTCTCTAACTACAGCGTTTCGGTTTTGACCGTTTGATTACTTTTGATTGAGGTTGTACCGATGTAGCAGGGGTAAGTGATAAAAGTTCGCAAATTCAGGCGCTGTAGCCCCGCGACAGTTAAACATCACCGCAGTAATACCGGAATTTGACCCATTAAAAGACGATAATTTACACTGGATTGAAGTTATTGAACATGATACGCCATTCACATCCTTCACATAGACCATGTAAGACCGTTTGTGGAAACAAGAAATTCAAACAAGCATTTATTAGTAAGGATAGACGCTTTCACCAAATTTGTTTTTATAAGAGCAGTTCCAAATACGAAGACAATCTATGTTACCCAACAATTGAATGAAATATTCAAAATATTTGGTAATCCGAAAAGAATAATCTGCAATTCTGGTTCATCCTTTACTTCTTCCGAATTTTCCCAATTTTGCCAAGAGAAAGGGATTAAATTATCTAATACCTCCGTCGGTATGCCAAGAGTTCAAGTGGCATCCACCATTAGCGACACACACACGAAATGTTCGAAACGTTCCATAATCGCGTAAATTACCTGTAAATGTTTTTACATTGATTTGGAAATGTGTGCCCATAAATCCGCCGTGCTTCTTCAGTATTTCCTCGAGCTTCGCCGTAGATGAGGAGCATCTGTTCTCTCGCCGTTCGTGAATTGCGGCTTTTTAATAAATAATACTAAGCACAAAAAAATAGTAACCGTATTTAGCCTTAACTCGTTCAATCACTTTACACAAATTAAACTGTTGATCGCAAAGGATACGGAGCAATAAATTGCGTGTCAAAGATATAGACGTGCGATTAATTCTGCCCAATTTTCAACTGCGATTTTCTCGAAATGTGTAAAACTTTTGTTAAGGACATATGAGTTCAATCGTTGCCATTTATGGCGATATATTACAGGTTTAAATATTTGCATACAGTAAAAGATCACGCTGTATAGATGCCATAGAGAACAACGGAACCGAAACAGATGTTACAAAATTAAGGCAAACTGCAAGCAAAAAAAAATCGAAAAAAGAGACAACAACAAAACACACGCTTTAACGCAACAAGAAAGCTGTCCCTCGGCTTCCAAGTTGGAGATTTTGTATTGACAAAAAATTGCAAGCATCCCTAGCACCAGTAACAGCAAGAAACTTGTGGAGACATATAAGGGACCCTTTAAGGTGATTGAAGTCTTGTCAAATGACCGCTACAAAGTAAAAGAAGACATTCACGCGACGAGATCGAGAGTCCCAGATGAAGGTGTAGTGTGTTTGGAACACATGAAACCTTTTGAAATAAGACACTAGAGATATAAGACATGTAAGTAGACAATAGACCTTAAACTCTACCCGATTGCTGGCAACTACAGATCTTTAGACTTTGCTCAGACTGCCCAATTAAGCTCGGAGCGCGCGGCGGCATCGCTCTGACCCCCCTCCAGGTACCGTAAAAAATTCCGAAAGAAAAGCTTACAAATCGGCCGATTTTCAAAAAATCGTATCTCAAAAAAACGCATTTTCCTCGGATATAGGCCCCATAGGCCAGGTACAGCCTCAATCAAAACTAATGAAACGTTCAAAACCGAAACGCTGTAGTCAGAGAGAGAAGATACCGAGTGAGATGAAGTCTTATGGCGAACGAATGTTTCCGAAGTCCTTCGGAACCCCACAACATGTTTCGCTCTCTCTGACTCGGCACCGTTGCACTCTGACTACAGCGTTTCGGTTTTGAACGGTTCATTACTTTTGATTGAGGCTGTACCTGGGAATGTGTTCTAGCGTGCGAGAGAGTTTAAAAAATTCTGAGGTCACGTTTTCGAGAAATTTTCGTTTATCTGAAAAAGCGTCGTTCTAGGGGCTTCTGATTAATCAATTACTTTAAGAAAAGACATGCGTTCACACTTCCAAAGCCTACTGGGGTGACGGGACTTTATGATAACATGTTATTAGTGTTCGAAAGTTCGGCCGGCAGTAGGTCCGTTCCATCTCTAGTATAAATGTTTACAGCAAAGTATTTATTGTTGATGCTTTAGTGCGTACTGCATAAATAAGATGAATTTTGTAAATCCTTCTGTTGCAGAAAATCCTTTAGACATATCATCCAGCAGTGAATTGATAAAATTTTCGAAAACGTTGGAAAAATTACGAGCTCTTCAGCCGATTGGAAAAATTGGCCATTCAACAAATTCTGAAATATTGGTGTCACTTATGCAATTTGCTGAGGCAAAAAGGTACAATATTCCAGTTACACAATCCAATAGTAAGTATTCATTATAAGTTATTACAACATTGAACTACAAATTTTATTTACCTTTGTAAGGAATTTCAAGTCAACGAGCGCAGGTCTCCAACGTAAAAAATAATTTCGAGAGAGCTGATGGTCTAAATAATTTCATACAAAGCGACATTCGAACTATGTTTAAAAAAACAAAAAGCTTTGAGGCAGCACCTGGCGGTTCAAATATTCAAGGTAAATATATTTTTAGATGATTGCTTACGGCATTGACGTTCATCAAAATTACCTGTGAAATTGAAAATAGTAAATTGTTACAGGCATTGCGTTTTATCCAATCAAATTAATAGATGCGCTGTAGATCGCATGCAAAGATGGGAGTTTGAGAGGCGTGAACGTTTCATGCAGTGTAGCGCACTGCTGCACTAGAATGACTAGACCCCACATATCCGTTCTAAGGGTTATGCGCCTAGAATTTGGCTGGATAAAATGCGAGGCTTGTACATAAATAAATAAGTGTATTTGAGGCAGTATGTTTGTTGTCTGTTTACTGATTTGCTTTTGCTCTTAAAAATATTCGAATTAATATTAAATAAAAAATAAATATCTTGAATAGAAACAATAAAATAGTGTATGACGGTATTAGCCCGTTATGCGTGATATAACTAAAGTCTCCAAA
Organism: Dorcus hopei; assembly: GCA_033060865.1. Taxonomy (NCBI): domain Eukaryota; kingdom Metazoa; phylum Arthropoda; class Insecta; order Coleoptera; family Lucanidae; genus Dorcus; species Dorcus hopei. Next base: position 14,240,692 of record CM065418.1, read on the forward strand.
AGAAAGTTCCGTTTGTCCGTCCAGTTGTATATTATTCGCTGCTGGCGCCGATGCACTGTAAACCTCAATCGGTCGACTGCTGTTTACGGCTGCGTGATGCATAGGGCCAATATTTCAGTCATGGTTTAACTTTAAGCTTCGTTTTATTCCCATAGAAACAATAGTTAAGACAATTGTTTCTAAGGGAATAAAACGAAGCTTAAAGTTAATCCACAAGTGAAATGTCGGCCCATAGATATAACGAGTTTTATTTAAACGAATGTTTTCGTTGTTTTTTTAAAAATTATATCGTATGGTCAAAAATACAGCAAATAACAAAATAAAATGTGATAAAGTTTATCAAAATATTCTCGCTATATCGAAGAAATAATGTTTGCAGCGCCGTAATTCGATCGGTGCCATACGCGGCATCGAAGCGCCTATGCATTCAGGCTTGAGAGTTGGAGACTTTAGATATAACAAACGATAAGTTCTATGGCCTAGACGCTAGCCGAGGCTATAAATTATCTGAGTTTGTTATATGCATGTGGCCGTTTGTTGTTGATGATGTTGAAATAAATATCTATTTTGGCAAAAATATTCATAAACTTCGATATTTAGAAAATAAGTAAATAGTAATACAATGTGATCCATAATGACTGTCCCTGCCACTACTTTAATTTATCTACTACAATATGCCACCTTCTAATAATGGAGGACTGCATTAGATGAGATTTATTTTAAATTACGAAATATGTTTTTCATGTAAAGCTTTCCTTAAAACGTTTGATTGGTTTAAAATAACTTTGCGTAGCAACGAAATAAAGAAATAAATATAAAAATATCAGAAAGTCAACTAAGGCAAACAAAATTCACCAAATTTCTCCAGAATAGGGTCGTTTTCGAATATCTTTTTTCACTAATTTTTATTAACAATATATTCTTTATTGTTTAGTAATCATAAATTATACGTTTAAATTCAATAAAAAAAATATGCGTGAGTAACATTTAATTTTTAAAAAGTTATTTAGTTTGAAACGCGATAGCTTACGCGCCATCTTCGTGTGACGTCATAACATCCGTTTAGCAATTTTCGCATGGGCGGCGGCCGGTGGCAGGCCACAGATACATACAGTTCAGGAAACTATTTAGTTTCTAAAAGGTGTTATCATTACAATCATTAGCAATTATCATAATTCCATATTTAGCTTATGCTTAAAAGTACATAATTAATATATGCAATGTGCTCCTTAGAAAAGAATTATGTAAAAGCGGATTCAAGTAATCTTCCGCAGGTCGACATTATAATGGAAATTGATTATTTTAACACAAATAAAGATTACATTAGCATAGAAATGAGAGGAGTTAAACTACAAAGGCACAAGTACCCTGTTCAATTTATATTTTATTCTAAACATTATGTATATATTTATTAAAGATCTGGCAGGCAAGAATATTTTGTCAGGAGCGGACACAGTTGTATTCTTACATTCCCGAACAATACAGTATTTATAATTAGATTTTTTACTTGCCATTATTGCGAAATAAAACAACGTACTATTTATTTCACTTTATCGGGTATCCCATTTTAAGTAGGGTGTGAGAAGTTCGTTGGTTGTCATGGAAATACTTGTAATGTAAAGAACGTAAACATAAGACTTTTGACCAGATGCGCGAGATGCAAAATATGTTAAAATAGTGAACGAGAAAGATGCGATTACAGGTCCAAAATGCACTCGAAGGTCTAGTTTACGAACGCACCCCTGGACGGATACTATGACGTCACAACATGGACGGCTAGCGTTTACGGATAGGTTATTTTAATTAATTTTTTAATGGTCTAAAACACGAACAAAAATTTTTTTTCTAGGAAATATTAGTTAAACACATGATAAAGTTTCCAAATTTGATATACAAAAAAAAATGTCGAATGAGCCCATTCCACAGGTTCTAACTTCATGCTATACAGTTCACGTAACTTCTAACAATGAACTAGATGGCGCCTTATTAATATTTTTATTAGAGTGACTTTATACAAGACAGTGTGGCCAAGCAATGTCTTCATTTTGATTGGTTACTGCTACAGGCGGCCATTAAGTGGCAAATTTTTGTGATGTTTACGTCTTTACATGCGCTCAGTGATTTTATTATTTTAGAAGGTTGAGAAGTGTGTTGAAAAGTTATTGCTTTGTTAAAGTCATTATTGTGGAGTTTTACACTATTTGTAATACATTTGATATACGTAAGGCTATCAACTTTCAAAAAACCCAATGCGGGACGATTAACAGCCCTACAGTTCTTGTAAACTTCCAGCCAACTTTCGTCATTCATATTTATGACGTAATGCTATAACAATGTTGCCAACAGCCCTACAGTTCTTGTAAACTTCCAGCCAACTTTCGTCATTGGGCTGATTCAGCAGAACATATCAGTAACAGTTCCCGCTCCAACAGTTGAGACTGAGCACTCATTTCTGCTGAATGAAGTTCACTCATCATAACGTGTTCCAGTCAGATAGCGGAGAAGTTACGTTAGAAAAAATGGCGACCGCTCCAACTCATCAACTTGTGAGAGGTCGCATTCAGCAGAAATTTGGTCAACAGTTGCACAACTTTCGGGTCTGCTGAATGCGCCCATTCATATTTATAACGTAATGCTATAACAATGTTGCCAAGTATTGAAGTGTTTACATATGATCGCTGGTTGATGGCTATACACCATCAACCAGTTATGTACGTGTTGTATATTCAAAGTAAACACATCTGACGTTAGTGATAACTGAAGCGGTGGCAACATTGTCATTTTCAAAAACTTGTAGTAACAAAATGTTACTAAATTTCAACGAATACATCGTACGTTACATCTTGAGTTCAGTTGGTACTGGTTTAACGTCATTAATGACGAAAGTTGGCTGGAAGTTTACAAGACCTATAGGTATACGATTTACCTTCAAGTGTAAGTATTTCCTCGTTACTAAGGAATATGGAATGTAAACGTTTATTAAAGTTATTTTCTTAAAGCCAAGTTAAAATAACCTAGCCACCACTTGTATCATAATGTGGAATTTGCTACGTAATGGCCGCTATCTTGCTTGGCCGCACTGTGTGTATAAAGTAAAAATTTTTATTAGAAAATGACGCCATTGTACAACAAAAAATAATTTCACAGAAGTTCCGTAATGCCTGCGAAAACACTGATTAAAGCAATTATGCAGCTAGAATTATTCTGAGCTTTTGCAATTTCTTTGAATTTCTTATTAATCTCTGAGATAGCTTTACGCAAACGAGCAGCAGACTTTACTTTTTATAACCCATAAATCACAACTTATCCCCTACAACGAATATTTTCTTAAAGCAGGCTTTACACGGACACAATGCAATGCAATGAACATTGCACACAAAAATTACATTTGCTCGTGGCTTTATATTTAAGCTATTTCTGAGTAGTTGCAGTGAAAGGTACCATTTTCTGAATTTAAATGTTTATGGTGCCTTATACTTGACTAGACACATTTGCCAATACGCCTGCGCACAGTAAAAATTGTGTCTTGCTGCAATACAAATTGCATCGTGTAAAGCCCGCTTAAAATATGCCCTGGAAGATATTTTCAAAAACTCAGCAATATTATTTAAAAATTTTCGTCATGACATTTCTAAATTTGATGCGAAAACGCAAATTTTTAAATACTTACGAACGAATAATTTCAGAAATATTTGTCGCAAGAAGAATGCCGAAAGATTTAAATTCAAATTGCTATTTTGCTAGCAGTCAGTTCTCTGAAGATAGTAACAGATCACTCTAGTGTAGCTCTCTCTTCGAAACAGAAAAATTGTCTTGAACTAACAACGTGACCAGCCGGACTTTGTCTTTTATTAGTCTAGGAAGCCGTGATCAGCACTAGTTAAAACGACTAGTAGTAGTCATTCTACATAACTCTAAAAGGGGTAAACAGAATAAACGCTGCCAAGCGTTGCGCACCGCTGACAAATGTCAAATGAAAGTTGAAAAAAGCAACTTTACGTGTAATGAACCAGAACGAACGGTAATAAGCGCGACTAACGTCGGATTGCGTTGGAGATTGGCCAACTTTTAACTTTTGCGTCCTTAACGTTACGAACTTAACCTAAAACACAGCCCTAAAATACACGTGTATAGGTATACTCGGAGAATCACAAACCTTTTCGTGATTGATGGATGTTATAAATACAATAAACTTGGAGCAATTAATCGAGGAAGTGCGGAAGTATGAATGTTTATACAATAAGCAGAACAGAATTATAAAAATGTGATGCTAAAGACATCTTTTCTTTTTCTTCTTATGTAAAGTTACTAAATGTAAAAACGATAAATAATACATGTAATAAGCCGCAAATCTTTCATATGTATTCATTTTTAGGTTTTCACTATTTTTAACACGCAATTTCAATTTGACATTTCTCGGCGCTAGTCAACGCTTGTTCTGTTCACTCTTATATTGTTTGACATTTCTCGGCGCTGAGCAACGCTTGCCAGCGTTAGTTCTGTTTACCCCTTAAGCTATATGGGATGGTACTTAAGGGATGATACTTTAGTCACTGATTAACTTTAATCTTCGGTTTATTCCCAAGGAAACAATTGTCTTTACAATTATTGTAGGCATGGGAATAACCCAGAAGTTAATCAGTCACTAAAGTACCGGCCCTTAGTTAGTTTTGTGAAAATCGTTTCGCATTATTCCAATTCACCCTAAATAACATTTGTTTAAAATTTAACAATACATTAATGACGTGCATGTATTTTTCCGGAATTAAAAAATGCTATTTTACATACAAGATGAATTTAATAGTTGTACAAATATTTTGCACAGTGACAGGACATATCAAAAGGATGTAAAATGCTCCAACTTGCCCCATACATATTGCTATGTTATTTTAGTTTTGAGGTTTGAAAATTATTGTAACAATTTTATTTGTATTTATGTTTTTGATGTATGTATCTCAACAGTGAGCAGGTAATAAAACACGATGTTACTGAGTGTTGCTTAGTTTTGTCATAAAACGAACAGTAACACTCGGTAAACTCGTGTCCTTATTATCGGTTCTGTATTTGATCAATGCAGGGGAGTGAAATTTTCTCACTATGTGCATCTCAATAATGAGCCCGTCAAGTACGCGTATGTAATGGTTGAATATTTAATTTGACATTGCGCGGTGAGTGGAATGTTTTAACTCAACAAATCTCATCTCAGTTATGTTACGTTTGAGTCGTGTGTAAAACGAAGACACCTAAGGTTATTAAGTGCTGCTAAATAACTCTGATGGTGAATTTCACCAACGCGGATTGACAGTAGCACTCGGATTAAGTGTTTATAATGTGACATTTGAGGTTAGACAACATAGTGGTAAGTCATATTCTAAGTGTTGACACTAGATTTAATCCGCAATCCGCATTGGTAAAATCGGGCATGAGTTTTGCCACTATTTGCTTCAATACATTTTAATTTTGCAAGTTTTAAAATTATGTTGTATGACAAATGGTCAGACGCATTCACAAATTGATTAGGGTTGCTTTGACTCTTCAATCAGACATTCATATTTTTAAACTAATGTTTTCTATGCTTAGCAGAAGAAAATGAAAAAGAAGAAGTGGTAAAACAAACTCAACCGAATGAATTAATTAATGCTCTTCACTCGGAAATATCTAATTATTTAATGATAAATTTCTCGGAAAGGAGTAGCTGTAAACTGTGCGATGCATTTTTTTCTTGTTCACGAATGGGTGACACAAATAATAATGTTAATCTGAGAATCAACGAGTGGATTCCACCTGATTTATCAGTGTTGGAGGGCGTTAATGAGAATAACCTGAGTAAGTTTTTAAATTCATCGAATGAAGAAGATGAGCAGGTGCAATTCAACGACTCAGAGTATTTTGAAAATGAGATTAACGTGACTGTGCTTTGTGAAGGAGAAAAGGATCATCAAATAAATGAAAGAAATTCAAAATTGTTTTCATTTCAACCACCAAGGAGTGCCCAAAAGTCTTTTAAATTATGTAATATTGAATGTCCTACAAGTGTGTTCGTGAATGATCAGTTCAGTAAAATTAAATTTACACAAATTGAAAAAGAAATGAGTAACAATCTATGTACGAGTACTTCAGTAACGACTGAGTTGAAAGGAGAAAATAAAGATTGTTCAGATTTTTTTGGACTAGATTCAATAGTGGATTTATTTCATGATTCCAATTTAAAAACGGAAATGTCTAATACTTCAACAGCCGTTCAAGAAACACCGACAAGTATCAAGAGAAGTACTCATGAAGAAGTTTCGCCAATTTTGAGCAGTTTGGAAAAAGTTCGCTTTCTTAAAGGTAAAGTTAACAAGCGTTTGTTTTCTAATGAAACAGACGAAGATAATGATCGAAACCTTAGGAATGGAATGATTAAGAAAAAGCCAAAATTATGTAATTTAAAAAATGATCAACCGACTTGTTTTTATAATCGAAATATTAGTAAGGATTTAAATATTAACTCCACCAATAATAACATTTCTTCTGCAACACCTATGAACGATAAAAACTATGTAAAAGAATTGATATCAAACGTAAAAGATTTCTGTGATCTGTCTCTATTTGGATTGGACACGAATAACTTCAATCACACTGCAGATACCTTACGAAAAGCTTCAAAAATAGAAGATAATGAAACTATCGTGGCATCATCTAAAACTGCGTCTGATAACAAAGCTGACAACGCAGACAGTGATGACTTATTTGATTCATCATTTTCTCCCGAAATTAAATTTAACAGTGGTTTTTATATTGCTGATATTTCGGAAAGGTGTAATGCCCCTGATCTTAAAAAGAAAATCACGCAAACTGAAAGTAATTTCCATTTAAGCAGTATATGCGATTTATCATCTTTTGGAATCGGTTCTTCTGAAGATAAAGCGAACGATGATGTACGATGTGAAAACAAAATTGATATCACCGACATATGTGATATAACAAGTTTCGGATTTAATTCCCAAATAAAAACGAACGTAACCACACATCGACTTGATCCAGAAGAAAGTGAAGCGAAATGCAATGTACCTGATCACAAATCAAGTAAATTAATTACTTCTGAAGGCAGTATAAAAACCAAGAAATTATTTCCAATCTTAAACGATTCATTTCATTCGATAAGAATTCCTTCACTTGTTCAGACTCAAATATCCAAAGAAGAAATCACAAAAAACATAAATTCCATAACCGATAAATACATGGCGTTAAGAAATGATAACAAAGAAAATCATAATAGCAATTTTGAGTGCGTTGCTCAAAACAATAAAGAGTTATCCGTAACGCAGGTATTAGATTTTATTGACGAAAGTAATTCCAAATGCATTACAAGCGATTTTTCTTGGATTAAAAAAAAGAATTGCTCGAATTTGTCTATGAAGTCGAAGCCACCCTTGAATATTAAAAACGAAGTATCAAACCTCAAACGGAAAAGACAAACACCGGTTAAAGAATCGAAGAAAAATGCTAAATTCAAATGTAAGCTTGGGACACAACATGCAAAGACAAATGAAAACAGCGATGATGAGTTTGACTTCAGTTCAACCAGGAGCCCAGCGATTACGAAATTAAAAGCAAAATTGCCAACCCAAAACTCCCCTAACACCATGACTACAGCGAAATGTAAAACCAAAAGGAATATTAAAAAGGTAAGTGTAATTTTTATATACCGTGCGATTTTTTCGCTACTCTCCAAAACAGTTCTATCCAAAATACGACTTTAAATCTGCGTGCAATTATAATCGGGTTGTATCATAATTTTTTTTCTTATAAAGTTTTCGAAGTGCTAAACCTAATTGACGTTCGAAGTGATTTATTAAATGTATAATACATAAATTATTGTGGGGTCGTAGACAGAATAATAAATACATAAGTATTAATTCTTCTGGATGCGACCCCTCCATAATTTTTTTTCTTAATGTCACTTGGATTATCTAAGAGCCGGATTACAATATGATATTTTTTATGTAAAATTTGTTACGAAGTGAGTGAGAAGTGCCAATTCAATCAACCAGAATTCACTGTGGTAGTTTATCTCTCTTACTTTATAACAAAATTGTTATCAAATATAACAAGTGTAAAACGGCCTTAAGCATTGCGAATTCCAACTAAGGTCATACACATACTTCGTTCTGTGAAGGTGAATGGTTTAAACGACGTTCTCGTATCTGCTTTAGTTTGTATTAAGGCTGTCGCACATATGAGCGCTGTACGCTGCAACCTAAAGCCTTTAATAGGTTGATGTGTGAAGACTAACTGTTGCGTGGCCCATTCGTTGTTTCTTTACAACTTCTTCTTTTTACAATATGTATTTATATTATTTTGTTTCTTTAAATAATGTTGAATTATTTTATTCTAATTGTTATCTACATATTTTAAAATTTACCAACTATGGATACGAACATTTTTATTAATTTTAAGTAATATGGAAAAAATTATTCAATGTAATTCCCACCCATCTCTACGCACTTTTCTACCATGTATCTAAATTCCCTATACACGTTTCTTAACGATAGAGAACCAATCACGTCAATTTTTGGACTATATTTTTTAAACTTATTAATTATTGTATTTTTATTATATGTATTTTACATTAAATTTATCAGTGATTGTAAGCAGTAAGTAGTTTCTCCGATTCCTAACATTTTACTAAATAAATTCTCTGCTGCAATGTGACTATAGCATTAACTAAAGGTATTCATTATTACCAACAAGCATTTAAGAAATAAGTTTAATTAATCACAATGACAACTCCAATTTGAACTTAGACACATTTTTGAGAGTAAGTGAGCATGTTTTCTAAATTTAAAGCCATCAACAAGACATTTCAAGAATTTTTGTATCATTTTTATAATCTTTAATGCAAGAAAAACTCTTAAAAAGAATTTTTTTTCATGAAACGTAAAATAAAAATTTTTTTCCTCTATTGCAAAAAATCCATGGACACAGTGTACAGGGAGACTGACAATTGTTCCGTGTAAGAGAATGGATGTCACAGATTACGGGGAAAATGTTTTAAGAAATCTTCTAAACAGTTTATAATTAAAAATTTACCCCTAAATCAAACTGCGGCATTGCGTACGAAATACAACGCCACATTTTATAAATGCAGCAGTATAATAGGACTTTAAAATTTTTATTCATTACTGCACACAATATGACCTTGACACACATCTCGATTTCGTTTTATTACAAGTTTAACGGATGTAAATGGAGGTCTGAGTTATTTTTCTTTACGCGATATAACTGTTAGTAATTTTTAAAATAACTGGAATTACGTATGAAATAAGGGTAACAAATTCGCAAATAATTGTGTAATAATTCCGATGCATTTATTAGCTCTGTTCGCGGAGCTGATCCCGAACTTATCCGGAATAGATTCTAACCTGAACAACTTAAAATTTAAATAAAAATTCGGGATTTTTGTTTTCCGCAAACTATTTTTCAATCGTTTTTAATATTTCTAATATGTTAGAAATCGTTCGTGGAAAACAAAAATGCCGAATTTTTATTTAAATTTTAAGTTGTTCAGGTTAGAATCCATTCCGGATAAGTTCGGGATCAGCTCCGCGAACAAAGCTATTGTTATAATTAAGCTTCGGGCACACCTGTGCATTGCAGGCGTATATAAAACGTTGTATATTACAAGTGGGATAGTGCATCATTATAATATTCGTGGTCTTATCCTGAACTCGGGCTGACGCCCTCGTCAGGATAACTCATCGCATTCATCTTATAATGATGTGTCTATCCCACTTGTAATATAAATAACTATTATATAATTTAAAACACTCTGGTGATGACACAGCAAGCTTATCTTGAACGAGTTCGATCACATCGTTCATTCGAAATAGCAAAAAAAAAAATTAATTATTGCTACTTACGTTTCTTCTACTGGAGTAAGTAATAAAATTGCTTCTTCATCTGAAAATGACATTTTTGACACTTTTATACCGCACCGTGGTCACGCAAGTGAGCATTAGTTGTACCGCATCGTAGACATTTAGTTCCCTCTCTCGCTTCCGCATCGCTTTGGTCGCGCAGGTATGGCCGAAGATTTTAGTATGTAACCAATCTGAAAAGCATTCGCATCGATTGATGTCGCACGGAAACAAAAAAACTTTATTAAATACAGCTGTTTTTAACGTCGGTGCTATGCGTACAATTTGATCAAATCGCGTACGCGAATGAATGTCGAAAATTCTGTCCACTCGCATATATGCGAATGCAAAAATGCACTTGTCAAGAATAGGTTCCCCTGGCTTATTGTAAATACAACAAACCGTAGTGACACCTGGTTTAGTTGCTTGAAATTACCTAGTTGCTAGGTGCAGTTTAATTCATATGCGTGGTGGATCTGCTTTAGTATTGCCTGTACTAAAACCCAACTCTGTGAACTTATTTATCTACAATGTGATTTTATAGCGCGCGTTCAGTCTATCGCATATACAATCACAGAAAATTAAAAAAAAAAAATACGATAAAATTACATACAGTGTGTCCCCAGATGGACTGAAAAAGAGGAAAAACTTTTTTATTTTCAACTACAAAGAGAAAAATATTATTCTTTATAAAAGCTTGTTCGAAAACCATTGATTTTCTAAACAAAATCCGGATATTGTTTTTCTTAAGTAGAATAAAGTAGAAAATTCTAAAAATTTAAATTGAAAAATTTGTTTGGTAGCTTTAATCAAATCAAGGTATCGATTGTCGCAAATGTCAGTTAGTTACTAAACTGAGTAACTGATCTGTGGTAAACTTAATAATTGAGGAATGGAAATAACAAAGGGCCCTTTTCACAATTGAACTTTAAATTTAAAATGATTTTAACTTTAAAAACACATTAGTTTTCCCGTACTTAAAGTGACTTTAAATTAAGGTGTCCTTTAGTTCAGTTATGAAAACGGCCCTTTGTGCCAATTTGTTGAAAAATGAGATTTTCCCACAGAAAGGTTCTATATGCCATCGACTACATTCTATAAAACGGGTTAAGTGTTTAGACACAAAATTCTAGGAGAAGAGTAGGCTAAAAGTTGTGAATAAAATGTTTGTTATTTGGGAATGATGGAGTTTTTAGTCAATTTCCTAAGTTGAAAGTTTTGGCACTTAACCCCTTTGTTACTTCTCCTCGTCAATTGCTGAAGCAATATTAACCCATCAACAAAGAATTTAACTTCTGGCTAACCAGTTTTAACGTAGTTTTTTCTTTATTTACTATTTTCGAACCCTGTTTACCGGTAATGTTACCGTAACATTACCAACTACATTTTTTAACAAAAAATTGTAAATACATTTCAGAAGTTGGCCGACTGTCCATTTATTGAAAACGAAGCCGAAGTGACATCTGATGAACTCGATTACGTATCAGAAACGAAAGAGCTGAGTGGAAGCAGTCAAGACGATGTATTTGAAGCAAGTTTCATTGATGATGAAGATAATGCAGCAGCTGATGCATCACAAATGCACGCTCGTTATTTACAGTCTGTGAAGTAAGCATACACAATTTTTACATTAGTTTCTTGAAAATTTATGTAACATGTATGTGCCTCCCGTCCTCTTCTTACTATGGTGCTTTGTTTATTACTTCTGTTCGTTACCACATGTCTAATACAAACTTGTCTAGTATATGGTTGGCTACTACACTACTAATAAATTGTTCGAATACAGAAATCTACAATTCTTGAATCGTTACTATTTCGTATTTGTTGACAATTCTTAGACCTACCCTTCCATTCAAGTCATCCAATATAACAATTATGTCTTTGCCATTGTCCACTACTTGGGTAATTTCTTCCCATAAATTGTCTTTTATTACTGTCTTTTCATTTTCGTTGGAACCGATTTTTTTTTTTTTTTTTTTTGAATCTGGTGGTTGCCCAACGGGGTCCTAAGTCATAGACTTGTCAGGACCTCAGGAGAGGGAGTGTATTTGAGTATGTGTAAAGTGTTACTTCCAAACCCTCTCGCCGTTTAAGGGGAAGCAGTGTCGAATTTTATCCCCAACACTGAAGGGTGCCTGAAGTCGATATCGACCACCCCCGAGAAAAATTCCGAGCGCGATCATGCGATTGCAAGGCCGGTACCTTACCGCTTGGACCGTTCAGGCGTTATTAATATTATTTTTAAAAAGAGCTGATACAGGAAACTTCAACCGATTAAAAAGATATTACAAATTTGTTAGTATATTCTCTTTTAATTAACGTTAATGTATAAAAATTGTTTCAGAAGCCCTTCTGTGAGAGGCGTTTTTAAAATTTTTCATCAACCATCAAATAATGTCAACGTATTTTCTCAAGAAGTAGATAGCACAGAAAACTCATATGTTAACGTAAGTAAAATTCATAAAAATATAAAGGTGATGTGATTCATTGTGAATAGAAAGGGCTTTTGGTAATGTTTCATTTTGCCTAAACAAAATTAGCATTATATGGCTTCATTTTTTATGTCATCCTATTTTCTTGCTTCATAACGCTTAGATTGAAAAAGGATTTTTTTTAGAATGTCAAATACACTCCGAATCCACTGTTGGACAATGACAGAGCATGTACGCATACAATAAAATATTTAAAAAATACTTATGTAGAAATTTTAGGCATACATGATGAAATAATAGAATTGGTTCCGTCTTCTAGTAAAAAAATTAATCCTATTTGCTTAAAACTTTCACAAATCCTTAAAAGGTTATCAGCTCCAAAAAGAAGAGAATTAGAGTTTAAATTGCTTTCAAAGGCTCTTCAGGTTCAAAATGAGGAACAACAACATTAGTAAATCAATGTGTTATTTTGAAATTAATGCAATAATTCAAATATTCATTTTAGGACTCATTTTGTGTGAACACAGAAGATATAGAACTTTCTCAGTGTAATGCAGAAATGAGTCGACTGGAAATAGCTGAAATGTTACTGGAGCAACGTCGAAAAAAAAGAAAGAAAATCTTCGAGAAAAAAGGCAACACGAAACGACGAAGAATTATTTGCATATCTAGCGACAGTGACTGATAATTTTGTACTTTTTTAATAGATATAAAACAGATAATTTTGTACCTACTTTTTTAAATTTTTTAATAGATATAAAACATCATAAAGGCATTTTCATTTACAACGGCATTCATCCAGCTTCCAACACAACGGCCTTGTCGAATGCTTTCAGCGTCAATTGAAAGCATTTATCAGGTGCCACACTACAGACCGTTGGACAGATGTTACCAAGAATCCTTATCGGGATCAGATCTCCCTGGCGGGACGACCTAAAGGGAACGACGGCAGAACTTGTCTACGAGGAAACCTTACGCTTACCCGGAGAGTTTCTAGCTACCCGAGTACTTACAGATAGCATAAGGAGACCTCAGAATATGTTAAAGAGATGGGACAACATTTCTAGAGGTTTGACTGATCAACTGACGGCACTCGACAGGGAGAGAAAAAAATATTCATCTACAAAGACCTTGCTACGGTAGAAAATGTTTTCATTCGACATAAGGGACCAAAAGCCCTCTCCCAAATGCCATACGAAGGCCCGTATCCTGTCGTCGCGTCAGCCATAACAAAAAAAGTGTTCGGCATTGATACCCACGGAGAAAAGACCATGGTTTCATTGGATAGGCTGAAACCAGCCTACGTATTAGCAGAAGAGAATCCACAACAGCAACCATTGACCGTGGCACATGAAGAATCAAAGCAGCAGGAGCGAGAAGGAACTCCAACCCAAACTGGAAGTAAAACTAGATCCGGTCTATGCGTTAGATTCCCTGATCGCTTCCAAGGCGGTTTATCTTAGTGTTTTTAGGTACATTTCTTTTTAATTAATCATAATAGTGCTACATTTTTTTAAATGGAAAATAGGCGCCCTTGTGTGAGATGATTATTAAGTTGCAAATTGGCTGCAATTTGTCAATTCTACAACCTACTAGATTTTACGAGACAGCATCTCTTAACCGGCCTATGCAATTTACTAATTCAAGTGTTTCCGCTGCCGCCACTTACCCCAAAAAACTGGAACGTCATTTTGTATTAAATGTCAAGCTTGCAGTTGTCAGTATCAAGTTGACGTTTTGCGTATATAGGAATAAAGTTGAATTTTTTGCTCAGTTATAGTTTTCTGGCAATTTTTTTCTTTCGTTATTTATGCTTTTCTTGTTTGTGTCATTTGAATTTTGTTTAATTTAATTTTTGGACATTTTAGTTGTTTAATTTTTATTAATAATAGTAAATGGCAAACACCAACAAAAAATGAATAAATGCAATGTTGCAGCAGGTGGTCTAATTCTACTACAACTGGAATAACTAGATCATTTAATTTTCATTGAATCTTCATTTATGCAGAAACTGACTTCCAAGTTTTATGTTTTTTATTTTGACAAATCAGCAACTACAATTACCTAAAAGCTCTCATAGTTAACAAACAAACGTTACTATTCCTAACTCCGACTGCGTCTTCAGACTTCTGCGTTTGCAGCGACCTCAAAGAGGAACTTTTAATATTCGTAATTCTTCAAAAATTACTAAAACCTTGTTTGACAAACATCGCTTAGAACACGAACTGATAATTTTCATACCATACTTTCTCTTTATCTAAATCTGTCCCATGAAAAGTTTTAAAATTGTAATTGTTTGTTCAATAATTATTATTCTTTTCACTAAAAATCATTTTTAATTGTTACAAAATTGTTTCTGATTAATTCGCAAAATACTACACACATAAACTGACATTTGCGTAGCGCCAAAACGGGCAAAATTTGCTTTAAATAAAAATATTGCGCAGGCCGGATAAGCGACTTCATCTCGCGAAATCTAGTAGGTCAAAAAGCGATCGCAGGGTGTCGCTACTTAAAATTTGCATTACTTTTACATCGCAGTTGCGAATAACCTAGGACAGGGTTTGGTTTGCAGTGGAATTCTTGAGCTACGCTTCTGTTGACGAGGCCCCAAATAGAGCCGAAACGGCTTTAGAGGATGTTCGCGGAATCCACTGCAATCAAAACGATTTGCAACAAAATTTTTAAATATTTATTAAAAAAAATAAACATTTGGTGAAAGTGAGAAGCAAATGTAAAAGATTTCAATTTTAAAATAGGGAAAAGTAAATACACTTAATAATTACGTATTTATTTTTTATGAAAACAATATTCACATCTATCTCACAAAATGAACTTAAAAACTACGCATTTAAGAATACTCTTAATAAATAATATACATACACAGGAGGTTATGATTTGTTATTAAAGCGTAAAATTAATTAAATTAATTATTTTATCCCCATAAGTCTTCGGATCTTCCAAATTTATAAATTAGAGAAGCGACAAATATCAAAGCATTTTGCAGAAACAAAGCGATGCCGGGCCACTGAGAATCATCTTTTCCTAAAAAAAGACACGATTTAAGTTTTAAAAAAGTATATCACTTGTGTTTCTTTAATCTTATGGTCAAAGATTTTTCATGGATGTTAAAAAGTCGAGATGTGTAACTTAATAAACAACCCGTACAGTTGAAAAAAATTTCAAATGATACAGCAATTGTATGCGGGCCGAATGCACGATCTGAAAGTACCTGACGAACCAGAATTTCTTTAACAAAATGAGAGTAAATATACAGGGCGATTGAAATTCGAGGGCCAGCATGGGGATCTTGCTTACTATAAGAGATAGAGAATCGGTTAAATGGAGGCAAAGTTGCCAAATTTCATGCTGATTAATAATCTGTTAAGAAATTTGAAATATCTCGAACGGTTTCTTCACATTCGGAGAAAAACTAAAAATTGCGATTTTTGAAAATCGAACATAACTTCTTTATTAATGACTTGTGATACAATTTTTTCTTATTTTAAATTTAATGGAATGCTATACTTTTTCATTGCAAATTCTGATTCTAGACATTATTCGAAATAAAGTTTTAAGCGAAGAACACATATAAGCGATCGCGAACACGATCACGATAACGATAGCGATCAAGCAATTTCAATCTATCGCCAACAAGTTGCAACAGTATGTGCGGACTCATTTATTTACTAAAGAACGTGTGATCGCCATCGCTATCGCTATCGTGATCGTGGTCGAGATCGCGAATATGTCAAAATTGCTACATTGGGTAAGAGAGTTCCGGCTTTTAAACTATATCTGAAATACCGGGCCTCAGAGATCACAAACTTACCTTTTTCTTGATTTACAAAATTTGCAAACAAAATCCAGCAGGCTGCGATCACGGATGCAAAGCCCATGACAAAACCAAGGAAAAGCCAAATCCTAGCACCTCTAGAGCCCATGCAGCCTCCTTCATATGCATCACCCCGTATCTAAAAAATTACTATAGTTAAATTAAATGCGTTAATTCTAATAGATAAATTGAATACCTGCGAATTTGAAACAGAATTGACCATAACTAAAGACAAAGTACCGAATACCCCACACATGTGATAACCTGCAGCTACTTTGCCCGTATTCACGCTTGCAGCGTCGATGATAATCCACCATCCTACAAAAAACTGAAACAAAATAGCATAAAACGTTAAAAGAGTTTTTGGTGCGCTGAAGACATACCAAAAATCCAGATAATATCGAAGCAATAGCGTTTCGTTTATCGCCTCCCTCGAACCATATGCACGGAGGAATGTTAATGTTTTCGAAAATGTTTGCCATTTTAGATGAACAATTAAATAGTTACTTTGCAATGAAAATAAAATGACATTCAGAATCGTAGAACAATATTCCTGAATTCTTAACCAATGAATATACACTCACACCATAGTATAAGAAATTACGCAGTAGCGTCACTTAAACGTCAGTGTCAAAAGAAGCGACCATACCGTTTGATATCCTTATGGAAATGCAATGTAATTTCCAAATCGGTAGGTATCAAACAAAATGGCAAATGTGACACTTATACTCGAGTGACGCTACTGTGTAGATTTCTATATTCTGTGCTCACACTTGTCAGACTGACAAGAAACCAATATGAAAATATTGAAATTACTAAGTGTCTTCGATTGAGCTATTCTGACTGCATTAGCTGTCTTCGTTCATGGTTCATACCAATGATTACTAATCGTAAATAGGGTAAGAGGCACCGGCTTTGGCCACTTTGAGCGAAGTTTTCTCTTTACGTCACATGTTGAAAAATATATACAAACAAATACGTCCAAAAGGCATAGATATTAGTGATGGGTCGTGATTTTGGTAAGGCCAAAACAAAGGCGGCGTAAAATTTTTTGTATAATTTAACTCGTCGAACTGAGATCTCGTACCAGGATCACATAAGGGTGTAGAGATGTACAAAACAAAGGCGGCGTAAAAATTCGTGTTTAATTTAACTTGTCGAACTGAGAACTCCTACCAGGATCACATAACCGTGTAGAGATGTACAAAACAAAGGCGGCGTAAAAATACTTGTTCAATTTAACTCGTCGAACTGAGATCTCCTACCAGGATCACATAAGGGTGTAGAGATATACAAAACAAAGGCGGCGAAAATTTTTTTGTATAATTTAACTCGTCGAACTGAGATCTCCTACCAGGATCACATAAGCGTGTAGAGATGTACAAAACAAAGGCGGCCTAATAATTCTTGTTTAATTTAACTCGTCGAACTGAGATCTGCTACCAGGATCACATAAGGGTGTAGAGATGTACAAAACAAAGGCGGCGTAAAAATTTTTGTATAATATAACTCGTCGAACTGAGATCTCCTACCAGGATCACATAAGAGTGTAGAGATGTACAAAACAAAGGCGGCGTAAAATTTTTTGTATAATTTAACTCGTCGAACTGAGATCTCGTACCAGGATCACATAAGGGTGTAGAGATGTACAAAACAAAGGCGGCGTAAAAATTCGTGTTTAATTTAACTTGTCGAACTGAGAACTCCTACCAGGATCACATAAGCGTGTAGAGATGTACAAAACAAAGGCGGCGTAAAAATACTTGTTCAATTTAACTCGTCGAACTGAGATCTCCTACCAGGATCACATAAGGGTGTAGAGATATACAAAACAAAGGCGGCGAAAATTTTTTTGTATAATTTAACTCGTCGAACTGAGATCTCCTACCAGGATCACATAAGCGTGTAGAGATGTACAAAACAAAGGCGGCCTAATAATTCTTGTTTAATTTAACTCGTCGAACTGAGATCTGCTACCAGGATCACATAAGGGTGTAGAGATGTACAAAACAAAGGCGGCGTAAAAATTTTTGTATAATATAACTCGTCGAACTGAGATCTCCTACCAGGATCACATAAGAGTGTAGAGATGTACAAAACAAAGGCGGCGTAATAATTCTTGTTTAATTTAACTCGTCGAACTGAGATCCGCTACCAGGATCACATAAACGTGTAGAGATGTACAAAACAAAAGCGGCGTATAAATTTTTGTATAATTTAACTCGTCAAACTGAGATCTCCTACCAGGATCACATAAGCGTGTAGAGATGTACAAGACAAAGGCGGCGTAAAAATACTTGTTTAATTTAACTCGTCGTACTGAGATCTCGTACCAGGATCACATAAGGGTGTAGAGATGTACAAAACAAAGGCGGCGTAAAAATTTTTGTATAATTTAACTCGTCGAACTGAGATCTCCTAGCAGGATCGCATAAGCGTGTAGAGATGTACAAAACAAAAGCGCCGTAAAAATTCTTGTTTAATTTAACTCGTCGAACTGAGATCTCCTACCAGGATCACATAAGTGTGTAGAGATGTACAAAACAAAGGCGGCGTAAAAATTCGTGTTTAATTTAACTCGTCGAACTGAGATCTCCTACCAGGATCACATAAGTGTGTAGAGATGTACAAAACAAAGGCGGCGTAAAAATTCGTGTTTAATTTAACTCGTCGAACTGAGATCTCCTACCAGGAACACATAAGCGTGTAGAGATGTACAAAACAAAGGCGGCATAAAAATTTTTGTATAATATAACTCGTCGAACTGAGATCTCCTACCAGGATCGCATAAGCGTGTAGAGATGTACAAAACAAAAGCGGCGTAAAAATTCGTGTTTAATTTAACTCGTCGAACTGAGATCTCCTACCAGGATCACATAAGTGTGTAGAGATGTACAAAACAAAGGCGGCGTAAAAATTCGTGTTTAATTTAACTCGTCGAACTGAGATCTCCTACCAGGATCACATAAGTGTGTAGAGATGTACAAAACAAAGGCGGCGTAAAAATTCGTGTTTAATTTAACTCATCGAACTGAGATCTCCTACCAGGATCACATAAGTGTGTAGAGATGTACAAAACAAAGGCGGCGTAAAAATTCATGTTTAATTTAACTCGTCGAACTGAGATCTCCTACCAGGAACACATAAGCGTGTAGAGATGTACAAAACAAAGGCGGCGTAAAAATTTTTGTATAATATAACTCGTCGAACTGAGATCTCCTACCAGGATCGCATAAGCGTGTAGAGATGTACAAAACAAAAGCGCCGTAAAAATTCTTGTTTAATTTAACTCGTCGAACTGAGATCTCCTACCAGGATCACATAAGTGTGTAGAGATGTACAAAACAAAGGCGGCGTAAAAATTCGTGTTTAATTTAACTCGTCGAACTGAGATCTCCTACCAGGATCACATAAGTGTGTAGAGATGTACAAAACAAAGGCGGCGTAAAAATTCGTGTTTAATTTAACTCGTCGAACTGAGATCTCCTACCAGGATCACATAAGTGTGTAGAGATGTACAAAACAAAGGCGGCGTAAAAATTCGTGTTTAATTTAACTCATCGAACTGAGATCTCCTACCAGGATCACATAAGTGTGTAGAGATGTACAAAACAAAGGCGGCGTAAAAATTCATGTTTAATTTAACTCGTCGAACTGAGATCTCCTACCAGGAACACATAAGCGTGTAGAGATGTACAAAACAAAGGCGGCGTAAAAATTTTTGTATAATATAACTCGTCGAACTGAGATCTCCTACCAGGATCGCATAAGCGTGTAGAGATGTACAAAACAAAAGCGCCGTAAAAATTCTTGTTTAATTTAACTCGTCGAACTGAGATCTCCTACCAGGATCACATAAGTGTGTAGAGATGTACAAAACAAAGGCGGCGTAAAAATTCGTGTTTAATTTAACTCGTCGAACTGAGATCTCCTACCAGGATCACATAAGTGTGTAGAGATGTACAAAACAAAGGCGGCGTAAAAATTCGTGTTTAATTTAACTCGTCGAACTGAGATCTCCTACCAGGATCACATAAGTGTGTAGAGATGTACAAAACAAAGGCGGCGTAAAAATTCTCGTTTAATTTAACTCGTCGAACTGAGATCTCGTACCAGGAACACATAAGCGTGTAGAGATGTACAAAACAAAAGCGCCGTAAAAATTCTCGTTTAATTTAACTCGTCGAACTGAGATCTCGTACCAGGAACACATAAGCGTGTAGAGATGTACAAAACAAAAGCGCCGTAAAAATTCTCGTTTAATTTAACTCGTCGAACTGAGATCTCCTACCAGGAACACATAAGGGTGTAGAGATGTACAAAACAAAAGCGCCGTAAAAATTCTCGTTTAATTTAACTCGTCGAACTGAGATCTCGTACCAGGAACACATAAGGGTGTAGAGATGTACAAAACAAAAGCCCCGTAAAAATTCTCGTTTAATTTAACTCGTCGAACTGAGATCTCGTACCAGGAACACATAAGGGTGTAGAGATGTACAAAACAAAAGCGCCGTAAAAATTCTCGTTTAATTTAACTCGTCGAACTGAGATCTCGTACCAGGAACACATAAGGGTGTAGAGATGTACAAAACAAAAGCGCCGTAAAAATTCTCGTTTAATTTAACTCGTCGAACTGAGATCTCGTACCAGGAACACATAAGGGTGTAGAGATGTACAAAACAAAAGCGCCGTAAAATTCTAGTTTAATTTAACTCGTCGAACTGAGATCTCGTACCAGGAACACATAAGGGTGTAGAGATGTACAAAACAAAAGCGCCGTAAAAATTCTCGTTTAATTTAACTCGTCGAACTGAGATCTCGTACCAGGAACACATAAGCGTGTAGAGATGTACAAAACAAAAGCGCCGTAAAAATTCTCGTTTAATTTAACTCGTCGAACTGAGATCTCGTACCAGGAACACATAAGGGTGTAGAGATGTACAAAACAAAAGCCCCGTAAAATTCTCGTTTAATTTAACTCGTCGAACTGAGATCTCGTACCAGGAACACATAAGCGTGTAGAGATGTACAATACAAAGTCGACAAGACATTACTCGATTAAATTAACACGTCGAACTGAGATCTCGTACCAGGAACACATAAGGGTGTAGAGATGTACAAAACAAAAGCGCCGTAAAAATTCTCGTTTAATTTAACTCGTCGAACTGAGATCTCGTACCAGGAACACATAAGCGTGTAGAGATGGACAAAAAAAAAGCGCCGTAAAAATTCTCGTTTAATTTAACTCGTCGAACTGAGATCTCGTACCAGGAACACATAAGCGTGTAGAGATGTACAAAACAAAAGCGCCGTAAAATTCTCGTTTAATTTAACTCGTCGAACTGAGATCTCCTACCAGGAACACATAAGCGTGTAGAGATGTACAAAACAAAAGCGCCGTAAAAATTCTCGTTTAATTTAACTCGTCGAACTGAGATCTCGTACCAGGAACACATAAGCGTGTAGAGATGTACAAAACAAAAGCGCCGTAAAAATTCTCGTTTAATTTAACTCGTCGAACTGAGATCTCGTACCAGGAACACATAAGCGTGTAGAGATGTACAAAACAAAAGCGCCGTAAAAATTCTCGTTTAATTTAACTCGTCGAACTGAGATCTCGTACCAGGAACACATAAGCGTGTAGAGATGTACAAAACAAAAGCGCCGTAAAAATTCTCGTTTAATTTAACTCGTCGAACTGAGATCTCGTACCAGGAACACATAAGCGTGTAGAGATGTACAAAACAAAGCGCCGTAAAAATTCTCGTTTAATTTAACTCGTCGAACTGAGATCTCCTACCAGGAACACATAAGCGTGTAGAGATGTACAAAACAAAAGCGCCGTAAAATTCTCGTTTAATTTAACTCGTCGAACTGAGATCTCGTACCAGGAACACATAAGCGTGTAGAGATGTACAAAACAAAAGCGCCGTAAAAATTCTCGTTTAATTTAACTCGTCGAACTGAGATCTCGTACCAGGAACACATAAGCGTGTAGAGATGTACAAAACAAAAGCGCCGTAAAAATTCTCGTTTAATTTAACTCGTCGAACTGAGATCTCGTACCAGGAACACATAAGCGTGTAGAGATGTACAAAACAAAAGCGCCGTAAAAATTCTCGTTTAATTTAACTCGTCGAACTGAGATCTCGTACCAGGAACACATAAGCGTGTAGAGATGTACAAAACAAAAGCGCCGTAAAAATTCTCGTTTAATTTAACTCGTCGAACTGAGATCTCCTACCAGGATCACATAAGCGTGTAGAGATGTACAAAACAAAAGCGCCGTAAAATTCTCGTTTAATTTAACTCGTCGAACTGAGATCTCGTACCAGGAACACATAAGCGTGTAGAGATGTACAAAACAAAAGCGCCGTAAAATTCTCGTTTAATTTAACTCGTCGAACTGAGATCTCGTACCAGGAACACATAAGCGTGTAGAGATGTACAAAACAAAAGCGCCGTAAAAATTCTCGTTTAATTTAACTCGTCGAACTGAGATCTCGTACCAGGAACACATAAGCGTGTAGAGATGTACAAAACAAAAGCGCCGTAAAAATTCTCGTTTAATTTAACTCGTCGAACTGAGATCTCCTACCAGGAACACATAAGCGTGTAGAGATGTACAAAACAAAAGCGCCGTAAAAATTCTCGTTTAATTTAACTCGTCGAACTGAGATCTCCTACCAGGAACACATAAGCGTGTAGAGATGTACAAAACAAAAGCGCCGTAAAAATTCTCGTTTAATTTAACTCGTCGAACTGAGATCTCGTACCAGGAACACATAAGCGTGTAGAGATGTACAAAACAAAAGCGCCGTAAAAATTCTCGTTTAATTTAACTCGTCGAACTGAGATCTCGTACCAGGAACACATAAGCGTGTAGAGATGTACAAAACAAAAGCGCCGTAAAAATTCTCGTTTAATTTAACTCGTCGAACTGAGATCTCCTACCAGGAACACATAAGCGTGTAGAGATGTACAAAACAAAAGCGCCGTAAAAATTCTCGTTTAATTTAACTCGTCGAACTGAGATCTCCTACCAGGAACACATAAGCGTGTAGAGATGTACAAAACAAAAGCGCCGTAAAAATTCTCGTTTAATTTAACTCGTCGAACTGAGATCTCCTACCAGGAACACATAAGCGTGTAGAGATGTACAAAACAAAAGCGCCGTAAAATTCTCGTTTAATTTAACTCGTCGAACTGAGATCTCGTACCAGGAACACATAAGCGTGTAGAGATGTACAAAACAAAAGCGCCGTAAAAATTCTCGTTTAATTTAACTCGTCGAACTGAGATCTCCTACCAGGAACACATAAGCGTGTAGAGATGTACAAAACAAAAGCGCCGTAAAATGTCTCGTTTAATTTAACTCGTCGAACTGAGATCTCGTACCAGGAACACATAAGCGTGTAGAGATGTACAAAACAAAAGCGCCGTAAAAATTCTCGTTTAATTTAACTCGTCGAACTGAGATCTCCTACCAGGAACACATAAGC
Organism: Dorcus hopei; assembly: GCA_033060865.1. NCBI lineage: Eukaryota > Metazoa > Arthropoda > Insecta > Coleoptera > Lucanidae > Dorcus > Dorcus hopei. Next base: position 14,264,363 of record CM065418.1, read on the forward strand.
GTGTAGAGATGTACAAAACAAAAGCGCCGTAAAAATTCTCGTTTAATTTAACTCGTCGAACTGAGATCTCCTACCAGGAACACATAAGCGTGTAGAGATGTACAAAACAAAAGCGCCGTAAAAATTCTCGTTTAATTTAACTCGTCGAACTGAGATCTCCTACCAGGAACACATAAGCGTGTAGAGATGTACAAAACAAAAGCGCCGTAAAATTCTCGTTTAATTTAACTCGTCGAACTGAGATCTCCTACCAGGAACACATAAGCGTGTAGAGATGTACAAAACAAAAGCGCCGTAAAAATTCTCGTTTAATTTAACTCGTCGAACTGAGATCTCGTACCAGGAACACATAAGCGTGTAGAGATGTACAAAACAAAAGCGCCGTAAAAATTCTCGTTTAATTTAACTCGTCGAACTGAGATCTCCTACCAGGAACACATAAGCGTGTAGAGATGTACAAAACAAAAGCGCCGTAAAATTCTCGTTTAATTTAACTCGTCGAACTGAGATCTCGTACCAGGAACACATAAGCGTGTAGAGATGTACAAAACAAAAGCGCCGTAAAAATTCTCGTTTAATTTAACTCGTCGAACTGAGATCTCCTACCAGGAACACATAAGCGTGTAGAGATGTACAAAACAAAAGCGCCGTAAAAATTCTCGTTTAATTTAACTCGTCGAACTGAGATCTCGTACCAGGAACACATAAGCGTGTAGAGATGTACAAAACAAAAGCGCCGTAAAAATTCTCGTTTAATTTAACTCGTCGAACTGAGATCTCCTACCAGGAACACATAAGCGTGTAGAGATGTACAAAACAAAAGCGCCGTAAAAATTCTCGTTTAATTTAACTCGTCGAACTGAGATCTCGTACCAGGAACACATAAGGGTGTAGAGATGTACAAAACAAAAGCGCCGTAAAAATTCTCGTTTAATTTAACTCGTCGAACTGAGATCTCGTACCAGGAACACATAAGCGTGTAGAGATGTACAAAACAAAAGCGCCGTAAAAATTCTCGTTTAATTTAACTCGTCGAACTGAGATCTCCTACCAGGAACACATAAGCGTGTAGAGATGTACAAAACAAAAGCGCCGTAAAAATTCTCGTTTAATTTAACTCGTCGAACTGAGATCTCGTAATAGGAACACATAAGCGTGTAGAGATGTACAAAACAAAAGCTCCGTAAAAATTCTCGTTTAATTTAACTCGTCGAACTGAGATCTCGTACCAGGAACACATAAGCGTGTAGAGATGTACAAAACAAAAGCGCCGTAAAAATTCTCGTTTAATTTAACTCGTCGAACTTAGATCTCGTACCAGGAACACATAAGCGTGTAGAGATGTACAAAACAAAAGCGCCGTAAAAATTCTCGTTTAATTTAACTCGTCGAACTTAGATCTCCTACCAGGAACACATAAGCGTGTAGAGATGTACAAAACAAAGGCGGCGTAAAAATTCGTGTTTAATTTAACTCGTCGAACTGAGATCTCCTACCAGGAACACATAAGCGTGTAGAGATGTACAAAACAAAAGCGCCGTAAAAATTCTCGTTTAATTTAACTCGTCGAACTGAGATCTCGTACCAGGAACACATAAGCGTGTAGAGATGTACAAAACAAAAGCGCCGTAAAAATTCTCGTTTAATTTAACTCGTCGAACTTAGATCTCCTACCAGGAACACATAAGCGTGTAGAGATGTACAAAACAAAAGCGCCGTAAAAATTCTCGTTTAATTTAACTCGTCGAACTGAGATCTCGTACCAGGAACACATAAGCGTGTAGAGATGTACAAAACAAAAGCGCCGTAAAAATTCTCGTTTAATTTAACTCGTCGAACTGAGATCTCCTACCAGGAACACATAAGCGTGTAGAGATGTACAAAACAAAAGCGCCGTAAAAATTCTCGTTTAATTTAACTCGTCGAACTGAGATCTCCTACCAGGAACACATAAGCGTGTAGAGATGTACAAAACAAAAGCGCCGTAAAAATTCTCGTTTAATTTAACTCGTCGAACTGAGATCTCGTACCAGGAACACATAAGCGTGTAGAGATGTACAAAACAAAAGCGCCGTAAAATTCTCGTTTAATTTAACTCGTCGAACTGAGATCTCCTACCAGGAACACATAAGCGTGTAGAGATGTACAAAACAAAAGCGCCGTAAAAATTCTCGTTTAATTTAACTCGTCGAACTGAGATCTCGTACCAGGAACACATAAGCGTGTAGAGATGTACAAAACAAAAGCGCCGTAAAAATTCTCGTTTAATTTAACTCGTCGAACTGAGATCTCCTACCAGGAACACATAAGCGTGTAGAGATGTACAAAACAAAAGCGCCGTAAAAATTCTCGTTTAATTTAACTCGTCGAACTGAGATCTCGTACCAGGAACACATAAGCGTGTAGAGATGTACAAAACAAAAGCGCCGTAAAAATTCTCGTTTAATTTAACTCGTCGAACTGAGATCTCCTACCAGGAACACATAAGCGTGTAGAGATGTACAAAACAAAAGCGCCGTAAAAATTCTCGTTTAATTTAACTCGTCGAACTGAGATCTCCTACCAGGAACACATAAGCGTGTAGAGATGTACAAAACAAAAGCGCCGTAAAAATTCTCGTTTAATTTAACTCGTCGAACTGAGATCTCCTACCAGGAACACATAAGCGTGTAGAGATGTACAAAACAAAAGCGCCGTAAAAATTCTCGTTTAATTTAACTCGTCGAACTGAGATCTCGTACCAGGAACACATAAGCGTGTAGAGATGTACAAAACAAAAGCGCCGTAAAATTCTCGTTTAATTTAACTCGTCGAACTGAGATCTCGTACCAGGAACACATAAGCGTGTAGAGATGTACAAAACAAAAGCTCCGTAAAAATTCTCGTTTAATTTAACTCGTCGAACTGAGATCTCGTACCAGGAACACATAAGCGTGTAGAGATGTACAAAACAAAAGCGCCGTAAAAATTCTCGTTTAATTTAACTCGTCGAACTGAGATCTCGTACCAGGAACACATAAGCGTGTAGAGATGTACAAAACAAAAGCGCCGTAAAAATTCTCGTTTAATTTAACTCGTCGAACTGAGATCTCGTACCAGGAACACATAAGCGTGTAGAGATGTACAAAACAAAAGCGCCGTAAAAATTCTCGTTTAATTTAACTCGTCGAACTGAGATCTCGTACCAGGAACACATAAGCGTGTAGAGATGTACAAAACAAAGGCGGCGTAAAAATTCGTGTTTAATTTAACTCGTCGAACTGAGATCTCCTACCAGGAACACATAAGCGTGTAGAGATGTACAAAACAAAGGCGGCGTAAAAATTCGTGTTTAATTTAACTCGTCGAACTGAGATCTCCTACCAGGAACACATAAGCGTGTAGAGATGTACAAAACAAAAGCGCCGTAAAAATTCTCGTTTAATTTAACTCGTCGAACTGAGATCTCGTACCAGGAACACATAAGCGTGTAGAGATGTACAAAACAAAAGCGCCGTAAAAATTCTCGTTTAATTTAACTCGTCGAACTGAGATCTCGTACCAGGAACACATAAGCGTGTAGAGATGTACAAAACAAAAGCGCCGTAAAAATTCTCGTTTAATTTAACTCGTCGAACTGAGATCTCGTACCAGGAACACATAAGCGTGTAGAGATGTACAAAACAAAAGCGCCGTAAAATTCTCGTTTAATTTAACTCGTCGAACTGAGATCTCCTACCAGGAACACATAAGCGTGTAGAGATGTACAAAACAAAAGCGCCGTAAAAATTCTCGTTTAATTTAACTCGTCGAACTGAGATCTCCTACCAGGAACACATAAGCGTGTAGAGATGTACAAAACAAAAGCGCCGTAAAAATTCTCGTTTAATTTAACTCGTCGAACTGAGATCTCGTACCAGGAACACATAAGCGTGTAGAGATGTACAAAACAAAAGCGCCGTAAAAATTCTCGTTTAATTTAACTCGTCGAACTGAGATCTCGTACCAGGAACACATAAGCGTGTAGAGATGTACAAAACAAAAGCGCCGTAAAATTCTCGTTTAATTTAACTCGTCGAACTGAGATCTCGTACCAGGAACACATAAGCGTGTAGAGATGTACAAAACAAAAGCGCCGTAAAAATTCTCGTTTAATTTAACTCGTCGAACTGAGATCTCCTACCAGGAACACATAAGCGTGTAGAGATGTACAAAACAAAAGCGCCGTAAAAATTCTCGTTTAATTTAACTCGTCGAACTGAGATCTCGTACCAGGAACACATAAGCGTGTAGAGATGTACAAAACAAAAGCGCCGTAAAAATTCTCGTTTAATTTAACTCGTCGAACTGAGATCTCCTACCAGGAACACATAAGCGTGTAGAGATGTACAAAACAAAAGCGCCGTAAAAATTCTCGTTTAATTTAACTCGTCGAACTGAGATCTCGTACCAGGAACACATAAGCGTGTAGAGATGTACAAAACAAAGGCGGCGTAAAAATTCTAGTTTAATTTAACTCGTCGAACTGAGATCTCGTACCAGGAACACATAAGCGTGTAGAGATGTACAAAACAAAAGCGCCGTAAAAATTCTCGTTTAATTTAACTCGTCGAACTGAGATCTCGTACCAGGAACACATAAGCGTGTAGAGATGTACAAAACAAAGGCGCCGTAAAAATTCTAGTTTAATTTAACTCGTCGAACTGAGATCTCGTACCAGGAACACATAAGCGTGTAGAGATGTACAAAACAAAAGCGCCGTAAAAATTCTCGTTTAATTTAACTCGTCGAACTGAGATCTCCTACCAGGAACACATAAGCGTGTAGAGATGTACAAAACAAAAGCGCCGTAAAAATTCTCGTTTAATTTAACTCGTCGAACTGAGATCTCGTACCAGGAACACATAAGCGTGTAGAGATGTACAAAACAAAGGCGGCGTAAAAATTCATGTTTAATTTAACTCGTCGAACTGAGATCTCGTACCAGGAACACATAAGCGTGTAGAGATGTACAAAACAAAAGCGCCGTAAAAATTCTCGTTTAATTTAACTCGTCGAACTGAGATCTCGTACCAGGAACACATAAGCGTGTAGAGATGTACAAAACAAAAGCGCCGTAAAAATTCTCGTTTAATTTAACTCGTCGAACTGAGATCTCGTACCAGGAACACATAAGCGTGTAGAGATGTACAAAACAAAGCGCCGTAAAAATTCTCGTTTAATTTAACTCGTCGAACTGAGATCTCCTACCAGGAACACATAAGCGTGTAGAGATGTACAAAACAAAAGCGCCGTAAAATTCTCGTTTAATTTAACTCGTCGAACTGAGATCTCGTACCAGGAACACATAAGCGTGTAGAGATGTACAAAACAAAAGCGCCGTAAAAATTCTCGTTTAATTTAACTCGTCGAACTGAGATCTCGTACCAGGAACACATAAGCGTGTAGAGATGTACAAAACAAAAGCGCCGTAAAAATTCTCGTTTAATTTAACTCGTCGAACTGAGATCTCGTACCAGGAACACATAAGCGTGTAGAGATGTACCAAAACAAAAGCGCCGTAAAAATTCTCGTTTAATTTAACTCGTCGAACTGAGATCTCGTACCAGGAACACATAAGCGTGTAGAGATGTACAAAACAAAAGAGCCGTAATAATTCTCGATTAATTTAACTCGTCGAACTGAGATCTCGTACCAGGAACACATAAGCGTGTAGAGATGTACAAAACAAAAGCGCCGTAAAAATTCTCGTTTAATTTAACTCGTCGAACTGAGATCTCGTACCAGGAACACATAAGCGTGTAGAGATGTACAAAACAAAAGCGCCGTAAAAATTCTCGTTTAATTTAACTCGTCGAACTGAGATCTCCTACCAGGAACACATAAGCGTGTAGAGATGTACAAAACAAAAGCGCCGTAAAAATTCTCGTTTAATTTAACTCGTCGAACTGAGATCTCGTACCAGGAACACATAAGCGTGTAGAGATGTACAAAACAAAAGCGCCGTAAAAATTCTCGTTTAATTTAACTCGTCGAACTGAGATCTCGTACCAGGAACACATAAGCGTGTAGAGATGTACAAAACAAAAGCGCCGTAAAATTCTCGTTTAATTTAACTCGTCGAACTGAGATCTCGTACCAGGAACACATAAGCGTGTAGAGATGTACAAAACAAAAGCGGCGTAAAATTCTCGTTTAATTTAACTCGTCGAACTGAGATCTCGTACCAGGAACACATAAGCGTGTAGAGATGTACAAAACAAAAGCGCCGTAAAAATTCTCGTTTAATTTAACTCGTCGAACTGAGATCTCGTACCAGGAACACATAAGCGTGTAGAGATGTACAAAACAAAAGCGGCGTTAAAATTTTCGTTTAATTTAACTCGTCGAACTGAGATCTCGTACCAGGAACACATAAGCGTGTAGAGATGTACAAAACAAAAGCGCCGTAAAAATTCTCGTTTAATTTAACTCGTCGAACTGAGATCTCGTACCAGGAACACATAAGCGTGTAGAGATGTACAAAACAAAAGCGCCGTAAAAATTCTCGTTTAATTTAACTCGTCGAACTGAGATCTCGTACCAGGAACACATAAGCGTGTAGAGATGTACAAAACAAAGGCGGCGTAAAAATTCTAGTTTAATTTAACTCGTCGAACTGAGATCTCGTACCAGGAACACATAAGCGTGTAGAGATGTACAAAACAAAAGCGCCGTAAAAATTCTCGTTTAATTTAACTCGTCGAACTGAGATCTCGTACCAGGAACACATAAGCGTGTAGAGATGTACAAAACAAAAGCGCCGTAAAAATTCTCGTTTAATTTAACTCGTCGAACTGAGATCTCGTACCAGGAACACATAAGCGTGTAGAGATGTACAAAACAAAGCGCCGTAAAAATTCTCGTTTAATTTAACTCGTCGAACTGAGATCTCCTACCAGGAACACATAAGCGTGTAGAGATGTACAAAACAAAAGCGCCGTAAAAATTCTCGTTTAATTTAACTCGTCGAACTGAGATCTCGTACCAGGAACACATAAGCGTGTAGAGATGTACAAAACAAAAGCGCCGTAAAAATTCTCGTTTAATTTAACTCGTCGAACTGAGATCTCGTACCAGGAACACATAAGCGTGTAGAGATGTACAAAACAAAAGCGCCGTAAAAATTCTCGTTTAATTTAACTCGTCGAACTGAGATCTCGTACCAGGAACACATAAGCGTGTAGAGATGTACAAAACAAAAGCGCCGTAAAAATTCTCGTTTAATTTAACTCGTCGAACTGAGATCTCGTACCAGGAACACATAAGCGTGTAGAGATGTACAAAACAAAAGCGCCGTAAAATTCTCGTTTAATTTAACTCGTCGAACTGAGATCTCCTACCAGGAACACATAAGCGTGTAGAGATGTACAAAACAAAAGCGCCGTAAAAATTCTCGTTTAATTTAACTCGTCGAACTGAGATCTCGTACCAGGAACACATAAGCGTGTAGAGATGTACAAAACAAAGGCGGCGTAAAAATTCTTGTTTAATTTAACTCGTCGAACTGAGATCTCGTACCAGGAACACATAAGCGTGTAGAGATGTACAAAACAAAAGCGCCGTAAAAATTCTCGTTTAATTTAACTCGTCGAACTGAGATCTCGTACCAGGAACACATAAGCGTGTAGAGATGAACACATCATAAGCGCCGTAAGAATAATCGTGTAATTTAACTCGTAGAACTGAGATCTCCGACGAGCAAGACATAAGCGTGTAGAGGTGTACAAAACAATGGCGGCGTAAAATTCTCGTTTAATTTAACTCGTCGAACTGAGATCTCGTACCAGGAACACATAAGCGTGTAGAGATGTACAAAACAAAAGCGCCGTAAAAATTCTCGTTTAATTTAACTCGTCGAACTGAGATCTCCTACCAGGAACACATAAGCGTGTAGAGATGTACAAAACAAAAGCGGCTCAATAATTCTTGTTTAGTTTAACTCGTCGAACTGATATTTCTTACCAGGAACACATAAGCGTGTAGAGATGTACAAAACAAAAGCGGCGTAAAAATTTCGTTTAATTTAACTCGTCGAACTGAGATCTCGTACCAGGAACACATAAGCGTGTAGAGATGTACAAAACAAAAGCGCCGTAAAATTCTCGTTTAATTTAACTCGTCGAACTGAGATCTCCTACCAGGAACACATAAGCGTGTAGAGATGTACAAAACAAAAGCGCCGTAAAAATTCTCGTTTAATTTAACTCGTCGAACTGAGATCTCGTACCAGGAACACATAAGCGTGTAGAGATGTACAAAACAAAAGCGCCGTAAAAATTCTCGTTTAATTTAACTCGTCGAACTGAGATCTCGTACCAGGAACACATAAGCGTGTAGAGATGTACAAAACAAAAGCGCCGTAAAAATTCTCGTTTAATTTAACTCGTCGAACTTAGATCTCGTACCAGGAACACATAAGCGTGTAGAGATGTACAAAACAAAAGCGGCGTGAAATCTTTTGTTTAATTTAACTCGTCGAACTGAGATCTCCTACCAGGAACACATAAGCGTGTAGAGATGTACAAAACAAAAGCGCCGTAAAAATTCTCGTTTAATTTAACTCGTCGAACTGAGATCTCGTACCAGGAACACATAAGGGTGTAGAGATGTTCAAAACAAAAGCGCCGTAAAAATTCTCGTTTAATTTAACTCGTCGAACTGAGATCTCCTACCAGGAACACATAAGCGTGTAGAGATGTACAAAACAAAAGCGCCGTAAAAATTCTCGTTTAATTTAACTCGTCGAACTGAGATCTCGTACCAGGAACACATAAGCGTGTAGAGATGTACAAAACAAAAGCGCCGTAAAATTCTCGTTTAATTTAACTCGTCGAACTGAGATCTCGTACCAGGAACACATAAGCGTGTAGAGATGTACAAAACAAAAGCGCCGTAAAAATTCTCGTTTAATTTAACTCGTCGAACTGAGATCTCGTACCAGGAACACATAAGCGTGTAGAGATGTACAAAACAAAAGCGCCGTAAAAATTCTCGTTTAATTTAACTCGTCGAACTGAGATCTCGTACCAGGAACACATAAGCGTGTAGAGATGTACAAAACAAAAGCGCCGTAAAAATTCTCGTTTAATTTAACTCGTCGAACTGAGATCTCGTACCAGGAACACATAAGCGTGTAGAGATGTACAAAACAAAAGCGCCGTAAAATTCTCGTTTAATTTAACTCGTCGAACTGAGATCTCGTACCAGGAACACATAAGCGTGTAGAGATGTACAAAACAAAAGCGCCGTAAAAATTCTCGTTTAATTTAACTCGTCGAACTGAGATCTCGTACCAGGAACACATAAGCGTGTAGAGATGTACAAAACAAAGGCGGCGTAAAAATTCGTGTTTAATTTAACTCGTCGAACTGAGATCTCGTACCAGGAACACATAAGCGTGTAGAGATGTACAAAACAAAAGCGCCGTAAAATTCTCGTTTAATTTAACTCGTCGAACTGAGATCTCGTACCAGGAACACATAAGCGTGTAGAGATGTACAAAACAAAGCGCCGTAAAATTCTAGTTTAATTTAACTCGTCGAACTGAGATCTCGTACCAGGAACACATAAGCGTGTAGAGATGTACAAAACAAAGGCGGCGTAAAAATTCTCGTTTAATTTAACTCGTCGAACTGAGATCTCGTACCAGGAACACATAAGCGTGTAGAGATGTACAAAACAAAAGCGCCGTAAAAATTCTCGTTTAATTTAACTCGTCGAACTGAGATCTCCTACCAGGAACACATAAGCGTGTAGAGATGTACAAAACAAAAGCGCCGTAAAAATTCTCGTTTAATTTAACTCGTCGAACTGAGATCTCGTACCAGGAACACATAAGCGTGTAGAGATGTACAAAACAAAGGCGGCGTAAAAATTCGTGTTTAATTTAACTCGTCGAACTGAGATCTCGTACCAGGAACACATAAGCGTGTAGAGATGTACAAAACAAAAGCGCCGTAAAAATTCTCGTTTAATTTAACTCGTCGAACTGAGATCTCGTACCAGGAACACATAAGCGTGTAGAGATGTACAAAACAAAAGCGCCGTAAAAATTCTCGTTTAATTTAACTCGTCGAACTGAGATCTCCTACCAGGAACACATAAGCGTGTAGAGATGTACAAAACAAAAGCGCCGTAAAAATTCTCGTTTAATTTAACTCGTCGAACTGAGATCTCGTACCAGGAACACATAAGCGTGTAGAGATGTACAAAACAAAAGCGCCGTATAAATTCTCGTTTAATTTAACTCGTCGAACTGAGATCTCGTACCAGGAACACATAAGCGTGTAGAGATGTACAAAACAAAAGCGCCGTAAAAATTCTCGTTTAATTTAACTCGTCGAACTGAGATCTCGTACCAGGAACACATAAGCGTGTAGAGATGTACAAAACAAAAGCGCCGTAAAAATTCTCGTTTAATTTAACTCGTCGAACTGAGATCTCCTACCAGGAACACATAAGCGTGTAGAGATGTACAAAACAAAAGCGCCGTAAAATTCTCGTTTAATTTAACTCGTCGAACTGAGATCTCCTACCAGGAACACATAAGCGTGTAGAGATGTACAAAACAAAAGCGCCGTAAAAATTCTCGTTTAATTTAACTCGTCGAACTGAGATCTCGTACCAGGAACACATAAGCGTGTAGAGATGTACAAAACAAAAGCGCCGTAAAATTCTCGTTTAATTTAACTCGTCGAACTGAGATCTCCTACCAGGAACACATAAGCGTGTAGAGATGTACAAAACAAAAGCGCCGTAAAAATTCTCGTTTAATTTAACTCGTCGAACTGAGATCTCGTACCAGGAACACATAAGCGTGTAGAGATGTACAAAACAAAAGCGCCGTAAAAATTCTCGTTTAATTTAACTCGTCGAACTGAGATCTCGTACCAGGAACACATAAGCGTGTAGAGATGTACAAAACAAAAGCGCCGTAAAAATTCTCGTTTAATTTAACTCGTCGAACTGAGATCTCGTACCAGGAACACATAAGCGTGTAGAGATGTACAAAACAAAAGCGCCGTAAAAATTCTCGTTTAATTTAACTCGTCGAACTGAGATCTCGTACCAGGAACACATAAGCGTGTAGAGATGTACAAAACAAAAGCGCCGTAAAAATTCTCGTTTAATTTAACTCGTCGAACTGAGATCTCGTACCAGGAACACATAAGCGTGTAGAGATGTACAAAACAAAAGCGCCGTAAAAATTCTCGTTTAATTTAACTCGTCGAACTGAGATCTCGTACCAGGAACACATAAGCGTGTAGAGATGTACAAAACAAAAGCGCCGTAAAAATTCTCGTTTAATTTAACTCGTCGAACTGAGATCTCGTACCAGGAACACATAAGCGTGTAGAGATGTACAAAACAAAAGCGCCGTAAAAATTCTCGTTTAATTTAACTCGTCGAACTGAGATCTCGTACCAGGAACACATAAGCGTGTAGAGATGTACAAAACAAAGGCGGCGTAAAAATTCATGTTTAATTTAACTCGTCGAACTGAGATCTCGTACCAGGAACACATAAGCGTGTAGAGATGTACAAAACAAAGGCGGCGTAAAAATTCGTGTTTAATTTAACTCGTCGAACTGAGATCTCCTACCAGGATCACATAAGTGTGTAGAGATGTACAAAACAAAGGCGGCGTAAAAATTCTCGTTTAATTTAACTCGTCGAACTGAGATCTCGTACCAGGAACACATAAGCGTGTAGAGATGTACAAAACAAAGGCGGCGTAAAAATTCTCGTTTAATTTAACTCGTCGAACTGAGATCTCGTACCAGGAACACATAAGCGTGTAGAGATGTACAAAACAAAAGCGCCGTAAAAATTCTCGTTTAATTTAACTCGTCGAACTGAGATCTCGTACCAGGAACACATAAGCGTGTAGAGATGTACAAAACAAAAGCGCCGTAAAAATTCTCGTTTAATTTAACTCGTCGAACTGAGATCTCGTACCAGGAACACATAAGCGTGTAGAGATGTACAAAACAAAAGCGCCGTAAAAATTCTCGTTTAATTTAACTCGTCGAACTGAGATCTCGTACCAGGAACACATAAGCGTGTAGAGATGTACAAAACAAAAGCGCCGTAAAAATTCTCGTTTAATTTAACTCGTCGAACTGAGATCTCGTACCAGGAACACATAAGCGTGTAGAGATGTACAAAACAAAAGCGCCGTAAAAATTCTCGTTTAATTTAACTCGTCGAACTGAGATCTCGTACCAGGAACACATAAGCGTGTAGAGATGTACAAAACAAACGCGGCGTAAAAATTCTAGTTTAATTTAACTCGTCGAACTGAGATCTCGTACCAGGAACACATAAGCGTGTAGAGATGTACAAAACAAAAGCGCCGTAAAAATTCTCGTTTAATTTAACTCGTCGAACTGAGATCTCCTACCAGGAACACATAAGTGTGTAGAGATGTACAAAACAAAGGCGGCGTAAAAATTCTCGTTTAATTTAACTCGTCGAACTGAGATCTCGTACCAGGAACACATAAGCGTGTAGAGATGTACAAAACAAAAGCGCCGTAAAAATTCTCGTTTAATTTAACTCGTCGAACTGAGATCTCGTACCAGGAACACATAAGCGTGTAGAGATGTACAAAACAAAAGCGCCGTAAAAATTCTCGTTTAATTTAACTCGTCGAACTGAGATCTCCTACCAGGAACACATAAGCGTGTAGAGATGTACAAAACAAAAGCGCCGTAAAAATTCTCGTTTAATTTAACTCGTCGAACTGAGATCTCGTACCAGGAACACATAAGCGTGTAGAGATGTACAAAACAAAAGCGCCGTAAAAATTCTCGTTTAATTTAACTCGTCGAACTGAGATCTCGTACCAGGAACACATAAGCGTGTAGAGATGTACAAAACAAAAGCGCCGTAAAAATTCTCGTTTAATTTAACTCGTCGAACTGAGATCTCCTACCAGGAACACATAAGCGTGTAGAGATGTACAAAACAAAAGCGCCGTAAAAATTCTCGTTTAATTTAACTCGTCGAACTGAGATCTCGTACCAGGAACACATAAGCGTGTAGAGATGTACAAAACAAAAGCGCCGTAAAAATTCTCGTTTAATTTAACTCGTCGAACTGAGATCTCGTACCAGGAACACATAAGCGTGTAGAGATGTACAAAACAAAAGCGCCGTAAAAATTCTCGTTTAATTTAACTCGTCGAACTGAGATCTCGTACCAGGAACACATAAGCGTGTAGAGATGTACAAAACAAAAGCGCCGTAAAAATTCTCGTTTAATTTAACTCGTCGAACTGAGATCTCGTACCAGGAACACATAAGCGTGTAGAGATGTACAAAACAAAAGCGCCGTAAAAATTCTCGTTTAATTTAACTCGTCGAACTGAGATCTCGTACCAGGAACACATAAGCGTGTAGAGATGTACAAAACAAAAGCGCCGTAAAAATTCTCGTTTAATTTAACTCGTCGAACTGAGATCTCGTACCAGGAACACATAAGCGTGTAGAGATGTACAAAACAAAGGCGGCGTAAAAATTCATGTTTAATTTAACTCGTCGAACTGAGATCTCGTACCAGGAACACATAAGCGTGTAGAGATGTACAAAACAAAAGCGCCGTAAAAATTCTCGTTTAATTTAACTCGTCGAACTGAGATCTCCTACCAGGAACACATAAGGGTGTAGAGATGTACAAAACAAAAGCCCCGTAAAAATTCTCGTTTAATTTAACTCGTCGAACTGAGATCTCGTACCAGGAACACATAAGCGTGTAGAGATGTACAAAACAAAAGCCCCGTAAAAATTCTCGTTTAATTTAACTCGTCGAACTGAGATCTCGTACCAGGAACACATAAGCGTGTAGAGATGTACAAAACAAAAGCCCCGTAAAAATTCTCGTTTAATTTAACTCGTCGAACTGAGATCTCGTACCAGGAACACATAAGGGTGTAGAGATGTTCAAAACAAAAGCGCCGTAAAAATTCTCGTTTAATTTAACTCGTCGAACTGAGATCTCGTACCAGGAACACATAAGCGTGTAGAGATGTACAAAACAAAGGCGGCGTAAAAATTCGTGTTTAATTTAACTCGTCGAACTGAGATCTCGTACCAGGAACACATAAGCGTGTAGAGATGTACAAAACAAAAGCGCCGTAAAAATTCTCGTTTAATTTAACTCGTCGAACTGAGATCTCCTACCAGGAACACATAAGCGTGTAGAGATGTACAAAACAAAAGCGCCGTAAAAATTCTCGTTTAATTTAACTCGTCGAACTGAGATCTCGTACCAGGATCACATAAACGTGAGGAGATGTAAAAAACAAAAGCGCCGTAAAAATTCTCGTTTAATTTAACTCGTCGAACTGAGATCTCGTACCAGGAACACATAAGCGTGTAGAGATGTACAAAACAAAAGCGCCGTAAAAATTCTCGTTTAATTTAACTCGTCGAACTGAGATCTCCTACCAGGAACACATAAGCGTGTAGAGATGTACAAAACAAAAGCGCCGTAAAAATTCTCGTTTAATTTAACTCGTCGAACTGAGATCTCGTACCAGGAACACATAAGCGTGTAGAGATGTACAAAACAAAAGCGCCGTAAAAATTCTCGTTTAATTTAACTCGTCGAACTGAGATCTCGTACCAGGAACACATACGGGTGTAGAGATGTACAAAACAAAAGCGCCGTAAAATTCTCGTTTAATTTAACTCGTCGAACTGAGATCTCGTACCAGGAACACATAAGCGTGTAGAGATGTACAAAACAAAAGCGCCGTAAAAATTCTCGTTTAATTTAACTCGTCGAACTGAGATCTCCTACCAGGAACACATAAGCGTGTAAGGGTGTACAAAACAAAAACGTCTTAAAAATTTTTGTTTAATTTAACTCGTCGAACTGAGATCTCGTACCAGGAACACATAAGCGTGTAGAGATGTACAAAACAAAAGCGCCGTAAAAATTCTCGTTTAATTTAACTCGTCGAACTGAGATCTCCTACCAGGAACACATAAGCGTGTAGAGATGTACAAAACAAAAGCGCCGTAAAAATTCTCGTTTAATTTAACTCGTCGAACTGAGATCTCCTACCAGGAACACATAAGCGTGTAGAGATGTACAAAACAAAAGCGCCGTAAAATTCTCGTTTAATTTAACTCGTCGAACTTAGATCTCGTACCATGACAACATAAGCGTCTAGAGATGTACAATACAAATGCGGAGTAAATTTTCTTGTTTAATTTAACTCGTCGAACTGAGATCTCCTACCAGGAACACATAAGCGTGTAGAGATGTACAAAACAAAGGCGCCGTAAAATTCTCGTTTAATTTAACTCGTCGAACTGAGATCTCTACCAGGAACACATAAGCGTGTAGAGATG
Source organism: Dorcus hopei (assembly GCA_033060865.1). NCBI lineage: Eukaryota > Metazoa > Arthropoda > Insecta > Coleoptera > Lucanidae > Dorcus > Dorcus hopei. Next base: position 14,279,746 of record CM065418.1, read on the forward strand.
TACAAAACAAAAGCGCCGTAAAAATTCTCGTTTAATTTAACTCGTCGAACTGAGATCTCGTACCAGGAACACATAAGCGTGTAGAGATGTACAAAACAAAAGCGCCGTAAAAATTCTCGTTTAATTTAACTCGTCGAACTGAGATCTCGTACCAGGAACACATAAGCGTGTAGAGATGTACAAAACAAAAGCGCCGTCAACTTGCTCGAGTAATTTATCTCGTCGAACTGAGATCTCCTACCAGGAACACATAAGCGTGTAGAGATGTACAAAACAAAAGCGCCGTAAAAATTCTCGTTTAATTTAACTCGTCGAACTGAGATCTCCTACCAGGAACACATAAGCGTGTAGAGATGTACAAAACAAAAGCGCCGTAAAAATTCTCGTTTAATTTAACTCGTCGAACTTAGATCTCGTACCAGGAACACATAAGCGTGTAGAGATGAACAAAAAAAAAGCGCCGTTAAATATTTTGTTTACTTTAACTCGTCGAACTGAGATCTCCTACCAGGAACACATAAGCGTGTAGAGATGTACAAAACAAAAGCGCCGTAAAAATTCTCGTTTAATTTAACTCGTCGAACTGAGATCTCCTACCAGGAACACATAAGCGTGTAGAGATGTACAAAACAAAGGCGCCGTAAAATTCTCGTTTAATTTAACTCGTCGAACTGAGATCTCGTACCAGGAACACATAAGCGTGTAGAGATGTACAAAACAAAAGCGCCGTAAAAATTCTCGTTTAATTTAACTCGTCGAACTGAGATCTCGTACCAGGAACACATAAGCGTGTAGAGATGTACAAAACAAAAGCGCCGTAAAAATTCTCGTTTAATTTAACTCGTCGAACTGAGATCTCGTACCAGGAACACATAAGCGTGTAGAGATGTACAAAACAAAAGCGCCGTAAAAATTCTCGTTTAATTTAACTCGTCGAACTGAGATCTCCTACCAGGAACACATAAGCGTGTAGAGATGTACAAAACAAAAGCGCCGTAAAAATTCTCGTTTAATTTAACTCGTCGAACTGAGATCTCGTACCAGGAACACATAAGCGTGTAGAGATGTACAAAACAAAAGCGCCGTAAAAATTCTCGTTTAATTTAACTCGTCGAACTTAGATCTCCTACCAGGATCACATAAGCGTGTAGAGATGTACAAAACAAAAGCGCCGTAAAAATTCTCGTTTAATTTAACTCGTCGAACTGAGATCTCGTACCAGGAACACATAAGCGTGTAGAGATGTACAAAACAAAAGCGCCGTAAAATTCTCGTTTAATTTAACTCGTCGAACTGAGATCTCGTACCAGGAACACATAAGCGTGTAGAGATGTACAAAACAAAAGCGCCGTAAAAATTCTCGTTTAATTTAACTCGTCGAACTGAGATCTCGTACCAGGAACACATAAGCGTGTAGAGATGTACAAAACAAAAGCGCCGTAAAATTCTCGTTTAATTTAACTCGTCGAACTGAGATCTCCTACCAGGAACACATAAGCGTGTAGAGATGTACAAAACATACGCGGCGTAAAAATTCGTGTTTAATTTAACTCGTCGAACTGAGATCTCCTACCAGGAACACATAAGCGTGTAGAGATGTACAAAACAAAAGCGCCGTAAAATTCTCGTTTAATTTAACTCGTCGAACTGAGATCTCGTACCAGGAACACATAAGCGTGTAGAGATGTACAAAACAAAAGCGCCGTAAAAATTCTCGTTTAATTTAACTCGTCGAACTGAGATCTCGTACCAGGAACACATAAGCGTGTAGAGATGTACAAAACAAAAGCGCCGTAAAAATTCTCGTTTAATTTAACTCGTCGAACTGAGATCTCCTACCAGGAACACATAAGCGTGTAGAGATGTACAAAACAAAAGCGCCGTAAAATTCTCGTTTAATTTAACTCGTCGAACTGAGATCTCCTACCAGGAACACATAAGCGTGTAGAGATGTACAAAACAAAAGCGCCGTAAAATTCTCGTTTAATTTAACTCGTCGAACTGAGATCTCGTACCAGGAACACATAAGCGTGTAGAGATGTACAAAACAAAAGCGCCGTAAAATTCTCGTTTAATTTAACTCGTCGAACTGAGATCTCCTACCAGGAACACATAAGCGTGTAGAGATGTACAAAACAAAAGCGCCGTAAAAATTCTCGTTTAATTTAACTCGTCGAACTGAGATCTCGTACCAGGAACACATAAGCGTGTAGAGATGTACAAAACAAAAGCGCCGTAAAAATTCTCGTTTAATTTAACTCGTCGAACTGAGATCTCCTACCAGGAACACATAAGCGTGTAGAGATGTACAAAACAAAGGCGGCGTAAAAATTCGTGTTTAATTTAACTCGTCGAACTGAGATCTCCTACCAGGATCACATAAGTGTGTAGAGATGTACAAAACAAAAGCGCCGTAAAAATTCTCGTTTAATTTAACTCGTCGAACTGAGATCTCCTACCAGGAACACATAAGCGTGTAGAGATGTACAAAACAAAAGCGCCGTAAAAATTCTCGTTTAATTTAACTCGTCGAACTGAGATCTCGTACCAGGAACACATAAGGGTGTAGAGATGTTCAAAACAAAAGCGCCGTAAAAATTCTCGTTTAATTTAACTCGTCGAACTGAGATCTCGTACCAGGAACACATAAGCGTGTAGAGATGTACAAAACAAAAGCGCCGTAAAAATTCTCGTTTAATTTAACTCGTCGAACTGAGATCTCCTACCAGGAACACATAAGCGTGTAGAGATGTACAAAACAAAAGCGCCGTAAAAATTCTCGTTTAATTTAACTCGTCGAACTGAGATCTCGTACCAGGAACACATAAGCGTGTAGAGATGTACAAAACAAAAGCGCCGTAAAAATTCTCGTTTAATTTAACTCGTCGAACTGAGATCTCGTACCAGGAACACATAAGCGTGTAGAGATGTACAATACACAAGCGCCGTAAAATTCTCGTTTAATTTAACTCGTCGAACTGAGATCTCCTACCAGGAACACATAAGCGTGTAGAGATGTACAAAACAAAAGCGCCGTAAAAATTCTCGTTTAATTTAACTCGTCGAACTGAGATCTCCTACCAGGAACACATAAGCGTGTAGAGATGTACAAAACAAAAGCGCCGTAAAAATTCGTGTTTAATTTAACTCGTCGAACTGAGATCTCCTACCAGGATCACATAAGTGTGTAGAGATGTACAAAACAAAAGCGCCGTAAAAATTCTCGTTTAATTTAACTCGTCGAACTGAGATCTCGTACCAGGAACACATAAGCGTGTAGAGATGTACAAAACAAAAGCGCCGTAAAAATTCTCGTTTAATTTAACTCGTCGAACTTAGATCTCGTACCAGGAACACATAAGCGTGTAGAGATGTACAAAACAAAAGCGTCGAGAATTCATTCGTATAATTTAACTCGTCGAACTGAGATCTCCTACCAGGAACACATAAGCGTGTAGAGATGTACAAAACAAAAGCGGCGTGAAATCTTTTGTTTAATTTAACTCGTCGAACTGAGATCTCCTACCAGGAACACATAAGCGTGTAGAGATGTACAAAACAAAAGCGCCGTAAAAATTCTCGTTTAATTTAACTCGTCGAACTGAGATCTCGTACCAGGAACACATAAGCGTGTAGAGATGTACAAAACAAAAGCGCCGTAAAAATTCTCGTTTAATTTAACTCGTCGAACTGAGATCTCCTACCAGGAACACATAAGCGTGTAGAGATGTACAAAACAAAAGCGCCGTAAAAATTCTCGTTTAATTTAACTCGTCGAACTGAGATCTCCTACCAGGAACACATAAGCGTGTAGAGATGTACAAAACAAAAGCGCCGTAAAAATTCTCGTTTAATTTAACTCGTCGAACTGAGATCTCGTACCAGGAACACATAAGCGTGTAGAGATGTACAAAACAAAAGCGCCGTAAAAATTCTCGTTTAATTTAACTCGTCGAACTGAGATCTCGTACCAGGAACACATAAGCGTGTAGAGATGTACAAAACAAAAGCGCCGTAAAAATTCTCGTTTAATTTAACTCGTCGAACTGAGATCTCCTACCAGGAACACATAAGCGTGTAGAGATGTACAAAACAAAAGCGCCGTAAAAATTCTCGTTTAATTTAACTCGTCGAACTGAGATCTCCTACCAGGAACACATAAGCGTGTAGAGATGTACAAAACAAAAGCGCCGTAAAAATTCTCGTTTAATTTAACTCGTCGAACTGAGATCTCCTACCAGGAACACATAAGCGTGTAGAGATGTACAAAACAAAAGCGCCTTAAAATTCTCGTTTAATTTAACTCGTCGAACTGAGATCTCGTACCAGGAACACATAAGCGTGTAGAGATGTACAAAACAAAGGCGGCGTAAAAATTCGTGTTTAATTTAACTCGTCGAACTGAGATCTCCTACCAGGAACACATAAGCGTGTAGAGATGTACAAAACAAAAGCGCCGTAAAATTCTCGTTTAATTTAACTCGTCGAACTGAGATCTCGTACCAGGAACACATAAGCGTGTAGAGATGTACAAAACAAAAGCGCCGTAAAAATTCTCGTTTAATTTAACTCGTCGAACTGAGATCTCGTACCAGGAACACATAAGCGTGTAGAGATGTACAAAACAAAAGCGCCGTAAAAATTCTCGTTTAATTTAACTCGTCGAACTGAGATCTCCTACCAGGAACACATAAGCGTGTAGAGATGTACAAAACAAAAGCGCCGTAAAAATTCTCGTTTAATTTAACTCGTCGAACTGAGATCTCCTACCAGGAACACATAAGCGTGTAGAGATGTACAAAACAAAAGCGCCGTAAAAATTCTCGTTTAATTTAACTCGTCGAACTGAGATCTCCTACCAGGAACACATAAGCGTGTAGAGATGTACAAAACAAAGGCGGCGTAAAAATTCGTGTTTAATTTAACTCGTCGAACTGAGATCTCCTACCAGGAACACATAAGCGTGTAGAGATGTACAAAACAAAAGCGCCGTAAAAATTCTCGTTTAATTTAACTCGTCGAACTGAGATCTCGTACCAGGAACACATAAGCGTGTAGAGATGTACAAAACAAAAGCGCCGTAAAAATTCTCGTTTAATTTAACTCGTCGAACTGAGATCTCGTAATAGGAACACATAAGCGTGTAGAGATGTACAAAACAAAAGCGCCGTAAAAATTCTCGTTTAATTTAACTCGTCGAACTGAGATCTCCTACCAGGAACACATAAGCGTGTAGAGATGTACAAAACAAAAGCGCCGTAAAAATTCTCGTTTAATTTAACTCGTCGAACTGAGATCTCGTACCAGGAACACATAAGCGTGTAGAGATGTACAAAACAAAAGCGCCGTAAAAATTCTCGTTTAATTTAACTCGTCGAACTGAGATCTCGTACCAGGAACACATAAGCGTGTAGAGATGTACAAAACAAAAGCGCCGTAAAAATTCTCGTTTAATTTAACTCGTCGAACTGAGATCTCGTACCAGGAACACATAAGCGTGTAGAGATGTACAAAACAAAGGCGGCGTAAAAATTCGTGTTTAATTTAACTCGTCGAACTGAGATCTCCTACCAGGATCACATAAGTGTGTAGAGATGTACAAAACAAAGGCGGCGTAAAAATTCTCGTTTAATTTAACTCGTCGAACTGAGATCTCGTACCAGGAACACATAAGCGTGTAGAGATGTACAAAACAAAAGCGCCGTAAAAATTCTCGTTTAATTTAACTCGTCGAACTGAGATCTCCTACCAGGAACACATAAGCGTGTAGAGATGTACAAAACAAAAGCGCCGTAAAAATTCTCGTTTAATTTAACTCGTCGAACTGAGATCTCCTACCAGGAACACATAAGGGTGTAGAGATGTACAAAACAAAAGCCCCGTAAAAATTCTCGTTTAATTTAACTCGTCGAACTGAGATCTCGTACCAGGAACACATAAGCGTGTAGAGATGTACAAAACAAAAGCGCCGTAAAAATTCTCGTTTAATTTAACTCGTCGAACTGAGATCTCGTACCAGGAACACATAAGCGTTTAGAGAAGTACAAAACAAAAGCCCAGTAAATATTCTCGTTTAATTTAACTCGTCGAACTGAGATCTCCTACCAGGAACACATAAGCGTGTAGAGATGTACAAAACAAAAGCGCCGTAAAAATTCTCGTTTAATTTAACTCGTCGAACTGAGATCTCGTACCAGGAACACATAAGCGTGTAGAGATGTACAAAACAAAAGCGCCTTAAAAATTCTCGTTTAATTTAACTCGTCGAACTGAGATCTCGTACCAGGAACACATAAGCGTGTAGAGATGTACAAAACAAAAGCGCCGTAAAATTCTCGATTAATTTAACTCGTCGAACTGAGATCTCCTACCAGGAACACATAAGCGTGTAGAGATGTACAAAACAAAAGCGCCGTAAAAATTCTCGTTTAATTTAACTCGTCGAACTGAGATCTCCTACCAGGAACACATAAGCGTGTAGAGATGTACAAAACAAAGGCGCCGTAAAAATTCTAGTTTAATTTAACTCGTCGAACTGAGATCTCCTACCAGGAACACATAAGCGTGTAGAGATGTACAAAACAAAAGCGCCGTAAAAATTCTCGTTTAATTTAACTCGTCGAACTGAGATCTCGTACCAGGAACACATAAGCGTGTAGAGATGTACAAAACAAAAGCGCCGTAAAAATTCTCGTTTAATTTAACTCGTCGAACTGAGATCTCGTACCAGGAACACATAAGCGTGTAGAGATGTACAAAACAATAGCGCCGTAAAGATGCGCGTTTAATTTAACTCGTCGAACTGAGATCTCGTACCAGGAACACATAAGCGTGTAGAGATGTACAAAACAAAAGCGCCGTAAAAATTCTCGTTTAATTTAACTCGTCGAACTGAGATCTCGTACCAGGAACACATAAGCGTGTAGAGATGTACAAAACAAAAAGCGCCGTAAAAATTCTCGTTTAATTTAACTCGTCGAACTGAGATCTCCTACCAGGATCACATAAGCGTGTAGAGATGTACAAAACAAAAGCGCCGTAAAAATTCTCGTTTAATTTAACTCGTCGAACTGAGATCTCGTACCAGGAACACATAAGCGTGTAGAGATGTACAAAACAAAAGCGCCGTAAAAATTCTCGTTTAATTTAACTCGTCGAACTGAGATCTCCTACCAGGATCGCATAAGCGTGTAGAGATGTACAAAACAAAAAACAAAAGCGCCGTAAAAATTCTCGTTTAATTTAACTCGTCGAACTGAGATCTCCTACCAGGAACACATAAGCGTGTAGAGATGTACAAAACAAAAGCGCCGTAAAAATTCTCGTTTAATTTAACTCGTCGAACTGAGATCTCCTACCAGGAACACATAAGCGTGTAGAGATGTACAAAACAAAAGCGCCGTAAAAATTCTCGTTTAATTTAACTCGTCGAACTGAGATCTCCTACCAGGAACACATAAGCGTGTAGAGATGTACAAAACAAAAGCGCCGTAAAAATTCTCGTTTAATTTAACTCGTCGAACTGAGATCTCGTACCAGGAACACATAAGCGTGTAGAGATGTACAAAACAAAAGCGCCGTAAAAATTCTCGTTTAATTTAACTCGTCGAACTGAGATCTCGTACCAGGAACACATAAGCGTGTAGAGATGTACAAAACAAAAGCGCCGTAAAAATTCTCGTTTAATTTAACTCGTCGAACTGAGATCTCCTACCAGGAACACATAAGCGTGTAGAGATGTACAAAACAAAAGCGCCGTAAAAATTCTCGTTTAATTTAACTCGTCGAACTGAGATCTCCTACCAGGAACACATAAGCGTGTAGAGATGTACAAAACAAAAGCGCCGTAAAAATTCTCGTTTAATTTAACTCGTCGAACTGAGATCTCGTACCAGGAACACATAAGCGTGTAGAGATGTACAAAACAAAGGCGGCGTGAAATTCTCGTTTAATTTAACTCGTCGAACTGAGATCTCCTACCAGGAACACATAAGCGTGTAGAGATGTACAAAACAAAAGCGCCGTAAAAATTCTCGTTTAATTTAACTCGTCGAACTGAGATCTCGTACCAGGAACACATAAGCGTGTAGAGATGTACAAAACAAAAGCGCCGTAAAAATTCTCGTTTAATTTAACTCGTCGAACTGAGATCTCCTACCAGGAACACATAAGCGTGTAGAGATGTACAAAACAAAAGCGCCGTAAAAATTCTCGTTTAATTTAACTCGTCGAACTGAGATCTCGTACCAGGAACACATAAGCGTGTAGAGATGTACAAAACAAAAGCGCCGTAAAAATTCTCGTTTAATTTAACTCGTCGAACTGAGATCTCGTACCAGGAACACATAAGCGTGTAGAGATGTACAAAACAAAAGCGCCGTAAAATTCTCGTTTAATTTAACTCGTCGAACTGAGATCTCGTACCAGGAACACATAAGCGTGTAGAGATGTACAAAACAAAAGCGCCGTAAAAATTCTCGTTTAATTTAACTCGTCGAACTGAGATCTCGTACCAGGAACACATAAGCGTGTAGAGATGTACAAAACAAAAGCGCCGTAAAAATTCTCGTTTAATTTAACTCGTCGAACTGAGATCTCGTACCAGGAACACATAAGCGTGTAGAGATGAACCAAACAAAAGCGCCGACAAAATTCTCGTGTAATTTAACTCGTCGAACTGAGATCTCGTACCAGGAACACATAAGCGTGTAGAGATGTACAAAACAAAAGCGCCGTAAAAATTCTCGTTTAATTTAACTCGTCGAACTGAGATCTCCTACCAGGAACACATAAGCGTGTAGAGATGTACAAAACAAAAGCGCCGTAAAAATTCTCGTTTAATTTAACTCGTCGAACTGAGATCTCGTACCAGGAACACATAAGCGTGTAGAGATGTACAAAACAAAAGCGCCGTAAAAATTCTCGTTTAATTTAACTCGTCGAACTGAGATCTCGTACCAGGAACACATAAGCGTGTAGAGATGTACAAAACAAAAGCGCCGTAAAAATTCTCGTTTAATTTAACTCGTCGAACTGAGATCTCGTACCAGGAACACATAAGCGTGTAGAGATGTACAAAACAAAAGCGCCGTAAAAATTCTCGTTTAATTTAACTCGTCGAACTGAGATCTCCTACCAGGAACACATAAGCGTGTAGAGATGTACAAAACAAAATCGCCTGTAAATTTCTCGTTTAATTTAACTCGTCGAACTGAGATCTCCTACCAGGAACACATAAGCGTGTAGAGATGTACAAAACAAAAGCGCCGTAAAAATTCTCGTTTAATTTAACTCGTCGAACTGAGATCTCCTACCAGGAACACATAAGCGTGTAGAGATGTACAAAACAAAGCGCCGTAAAATTCTCGTTTAATTTAACTCGTCGAACTGAGATCTCCTACCAGGAACACATAAGCGTGTAGAGATGTACAAAACAAAAGCGCCGTAAAATTCTCGTTTAATTTAACTCGTCGAACTTAGATCTCGTACCAGGAACACATAAGCGTGTAGAGATGTACAAAACAAAAGCGCCGTAAAAATTCTCGTTTAATTTAACTCGTCGAACTGAGATCTCGTACCAGGAACACATAAGCGTGTAGAGATGTACAAAACAAAAGCGCCGTAAAAATTCTCGTTTAATTTAACTCGTCGAACTGAGATCTCGTACCAGGAACACATAAGCGTGTAGAGATGTACAAAACAAAAGCGCCGTAAAAATTCTCGTTTAATTTAACTCGTCGAACTTAGATCTCGTACCAGGAACACATAAGCGTGTAGAGATGTACAAAACAAAAGCGCCGTAAAAATTCTCGTTTAATTTAACTCGTCGAACTGAGATCTCCTACCAGGAACACATAAGCGTGTAGAGATGTACAAAACAAAAGCGCCGTAAAAATTCTCGTTTAATTTAACTCGTCGAACTGAGATCTCCTACCAGGAACACATAAGCGTGTAGAGATGTACAAAACAAAAGCGCCGTAAAAATTCTCGTTTAATTTAACTCGTCGAACTGAGATCTCGTACCAGGAACACATAAGCGTGTAGAGATGTACAAAACAAAAGCGCCGTAAAAATTCTCGTTTAATTTAACTCGTCGAACTGAGATCTCCTACCAGGAACACATAAGCGTGTAGAGATGTACAAAACAAAAGCGCCGTAAAAATTCTCGTTTAATTTAACTCGTCGAACTGAGATCTCCTACCAGGAACACATAAGCGTGTAGAGATGTACAAAACAAAAGCGCCGTAAAAATTCTCGTTTAATTTAACTCGTCGAACTGAGATCTCGTACCAGGAACACATAAGCGTGTAGAGATGTACAAAACAAAAGCGCCGTAAAATTCTCGTTTAATTTAACTCGTCGAACTGAGATCTCGTACCAGGAACACATAAGCGTGTAGAGATGTACAAAACAAAAGCGCCGTAAAAATTCTCGTTTAATTTAACTCGTCGAACTGAGATCTCCTACCAGGAACACATAAGCGTGTAGAGATGTACAAAACAAAAGCGCCGTAAAAATTCTCGTTTAATTTAACTCGTCGAACTGAGATCTCGTACCAGGAACACATAAGCGTGTAGAGATGTACAAAACAAAAGCGCCGTAAAAATTCTCGTTTAATTTAACTCGTCGAACTGAGATCTCCTACCAGGAACACATAAGCGTGTAGAGATGTACAAAACAAAAGCGCCGTAAAAATTCTCGTTTAATTTAACTCGTCGAACTGAGATCTCGTACCAGGAACACATAAGCGTGTAGAGATGTACAAAACAAAAGCGCCGTAAAAATTCTCGTTTAATTTAACTCGTCGAACTGAGATCTCCTACCAGGAACACATAAGCGTGTAGAGATGTACAAAACAAAAGCGCCGTAAAAATTCTCGTTTAATTTAACTCGTCGAACTGAGATCTCCTACCAGGAACACATAAGCGTGTAGAGATGTACAAAACAAAAGCGCCGTAAAAATTCTCGTTTAATTTAACTCGTCGAACTGAGATCTCGTACCAGGAACACATAAGCGTGTAGAGATGTACAAAACAAAAGCGCCGTAAAAATTCTCGTTTAATTTAACTCGTCGAACTGAGATCTCGTACCAGGAACACATAAGCGTGTAGAGATGTACAAAACAAAAGCGCCGTAAAAATTCTCGTTTAATTTAACTCGTCGAACTGAGATCTCCTACCAGGAACACATAAGCGTGTAGAGATGTACAAAACAAAAGCGCCGTAAAAATTCTCGTTTAATTTAACTCGTCGAACTGAGATCTCCTACCAGGAACACATAAGCGTGTAGAGATGTACAAAACAACAGCTCACTTTAACTTCTCGTTTAATTTAACTCGTCGAACTGAGATCTCCTACCAGGAACACATAAGCGTGTAGAGATGTACAAAACAAAAGCGCCGTAAAAATTCTCGTTTAATTTAACTCGTCGAACTGAGATCTCGTACCAGGAACACATAAGCGTGTAGAGATGTACAAAACAAAAGCGCCGGAAATTTCTCGTTTAATTTAACTCGTCGAACTGAGATCTCGTACCAGGAACACATAAGCGTGTAGAGATGTACAAAACAAAAGCGCCGTAAAAATTCTCGTTTAATTTAACTCGTCGAACTTAGATCTCGTACCAGGAACACATAAGCGTGTAGAGATGTACAAAACAAAAGCGCCGTAAAAATTCTCGTTTAATTTAACTCGTCGAACTTAGATCTCGTACCAGGAACACATAAGCGTGTAGAGATGTACAAAACAAAAGCGCCGTAAAAATTCTCGTTTAATTTAACTCGTCGAACTGAGATCTCCTACCAGGAACACATAAGCGTGTAGAGATGTACAAAACAAAAGCGCCGTAAAAATTCTCGTTTAATTTAACTCGTCGAACTGAGATCTCGTACCAGGAACACATAAGCGTGTAGAGATGTACAAAACAAAAGCGCCGTAAAAATTCTCGTTTAATTTAACTCGTCGAACTGAGATCTCGTACCAGGAACACATAAGCGTGTAGAGATGTACAAAACAAAGGCGGCGTAAAAATTCGTGTTTAATTTAACTCGTCGAACTGAGATCTCCTACCAGGATCACATAAGTGTGTAGAGATGTACAAAACAAAAGCGCCGTAAAAATTCTCGTTTAATTTAACTCGTCGAACTGAGATCTCGTACCAGGAACACATAAGCGTGTAGAGATGTACAAAACAAAAGCGCCGTAAAAATTCTCGTTTAATTTAACTCGTCGAACTGAGATCTCCTACCAGGAACACATAAGCGTGTAGAGATGTACAAAACAAAAGCGCCGTAAAAATTCTCGTTTAATTTAACTCGTCGAACTGAGATCTCGTACCAGGAACACATAAGCGTGTAGAGATGTACAAAACAAAAGCGCCGTAAAAATTCTCGTTTAATTTAACTCGTCGAACTGAGATCTCGTACCAGGAACACATAAGCGTGTAGAGATGTACAAAACAAAAGCGCCGTAAAAATTCTCGTTTAATTTAACTCGTCGAACTGAGATCTCCTACCAGGAACACATAAGCGTGTAGAGATGTACAAAACAAAAGCGCCGTAAAAATTCTCGTTTAATTTAACTCGTCGAACTGAGATCTCCTACCAGGAACACATAAGCGTGTAGAGATGTACAAAACAAAAGCGCCGTAAAAATTCTCGTTTAATTTAACTCGTCGAACTGAGATCTCCTACCAGGAACACATAAGCGTGTAGAGATGTACAAAACAAAAGCGCCGTAAAAATTCTCGTTTAATTTAACTCGTCGAACTGAGATCTCGTACCAGGAACACATAAGCGTGTAGAGATGTACAAAACAAAAGCGCCGTAAAATTCTCGTTTAATTTAACTCGTCGAACTGAGATCTCGTACCAGGAACACATAAGCGTGTAGAGATGTACAAAACAAAAGCGCCGTAAAAATTCTCGTTTAATTTAACTCGTCGAACTTAGATCTCGTACCAGGAACACATAAGCGTGTAGAGATGTACAAAACAAAAGCGCCGTAAAAATTCTCGTTTAATTTAACTCGTCGAACTTAGATCTCCTACCAGGAACACATAAGCGTGTAGAGATGTACAAAACAAAGGCGGCGTAAAAATTCGTGTTTAATTTAACTCGTCGAACTGAGATCTCCTACCAGGAACACATAAGTGTGTAGAGATGTACAAAACAAAAGCGCCGTAAAAATTCTCGTTTAATTTAACTCGTCGAACTTAGATCTCGTACCAGGAACACATAAGCGTGTAGAGATGTACAAAACAAAAGCGCCGTAAAAATTCTCGTTTAATTTAACTCGTCGAACTTAGATCTCCTACCAGGAACACATAAGCGTGTAGAGATGTACAAAACAAAGGCGGCGTAAAAATTCGTGTTTAATTTAACTCGTCGAACTGAGATCTCCTACCAGGATCACATAAGTGTGTAGAGATGTACAAAACAAAAGCGCCGTAAAAATTCTCGTTTAATTTAACTCGTCGAACTGAGATCTCGTAATAGGAACACATAAGCGTGTAGAGATGTACAAAACAAAAGCTCCGTAAAAATTCTCGTTTAATTTAACTCGTCGAACTGAGATCTCGTACCAGGAACACATAAGCGTGTAGAGATGTACAAAACAAAAGCGCCGTAAAAATTCTCGTTTAATTTAACTCGTCGAACTTAGATCTCGTACCAGGAACACATAAGCGTGTAGAGATGTACAAAACAAAAGCGGCGTGAAATCTTTTGTTTAATTTAACTCGTCGAACTTAGATCTCGTACCAGGAACACATAAGCGTGTAGAGATGTACAAAACAAAAGCGCCGTAAAAATTCTCGTTTAATTTAACTCGTCGAACTTAGATCTCCTACCAGGAACACATAAGCGTGTAGAGATGTACAAAACAAAGGCGGCGTAAAAATTCGTGTTTAATTTAACTCGTCGAACTGAGATCTCCTACCAGGAACACATAAGTGTGTAGAGATGTACAAAACAAAAGCGCCGTAAAAATTCTCGTTTAATTTAACTCGTCGAACTGAGATCTCGTAATAGGAACACATAAGCGTGTAGAGATGTACAAAACAAAAGCTCCGTAAAAATTCTCGTTTAATTTAACTCGTCGAACTGAGATCTCGTACCAGGAACACATAAGCGTGTAGAGATGTACAAAACAAAAGCGCCGTAAAAATTCTCGTTTAATTTAACTCGTCGAACTTAGATCTCGTACCAGGAACACATAAGCGTGTAGAGATGTACAAAACAAAAGCGCCGTAAAAATTCTCGTTTAATTTAACTCGTCGAACTGAGATCTCCTACCAGGAACACATAAGCGTGTAGAGATGTACAAAACAAAAGCGCCGTAAAAATTCTCGTTTAATTTAACTCGTCGAACTGAGATCTCGTACCAGGAACACATAAGCGTGTAGAGATGTACAAAACAAAAGCGCCGTAAAAATTCTCGTTTAATTTAACTCGTCGAACTGAGATCTCGTACCAGGAACACATAAGCGTGTAGAGATGTACAAAACAAAAGCGCCGTAAAAATTCTCGTTTAATTTAACTCGTCGAACTTAGATCTCGTACCAGGAACACATAAGCGTGTAGAGATGTACAAAACAAAAGCGCCGTAAAAATTCTCGTTTAATTTAACTCGTCGAACTTAGATCTCCTACCAGGAACACATAAGCGTGTAGAGATGTACAAAACAAAGGCGGCGTAAAAATTCGTGTTTAATTTAACTCGTCGAACTGAGATCTCCTACCAGGAACACATAAGCGTGTAGAGATGTACAAAACAAAAGCGCCGTAAAAATTCTCGTTTAATTTAACTCGTCGAACTGAGATCTCCTACCAGGAACACATAAGCGTGTAGAGATGTACAAAACAAAGGCGGCGTAAAAATTCTCGTTTAATTTAACTCGTCGAACTGAGATCTCCTACCAGGAACACATAAGCGTGTAGAGATGTACAAAACAAAAGCGCCGTAAAAATTCTCGTTTAATTTAACTCGTCGAACTGAGATCTCCTACCAGGAACACATAAGCGTGTAGAGATGTACAAAACAAAAGAGACGTTATAATTCTCGTTTAATTTAACTCGTCGAACTGAGATCTCCTACCAGGAACACATAAGCGTGTAGAGATGTACAAAACAAAAGCGCCGTAAAAATTCTCGTTTAATTTAACTCGTCGAACTGAGATCTCCTACCAGGAACACATAAGCGTGTAGAGATGTACAAAACAAAAGCGCCGTAAAAATTCTCGTTTAATTTAACTCGTCGAACTTAGATCTCCTACCAGGAACACATAAGCGTGTAGAGATGTACAAAACAAAAGCGCCGTAAAAATTCTCGTTTAATTTAACTCGTCGAACTTAGATCTCCTACCAGGAACACATAAGCGTGTAGAGATGTACAAAACAAAGGCGGCGTAAAAATTCATGTTTAATTTAACTCGTCGAACTGAGATCTCGTACCAGGATCACATAAGTGTGTAGAGATGTACAAAACAAAAGCGCCGTAAAAATTCTCGTTTAATTTAACTCGTCGAACTGAGATCTCATACAAGGAACACATAAGCGTGTAGAGATGTACAAAACAAAAGCGCCGTAAAAATTCTCGTTTAATTTAACTCGTCGAACTGAGATCTCGTACCAGGAACACATAAGCGTGTAGAGATGTACAAAACAAAAGCGCCGTAAAAATTCTCGTTTAATTTAACTCGTCGAACTGAGATCTCCTACCAGGAACACATAAGCGTGTAGAGATGTACAAAACAAAAGCGCCGTAAAAATTCTCGTTTAATTTAACTCGTCGAACTGAGATCTCCTACCAGGAACACATAAGCGTGTAGAGATGTACAAAACAAAAGCGCCGTAAAAATTCTCGTTTAATTTAACTCGTCGAACTTAGATCTCCTACCAGGAACACATAAGCGTGTAGAGATGTACAAAACAAAGGCGGCGTAAAAATTCGTGTTTAATTTAACTCGTCGAACTGAGATCTCCTACCAGGATCACATAAGTGTGTAGAGATGTACAAAACAAAGGCGGCGTAAAAATTCATGTTTAATTTAACTCGTCGAACTGAGATCTCGTACCAGGAACACATAAGCGTGTAGAGATGTACAAAACAAAAGCGCCGTAAAAATTCTCGTTTAATTTAACTCGTCGAACTGAGATCTCCTACCAGGAACACATAAGCGTGTAGAGATGTACAAAACAAAAGCGCCGTAAAAATTCTCGTTTAATTTAACTCGTCGAACTGAGATCTCGTACCAGGAACACATAAGCGTGTAGAGATGTACAAAACAAAAGCGCCGTAAAAATTCTCGTTTAATTTAACTCGTCGAACTTAGATCTCGTACCAGGAACACATAAGCGTGTAGAGATGTACAAAACAAAAGCGCCGTAAAAATTCTCGTTTAATTTAACTCGTCGAACTTAGATCTCCTACCAGGAACACATAAGCGTGTAGAGATGTACAAAACAAAGGCGGCGTAAAAATTCGTGTTTAATTTAACTCGTCGAACTGAGATCTCCTACCAGGATCACATAAGTGTGTAGAGATGTACAAAACAAAGGCGGCGTAAAAATTCATGTTTAATTTAACTCGTCGAACTGAGATCTCGTACCAGGAACACATAAGCGTGTAGAGATGTACAAAACAAAAGCGCCGTAAAAATTCTCGTTTAATTTAACTCGTCGAACTGAGATCTCCTACCAGGAACACATAAGGGTGTAGAGATGTACAAAACAAAAGCGCCGTAAAAATTCTCGTTTAATTTAACTCGTCGAACTGAGATCTCGTACCAGGAACACATAAGCGTGTAGAGATGTACAAAACAAAAGCGCCGTAAAAATTCTCGTTTAATTTAACTCGTCGAACTGAGATCTCCTACCAGGAACACATAAGCGTGTACAGATGTACAAAACAAAAGCGCCGTAAAAATTCTCGTTTAATTTAACTCGTCGAACTGAGATCTCCTACCAGGAACACATAAGCGTGTAGAGATGTACAAAACAAAGCGCCGTAAAAATTCTCGTTTAATTTAACTCGTCGAACTTAGATCTCCTACCAGGAACACATAAGCGTGTAGAGATGTACAAAACAAAGGCGGCGTAAAAATTCGTGTTTAATTTAACTCGTCGAACTGAGATCTCCTACCAGGATCACATAAGTGTGTAGAGATGTACAAAACAAAGGCGGCGTAAAAATTCATGTTTAATTTAACTCGTCGAACTGAGATCTCGTACCAGGAACACATAAGCGTGTAGAGATGTACAAAACAAAAGCGCCGTAAAAATTCTCGTTTAATTTAACTCGTCGAACTGAGATCTCCTACCAGGAACACATAAGCGTGTAGAGATGTACAATACTAAAGCGCGTTATAAATTCTCGTTTAATTTAACTCGTCGAACTGAGATCTCCTACCAGGAACACATAAGCGTGTAGAGATGTACAAAACAAAAGCGCCGTAAAAATTCTCGTTTAATTTAACTCGTCGAACTTAGATCTCCTACCAGGAACACATAAGCGTGTAGAGATGTACAAAACAAAGGCGGCGTAAAAATTCATGTTTAATTTAACTCGTCGAACTGAGATCTCGTACCAGGAACACATAAGCGTGTAGAGATGTACAAAACAAAAGCGCCGTAAAAATTCTCGTTTAATTTAACTCGTCGAACTTAGATCTCCTACCAGGAACACATAAGCGTGTAGAGATGTACAAAACAAAGGCGGCGTAAAAATTCATGTTTAATTTAACTCGTCGAACTGAGATCTCGTACCAGGAACACATAAGCGTGTAGAGATGTACAAAACAAAAGCGCCGTAAAATATCTCGTTAACTATAAATCTAACAACTGAGATCTCCAACCAGGAACACAAAAGCGTGTAGAGATGTACAAAACAATAGCGCCGTAAAATTCTCGTTTAATTTAACTCGTCGAACTTAGATCTCCTACCAGGAACACATAAGCGTGTAGAGATGTACAAAACAAAGGCGGCGTAAACTTTCATGTTTAATTTAACTCGTCGAACTGAGATCTCGTACCAGGAACACATAAGCGTGTAGAGATGTACAAAACAAAAGCGCCGTAAAAATTCTCGTTTAATTTAACTCGTCGAACTTAGATCTCCTACCAGGAACACATAAGCGTGTAGAGATGTACAAAACAAAGGCGGCGTAAAAATTCATGTTTAATTTAACTCGTCGAACTGAGATCTCGTACCAGGAACACATAAGCGTGTAGAGATGTACAAAACAAAAGCGCCGTAAAAATTCTCGTTTAATTTAACTCGTCGAACTGAGATCTCCTACCAGGAACACATAAGGGTGTAGAGATGTACAAAACAAAAGCGCCGTAAAAATTCTCGTTTAATTTAACTCGTCGAACTGAGATCTCGTACCAGGAACACATAAGCGTGTAGAGATGTACAAAACAAAAGCGCCGTAAAAATTCTCGTTTAATTTAACTCGTCGAACTGAGATCTCCTACCAGGAACACATAAGCGTGTACAGATGTACAAAACAAAAGCGCCGTAAAAATTCTCGTTTAATTTAACTCGTCGAACTGAGATCTCCTACCAGGAACACATAAGCGTGTAGAGATGTACAAAACAAAAGCGCCGTAAAAATTCTCGTTTAATTTAACTCGTCGAACTTAGATCTCCTACCAGGAACACATAAGCGTGTAGAGATGTACAAAACAAAGGCGGCGTAAAAATTCGTGTTTAATTTAACTCGTCGAACTGAGATCTCCTACCAGGATCACATAAGTGTGTAGAGATGTACAAAACAAAGGCGGCGTAAAAATTCATGTTTAATTTAACTCGTCGAACTGAGATCTCGTACCAGGAACACATAAGCGTGTAGAGATGTACAAAACAAAAGCGCCGTAAAAATTCTCGTTTAATTTAACTCGTCGAACTGAGATCTCCTACCAGGAACACATAAGCGTGTAGAGATGTACAAAACAAAAGCGCCGTAAAAATTCTCGTTTAATTTAACTCGTCGAACTGAGATCTCCTACCAGGAACACATAAGCGTGTAGAGATGTACAAAACAAAAGCGCCGTAAAAATTCTCGTTTAATTTAACTCGTCGAACTTAGATCTCCTACCAGGAACACATAAGCGTGTAGAGATGTACAAAACAAAGGCGGCGTAAAAATTCATGTTTAATTTAACTCGTCGAACTGAGATCTCCTACCAGGAACACATAAGCGTGTAGAGATGTACAAAACAAAAGCGCCGTAAAAATTCTCGTTTAATTTAACTCGTCGAACTGAGATCTCCTACCAGGAACACATAAGCGTGTAGAGATGTACAAAACAAAAGCGCCGTAAAAATTCTCGTTTAATTTAACTCGTCGAACTGAGATCTCGTACCAGGAACACATAAGCGTGTAGAGATGTACAAAACAAAAGCGCCGTAAAAATTCTCGTTTAATTTAACTCGTCGAACTGAGATCTCGTACCAGGAACACATAAGCGTGTAGAGATGTACAAAACAAAAGCGCCGTAAAAATTCTCGTTTAATTTAACTCGTCGAACTGAGATCTCGTACCAGGAACACATAAGGGTGTAGAGATGTACAAAACAAAAGCGCCGTAAAAATTCTCGTTTAATTTAACTCGTCGAACTGAGATCTCGTACCAGGAACACATAAGCGTGTAGAGATGTACAAAACAAAAGCGCCGTAAAAATTCTCGTTTAATTTAACTCGTCGAACTGAGATCTCCTACCAGGAACACATAAGCGTGTAGAGATGTACAAAACAAAAGCGCCGTAAAAATTCTCGTTTAATTTAACTCGTCGAACTGAGATCTCCTACCAGGAACACATAAGCGTGTAGAGATGTACAAAACAAAAGCGCCGTAAAAATTCTCGTTTAATTTAACTCGTCGAACTGAGATCTCGTACCAGGAACACATAAGCGTGTAGAGATGTACAAAACAAAAGCGCCGTAAAAATTCTCGTTTAATTTAACTCGTCGAACTGAGATCTCCTACCAGGAACACATAAGCGTGTAGAGATGTACAAAACAAAAGCGCCGTAAAAATTCTCGTTTAATTTAACTCGTCGAACTGAGATCTCCTACCAGGAACACATAAGCGTGTAGAGATGTACAAAACAAAAGCGCCGTAAAAATTCTCGTTTAATTTAACTCGTCGAACTGAGATCTCCTACCAGGAACACATAAGGGTGTAGAGATGTACAAAACAAAAGCGCCGTAAAAATTCTCGTTTAATTTAACTCGTCGAACTGAGATCTCGTACCAGGAACACATAAGCGTGTAGAGATGTACAAAACAAAAGCGCCGTAAAAATTCTCGTTTAATTTAACTCGTCGAACTGAGATCTCCTACCAGGATCACATAAGTGTGTAGAGATGTACAAAACAAAAGCGCCGTAAAAATTCTCGTTTAATTTAACTCGTCGAACTTAGATCTCCTACCAGGAACACATAAGCGTGTAGAGATGTACAAAACAAAGGCGGCGTAAAAATTCGTGTTTAATTTAACTCGTCGAACTGAGATCTCCTACCAGGATCACATAAGTGTGTAGAGATGTACAAAACAAAGGCGGCGTAAAAATTCATGTTTAATTTAACTCGTCGAACTGAGATCTCGTACCAGGAACACATAAGCGTGTAGAGATGTACAAAACAAAAGCGCCGTAAAAATTCTCGTTTAATTTAACTCGTCGAACTGAGATCTCGTACCAGGAACACATAAGCGTGTAGAGATGTACAAAACAAAAGCGCCGTAAAAATTCTCGTTTAATTTAACTCGTCGAACTGAGATCTCGTACCAGGAACACATAAGCGTGTAGAGATGTACAAAACAAAAGCGCCGTAAAATTCTCGTTTAATTTAACTCGTCGAACTGAGATCTCGTACCAGGAACACATAAGCGTGTAGAGATGTACAAAACAAAAGCGCCGTAAAAATTCTCGTTTAATTTAACTCGTCGAACTGAGATCTCCTACCAGGAACACATAAGCGTGTAGAGATGTACAAAACAAAAGCGCCGTAAAAATTCTCGTTTAATTTAACTCGTCGAACTTAGATCTCCTACCAGGAACACATAAGCGTGTAGAGATGTACAAAACAAAGGCGGCGTAAAAATTCGTGTTTAATTTAACTCGTCGAACTGAGATCTCCTACCAGGAACACATAAGCGTGTAGAGATGTACAAAACAAAAGCGCCGTAAAAATTCTCGTTTAATTTAACTCGTCGAACTGAGATCTCGTACCAGGAACACATAAGCGTGTAGAGATGTACAAAACAAAAGCGCCGTAAAATTCTCGTTTAATTTAACTCGTCGAACTGAGATCTCGTACCAGGAACACATAAGGGTGTAGAGATGTACAAAACAAAAGCGCCGTAAAATTCTCGTTTAATTTAACTCGTCGAACTGAGATCTCGTACCAGGAACACATAAGCGTGTAGAGATGTACAAAACAAAAGCGCCGTAAAAATTCTCGTTTAATTTAACTCGTCGAACTGAGATCTCCTACCAGGAACACATAAGCGTGTAGAGATGTACAAAACAAAAGCGCCGTAAAAATTCTCGTTTAATTTAACTCGTCGAACTGAGATCTCCTACCAGGAACACATAAGCGTGTAGAGATGTACAAAACAAAAGCGCCGTAAAAATTCTCGTTTAATTTAACTCGTCGAACTGAGATCTCGTACCAGGAACACATAAGCGTGTAGAGATGTACAAAACAAAAGCGCCGTAAAAATTCTCGTTTAATTTAACTCGTCGAACTGAGATCTCCTACCAGGAACACATAAGCGTGTAGAGATGTACAAAACAAAAGCGCCGTAAAAATTCTCGTTTAATTTAACTCGTCGAACTGAGATCTCCTACCAGGAACACATAAGCGTGTAGAGATGTACAAAACAAAAGCGCCGTAAAAATTCTCGTTTAATTTAACTCGTCGAACTGAGATCTCCTACCAGGAACACATAAGGGTGTAGAGATGTACAAAACAAAAGCGCCGTAAAAATTCTCGTTTAATTTAACTCGTCGAACTGAGATCTCCTACCAGGAACACATAAGCGTGTAGAGATGTACAAAACAAAAGCGCCGTAAAAATTCTCGTTTAATTTAACTCGTCGAACTGAGATCTCGTACCAGGAACACATAAGCGTGTAGAGATGTACAAAACAAAAGCGCCGTAAAATTCTCGTTTAATTTAACTCGTCGAACTGAGATCTCCTACCAGGAACACATAAGCGTGTAGAGATGTACAAAACAAAAGCGCCGTAAAAATTCTCGTTTAATTTAACTCGTCGAACTGAGATCTCCTACCAGGAACACATAAGCGTGTAGAGATGTACAAAACAAAAGCGCCGTAAAAATTCTCGTTTAATTTAACTCGTCGAACTTAGATCTCCTACCAGGAACACATAAGCGTGTAGAGATGTACAAAACAAAGGCGGCGTAAAAATTCGTGTTTAATTTAACTCGTCGAACTGAGATCTCCTACCAGGAACACATAAGCGTGTAGAGATGTACAAAACAAAAGCGCCGTAAAAATTCTCGTTTAATTTAACTCGTCGAACTGAGATCTCGTACCAGGAACACATAAGCGTGTAGAGATGTACAAAACAAAAGCGCCGTAAAAATTCTCGTTTAATTTAACTCGTCGAACTGAGATCTCGTACCAGGAACACATAAGCGTGTAGAGATGTACAAAACAAAAGCGCCGTAAAAATTCTCGTTTAATTTAACTCGTCGAACTGAGATCTCGTACCAGGAACACATAAGCGTGTAGAGATGTACAAAACAAAAGCGCCGTAAAAATTCTCGTTTAATTTAACTCGTCGAACTGAGATCTCGTACCAGGAACACATAAGCGTGTAGAGATGTACAAAACAAAAGCGCCGTAAAAATTCTCGTTTAATTTAACTCGTCGAACTGAGATCTCCTACCAGGATCACATAAGTGTGTAGAGATGTACAAAACAAAAGCGCCGTAAAAATTCTCGTTTAATTTAACTCGTCGAACTTAGATCTCCTACCAGGAACACATAAGCGTGTAGAGATGTACAAAACAAAGGCGGCGTAAAAATTCGTGTTTAATTTAACTCGTCGAACTGAGATCTCCTACCAGGAACACATAAGCGTGTAGAGATGTACAAAACAAAAGCGCCGTAAAAATTCTCGTTTAATTTAACTCGTCGAACTGAGATCTCGTACCAGGAACACATAAGCGTGTAGAGATGTACAAAACAAAAGCGCCGTAAAAATTCTCGTTTAATTTAACTCGTCGAACTGAGATCTCGTACCAGGAACACATAAGGGTGTAGAGATGTACAAAACAAAAGCGCCGTAATAATGCTCGTTTAATTTAACTCGTCGAACTGAGATCTCGTACCAGGAACACATAAGCGTGTAGAGATGTACAAAACAAAAGCGCCGTAAAATTCTCGTTTAATTTAACTCGTCGAACTGAGATCTCCTACCAGGAACACATAAGCGTGTAGAGATGTACAAAACAAAAGCGCCGTAAAAATTCTCGTTTAATTTAACTCGTCGAACTGAGATCTCGTACCAGGAACACA
Organism: Dorcus hopei; assembly: GCA_033060865.1. NCBI lineage: Eukaryota > Metazoa > Arthropoda > Insecta > Coleoptera > Lucanidae > Dorcus > Dorcus hopei. Next base: position 14,303,297 of record CM065418.1, read on the forward strand.
TAAGCGTGTAGAGATGTACAAAACAAAAGCGCCGTAAAAATTCTCGTTTAATTTAACTCGTCGAACTGAGATCTCGTACCAGGAACACATAAGCGTGTAGAGATGTACAAAACAAAAGCGCCGTAAAAATTCTCGTTTAATTTAACTCGTCGAACTGAGATCTCGTACCAGGAACACATAAGCGTGTAGAGATGTACAAAACAAAAGCGCCGTAAAAATTCTCGTTTAATTTAACTCGTCGAACTGAGATCTCGTACCAGGAACACATAAGCGTGTAGAGATGTACAAAACAAAAGCGCCGTAAAATTCTCGTTTAATTTAACTCGTCGAACTGAGATCTCCTACCAGGAACACATAAGCGTGTAGAGATGTACAAAACAAAAGCGCCGTAAAAATTCTCGTTTAATTTAACTCGTCGAACTGAGATCTCCTACCAGGAACACATAAGCGTGTAGAGATGTACAAAACAAAAGCGCCGTAAAAATTCATGTTTAATTTAACTCGTCGAACTGAGATCTCCTACCAGGAACACATAAGCGTGTAGAGATGTACAAAACAAAAGCGCCGTAAAAATTCTCGTTTAATTTAACTCGTCGAACTGAGATCTCCTACCAGGAACACATAAGCGTGTAGAGATGTACAAAACAAAAGCGCCGTAAAAATTCTCGTTTAATTTAACTCGTCGAACTGAGATCTCGTACCAGGAACACATAAGCGTGTAGAGATGTACAAAACAAAAGCGCCGTAAAATTCTCGTTTAATTTAACTCGTCGAACTGAGATCTCATACCAGGAACACATAAGAGTGTAGAGATGTACAAAACAAAAGCGCCGTAAAAATTCTCGTTTAATTTAACTCGTCGAACTGAGATCTCGTACCAGGAACACATAAGCGTGTAGAGATGTACAAAACAAAAGCGCCGTAAAAATTCTCGTTTAATTTAACTCGTCGAACTGAGATCTCCTACCAGGAACACATAAGCGTGTAGAGATGTACAAAACAAAAGAGCCGATCAAATTATCGTTTAATTTAACTCGTCGAACTGAGATCTCCTACCAGGAACACATAAGCGTGTAGAGATGTACAAAACAAAAGCGCCGTAAAAATTCTCGTTTAATTTAACTCGTCGAACTGAGATCTCCTACCAGGAACACATAAGCGTGTAGAGATGTACAAAACAAAAGCGCCGTAAAAATTCTCGTTTAATTTAACTCGTCGAACTGAGATCTCCTACCAGGAACACATAAGCGTGTAGAGATGTACAAAACAAAAGCGCCGTACAAATTCTCGTTTAATTTAACTCGTCGAACTGAGATCTCGTACCAGGAACACATAAGCGTGTAGAGATGTACAAAACAAAAGCGCCGTAAAAATTCTCGTTTAATTTAACTCGTCGAACTGAGATCTCGTACCAGGAACACATAAGCGTGTAGAGATGTACAAAACAAAAGCGCCTTAAAAATTCTCGTTTAATTTAACTCGTCGAACTGAGATCTCGTACCAGGAACACATAAGCGTGTAGAGATGTACAAAACAAAAGCGCCGTAAAAATTCTCGTTTAATTTAACTCGTCGAACTGAGATCTCGTACCAGGAACACATAAGCGTGTAGAGATGTACAAAACAAAAGCGCCGTAAAAATTCTCGTTTAATTTAACTCGTCGAACTGAGATCTCCTACCAGGAACACATAAGCGTGTAGAGATGTACAAAACAAAAGCGCCGTAAAAATTCTCGTTTAATTTAACTCGTCGAACTGAGATCTCCTACCAGGAACACATAAGCGTGTAGAGATGTACAAAACAAAAGCGCCGTAAAAATTCTCGTTTAATTTAACTCGTCGAACTGAGATCTCCTACCAGGAACACATAAGCGTGTAGAGATGTACAAAACAAAAGCGCCGTAAAAATTCTCGTTTAATTTAACTCGTCGAACTGAGATCTCCTACCAGGAACACATAAGCGTGTAGAGATGTACAAAACAAAAGCGCCGTAAAATTCTCGTTTAATTTAACTCGTCGAACTGAGATCTCGTACCAGGAACACATAAGCGTGTAGAGATGTACAAAACAAAAGCGCCGTAAAAATTCTCGTTTAATTTAACTCGTCGAACTGAGATCTCGTACCAGGAACACATAAGCGTGTAGAGATGTACAAAACAAAAGCGCCGTAAAAATTCTCGTTTAATTTAACTCGTCGAACTGAGATCTCGTACCAGGAACACATAAGGGTGTAGAGATGTACAAAACTATAGCGCCGTAACAATTCTCGTTTAATTTACCTCGTCGACCTGCGATCTGGTGCCTGGATCACAGACGCGTGTAGAGATGTACAAAACAAAAGCGCCGTAAAAATTCTCGTTTAATTTAACTCGTCGAACTGAGATCTCGTACCAGGAACACATAAGCGTGTAGAGATGTACAAAACAAAAGCGCCGTAAAAATTCTCGTTTAATTTAACTCGTCGAACTGAGATCTCGTACCAGGAACACATAAGGGTGTAGAGATGTACAAAACAAAAGCGCCGTAAAATTTCTCGTTTAATTTAACTCGTCGAACTGAGATCTCGTACCAGGAACACATAAGCGTGTAGAGATGTACAAAACAAAAGCGCCGTAAAAATTCTCGTTTAATTTAACTCGTCGAACTGAGATCTCGTACCAGGAACACATAAGCGTGTAGAGATGTACAAAACAAAAGCGCCGTAAAAATTCTCGTTTAATTTAACTCGTCGAACTGAGATCTCGTACCAGGAACACATAAGCGTGTAGAGATGTACAAAACAAAAGCGCCGTAAAAATTCTCGTTTAATTTAACTCGTCGAACTGAGATCTCGTACCAGGAACACATAAGCGTGTAGAGATGTACAAAACAAAAGCGCCGTAAAAATTCTCGTTTAATTTAACTCGTCGAACTGAGATCTCGTACCAGGAACACATAAGCGTGTAGAGATGTACAAAACAAAAGCGCCGTAAAAATTCTCGTTTAATTTAACTCGTCGAACTGAGATCTCGTACCAGGAACACATAAGCGTGTAGAGATGTACAAAACAAAAGCGCCGTAAAAATTCTCCTTTAATTTAACTCGTCGAACTGAGATCTCGTACCAGGAACACATAAGGGTGTAGAGATGTACAAAACAAAAGCGCCGTAAAAATTCTCGTTTAATTTAACTCGTCGAACTGAGATCTCGTACCAGGAACACATAAGGGTGTAGAGATGTACAAAACAAAAGCGCCGTAAAAATTCTTGTTTAATTTAACTCGTCGAACTGGGATCTCCTACCAGGAACACATAAGCGTGCAGAGATGTACAAAACAAAAGCGCCGTAAAAATTCTCGTTTAATTTAACTCGTCGAACTGAGATCTCGTACCAGGAACACATAAGGGTGTAGAGATGTACAAAACAAAAGCGCCGTAAAAATTCTCGTTTAATTTAACTCGTCGAACTGAGATCTCGTACCAGGAACACATAAGGGTGTAGAGATGTACAAAACAAAAGCGCCGTAAAAATTCTCGTTTAATTTAACTCGTCGAACTGAGATCTCGTACCAGGAACACATAAGCGTGTAGAGATGTACAAAACAAAAGCGCCGTAAAAATTCTCGTTTAATTTAACTCGTCGAACTGAGATCTCGTACCAGGAACACATAAGCGTGTAGAGATGTACAAAACAAAAGCGCCGTAAAAATTCTCGTTTAATTTAACTCGTCGAACTGAGATCTCGTACCAGGAACACATAAGCGTGTAGAGATGTACAAAACAAAAGCGCCGTAAAAATTCTCGTTTAATTTAACTCGTCGAACTGAGATCTCGTACCAGGAATACATAAGCGTGTAGAGATGTACAAAACAAAAGCGCCGTAAAAATTCTCGTTTAATTTAACTCGTCGAACTGAGATCTCGTACCAGGAATACATAAGCGTGTAGAGATGTACAAAACAAAAGCGCCGTAAAAATTCTCGTTTAATTTAACTCGTCGAACTGAGATCTCGTACCAGGAACACATAAGCGTGTAGAGATGTACAAAACAAAAGCGCCGTAAAAATTCTCGTTTAATTTAACTCGTCGAACTGAGATCTGCTACCAGGAACACATAAACGTGTGGGGATGTACAAAACAAAATGCAAACTTACGTCTTGGATAAGATTACTTTCAAAACAAACGTCAAAATAATTCAACCTGTTCTGATGTGAAAACATCACAATAAATGTTAGAAATGTTGTCTTTTACTTGCAAAATATAATTGCATCCTTCTTTTTAAATTTAAGTAAAACGATTTTTATTCATTAGAAATCATTCCTGTCAGTATTTTAAGAATATTTTAATATTTTTTCCTTGACAAATTTGGAATCTGGAATTTATTTAAGACAAACGTTTGTAGATTCCAAAGCCAACTCTGGCCTGTTTTTAAAAAATCGCGCATCGAATCCGTGGTCGTTGCAGGAATGGATTCCGTTCGGCTCCTACGGTCATTCTGTTCAAGTCTGTGTCGTGATTTTTATAGAACGACAACGTGCGGAACGTTCCAACAGCGGAACCGTTTTTCCCATCACTAGACATACGTTGGGAAGATATTACGAAATTTAAAAAAATAGATTGAATTTTATTTGGTACTGCAAAATAAATAAAAACTCATTCACCATTTTTGGCCACACCTGTGCTCTTGTTTTGGCCACTTCATTAAAAACGCATGTTCATTATTTATTATCCCAAGAAATTTATATTAAACACAAAAAGAAGTACATACACTATTATCAACAATGATTGAATTTTAATCAAGAAAATGCCAAATTAATTTTGGCCAGAGAGAGAAGAAAAATGTAATTTTTCGGCTCGTCAGCTGCTTTCAGATCGTGCATTTGGCCGCATGGAATTTGAGACTACTACGTATAGCCAATTAGGTTATTTTGATTTAAAATAGCTTAATTAGTTATTCCGATTTAAAATAGCTTAATTAGCTATTCGTATTTAAAATAGCTTAATTAGCTATTTTAAATCGGAATACGCATGCGCGCATGAGGTACAATTTATTAGACGCACCTGCCGACACGAAATTTTTTATATTGTACTCCAGGTTATACTCTAGGTCAGTCCTTGATTTTTGCTTTTAAAACTTTGGACAATAATATTTAAAAGGATATAAGTGGAGATTATTGAAAAAAAAAATACAAAGGAGAATTGAACAAAAATGTATTTTTAACAATAATGTTGTACTCTTTTCAACAATATAAATGTAATTAACAGTTTGTAGGTAGGTATATATAACGAAACTTAAACAATATGTACATACAAGGAAGAATTCGTATTTAAAACCTTTTTAACTGCTAAAACTTAACTTCGTTACATAATCAGGCCTATGATGTATCATTGGTGTTAAGAATAAATAACGGCGGTGTTATGTGTGTAACTGCTGTCACTGTTAAAAAATGACATGATGTATCATCGTGTCATAATTTGTACGATTATTTTGTGGTGTTATTTTATGCTCGATGTGATTTGATATTTATTAACGACGTTAAGATAACATAACTGTTGAATGTTATCTTAACACCCATGATAAATCATAGGCCTGAATAACTACTAAACAAGTACCCAATAGGATTAAGAAACTAATAAAAACGTTAATGTACGGTTGCCGCCTAAAAAAACTGGTATAACAAATTTGTAATGCAAAAGTGTTCCCTTTAGTTTTCATTAGTGTGTAGAAAGAGAGGTATACTATCTCATTTAAATAAAAATTAATTTTTGAATGGTTAACAGAAAACTTGAATGATCCATTGAAAATATAAAATTTTATGGATTACACTTTATGAATTTTAAACCTTGTACCAGTTTTTTTCGGTGGTAACCGTACTTTTTACAACAAAAAAGGAAAAGAAAAGTCATGACGGCACATGATTTACAACTTGGTAAAATTAACATACACTTTTAATATTTCCGACTGTACAAATTAATTTTTTACATACACAGAAATCGTTCGCTTAAATACATAATAAAATACAAAGTAAAGTTAAGAACATAAAATAAACTTATGATATATATCACATAATACATTTGACACATGAGAATGAATTTATCTATTTTTTTCTTTCTTTCTTTCGAATATATCAATATCTGTTGATTTAACATGAAAATAGTTTTTCTTGTTTTTAAAAAATGTATACTCTGCAATCATTTATTCAGTCTTGTTTTAAAAGTGAAAATATACATGTTATGGTCATGCTAACTGTCAGCTTCTACACTTTCTATCGATGATGGCCCCAGTTGGTTCAGTTTGTTCGGATCATTTATGAATACTTTTTTCGCTAGCATCTGCAATGAAAATTATAATTTTACTAACTAGGTACATATTTGCTGTTGCTATCGGATTAAAAAGTTTTGACCCTTTGGGTTAACTGCGAATTAAAGGATAAAAGTAGTTGCAGTAAAAATAATTTGAAAACTTCAAGTTTATGATACATTAGAACACAATTACTTTTATTTACGATCGGGAGGAGACAGCAGTTTCTATGACATCAAAACTGTTATAGAAATAACATATTTACTCCCTTGGGAGAGAAATGATATTTTCTCCCATTATACAGGGTGTCTTTTTACTGTGTGCAAATTAAAAAATCATGAAATGCTACCTTCTGCGCGTATTTTCGAGTGGCTACTATATCATAGCCAAAAAGTTTCGGAGGTACCACTTGTTTGGAACTGCTGAAATGTGCGAGAAAGAAAAGTTACTTTTAGCAAGGTCAATGACGCGTTCCTCGCAACTGCACAACGCCAATGTTAAATACTGACCTACCTTAAACGCGTCACTCAAAGAGGCGGCCACCGTTGTAAAAACAATTGCCGCGTTAAAAGGCATCAAAAGAAATGAGAAACTGCGATTTCATAAAATGCATGCGAGAATACTTTAAGATATCAATCAATTAGTAAATTTTGGAATTTGCATGCGAGCACGTTAAAAATGCTTTGCTTGACCGAATTTCATAATTGAATAGAAATTGTAAATTTAATATCAGTCATACTGGTAGTGAGCACATATCAGTTAACAGCTATTTTATTCTCCCTAGTTTGATTACGTAATGCGGCCCATTTTAAACTGTACAAACATTAGATGAAATACTACAATACTTTAAACTAAAGTTCCTTTAGTTTAATTGATCTTAATTCAGTTTAATAGGAAATGGAAAGGCAATTTATTAGTTGTGAGGGTGAAATATGCGAAAAATAAAACGATGGATGACGATGATGTCATTATTTAACTCATCCGCATTTTTAGTCCAATAATTATAATCGTCGGTTTATAATTTGAAAATACGTTCGCAAATACAAATTTTCGGAAAATTGAAATTTTGAAGCTTCTGTCAACAATACAGTTTTCTACCTTTAGCACATAGGTGTTAGGCGCGTACCTTTATCCCCCACCTGCCCTATGTATGATATATGAAAAAGCATCAAAAAAGTAGATCTATTTAATGGTATTAAGTTGATGATGGTCAAAACGAAACAAAACGTTTTAAGTAAAATGTAATGATGTCATCGTAAAGAGCTCAAACAAGTGCCTGTAGGATGTATTAATTTTGTTGTGAGTCCCTACAATAATAACTTCAGAAAAAAAGAAAAAAGAAAATTACGTTTTTCGATTTTTTGAAAATATTTCAAAAAGTACAAATCAAGATTTATCAAAACGGATTATTGTTCCGCACCAAAATACGTAACTTTTCCCTAATTTAACCGAAGGGAAGGTTGCCCAAACTTTTTTTTAAAGAAATTTAAAGATATCTCAAAATCTGTTACATTTAGGCATAGAGAGGTCTTAACACTTTTTATTTAGAATAATGAGTAGAATCAGAATTTGCAATAAAAAATATAGCATTCAATTTAAAATAAGAAAGTTAATGCCGATTTCCGGTATAACCGGAAGTAATATGAGTGAAAATATTTTAGGCGGAAAGATCACTATATCTTAGGGCAACTTTCAGAATTTCTGTATATTTCCTTCCCTATAATATTTTAATAGGCCACTCTATTTGGAAGACACTGTATATTACTATCGAGAAGAGCTAAGATAATATTTGCCATTGAAAAAGAGGAACCTTTTGTGTCCTCGTAACCGATAAGACATTACTAACTAACTAACGAAATATTTTGCATGACAGTCGATAGTAGGGTATTTATTTTATACATACAGTGTGGTGATAAAGTAACGCACCAAGCGAAAAAACACCCTTAGCGTTGACTTTTTCGAAAAATGCTCGGACAGGTCGATTTTATTTTTAAAAAAGACATCTTTTACAGCCAATTCTGATTTTATGACAATTACCACTTTTGCGCTGTGACGTCATCGACACTTTTTTTAAAAGACAACCTATTTTTTTGAAAATGTCATTTGAAAGCATCCATTTTTCTGAGTACAAAAATGTTAATGAACCACTAGTTGCATAAGAAAATTTTGAAGAAAAAAATTATTGAAAGATGGAAATGTGATTTTTAATCTTAATAAAATGTCAACCTAAAATAATACTTTCTTATAAAAACATAACAAAACAACTTAATAAAATTAGGACGGAAATGAATAACATTAGCCGTGAAACCATCGTAATTAACAGCGTTTACACACGAGTTGGTCACTGTCAAGTGGTTGATGGAGGTCATTTCTAACATTTATTGTAACTAATGGTTCATTAACATTTTTGTACTCAGAAAAATGGATGCTTTCAAATGACATTTTCAAAAAAAAAAAAAAAATAGGTTGTCATTTAAAAAAAGTGTCGATGACGTTACAGCGCTTTGCGCGAATTGATTGTAAAAGATGTCTTTTTTAAAAATAAAATCGACCTGTCCGAGTATTCTTCGAAAAAGTCAACGCTATAGAGACGTGTAGTTCGTGAACGAACTAGTTTATCGAACCTATTCCTTAGGATGAGCTGAATTTTTATTTAACTCGCGAGTATTTTAGTTCGTTCACTCGCGAACTAACTTCCTTCCATATCCGACTTGCGAACACACGGCTAGTCGGGTATGAAAGGAAATTAGTTCACCAGCGTACGAAACTTCGCACTCTGCTTGAGACTTCAGTCGTCGAAGTAGTAAGAGCACAGAGCACACGTCCGAGTAGCGATTCAGCGAGGCGCCATGTAATCGAGATTCGAGGGTGGACAGTTGTAAAAGCTGCAACGGCTGCTTATACGATTTTCAACCGCCAGAACCTGCACGGTTGCCTATTCAAAGTACCAACTGCATCATTCGACGCACGAACTAAATGAACAAGATTCGCGAACTAGTTCGCAACTGGGAATAAGAACAAAGGAATCAGCTCATGAAAACGAGTTAACTTTACCACCTCTACAACGCTAAGGGTGTTTTTTCGCTTGGTGCGTTACTTTATCACAACACTGTATATGTAATTATTTAAAAACTTTATGTGTTTTATTTTTCCACTAAATTATTGTGTTCTTTTGTGTTCACGTTTCGAGCGCGCGACTGTATGTAGTAGACTCGGGACTTTTTTCCGCCTGTGAGCCACTATGCGCCGCGCCGTGCCATCAACTAAAACATCATTTCATTACTAACTCCCGGAGAATCCAAGTTTGGCAGGACTTCCTCATCGATCACTGTCTGCCGGCATTTCTGCATCGAGGGCATTTTCAATAAGATCCGGGTGCATTTAAAGCAGGCAAATTGGAGGCTGGAATGTTTACACATTTGGCATGGCAAAAGAATGGCATTGGCCCAAACATTGTAGACCTGGTGACTTTTTGCTAACGCGTTAAGTACACACATAACAGATACAGTTCATAGCGAAAGGTGAGGAATTTCACTTTACTTACGAATTACCGAGAGTACAAACAACGAATCGCTGCGATAAATAAAGGGTGGGCCCAATAAGAGCGCAACATTTAATTCTTGAATAGGAAACACTTTTTTTTTTTGTATCACAAAAGACGTCAGACGAAGCTGCGAAACGTTAAGTGTATAGTGCGCGATTTAGTGTCCGCTTAAAAGATTTTGTGATACAAATTTCATCGGACAAGAACCAACTGTAAATATGAAACACATTTTGTTCGCAAAATAACAATATTTTTAACACAACTTAAAGTACATAAACTCCGATTAAGTGTGAAACAGAACATCCAACACTTCTTTACTGGCACACTCTTACTTTTTTGGTGAAACTTGTGGTAACATTTTCACACATTTGCCGGTAAATTTCACCAATGACAGTTAAATTCCATCCTTAAGCGCATCAGTTGTTGTTGGAATATAATTTGGAGCGTTTTCTTTACCAATAATTGCACGTAATTTTCGAACTGTTTCCGCACAACTTTTCCCATTCTTAAAATACCTTTTAACAATTAAACAACGCTGTACGTTCGTGTAACGTACCATTTCTGATAATCAGAATGTGTCAGCTGGACATTTATGAAATTGTTATCGCCGCATACTTGATTAGAAGAAAACATGAAAATCAAATGTTGCGCTCTTGTTGGGCCACCCTTTAGTACAACGAATTCACCGACACATTGCTCAACGTTGAGTACAATAACAAAAATTATACAATAGAAATACCTTGCATAAATTACACTTTTAATACGAGCTATTGAAAACACGTCTGCGGGCCGAGAGACATATGCGACCATTATATAAAAATAAACGGGATATGAGTGATTGACGACAAGTTGTAAATGTCAATTTTTGCTTATAACTCGAAAACAAAAGAAGATAGTCAATTTTTGACTTTATTTTTAAAAAACACATCGAGACTTGGCCACTAGTTTTTTTCTCTATCTCTTCTAGCTACAGCGATGCCCATAAGAGACATCGAAATTGATCCACCCTGTACAGTCACAATGACAAATATTGTCAAATAAAATGTTAAAAAAAAATTTTAAAAATGCATTTTTAAAGACATTGTAGAAAAGTTAATTAATAAAACTGACAGTAGCCATCTCAAAAAGAAATTTTACAAATTAATTAGGATACATTTATAATTGTTTTAAAATAACTACTTACACATTAATGTGTATTGGTGATAAAATAATATTGAGAAATGAATTTGATGTATTTGATCTTTTAAAAAAGAAAAAAAAAACTTGGAAAATAAAGTTGAAAATGGCAAGAAATCTTTGAATTACATGTAATATGCGTTTACGTCATTGCAAATTTTATTTCGCGAGATTGGAATTGCTTTGTATAAACCATCGTTTCTCTACCTGGGGGTCGCGGTGATATTAAAGGGGGGTCACGAAAATAGCCTAAACAATAATGAAATCATTTTATGACATCATACATGTATGTTCATACTCGTTGCTATAAATGCAGCGACATAAAATTATAGGAGGGGGGTCGCGAAATATCAATTTTATTTCGATTTACTATTTGGGGGGTCGCGGGGCTAAGAAGGTTGAGAAACGCTGGACTATAAACGTTTAAAAAATGTATCTACTGTATTTTAATAAAAAGACAATTACTAAAATTGGCGGCGCGGCGCCATCACAGAATCTTCAAAAAAAAAAGAGAAATTTCATAAACTTAACTATTCCTGCTAGGAATTACATTTTTATGGATAATTTGAGCGCATAATTTTACTGTCAACAGTTTTTAAATGTATCTGAATTGATTTAATGAACACAAATCCAAGATTTCAAAAACACAAGCTGAAACTAAAAAGTGCATAATTATTGCTCTCCCGCTTATTACGTCATAGAACGCCTGTTTCCTGCTTTACCGACGCACAGTGCTTCGACAGTGGACAAAAATCGGAATTTTTTTCTTAAGTAAATTAGCTCAAAATTGTTACTAGATGAACGTTAATTATCATATGAGAGTTTTCCGGCCGATTTAAGCGAAGAACACATATAGGCGATCTCGACCATGATCACGATAGCGATGGCAATCAAAATTACAATGTATCGCCAAGTCGCAACAGTATGTGCGAACTCATTTCTTTACTAGGGTGCGTTTGATCGCCATCGCTATTGCTATCGTGGTCGCTATATGTGTCCAAGGCTTTATGCTGTGTTTGCTTTTTCAAGACCACCAACCTAAAGCAGTAATCTAATAAGTACGTCAATGCCATTCAGTCTTATTTGACGTCCGTCTTTGAAATTTCATTGGTAGGCTATCAAAGTGGTTTTAAAGAAAAGTGACATTATGCCTGAGAAGAGGAAGTTAAGTTTACGTTTTTATTGTTGATGCATTGGAAATTAAACATTACTTAATGGCTAAAATATGGCGTGTAGAATTTTGAAATATCTTATTAAACTTCGAATTAAATAGATATTTTCTTAAAAACACCGAAAAACACTCCCCTCATATTTTCTGTATTACGTTGTTCAAATCATGTAGAAGCAAAATTCATCAAACTTGGGTGCTTCAATCTGCTACTTCAGTGTTCACTTCTTGTTATTAATTTTCAGCACCATTCCTAAAAAAATCATCACCTGTATGAAAGATGGATTTCCGCACCAAAAGAAAATAAGGAATCCCAACCATATTCGTTTTTAATGGATGACTTGCAATGAATAGATGCAGGTAGTGATGGTTTGAGCAGAGAAATTCAATATTTGTGTTTAAAAATGAAGAGTAAGAGGCGAGAGAGTGGTCGAGTCCACTAAAGATTTGAAAGGAGTGCATTTTTTTAGAAAAATACAAAAGTACATAGCAAACAGCTTAATTTTCAAAATAAGAATATACAGAGTGTTTCAGACATCACTCCCCAGCCTAATATCGTCCTTATTTTGCATTATATGTACCTCTAACAAACTATACATAATTTTTCAAACGGCAGAGATGGTGCAAGATTTTTGTTTACCTGTATTTTGAACGGTATCTACACATTTCATTAGACATATAAAAAATGTTAAATGCAAAAGTTTTATGGATTTACTAAAACAAGAAACGATCGAAAACCTATAAATGAGTATTAACTTTGTTATTTTAAATGGAACACTTAGTATGTTTTCTCGAATTAAGAAAGGTATTTTTTCCTAATACCAAAAATATATAGTTTGTTTACATTCATTTCATACTTTGAGATATTTAAGCTTGAAATTATTAATTATTGGTTTGGTACATTTTTACTGTCTAATTTATTTTATATAATATGTTAATTTGTTTTAGCTGTTAGCGTTTTATCTTATAAAGTGTCCCGGTTCAACAGTCTTTTGATTATAATTAACACTTGTCACACGTAATAAAATTATTATTAATCAAAGTAAATTCATCTTTCTTTTGTAATTTCAAACTTAAATATTGCAATATTAAGTTGATACTCATTTATTAAGTTTCCGATCGTCATTTGTTTTTTGTTTTAGTAAATCCTGGCGGTTCAAGTAAATCCCTAAAACCTTCGCATTTCAAATTTTTTTATAATAATAAAATGCGCAGGTACCAAATAGAAACAAAAAACTTGTAGACGTATTGATTTAAAATAGCTGAAAAAATGTTTTGCGAAAAATATTTTATTTCAGCATTAAAAAGAACAGTATCTAATATTAAATTTTCGCATTTTTTAATGTTTTTAATTAAAACTATAGTTTGTTTTTAAACTAGGAGGAGTAGCTTGAATTTTGCCCGCCAAAAACTCGTAAAGTTATTGGCTGTTTGACGGCCAGTTTTACACAAGCCTTCAATTTAAACCTAAAAATTAATATGTTTCATAATTCATGCGACAATATCAGTTGATTTTATACTTGTAAGCAAACCTGTTGCTAAAACTGGTTATTCGAAGACTTTGTAAACTTCCTAAGCGAGTCAAATTAATTTCTGATTTAGTATTACAGTGTCAATCTACAACAGGCTGACAACTGCTACTCCTCCTAGTTTAAAAACAAACTATAGTAATATGGAATCGAGTTTGTGTTTTTGTCCACCTTTACCATAAAATCGAAGCACTGTGCTACGGCGAGAATAATTAATTTGAACATCATTAATTTTATCCGTATGAAACATATCAACACTTTCAAGGCAGATAATAAATCGTAAGTTTTACTTTACAAAACATTCGCACAAAGACGTTCCTTTCTCAGTCTGAACGAGTGATGTACTTACTGCGTGTCTCAAAATTAAAAAATCACTACCTGTTGAATTATGTTGCCAAAAAACAAAATTCCCAGATATATTTTGGTTTGTACTTCGTACTACATGCAGCAGCGTTGCCAGTTGTATCCACGAAGTAAATTGCGAGGTTGGTGGCTTTTCGATTTTGAGACGGACAATAGATACAATAGCTACCCATAAAAATTGGTTTTACTGGTACCGTTTGACAATGACCTGCGTAAAAAGATTCATTTGACAAACATCCTGACACTAACAAACACAATGTTTGTAACAGATAAATATATTGCTCCTTAAATATTCACTGATTTCTGTTAATTTAGCGACTGAAACCTTAGGTTGAAAATAACCACAGCTTATGTTTGAATAAAACAATTTTATATGGTCCGTTGTTTTCTATGGTAGGAACCTAAAAGGCTGCAATGATTAAATTTTATAAAACTTTCCTAGAATTCAGAAACATGGCGTATGGCATAATTGGAGGCGTGGCGTTATTTGGCTCACATACCTTATCAAAACGCATCATGACTGAATCACCTGTCATACGAATTCCTTCCACACTCATTGAGTTGACATGGCATTTTATTTTACTTATAGTTGCTGTCAGGTCTAACTTTTTAATCCATATATTAGCAGCGATCGAAATTTTATATTTTGTTCGATTAATTGCGAACGAGGCGCCAAAGCAAAATGCTACAGCGAGGAGTTGCCATTACAAAATTAACCGAACAAAATATTCCGTTCTGTAGTACTTAGTTATTTGCAAGTAAACGACATACCTTTAGGCTTTCCAAACACTGATCTCCATCAGTGGTATTAATCTCGGTCAGTAAACTATTTGACCTTTCTAGTTCAGCATACAAACCGAATGGAATTTTTGCCAGACACTCCAGCTTCATGATGTGCATTTTCGAGCGGAGATGCTTCGCTAAATGGCCATGTATACGAAATGCAATGTTACAATCTGAACACTTGAATGGTCTCGGTTCTGATGACGACAATGTAGGAGACGAGGACAACTGCAAGCGAGCGATATATTTTTCATGAACCTAGAGAAAAATGAAAAGTTACCTTATTATGGTGACCTGCACTTCTTTCATGTTTTTGCAAATGCCCCTTAGTCCTAAAGCTAACGGAGCAGGAATCACATCGAAAAGGCCTCTCTAAATAGTGAATATTCATGTGCAATCTAAAAAAGCTTTCGTTCATAAGAAAAACATTTTAGAATACCTAATATACCTCAACTGAGATGGTTTAATGAAACTTTTGGAACAAATTGTGCAGTTCTTGTTTTCTTCCGATTTCACGATCAATTCATTCACGTCTTTTCCAGCAGAAACAAAGCTATTCGAGTCTCTGTTCTGGTACTCGTTTTTCGTGGCCAAAATCAGGAATTCGGTTGCCACATTTTTGGCTAGCGAATTTTTTTCTAGCTTGACCTGTTTCGTAGCAATGTCAGCTAAGGTTTCCATCGCACTGTTGTCATACTCGACTTGTTTGAAACTATTTGGGGATTCCGAGGTTTGCTCACGCACAATGTAATGTGCATCGTTTTCCATTTGCATGTCTTTATTCTTGAAGACGTTTTTATCGACGTTTTCGTCACGTCGATTCACATCCTCACCGTACGATGCCAAGGTCTCGCCGACCTCACCTTTACTCACGTAGATGAGTTTCTCCTGAGAATATTCATCCCCCACGTCAACTAGATCGTACTTACTTACTTTATTTTTTATAAAAACTTTCGACGATAGTTTGTTGCGGGAATACTCCGGAGTAACAATGTATGAAGCGTTATCATTTGAACGGATAAACCCATTACGGTTATCTTGTGATTCTAATTTCTTTTCATTAATTGATGATGACATGGACAAATCGATGACTTCTGAATCGTTCCTTTGTATTTTTGGGGCGAAGTTATTGTCCATGGAGACTTTCCGCTTCCTCAGATCGCTGGCAACGTTCTGAGGTGAATCGAGGAAGACAATTTTCTCGTTCGTATTTGTATTTGAAGTTGGTATGCTGCATGTAGAAGATTTCATCACCGTAGCTATTTCTTCCTTGTTTGTTTGTTTATTACTCTCTTTGTATGGACTTTCTGTTTCATAGTCTTGAAACGTATTGTATCGTTTCACGACGTTAAATTGTTTTATGCTTTTCAGTTCGTTCTTTTCTGGTGCGGCAGTGCTCGTTGTTACACATTCCCATTCTCTGCTTTCCTGTACCGGCTTTTCACTTGGCACAACAGAAAGGTAAGGATAAGTTAGGGGCCGGTTCGTACTGCTCTTCCCCAAAAATTGTGTTAAATGTTCAAAATCAGGTGGTGGTTCGCTCTCCAAATTCATGGTGACTTCGCAAAATTTCAGCGGATGGAAGTTCCTTTTCGTCTGCTGGTCAAGTATTTTATTTTTTGCATAATTGGTTTTTGTCATATGAGCTATTTGCTCTGTGTCCATGAAACTTGTAGGCGTTTCGGAAGAAACTAGACTGATCGAAAAAGTGTTTTGCTGTTGGAGGGGCAGGTTTGTGATTCGATCGTTTTGTGGTAGGATCATGTTATTTGAAGCTGGTTTTTGCGAAAGAGAAAGAAGTCCATATGCTGCTTCGTGTTCTTGTTGTCTTGTAGACTCGTCTGTAAATTGAAAAAAATCTATTAACTACCGTTGTTCTTTTGGTTCAAATATAATTACAAAATAAAAATGCCATTGCTTTTTTTAAATTATAATAATAATTAATCAGAATACTTATAGATCTATTACATATTCGGTCAATTTTAACTTATTATTTGTTACTTTTACCTTGCTTTATATCACCTATATATTCATATTAACTTTCCTAGTTATTTGAACAAAAATTAGCAATTTTAGAAAAAAAATTCTGTACCTTAGTTTAGAAGTGTTTCTTTTTTGTTTTTGTTTTTTAAACTAACAAAAATTGAAAATGTTGTTAGGGTTCCTAACAATGTGAATACATGATGAAAAAGCTCGACATTTGGTACATACGCATTAATGACAAAGTCAACTTATTAATAACAAAAATATATTTTTATTTTTGCTTATATGTTATTATTATTGTTGTTGTTATTATTATTATTTTTAAGAGCATCACAAATAAATAAATGTCAAATGTTAAAAAAAAAACTATTCTTTAAAAAAAAATATTTTTTTTAATTGAAAAAAAAAACATTAAAAAAATATATATTTTTAATTTAAAAATAAAATAATTCACAAATTCCTTGATATTAATTAAAAAATCTAAGTATAGATATTATTATTAATTCTAGAGAGGTGCATTAAAGTTTAATAGTGAACACCATCTTTTAAAAAAGATTTTTTGAATGCAATATTCCTTCTAAAGTTTCGTTATTTATTCTATTTCTATATCACAACTTTCATGTCTTCGCAAAAAAGATATATTCTCTTTGTGTCTTCGGAGTCTGCGTATTACGGAGTGACATTTATCGTTGAAGATTTAAAAATACGTGAACACGAGTCGAGAAGTCATCCATATTACCGATAACTAAAATTCCCAATAAAATGTGATTGGAGATTAATTTCCTAATTAAGGAAATTGATTTATATAAAAACAAAGAAGTACAAATTTGGGTTAAGAAAATATACGGTGAAATGACATGACATGACAAGAGCCGCAAAGCTGTTTCACGAATGTTAGAAGGAGCTACCTGTACAGGGTTTAATCGAATAAGTTTAACTTATTAATACTGTAAGTTCTTCATATAAGGAATTAATTCTGCAAATATCAATGGTTTTGCTCAAAAATTAAAAACTGACCTACCATAAGAGCGCATCGCCTTTTGTTTGAAAACCTCTGCTCGTTCGTCAAGGTGTCTGCGGTTATTATGAACACATCGTAAAACGATAAATTCCGCAAATGTCACGGTCACTGGGTCAGTGTCGCCCGCAACACAATTCGATAACGAAATCTTTCTCTACCTGTTTCCTTAGATAATCGATAATAATTACATCATGATATTCGATACTTTGTAAACAAATAACACAATACCGGCCATTTGCACCGCTTGTCGTTAAGTTCTAGTTAAAATTTAACTATAATTAAAATTGAAATTTCTTTGCACAGGTCAAATCTATGTATATTTAAGGATTCAACGTTTAATTATCAATTATTTTTAAGCCGTACTTCAGGTGGAGTTTAAGTTGTTTGTTACAGTTTGCATACGCAAAACCTCCGTTAAAAATGACGGAAATTAATAAAGTAAATTGTCCATTATATGCCGAGAAAACAGAAGAACTTGACAAAATGATTTATAATAATTATTGTGTTCGACTTTATTTAGTTTGGAATTTCTAGGCACGTGTATGAGAGAGTTATTTTGAAATAATGACGGCGTTGCCTTTAGAAGATTTCGTTTATTAAAACAAGTTGTCCAGAATATTTTAGGTCGAAATTGAGCTTTTCTTAGAATTTCACAAATGTTTACATATCCCACGACACCAGTGGCGGTTCATTATTAAAGGGGGCAAAATCGTTGTGTACCTTAAGGATGCTATTTAGATTTTAGACCAATCTTACATACGAATTTTCAGTTTCGTAATGAGAATCGTAAACTGCACATTTACCGCAAAGTTTTTATAAATTTCACACTTTTTTACAAACCCTTAAGTGAACAAGTGACGCCCATGGTTTTTTTACAAACAGAATTACAACCAATTACAAACTCCTTCCAGGATGTATTTAGAAATGGACCAATCAGAGACTGTGGCCATAGTAAACAAATACGAAGGTTATGTTGGAGCCACATATTGTCACATAAAGGCATTTCTAATTGTACTATTTCATTGCATTTTTGCTTTAACTGACACAGTGTGCCCAATATAATTGCCAGTTGCAATGAAAATGTCTATATTTTTAACTACCAACCTTACACGTATATGACACTTTCTTTAGCTAACTAATTATGTTAATGTAAAAGTGGGGGAAAAGCGTAAATATTCGGTGCAATGAGACACATAGTTAACTATTAATTAAACTTAACTTCGGATTAGTTAATCCAAAAGTTAATTTTAGGCGGTGCAAACCAGTGTACGTGATTTAATTTGTTAATTTCGCGGGTTAAAATGATGAATGAATGCATGTTTTAAGTACATTGATTAGAAACAAATTGGTGACAGGAGAATTTTGCGGATGTTCCGTCAAATAAATAAATGAATTGACTGCTTTTAAATGAAAATGTGTAGTTTAACGCTTTCCCTAAGTTTTGAGAAGACCATTCTCAAATCATTTACTGTAATAAAGTAATAAGGTGCGATTTTATCGCTCGAGTTTAACAGTACAAACGTTTATTGTTTATTTACAGTTTATTGTTTAATTCGCGTATATGATAAACTACGTCTAACAATTAAAATGCAAATTTCAACACGACACGAACTATTGTAAACAACTGGCACTGTGAACAGGCGTACACACAGTATCTCCGCGATCTTTCAGAATTTTGTTTGTTCAGTCTAAACGTAATAAAGAATCATACATTAAGGGATGATGAGTTCGGCGTGCTTTTTATTCCAATAATACTTTTAGAATGTGACCTTAATTGAATTACTTACTTCTTTTTACTTATTGTTAGGTAGGATTCATGATTACTGCATTTGCATTTCTATTACTTAAATATTAATTTAAAAAAATAGCTGGGAATCGCCGTATTCTTTCGTGCGAAAGTAATACATGGCTTGCCCCAACATTTATTGTATTGCATCTGCGGGTTTACTGCCCTATCATTTATTGCGCGTAATAGTAAACTTTGCTCAGCCGGGGTTTTAAATCTAAGACAGCTCTTCTCAAACGTTTTATGTAAAAACTATATTTTTCCGGAGTTATTATTGACATTTTTCCAAAACGTATATAATAATTTCATTTCTTTTCTTGTGTATTAATAGTAGTTACAGTATGTGAAACTTAACTGATTACATTCTATATAAATTTCTTTGACTTATCAATCGATCGGCATATATTGAAAAGATTAACTGTACTTCTATTTACAAATAGCTGCGTACGTTTATTCAACTCCGTTCACTTTATTTACTCTTTTCGCAGTCTAAAGAGTGATAGCGAATAAGTTTTAATACAAGTAAGAGTGAGAGAAAAGTGCGAAAAGAGTAAATAGAGTGAACGGAGTTGAATAAAGGAATGCAGTTATAATATATGGGAAATATAATATAGAAAGTAAACTTGTCAAATGAACCTTAAAGTGCTTTCAGAGACATTTATACCAATTTGATGTTAGTCTTCTAGGATTTAAAATATAAAGTAAATCAGAAATGTAACATCGCCGTAGGTATACAGATAATTTTTTTACTATATACCCATCGCATAAATTTGAATTAAAAAAATATACGGCGAAATGACATGACATGACAAAAGCCGCAAGGGTGTTTCGCGAAAGTTAGAAGAAGATAGCTACATAAAAGTTCTTTGACTTATCAATCGATCGACATACAGTAAAAAAAATGAACTATATTTAAGTTTTCTTACTTTTTAATCCAAAAAACACGCATCACCAGGTGAATTTTTGTAAAACTAAAGTTTATGACTAAAACAAATATATTCCTAGACATAACACAGTCATTTCTTAACCGAGGGTTATACTAAAGGCAATGCGTACTCTTACCCGCCATTATCCTATATCCTTATTATGAACGCTACCTTTTTCTTTTGTGATTTCAATAATGTAAAGAAAAATTTAACAAACAATTTAAATATAGAAACAGTAACATTCTTTTCAACTAAAACAAGAATATCAAGGTCTGCTGAGTGTTTTAATTTTAAATTCTACCGCAGATGTATGTATGGGGTTTTCAACAATTTCCGAGTCCCAACAAATTAACTATTTAGGTATCTTTCTTGGAAAATTTGTTTCACGCAGGTTGTACCTAATCAAATTGAACATAGGCGTGCGTTGTCTTATTTGCTATTGGTCCTATTTATAAATTACTTTTATAACAAACATTAAATTATTTCATATCTTTGAAGCATTTGTTTTAATCCTAATACAAAAGTCTGGAAATATTCCTCGAACAGGTCGATTTTATTTTTTCCTTGGCAACATTTTGATACGAAAATTTCATAGATGGTGTTGATAAAGAAGCGGATATGACGTCATTAATGATCTTTTAAATAGCAACGCTTTTAATGAAATACCGTAGATTTGCTTTTCCTTTTACTTCACAGATAAACATTAAAAAATTTAAAATTCAATTTTTTAAACGTTTATTTGTCTAAAACTAAAGATATAAGTTCGCCATATTTTCATAATCAGGAAGAGCAGACCTGTAAGACTTCGTTAGCTCTAGTAACATGCCGTCAATGGAATAAGCCGATATACCAATCGCCCTGTGTAAGGTATTCTGTTAGACATAAGAATGTTGTTTTCTGTATTTAAGAAACTGAACTGGAAAATAGTTTTTGATTTAATTCAATTGATAATAATTTAATAAAACGCAAATTTAAAAAAAAAACAATAATTTGAAAAGAATGGCGATAAAACAAAAAAAACAAAATAATGAAAATTCTAAAAATAATTACTAAAATTAAAAGATAATAATAATGAAAATGAAAGGCAATCGATTTTACAATGCAATTTAATAAATTAACAATTTTAATTAAAAAAAAAAAAAAATGAAAAGAACGATGAGATAGCAAGGAAAACGAAATAATAGAATTTCTTAAAAATACGAAATAATAAACTTTAAAAAATAATAAAAACAAAAGACAGTAGATTAGTAAATTTAAACAAAGCTGTTCGGGAGGAAAAGCGGCAAAATAAAGAAAGCAAATGAACAAAATTAAAAAAAAAAATGTAGGTATAACAACAATATACACTGAGCCTCTAAAGTATGGAATAAAATTCGTAACTTCTTTATTTTTGACATTTCGAAAAAACGCTCGGATAGGTAAATTTTGTTTTTAAAAAGCACACATTTTCAAGTGAAAATCAATTTTTGATAGTCATTTGTTTTCGAGTAATGACATCACAGACATTTTTTTTAAACAGCAACCCCCAATTTTTTTTCTTGATTTTGATAGCTCATTGAATTCTCTCTCCAACCACATCAAAAATTTATTATGTTTTATGGGAAAAATTTTGAGAAAAAAATTATTTAGAGGATCGCGTACCAAATGTGTAAAACAAATGTGATGATGAGATTATTTTTGAAGAAAATTCTTTCTTTTTTTTAATAAAGTGTATTTGTATTATTTGTAACGAGCGTCTAAAGAAAAACCTGATCGAGAATGTATTCATTGCATTTACATAACAGAATTACTAAATGTAGCCTACTTGACAAGGTTTTTATTTAAACAGTTGTTATTTATTTGTTAATGTTTATGTTTTTGTTTACGACCGTATTACAGTTTAGAAAATAGGACACTATTTAAATTTTCTGGTTTTTATTACTCGTCAACGGAAAGTGTACGATATTGTACGATAATTTTTAACGCTATCTTACGATAATTTGCTTTCATACATTTCACAACATATCCTAATACAATGTTAGGTCAAAAAGTGATCGCAAGATGTCGCAATTTCAACTTTTCATTACAAAATTTCATGTAAAAAAAAACTTGTGAAAAATCGTCTTAAATTTTCTTGTGCGTACAGCAGTCAAGAACCCAAGAGAAAATTCGATTCTTTTAAATATTTTTTTATGGATATAAATGAGTAAGCTAACTACTCGTAAGGGTTAAACGCCAAATGCCCATTTACCGTTTCACATTTTGAACAAAACTGAGAAAATGAAAATTTTTCTTTTTTCGAAATATTATGCCTTCAAAAATTTCGTCTGAGTACCAAGCGACTCATTTTGCAATAACTTATCGGACCCTAAAAAAAATCAATAATAAAAAATTTTCCCTTATGGTGCGAACTTTTTGGTGGTGACTGTATATTACACTAACCTATTTCTTGTATGTACAAGATTTGGTTCAATTTCTAATAATAATATATAGAATATTTTTTTTTGGGTTGCAGATACGATTTGGATATACTATCGCTATCATAAAAAACTAGGACAACTTTTAAATCCAGTAGCCATGAGTTTCCATTATTTTATTATATTGATGGCCGGTTTCTAGAATATTTTGTTATCTATCCGATAGTTACCGATTCAATAAATCTATCGAATCAATAAAGTCAAAACACGTTTCTCAAACAAAGCTGTTCACAAGTTATCAATTCCATAACTAACCATTCGATAAGCACTTATTCAATATAAGATCAGATGGCGATATTGTTTATGACTTATTTCTGGATGTCTATTTCAAAAATAATTGTCAAAATAATTTATTGCTGAAACTTTCCAAGTCAAAACTACTCGCCATGGATAATATTGAAATGAAAAAGATTAAACGTTCGCGGAATTTTTCGGAATTTGATAAGAAACTGTTATTTACTACAATAAAAGATAAGTGTTTACACATAGTTGAAAATAAGAAAACAGGAAAACAGGACCACGTACAACAAAACAGTTACATGACTGTAAATCTCAAAAGGATTTTGGTCTTGGCCTAAATTTACGGGGTCTTTCAGCATTCTCCACAAAATTAAATAATATCTCATCCGAAAAGCTGGATGATTCTCCAGCATACATACTGTAAAAACGACTCTAATTGTTAATTAATTATATTTCGTAACTTACTACCTCATCTATTTCACAAAATATTCTTAATTATATTCAATAATAAACATACATCAAATGCCACTTCATCACATGTCAAAGTTAGAAATTTGCGATTTGCATGCGTCAATTAAGTCATTTCATGATTATTACAAGAAATACCTACGTCAACTTATGGAAATGTTTATGAAACCCATAACTTTGTGAGATGTTTGAGAAATGGTTTTTTGTCACTTTTAAGCTTTATCGAATACATAACGCTATTGATCCGATAAATATTGTTTCTAGAAACCGGGCATCAATCTTACTTTGCTGTCAAGTCACTAACGCTGAAATTCTGAACAATTACTGTAACTGTGACATCCCTTTCTATGCAAGCAGCTACTGTAGCTTTTAAAACAATAAGGTGCCTTTTTTTAAATTTCTTCTCGTGGTTGGCTGTGAATTCTCAGTTGTGAACCAGCCTTGCTTGAAACTGGTGTATATCATAAACTCACGTTTATCGAAGGAAATGTCATAATTAATAAAAAATCTTTATTAACAAATTTTATTCACAATTCAAAGTAAAATCATAATAGGTAATCAAAATATCCACCAATTTCATCGCAACGGCCTTGGATTCTACGTAAAATTCATTTGCTCACGTTGAAGAGCATACGAGGATTATTTTTAAATCCCATTACTTGACTTGGCGATTCATGCACATGTTCCTTTACGTTTTCCTTACTTCCTTTTTGTGGGACGTCCACTGCTCTATTAACGTAAAATAGAACCTGTCTATCGAAAAAGCTTAACCACCATAATTCAAAGACGTGCGAAATTTGTCATAAGGAAGCGAAACATTCGGATATTTTTAAGAAAGCTCATGGAAGCAGTCCTGAATAGAATAGTGCCACTTGCCTTCAATTTGACGGTCATTTCGAAAATAAGATTCGATCATAAAAGTTTAATGCTCTGGCAAGGGAACCATATCAGAACGTTTTCTTAACTTAATAAAATGGTGTCATGCGGTGGTGTCATGTTATTTCATTTTCAAACGTCAAGTCGATTGAAGCTGGTTCACAATTAACAATTCATGGTCAACTACGAGGAGAAATTTTAAAAAAGGCACGTTATTTTCTGTAGGCAGGATTGACAATGAGTGACCATTTCAAATAATTTTAAATTTATGGTCGGTAGCAATTTTCCACAGCTTAAAAGGTCTTGTCCTAGTTTTTTCTGAAAGCAATAGTACATAAAGAACATTTTCTATTTCTCTCAGATAATTTTTGATTCTATTTAAATTTTGTTACACTTTTCCCCGGGTTATGTATCTGGTTATAAAATACTGTCCTTTTGTTAAACCTGGTCATAGTTCCGTGTTCGAAAAATTGCAAAAAAGTAACCAGGTTAACTAACCCGCTTATCAAATACTAACCCTGGTCCGTGAGTAGAGTTACAAAGAATTAAGGTTATGAATCTCTTTCAGTGTTAATATGAATTTAATTCTGATAATCTGATAATAATATAACGTCACTAATAAGTGAATAAAGTGAAGATCTGCTTAATTTTTATTTATTTTAGATTTTCATTCACATTTAATGTATAAACAGAATAGACTGCTAACTGAAAAAGGTTATTTTACCAAATTCATTGCAAAATGTGTTCGTAAAATCACCAAGGAACCCGAATAACCTCTGATAATTGCTGACGTCACACAAGTAACCTGGTTAGCGACCCAGGCTTAATTTCCGAAAACGCCTCATATAGTATGCATTTCTTGAATTTCCATTTGTAATTATGTACTCTTCTGTGCAATAAAATTAGCCACAGTAGTTATTTTAAAGTTATACATATCGAAAATAATATTTCTGCCAACTTGTAAGGCAAGGTTCCGTTAGGTTAGGTATAATTTTTAGGGCACTTTTAAGGTTTTCATTTGACTCTGCCTTGAACTTTATTCTGGCAAATTTATTTTTATTCTTTACATCCGCTTTAAACTGTAATAATTCAGAGTGATTAATTTTATTGCACAGAAGTGTTCATTATCAAATTGGATTTTTTTTTAATTTAGAACAATTAAAGAATATGTTGAAGTTCTGTACCTACGTGCTATTTATATTTACAGTAACTTCAGTGAGCATTACGCAGGATAAATTATTATTAAATAATTCTTGACGTGTGTTTTTTTCGTCAAAGATAAATTCTAAGTGGCTCTAAAACGAAAAAAAAAGACTAAAAATTATGTAAATATTTTCTGTTAACTTAATTAAAAAATAAATCATGTTCTTAATCAGTACACTCTTAATAACCAAATAATTATGATAAATTGCAAGTGAGCGATTTAACGGAACTTCTGATTGTGATATCTTTGAATATAATTCTTTGATAAGTTGTTTATCAATTCAGGCAAAGTATTAACTTGATGCAAAAATTTTGAAATCTTCGGACAATAAACTAATTCAGCAAGATTATTCTGATGGATATGATTTGCAAATAATAAGAGGTCAAGCTAAAGCTTTATCGAAATTTGACCTGCTGACCTCTTTCCGTGATAACGCGAAATTTTTCCACTGTATTTGGTTTTGTTTACAAGCAAATTAATTTGACTTACCACTACTATCCATACCGCTGTCATCAGTATCTGAATCGGAGCTTGGCGTTCCACTTTGTTGGGCTGATGAATTCGAGGAACTACTGTTAGCAGCTGAATTTTTCGTGTGAGCTTTACTCTTCATGTGTTTCGTTAGATTGCCTTTGGTTTTAAAACTGTAACAGCAAATACATTAGTTCTTTTTTGCACGGCGTATCTACCGAGTGATTTTTTAAATTTTTTATCAACTCTTGCCACGAGATCTGGATGGCATGTCTTAGCTTAAGTGAAAAGTTCGTCATTGCACTCCTTTCTGTTGTTTTACAGTAAAGCTACGACATGCCGTCCAAATTCCATGGCAAGAGTTGATAAAAAATTGAAAAAATCACGCGTTACAATTAAAAACAGGAGTGTTACATAAAATAATCTTGTCGCCTCATTAGCTTAGTAATAGAGTATCAGATCTGCAAAACCAAAGATATAGCGTTTTATTCTTACATGAGTAACGAAAAAAAATACGACCCTGGCAATTTCTACTATTGAAACAAAAAGTTCTTATCCCTGACTTTGAAGATCTTTATCTCAAAGAGAGAGTAACTGAACTTGTTAAAAATTTTATAGTTTATCGGTTAACTTATTAATTTAGATTCAAAATATACGAATTTGAATCTTCTTGTCGAAGTCGTTTTGGTGATTTTGTATAAAGTAGGTATCGATTTCATCACGTTTTTTTCACAATAATAACCTTAAAGGGTCACATATTAATTACTTCTTTCTTAATCCGTTTATAAGAAATTTCGTAGGTATAAAGTTAAATCCTTTCTAAAGAGATTGCACGCACTGCATTTTTATTACTCAATTAATTCGCCGCATTGAGAAATAATAAACATGGAATCTTTAGAATTCGCGATGCATGCTTGGGGCAGAAAAAATTCTTTTTGTGTATGGTACAGTTAAATGTTAACCTTCGGATGACCAGGTGAGGTCCTTTTGTGACCCCAGCGCTTACATTTTTGTTATATAAGTTTTTAATTGTGGAGTTTCATAATTTTTCTAGCCGAGTTTTTCGACATTCCTCAAATTATGGTAAATTTATTTATTTTTAAAATCAAGACACATACACTGTGTCCCAGAACTCGCGCCCCACAGAGCAAGGGCAAATGCCGATGGCAATGCGAAACACATTTTCGAAAACTAAAATTATCTAACGGAAAGGATAAGCGAATTAAGAATAAAAAGCAATAGCCAATCTTAACAGCGGAATAGAAGATGGCCATAGATATTGCGTAGGGTTTCAAAAAAATGTGAGAAAACTGGTCCACTTCATTGTGACACTGCTGTAACCTTTGTAAATGTCTCTTGAAAAGTTTAAGCTTAAGACTCGAGTAGGTACTATCATGTTTTCTGCCGGTGATTATATAGAAATGATAATTATTTATGGAGAGTGTGGACGCAACGCCAGGGAGGCAGCGCGAGCTTTTTCCCAGCGCTTTCCCGATCGTCCCCTAGACCATAAAGTGATCCTTAGAGATGTCGCAAGAATACGAGAGACCGGTCAAATTGTTCCGACTTGTAACGAAATTGGTGGTACTCCTAGAAGAGTCCGAACTGTCGAAAAAGAAGAAGCGATACTGAATGAAGATGGTACAAGAAGCATAAGAGAAATTGCGTGTTGCATAAGAGAAGTTGGGTGTTTCGCGTTCTTCAGTTCGACGGGTTATGAAAGACGATCGCCAACACCCTTTCCATTTGACTGCAGCCGGAAGATCATCCCGCTAGAATAGAAGTCTACCGGTGGTTGCTAGACCAAGAAGAACTCCATCCCAATTTTGTCACCAGAATTATGTTTTCCTTTTGGCACGCACGCATTTTTAAACAAAATCCATTTTACATTTTACTTTACGCACTAGTGCGTAAAAAGTGACACTTTACAAACTAAGATTAACCTTTAAAGTATCTACTTTACGCACGGTTGTAGAAAAAATGTTTTTTTAGAATTAAAAGTTATAGTCAAATAAAGAATCACAGCCTTCTGTCTCAAAAATAAAAAATTTACCCTTTATTACGAATCACTCTTTATACACATTACATTAGCAAATACCGGTAGTATTAAAATATTCGCCAAGCTAACATGAATGGAGAAAGACTACTCTTATTGTTATTTCTCAATTATTTCATTTGGTTCTGACTAATTATTATTTCTATGCGTTCCGAAAATTTGTGTGTTCTTGTTGCATTCATCATTCACCGTCGGTTATTTCAATATATGTGCCTACTTATAGTAATTGTGTTCATCCTTAATAGAAACAATACGTTGACGTACGCAACCAAAATTATTTGGTAATTTATATTTTTCAAGTTCGGCAAATCTTGGATCAACAGGGTCGTGTTCATAAATTACACTCTAGGGTCACTCTCGGCTAATATTGTGGTCTCTCTCGCATAAATGAGTTTATACATTTTGTTTCTCACACAAGAATCATAAAAAACTAAATCAGGCATGTGTTTCCATAGCAACAAACACATTTTCTACACTCTACTTAAAAGTGGAGCGTGAAAAGTTCGCTCGTTGTCATGGAAATCATGTAAACACTAGACTTCTTAAAACTGATAAGCGAGACGCAAAATAAGTGAAAAATTGTGAGTGAGAAAGATGCGATTATACACCCAAGGTGCGCTCGAAGTTTATGAACACAACCCTGTTGTTACGTTTGAAAATTATACGTCGGATGCATCTGGAGCGTATGATCTCATCTTTCTCACTCACGATTTTTAAACTACTATTTTGTATCTCGCTCATCCGTTTAAAAAATCTTGTGTTTGTATTATTTCCATGACAACTGGCGATCTTTTCACATCCCACATTTAAGTAGCACGTGAAAAGATCGCCTGTTGTCGTGATAACAATACAAACACAAGATTTTTTAAACGGATGAGCGAGATACAAAATAGGTTCAAAATCGTGAGTGAGAAAGATGAGATCATACGCTCCAGATTGTGCTCCAGATACATACGATATATAATTTTCGAACGCAACAAGTATCCTGGCCAAGGGATTGGACGAGATGGTCCACGAAATTGTCCTACTCGATCACTGGATTTAAATTCTTTGAATTTGTTCTTTGGCGACACGTTAAAAACATTGTATGTCGTGTACCTATCGACACCGAGGAGCAGCTTAGGAACCGAATTCAAGATACTCCTCAAACGGCCACGAACTCTAAATCGATCCTTTTGAGAAAAGCACGGATGTGTTTAGAAATTAATGGAGGACATTTTGATCACTTACTTTAACTTTTTGTTCTTTTTAATTTTTAATGCCTCTTTACGACCAATTTGTTGTCCCTATTAAAACCTTAATTGTACGTAAATACATTTGACTTTTCAGGCAATACTGTCACACTGACATTACAGTGCACCAAAACATTTTTAAAAGTTTTACAGATAACAATGTTCTACAGTCTCCTAGTAATATTTACAGTTCCTACGTTTTATCAACGCGAGAGCTCTCGACATTAACCACCGCTTTTTCGCCCTCATTCGAATGTAGTTTAACCTAGGCAATTTTTGTTTCCATCTCCATTGCTGCAGGCACGTTCCCTTACTCTTTGGGGTGCGAATTTTGGGACACCCTGTATTAAAAAAAAAAATAATTTCCGACTGAGGTCAGTTAGTAGTAGTAGTCGCCAACACCGTAATAAGGATTATTCCTAAAAAATTATATTTATATGGCAATGGACAATTCTTTTATATTCTACTAATACTTTAAACTTTAATTATTATAATAAACGTTTTTTTTATTTGCACTGAAAATTTATGGGGTCACCCACTTGGTCTTTGATGTTTTATATTTTCACCTGGTCATCCGAAGGTTCCAATGATTATTGTTGTATTATAAATTATAATATATTATTGATTAAATTATTTGTCGTACTTTTATTATTATTATTATTTTAAGGTAAAATTATCGCTCCCCGTTGCCATCTGCATCGATCTCTTTTCCACAAAATATACAGTGACCGGCAGAAAGTTGGACACATATGGAAAAATCTTTTATTATTTTCTCAGAAAAATTTATGAAAGCCCCTGCATCTTCCCAAACTTAAAATGCACTTATCAAAATTTGAATACCTCTTGTCATACACCGAGTAGATCAGAATATTTGAAATCGACCTAAAAGGAAACTACCATTATTTTTCAAAATACGGGGAAATATGTATTATTTGGAAAAATTATTCAGAACTGTTATGAGATTTCGAATATGAAATCATGGCCGCCTACGATGAAAAAAGAAATTTTATATATTTTTCTCGTATCAACGTGTGTATCGTGGAACTTTTAAAGTGTAGAGCTGAACGTTTCTTCATGTGTGACATGAATAATATACTCTGGGATGATCTAAATGTTTAAAACTTATTACCTATATTTTTTGTTAAATAAAAATTTAGGCAGTTGCTTAAAGATCTGGGCTTTACTCATCATGTTCCTTTTTTTGTTGTTACCTACAATTTACCTACATCTGCATTTTAACATTCACAATTTCGGTAGCAAAATAACAGTAATGTACAATACGTTCTCCCGCATTGAGTTTACAAATTGGGGAAGAAATTTTATTTTTAATTTTACAAAAATATATGCCAAAGGTGAAAAAAGTTGTTTGATTTATAATGAACATATCTGTAATTAAAACTTTAAATTAATACATTCTTAAAAACGAAAAAAAAAAAAAAAAACAAAACCAACATTTTAAACTATGTATTGGATTAACTCACTACCCCACTCAGGACATAATTCAAGTCTACATCATAGATCCTTATAACTGTCATGGATTTCTTGAATCAAATTAAAAAATATCCTTTGCTACATGTATTTTGTAAAATGAAGAAATTTTTTTCCTCTTGTAAACTCAATCCGGGAACATACTGTAGATGGTTAAATATTGCAATAATAAAAGAACGTGATGGGATTCCAACCCGAGGAATCCGAGAGGAACCCTGGAGACTATGCAATTTGGATAAATTGCTTGCTCGTATCAAACGTTCAAAATATGGTAAGTATTAAAATAAAACTAGATTTTCGAAAATCCTTTTCATTAATTATATTATTTCAATAATTATGATATAATTTTTCATAATTTCAATCATTAAGTTGTATTCGTTCGAGGGCTAGCAGAAGCAGTGTGTTGTGCTGAATTCTATCTTGGGAACATAAAAATCGATATTTGGAAACCCACGTTAATTTCTGTAACTCTCAGATGGGCTGGGGACACCCAGAGTAATAAATTTTGCCACAAGAGACCATCTTGTAGCAAGAAAAAACCTAAATAAATACAAACCTAAAATTACAATGGTCGCAAGTGTAAGGCCTGTCATTCGAATGAGTTCTGATGTGTT
Organism: Dorcus hopei; assembly: GCA_033060865.1. Lineage (NCBI taxonomy): Eukaryota > Metazoa > Arthropoda > Insecta > Coleoptera > Lucanidae > Dorcus > Dorcus hopei. The sequence goes on from CM065418.1 coordinate 14,334,958, forward strand.
TCTTGAGCATCGACGGCTTTTTACACCTAATCCCACATTGATCGCACACATACCTTCCCCTACCTGTAAAAAGTAACGGATTTAATGGCCTGATGATGTAATGAGGCATAGCAAGCGCGACTACCTCTTCCTCTCACGTACGTATATTCCTCGTTGGTCTCGTAACCGCCCAGCAAGATGTTTTTACTCGCCTCTTCCTTCGCAGCTGGAATTTCGGAGATTGTAAACTGTAACAACGGAGCTATTTGATTACTTACTCGTGATTTGTAAGCGAATATAAACAATATATCAATGCTTGTGTATAATGTATCCAACGCGACAAGACTACCTACAGGTGGGCCAAAAGTCACGAAGGGGTTGCAATATTTAACAACTTTGTTTAATTTTGTTTTTACAGATTTTATAAAAGAGACCTTGGAAATGAACCATGGAAAAATTCAGGACCAAACAGCGAACACAAATTATGGAAATTTACTCTCAAAACCAAGGATAATTCTAACTCAACGAGCATCGTCGCCATTACTACGTGAGGGATTCTCCAAGCGAATCAATGATTAAACATTTGATTGACCCTAGTGTCCCTCAAAACAAACAATTAAATGTTTAATTATTGATTCGCTTGGAGAATCCCTCACGCAGTAATGGCGACGATGCTCGTTGAGTTAGAATTATCTTTGGTTTTGAGAGTAAATTTCCATAATTTGTGTTCGCTGTTTGGTCCTGAATTTCTCCATGGTTCATTTCCAAGGTCTCTTTTATAAAATCTGTAAAAACAAAATTAAGCAAAGTTGTTAAATATTGCAACCCCTTCGTGACTTCTGGCCCACCCTATACTTATGTACTTATTTATTGTATCAGAAAAAAAAAATAGAAATTTCATGCCCTGAAATTATTCAACCGTGAAGTATGTAAATGTTTATATTAGTAAATATCTACCTTTATCTTATATACTGGGCGTTAAAAAAAGTTGTCGGATATTTACCTAATTATAGTACTGATGGAAACAAACAAAAAAGTCTTAGTCAACATGGATCCGCAACTGAACTGTTTCTAAATATAGTCGATTTTCTGTTTTAAAATAAAAGATTTTATTTTTGGGTTTTGAGAGTGGTCGCCTTTGTGAAACAACTTATTGAGACTTAAAATTAGTTCTGCCAGACATCTAAAACAATTAGTGTACGCACAACCTGTAAACAAGTTGGAAGAACTCGTAAATTGTGGAGAAATTCAGAGGATTCCGAATTTTCGAAAGGGTGCGCCGATCATTCATAAGGAAATGTGACACGTGCTTAGAAATGAACGGTGGACATGTAGAGCATTTACTTTAGTTTTCCTTTAAATTATTTTTTTGTTTTATGCATTATTGTCAACAGAATTTCTTCGTAATTTTCACCCTAATAAAACAATATAAAATCGGTTATATCTCAGACACATGGCCGATTTCTTCACCGTGTTTAACCTAAGGTTAATTTATCTAACAGTTGGAATGTGACTTATGACCGATTTCTTCACCGCCTTATCTTAAGGTTAAATTTATCTGTCACTTAGAATTTGACATATAAATGGCTCTATACATTCTGTGTGTCACATTCTAACTGACAGATAAATTTAACCTTAAGATAAGGTGGTGAAGAAATCAGCCATTACAATTGGCCGTACACATACCATGTGTCACATTCTAACTGACAGATAGATTTAACCTCAAGATAAGGCGATGAAGAAATTGGACAACAGTCGAGTTGCGGATCCATGTTGACTAAGATTTTTTTGGTTGTTTGCATCAGTACTATAATCGGGTAAAATATCCGACAACTTTTTTTTAACACCCAGTAGGATTAGGATACTCAAAATGAAATTTACTAAAACAATTAGTATAGCAATAAAAAACTGTATTCCCACTCTTGTTGACGTAATTAATCATAATAGAATAGCGCACGAATTTATTCCATGAAACGTTAATACTTTTCGGCGAGAGCTGCGCTACACAAATAATATCTACAAATATGTGCCAAGACATTTAGTAGTGTTAACAAATGTGACCAAACAATAATTGTTTCCCAAATTTTTTACTGAAACATTAGCGAAAATAACATATAAAATTGTTCTACAGAAATAATAATGAAACAAACATTTAGAATGTATGTTTTCATTTTTTTTTTTGTAATAGCATTTAATTCCTACCATATACAGTAGACTTCCGATTATCCGAAACCGGATTATCCGAAGCTCCAGATTATCCGAAATAAATGTCCAAACATATTTCTCCGTTTTATCCGAAACGCGGTTGCTTGAAACTCCCGATTATCCGAAATGTCGTATCGGTTCGCGAAAAACTGCCTGAAATTTGTGCCGAGCACTCGGCTCATGACACCTTAACTCAACCGTAGTATTTTTAAAGTAACAATTAACACAAAATTCGTTTGTTGATTCTAGTTAAATAGAATACCTGTATTAGATACAAGTTCTATTTAACTAGAATCGAATGGAATATGAAATGTATATAAGTGTACAATTACTGTGACACTTTCACCAATTTATGTAACCTCCGTTTTAACCGAAATTTCGATTATCCGAAACAGGATCGGTCCCCCATACTTCAGATATTCGAGAGTCTACTGTAACACAATTATTGTTAACTAGAAACGATTTAAAATCGAAACATTTTATTTAAAAGAAAGTTTGCTACAAAAAATAACAATAAGAAATCAATCCTAAACCAGCAGTGGTACTTGCACAGTCAGAGTTACGACATTTAGGGACTTTCACCTTCATCTAGAGGTTGTTTTATATTTGTGAAGTATATTTGTTTAACATGATTTCATCGCATTTTAAGGGCATTTCATTTACATATTAAGAGTGCAATGAGGTTTATCTATCTCCCTGTAAAAGAAGTTTTGGAAGAGGTGTTTCTACAAACTTGCAAGATTTCGTTTTCCCAATGGCACCATTTACTTCGTGCAAGATATTACGTTTTGAAAATTAGTTAATAAATTACTAATCATTATTTCTTGTCTCATTTCAGAAAACTTTTTAAAAAAAAATTCTTAGAACTGGAAGTAGGAGATTAAACGTTAAAATATGCATCAAAAACGTTTTCAACAAACCAAAAATATCTCTTTCAGTTCCTGAAAAAGCGTAAGTATGAAGATGGATGAGTATGTACCGCATGTTTCATTTCAACTTGAAAACGTAGGCGCATATTTTACTCGCTCTTGTCCTCAATCCTTTGATTTTTATATAAACCTTGTGTTTAGACACTAGAATATATGTATAGTGTTGGAAATTCTTAAATAGGTGGACAAAAATAATTCCTTCCGAAATTCGTAACATATTACGATTTTACATTTTGTGTGTTACACTTGGTATAAATAAGTAGCATTCTATGTTTTCAACACATATTATACAAGATGAATTAAAAATTAGATAAATGTTATTACTATACAGTGACTCAGAATTGTCTCCCGATATCTTCAGGGTGAATAGAACTTCAAAAAATAAGGTCACCTTTTATTTATAATTTTTTCCAAAAGTAAATAATAAGGGAGTTATAAGCCCTGAAAAAGGGGTAGAAAATATTGTTTTTTGGCAATATCTTCTGGATCCTTTAAACTATTTAACTAACATTTTAAATAGTATCAGAAAATCTTTTAAAATGCACACGACAGCTTCGTCGAACGACGGCGAAACGTTAAGTGTTTGTGCGCTATTTAATGTCCGTTTAAAAGATTTTGCGATACAATTTTCATCGGACAAGAACCAACTTTAAATAACATTTTAAAGTCACCTAAGGCACGCGATTAATCGTGCGTTTATGCGCATCGATTAAGAGATGTGATCTTTTCAAACGAAAAAAGTTATAACAAATTTCCAGAATTGTATTTTTAGTTTTAGTAACAATTACTTCAAATTTATTCTTTTTTTCCTCACAAAACCGTTCAATCCTATTGCCGCACCCAGTATTTATACAGTGAGAATCTTGTAACGCTGCACATAGACGAAAATTACGTGATCGGATAATACATTTCTGAGTCATAAAATTGCACATAGGGGTTTTAACATTACGTTGCTATGGTTACTACTCAATTTTCAATGCTGAATCATTTAAAAACTGGCGGAAAATAATGCAGAGACCTCTCGATTTGAGAATAATGTGTACATTTCTACTTTTTCGGCGGCTGTATACATTATTTTACAATAAATCAAAAGAACAATTTCATTCAATCTGACAATTCAAAATCAGTAGTGTCATTACTAACAACGCACGGTAACCATAGCGAATGAAATAAATTTGAAAATAATAATGTAATAAAGCTTCCATTGATAATTACTACTATGAAAATCACGGAACTTGAGTGCTGCGTAATCAATCGCCGAAGCAAGAACCGACAATTATTTCAGTATTATTTCTTTGTTAACAGTGAATGAGAAAAATGGACGGAGATGATAAGTGTGTTGATGCAACACCAGGTAACGACGCAACGGTCTTCTCTTGTGAATAATACATTACGTGCAGTCTTATAAGGTTCTCAGTGAATATTTCTTTTTCACTTGATTTTCCCCTTTGAGGGGAGGGGTGTGGCAGCTGCGATCGACTTAGATATCAATTTCTCTTTCGACATTCACCTTACAAACTGGGGAAAGGCAGAAAACCCAGTTCGAAGGAGCCGGTATAAATCCGAAACACAATCCAACACGTAAGTACTCAATCTCTCACATAGAAGCCATATGCACCAGGACGGGATTTGAACCCATACCTAATAGTTGCCCAGCTAAGCGTCGAGCTCCGTTGCCAGCGGACTCAACCAACTCAGCTAACAACTACCTTTAGGTCTGTTAGTTTAGTCTGTTAGTTTTCACAGTTTAAGTAGCATATCGGTCTGTGGGGTAACTCACATACTGAACTTCACCGTGTGATTTTCTTCTGCTTTATCTAAATCATAAATATCTGTACTAACATTGCAAATAATTCGAGAATAGCTGAATGTACATAAATCGTTCCCCGCTAAGAGTAGACCATGGAAAACAAAACACTTCTGTTATTAATTTATTTGAAAAATTATCAGTCTGGTTTAACCTTATGTTTACAATACCTATTACAATAGCCTCTCACAAATTTTTAACGCTGAATGTTACTTCTGCAGAGAGGAGATAATAAGTTTACCCAACAGCATTTGTTGACCAATTCGAAATCGTCAAAAACATGCACTCATCAAAGTTGTACACTTGACGAAGCTGTTAAAACCGACCATTATTTCGGTAAGCAACTGATTTTGACTGTTCCGAACTAGTCAGAAACTGCTGCTCTTTTTAATATATAGTGTCTTTCAAAAAGTATGCAACAAATGCGATTTTTCTTTACTATCGATTTTATTTAAATTTTATTGATGTAGAGCGCTTCTGCATTCCCTCAAATCAAATTGGGAAATGCCAGGTGACGTTTACCTTTTACGGTATACAGCGTGAACTCCGAAAAGTGAAGACGCCTTAAGAGTAAAGTGCCCTTATTTTAAAAGATACTAGAAAGTGTTGTTTAGAATCAGAAGTTATAGTCAAATACAAAGTTACAGCAACGTATCTCAAAAATGAAAAATTCACCCTTCATTACCAGTCAATGGGCGCATTCAGGGACGCTCAGCGGCTTAGCTAAGCTGTAATTTAGTCAGTATTTTCTAAGTGTCAGCAGACAGTGATTACCTGAACGAAGTTCCGAATGGCAGCTGTCTCACATGTTTTGACAGCTTGACTTACTATGTGGGCGAGTTAAATAAACGGTCAATCCCATTAATCTGCACAAAATCGTCAAGTCAACGGTCAGAATAAGCCACCTGGCCAATCAACGACTGGAAAAAATTGAATACTAACCAGTTTAACCGTCCACTTACCCCTGCCTATGTTAACCTTAAATATTATTATTAATACGTAATGTATTAATCTATTAGTTTTGACTGTAATAGTTCTATAAATTTGGATAATGGTGAATTATAAATTATTTATATAATGATGACAATGCTAATATTATGAACATTATTCGTTTAATGACAGGTTAGTTCAACCGGTAAATTTAAATTATGCTCCACCACTTTGTTTGATAGCATTGAGGAATTCAGCCTAATTCAGGGAAATTGCTTACTTAGCCTCTCAGCCGCTGAGAATCCCTGAATGCGCCCATTCTCTATACACACTATATTAGCAAATTCTGATGGAATTAAAGTATTCACCAAGAAAACATGAATGGTAAGACTAATCTTATTGTTGTTTCTCAATTCTGCCGATTTAAGTAAAATATTGAAAGATCAATTTCGAGAACAAACTGGAAATTTGAAAGACGATCTGGACTTTATATTTCGAGAACAATTTGGAAACTTGAAAGACTTAGATGGGAAGCTTGAAAATAAATTAATAGAACAGTGGAAAAATCTAGGAGATAAATTTCGAGAACAATCTGGAAACTTGAAAGACTTAGAAGAAAATAAATTAATAGAACAGTCGAAAAATGTGGAGAGTAAATTTCTAGAACAATCTGGAAATTTGGAAGCCAAATTACAAGAACAGTCTACAGTTATTTTCGCGTAAGTCTTGTTGGTCGTCAGGATTGCAATGGAGTTCTCGAGCTACTCGTCTGCTGATGAGGACCCAATTAGGGCCGAAATAGCTATACGGAGGATGCTCGGTGGCCCCATTGCAATCCAGCCGACTTGTAGCCAAAAAATATAACAGTCTACAAGCTTGGAAGCTGCATTAGAATAGCAGGATAATAAAATAAAAACACTCGAAAAAGTTGAGAGTATTACCTACCTTCAGTGACTCTTTACCAAAAACATTAGAACACGCAGAGCAAGCAAACGACGCCAGAAGGAGAGAAGAATCAGAAAGTGTTTCAAGGTACACGAGTGGAACAAACGAACGACGACAGAATGAGTGAAGAGTTGGAAAATATTTCAAGTTCAAGAACGGAACAAGCGAACGACGACAGAGCAAAAGAAGAATGAGAAAGTACTTCAAGAATAAAAGTGAAACCACCAACATCCGATGGAAAGACTTTGTGGCCAAATTATTTCAAACAATTCCAAGCGGCAGCAACAGTGATTGGGTGGACGAATAGTGAAAAAGCCACGTCACTAATTGTGGCTTTAAGAGGAGACGCTATTGAAGTATTATAAACAATGCCAATAGATAAACAAATTGGTGAAGAGGTTCGAGATGCGCTATGTGCAAGCCCATCTGAGCGAAGTGCATCATGCTCAATAGGGAGGACCAAAAAAATTGGGTATTTGGGTATTCTTATGTTAAAATTGTAGAAAAGCATGTAAAACTCATTTAGGTGAAAGAATTTTTTGAAACCCGTTTTAGTTTTTTTTCAAAATTGTAAAACGCGTTGTGACGTCACAAGCCCGTTAGCAACCCGAAATATTTAAGCGCGCTTTTGATCTCGTATGTAAAACAGGCAAATATACTTGTCCAAACTTGACAGCGGAACTTTCTTACTAACTCGGAGGATATTGTTAGGTATTTTTTTACTTGCACTTGTACACTGAGGGACAAAGCACCACTTGCACATATTAATGTGAAACATGTATTAAAACGCTGATGTGCTGTACGTGAAAAATTTTTTTAATTTTTTTTGTCTTTCGGCCGTAAGCCATTACAGAGAGTCGCGAAGTGTGTATTTTTACCTGGGTCAAAGTCATTTAACAACACAAACATCCATGGCTATTGGTGGGATTCGAACCCACGCCGCCGAGCGACGAAATTAGCTACAAATATTGTAAGTAAACGTCATTTTTTTATAAGCCGATCTGATCAATGTAAATTAAGAATGCAACGTGGCCGACTGCGAGAGGAAAAAATCGCGGGTTTTATCGTTCAAATCGAACGCGCACAAACACTTTGTGCGGTTCTGCGTCGTTTGGCGCAGCACAGCGCGTTTGATGTGGACGTCGCTTAATAGTGAAGGAATTTATCTCCACTCGAAGATCATTTTCAACGATTCTCTGTATACAAGAATCACATAGTTTTCTTTCGAAATCGTAGGACGCTTAATGCAGAATTACTCAGGGAAATCTATCACTCTCTATCAATTTTTGTGTGTAATTACTTGAACCGTAGTTTTTTCATCGTAAATAACTTATCAGAAGTACAACCGATTCTATGAACTTTCATTTCGATGTCAAAGTTGCACTCTGAGACTAAGACCCAGTTGTACAATGCTAGTTTAAATTTAAGTTGAAGCTTAAACCCTTAACAACGATTATTTCAGCAATTATTGTTAAGCTTTAGCTTAAAGTTAAGCTGGGATGGTAAAACTGGGCCCTAATCGAAATCAAACCAAAACTAGGTGTCTGAGATTACTGTTGCTCACAGATTTTATAACTGACAGATGTAACATTGCATTGTCAAAAGTGATCGCTACATGTCAGAGCGATAGATATTTGCTTGATCTGCCGAAAATGTGCAGTGCAAAAAAAATTCTTATATTCCACAAGGCACTGGTCGTTAACTTGATAAATTTAACACAAAATACCAGTGGCGGCTCGTACTTTATTTTACAGGAGGGCACATATTTAAAAATGTTTCTTGTTTATATCATTATTATCAGACAAATGCAGTGAATTTACTACCATCGGACAAGAACCAACTGTAAATATGAATTTACTACATTGTGAAAACAAAGTATGTAAGATATTCTCCTCTTCATGGAAGTCCATAAAATATTTAGTGAGGGTCCATTTTTTGCAGAGAAAACGACAAGAAGAAAAATTAAAACAAAGTTCAAACTGCGATAATTTATTAATATTCCACCAAAACATATAAAAGTAATATGTACGGTGCGGTGGCTTGCAAAAAAAAATCGCGTACACTTAATTTCTGTTGTATTTTAGTCGATCTTTTAATTTATAATCTGTCAGTGTCAAACAATAAAAATGCCGAACCTTACATTTCCTTTATTCATAAATTCTGTTTTATAAAAATAAATGCACCTTTGTTATGTTTGTTTCCTAATACTTCAACAACAAATTTATGCTTAAATAAATCGTTGCTTAGAAGACAAATAATTTTTTTTTCTCCACACACCTGCACATCCACGAAAACTTATCATAGGCATTTTCCTTTTTAAAATATCGGTTAAACTCTCTAGTTTTACCAACCGTTGTTTTTTAATATTTAATTCTGGGGTGGGTCTGCCAAGTTTTTTTATGTAGAGCTAGTTTTCATAATTGAGAGGCCTATTTAATAAAATATACGCCATCGCATTCATTTTTGCAGCACTGCAACACAGTACACAGTGAATCTTCGTGTACACAAAGTAAATTGTGCTCCGCTGTGGGCGTTCCTGAGTTCCGTTGATAAACACACCGTCTAATTGTAACGGCAATGACGCGTTCTCGGGACACGTGAACTTGTAGAAGTAAATATTGGTCAGAAATTGCGAAATAAGTATTGAGACTTAACAAGCTAATTTCTTACGGTTTGGTTTTATTATTTGTTATTAAAAGGAATAAAATTGTGATAATCGAATAAATATATGAAAGTTTGATTAACTTGGGGGGCACGTGCTCCTGTGTCTCCTTGAATCAGCCGCCACTGCAAAATACTATTTTCCTAATATGTTTCAACGGCAAATTTATCAATTCAGTTTGCTCTCTGTAATCAGTCTAGGTATACAGCTTGATTGAAGCAAGTAGCTTGGCGACGCGTGCCTCGGATGAATTCATGTAAAATATTGTTCTAATTGCCGCAATACTTTTGCATAATGCAATTATTATTGTTTGTAATATAATAAAGTAGCTAAAAAACAGCTCTGAAAACTGAATACTTTGAACTGAAGGCGTGAGCTGGATCATGCTAGAACCCCCTCTACTCCTACAGCTGAATTAAAAAAAAAAACGGGAAACAAAATTTTTCCAATTGTAAATTTGGTTCTATTTGTCAAATAATTGTCTACTTGACAATACATACATACCTTTCAAAAAAACTTAACCTCTTTACCTATAAACTGACATACAGTCAAATAATTCTAACCTACTTTTAATAAATCCATTTTCACACTATGGAAATATTGAAAAGAACGTGTCAGTTTTTTTTGGCATTTCCCGATTTTTTTTTATTTCAGCTGTACACGACTTCGTCCGAATTTACTTATATCCACCTAGTTTTAAAATTCAACCTGTATAATTACTACGTCTATGGTGCTGCTGCTTTTCAGAATCGTTTTTACCAAACTGTCACGAATCGAATATATCCAAACATCATTTATTTTTCGTCTGTTTGAAAGTAACTTTAATCATGAAAGCTTTGTGGACTACTGTAAATGCTATTTTAGTTCATTTTCTGTGCCAAAATGTACAAGATCACCATAGAACACAATGCCGATAGTCTAAATGAAATGTCAAAACAGACGCAACTAAATAAAGGCATATTTTTGCGATGCAGCGGTTTGAAACAGTTTCGACTGTTATAAACATTTAAATTTTTGCGTTGAAACGGTGATGTCAAATGACGATTTTTTTAACCACATTCATTCTGTTTTGAAACGTTCTCTGATGATAGTTTTAAAACGTATTGGTGGTGGGGGCTTGACATCTCTGATATTTTTTTTTATCAACACCTCAACATCCATTTTTTCAGTGCACGGAAAGTAATCTTATTAAGAATGCAATGTTTGCAATTTAATTTGAAGAAAAGTGAACTGTTTTATACCATGTTTTTACACAGTGCAAATAGCAGCTGACATTGATAGATTAAATGTTAAAAATATTGCGTTTTCGCAGTCCTTTCAGAAGCTAATGTGGTTCAAACCATTCTATGAATTGCTTTCAACGCGAAAATATACCTTAACTTACGACTGCTTACGATATACGTTTTCGATTCCTGGCCAACTCGAGGTAAAATTCAGTTGATCGTCCGATATCTCGTAAATTATTATTTTTTGAACTCATCGCCTTCCCGATCGACTAAACCAGGAAACAACGTCAAAAAATATTGGCCCTTTGGAACATTCTTAAATAAATTAGTGTAGATAATAATAAAATCTAGTTCATAAAATACCATTTTCCGCCAAAGTCCAGAAATGGGAGAAATCATTAAAAATTCTTCCAATAAATTTGAAAACGCCATCTGTTAGGTGCGAAGCATGGCTTGCTATGTTTCACCATGGCCAGCTACATTAACATTCACTGACGTGTATGTATGGCTGTTTCAATTCGACTTTTAAAAATTTTGACGGTACTCCACTCAGCGCCTCTTGTGAGTTTTTAAGTAATTGCAGTTGTCATTAAGTTACTGTCAGTAGTTTTGTAGTATCTTTAATAGGGAGCGCTGAGGGGAGTACTCCACGGCATGCTTTCTCGGAACTGAATTTTAGGCGAATTGAAACGGCCATACATACACGTCAGTGAATGTTAATGGAGCTGGCCATGTGTTTTACATTTTTGATTTGACAGGATATGAAATTCCAAATTTGCATTTAAATTTTTATATTTGTTTTAAAAAATATTGTACGAAATTCTTGCGAGAATCATTTTCCCGCATTCGCGCACATGAAGGCACTAACTCCTGCGTCGCTCATGTTTCAGAACTGTGCTACCGGTATGAAGTTAGCAATAAATTTCAGCAATAAGAAAAAATTCTAAAATAATACCAAAACAGTTTCAGTATTTATATATTAGTATAAAAATCTAATTAAGTAATATTCAATAACTTAAAATGAATATTTTTAGAAATTGATTCGAAATTGACCTATCAAGTAATGTTGCACGAGGCGTATACAACTTTTTCAAAAATGTCAGCGTTGTCTTATTTTTAAATCAAATATTTTTAGACGAAAATAATCTATTAATAACGGGCTTTTGATAGTGTAAAAACAAAAAGGGACATATTTTTTGTTCGGCCACAATTAAATCTTAAACATTAGTTCCGCAGGACACACACATTTTTCTCAAAAATGACAGCGTTGTCTTATTTTTAAATCAAATGTTTTTAGACGAAAATAATCTATTAATAACGGGTTTTCAATAGTGTAAAAATAAAGAGGGACACAGTTTTTGTTCAGCCACAATTAAATCTTAAACTTTAGTTCCGCAGGACACGCGATTCGTTTTTCTCAAACATGACAGCATTGTCTTATTTTTAAATCAAATAAATCAATAAGAGGCGTTTGTTTAATACTGTAACAAAAGCATTGTGTATCTTTTTATTTTCAATTATATACTTATTTTGAACAAGTTTCCAAATCACCTTAGATTTTTGAGGTCTTGGTAGTATGCGGAACTAAAGTTTAAGATTTAATTTCGAATCAATTTCTAAAAATATTCATTTTAAGTTATTGAATATTACTTAATTAGTAGATTTTTATATTAATATATAAATAATGAAACTGTTTTGGTATTATTTTAGAATTTTTTTTTATTGCTGAAAGTTATTGCTAACTTCATACCGGTAACTGTGCTCACTCGGGAAAATTGTGTTCCCCCACTTATTTCGTACATATTAAAAATAAGAATTAAAAAATCACCATCTGTTGAATTGTCTTGTCAAAAATCAAAATTTCCAGACATATTTTGGTTGATACTTACTTCACATTGTCGCTATTGTCTGTCTCAAAATAAAAAAACCACCACCTGTTGAATTATGTTGCCAAAAAACAAAATTCCCAGATATATTTTAGCTGGTACTTCACGTATCACTATAATTTATCCGCGTCAGTAATTTGTCGTCAACATTTCAAATGTCATGTTAATATTTCATTTGCCTAAAACCTTACGATGCTGCAAAAACGCAGAAATCTTTTAAATTGTGCAGTTAAAATTTTCTTCCCCCTAAATTTGTCACTACCTGGTACCTGCAGCAGCGCTGCCGCTTGTATGTATAGTCGTCCAAGTTTTGTATCGGTTTTATGATCTTGCTATAAAAAACAGCTTCAAAGAAACCGGCCTGCGGTCGCCTTTCTGTCGCTTTTTTTTGGCAAGGCCATAAAACCGCTACCAAACTGGGACGACTATACGAGGTAATTTTGAGACAGACACTATAATTTATGCGTGTCAGTAATTTATCGTCAAAATTTTAAATGTTATACAGGGTGATTCAGAATATTTGTCCGACCCGTTAGGGGCGTATTCACTAAAGTCATACAAGTACGAAATTGCAAGAAGTAAATTTATTGGAGACATTTGAAAAATCAGCGTCTTTTGAGTCCTAAATTGAAACCGGTTAAGTTCCGCTGATGGCGTATTTATAAAATTACGTAAGAAAATCGTTTGTTACCGTCGAGGCATCTTTTTATAACGACAATAAATTTTATTGGCAGTCAGCAGCTGTGGCAATAAACGCGTAGTAAAAACGGATAAACGAAGATTTCGAATGCGAATTAAAAATTTGGCAGTGCCGTGGAGTATGTTAATTGCGAAATTAGTAATATCGATAATTAGAAACAAAAAAATTGCGCTTTGTTACCTAGTATTGTAAACTGCAAATGTTTGTTTTAGAAAACGCGTGACTTCCGACTGCTTAAAAACAACGTAAAACCACGTGAATCTTATGTGAAGCACAGAATAATTCAATTTATCTGAAATTAATAATTTTAACAACTTTACAGTCGGTATTGTCTAAATTTTCTTTTTAATCAGCTGCATTGGCACCGTTATAATTGTTATAAAAGTTAAGGTCAAGTCTTTTATGAGCACGGTTAGGCGGATCGGATTCCGCTCGCGCTGGCAAGAGCGTCACGTTTAAGTGCACTCGATACGGGAATAGCAAATAATCGTATGCATAATTTGCAATAGCAAAGAACGTTTAGTATTTAATTTAATTTGTTTAATTTTTAATCCTAAAATACGAAATTTTGTTTAAATTTAACAATTTTTTAGGCTATGAAATTAAAATTTTGTCCGACGCTTATAGGGAAATGAGCCAGCGCAATAATCGTACATAAACATGCACAGTATAAGCGGTGATCCAGGCGGACTGTTGCAAGCGGAATCTCATCCTCCTAACCCTGTTTATGAGTTTCATATTAAAGTGAAACGGTATAAAACTTACGGTTTTTACAATCGATGCTCGATATGATAGCCATGGTAATCTTAACAGGCATTGAATTTAATAAATTTCCACCTATTGCCACTACAAGTTAAGCGAACGTTTCACGCACTACCGCGAACTAATTTGCACTGACAAATTCATAAGCGTGTCTACCCTTACTTAGTCGTAAAAAAATTGTGATTCATTGGTTATGTATACACAAGTTCGAACTCCGCAATAAATGAATTGCCCGTTATAAATTCTTTCCGCATAAAGAACGCCATAAACAAAAATGTTTTTAGTTTTGGTGCAGGGCAAATTCAGTGTTTCATTTCATTTTTTGTGCTTTCGTGACGTAATAAAGTTATTCCAGTGACCATCAACCAATTTACATCCGAATTTTCAATGAATTTTATCTCAAGAACTATGCATATTAGACCCCCTACGCATATTGCTTTGTTTCTTCATGTATTATCTGTGGTTAACGGGTCGGACACTTATTCTGAAGCACGCTGTATTAACACTTAATTTGCTCCAAGTCTTATGATACCGCGGAAACGCAGAAATCTTTTAAATTGCGTTGTTAAAATTTTCTTCCCCTTAAATTTGTCACTAGCAGACACATACCGCAGCGTTGCCGGTTGTATCTACGAGGTAAATTGCGAGGTTGGTGGTTTTTTGATTTTGAAACGGACAATAACTATTTATTCACGAGCGAGAATAGGCAGCAGTTTCTACGACACCAAAATCTTGACAGAAATAACATATTTACTCCCTTGGAATGATATTTCTCTCCCAAGGGAGTTTTCATTATATTGACATTTACGTTTAGCGTAGTTTTTGAAGACAGTAAATTTAACATCGCTCTACTCGCTGTGTTCAGAATTTTTTGCAGTATTAGCTCTTCCATTTTCACTAATATTTATATCTACATTTACACACTTAAATTTGTTTTAAACATGTAACTTTGTGTTGTCAAATAATGAATGTCCGCGACCACAATTTTCCGAATTTAATTGACTGTCAAAGTGACACTCGGATTTATTACAATTTTTTTATCCTAAAAGTTTGGATTCTCATCATTCTTCTAATCTCGGTCGTGAATAAAACAGTATATATGTACACCTAGGGAGAGAATTTCCCTCCGTGTTTTTATAGCCTGAAGGGGGCATTTCTATCCCTCGATGTATAATATACTATTACATTTTTCCCAATCTATGATATAGACTCTTTTAGTGGTTTTATTTTGTCGAGTTTTAAGAATCACCCCATATGTTTCTACCTGATTGCTATGTAATTTTTAAGTAAGGTGATTTTGCCTTAAATGCCTATTTTAGGGTTATTTTGGTTTATCTGCCTTTTTTCCAACTTTTTAGTCTAAATTTTAGGTTTCGGTCCTATTCGCACCTTTTTTGTTCTTCATATGAAAAAAGGACTAATCCATACAATATGCACCGCACAAAATTTTGCAGACCTGTAGAAGAAAAGTCTTTCAAATCTGTAATAATCTCTAAGGAGCGTTTTCTAATAGGATTGTAAATTTCAAAATTTATTGCAAGTCGGTTTTGACTGCAAATTTAAGTCAAAAATTGGCCGCGTGATGTTGCGACTTAAACTGTTGTTTAAATTAAAATTGCTTTGAATTTAGTCGTATTATGAAAATGGCCATTTTCATATAATTTTAAATTCGCTAAGTAAAGGCATGAGGAAAAAATACTCATTTTTCTTACCTATGTATTACTGCTTTTAAAAGCTCGCGAATAAATGAGGGGAAAAACAGTTCTCACAAGAGCAGTTGCGCATTAAATGAGATTACAGACGTGGCGATATTTGGGCGATTCGATCGACAGCAATCATATCGGGCAACCATATTGCTTCAATATCGTCCGATTACAAGCGATATTTTGATCGCCCGGCTATTTGTTCGTAATCAGTTTATGCGTTAGTGGGGCCCCGTTTATTCTGGCGATTTTCGTATTGTTTCTTGCCTTTTTACCTACCTATTTTCAATAATTTTAATACCTAAAATTCCCATCCCTATTTATTATAGACCAATTTCTAATGAGTTGCTGTGCATCGGCAACAGTTTTTCCTTTTTTCTTGAAAAAGATGTCGAAGTGTATGCAAGAAAATTTTGAATATAGAGTTCTGATTTTAGAGTACCTATTACTCACTTATTTTAATCAACGTATCGTCGGCATCATATTAATTTATTTAAATTTTGAAAATAAAGCAGCTACCGTCAATCGCCGAAAATATCCATTTGTTTAGAAAATATCTTTAGACTTACAGTGAGTCGAAGTCCGCGTTTTTGCTAATTTTAGAAATTACATTTATTTTTGACGGTCGTTAGTGGCCAGTAAACTAATGGCAAATATCTTCTGAGACGAGGATTTTCTCCTGCCCAGCAATTATAGTCTATAAATTGAGGTATGCTAAATGAATTTAACAGTGCCTTCATATTCAAATTCTTTTGCAATTCTTCGAATTGTTTCTACGGTGGGATTGGTCGTTCTGGATAAAATGTAGCAAAACGTGCTTGAATGTTTCTTAAAGATCCGTCGTAACACCACTCAATGAAATTTATCTTTTCATTCTTAGTTCATGAAAAGGAAACCAAAATAAAAATTTTCAATACTGAAATATTATTACGAACCAAGGAGTATCGACCGTTGGTAATTGATTATACTACATATTCTAAAATTAACGGGCAAGCGGTCAGCAATGAAACATTTTATTTTTATTTGCTAAGCTTTCGGTACCTTCATCAGAAATATTATGTCATATTAATTGTATAAGTCAAATATTCCATAGCCAGAGCTACTTTTTAGTATTTTTTTAAATTCTTTTTTGCCTTTTGCTTCAGTGCCAGAGGATGTTAGAAAAAGAAAACAAATAGAAGAATCAACTTCTAACTTTAATTCTGTATAAATTTTATCTTAACTACTTTGCTCTAAAATTGTTAGGAGAGGAAATAATTGAGAATCCTTATTTTTACATGTAAAATCCTATGTCTCGGAAACCAGTTCTACACCCGGTATGTACGAGCCCTAACAACTAAATATTCCGACACACAGTTATTTTAAAAATATCTGCTAATTTTTCTGATTACAGTTATGAAAACAAGAAAAAATATTGATTTATTTGAAGACTTATACAGGGTTTTCCAAATAGAGTGGCCTATTAAAATATTATAGGGAAGGAAATATACAAAAAGTCTGAAAGTTGGTACACTGCCCTAAAACATAGTGATCTTTCCGTGTAAAATACTTTCACTCTTACATTAGTTTCGGTTATACCGGAAATCGCCATTAACTTCCCTATTTTAAATGGAATGTTACATTTCTTATTACAAATTATGATTCTGCATATTATTCTAAATAAAAAATGTTAAGGCTTCTTTATGCCTAAATGTAACAGATTTTGAGATATCTTTAAATTTCTTTAAAAAAAAGTTTGGGTAACTTTCCTTTTAAAAAATTGTATCTATGACACTTTCAAATTTCAAGATTCAAGTTGCATATCGTTTGAAAGTACAATCTTCAAGCTTTCAAATCATATCGTAGTTATCCCAAAAAAAATCACAGGCTGGTTACAATATGGGGTCCAATGTCATTATGTTTAATTGCCCAAAACTCAATTTTCTTAAATGGAACACCCTATATGTTTTTACATCATCAGATGCAGAATCAAATTCTGCATCGATTGATATTAGCATTCCCTATACTTATTTCTTTTAGTTTCTTTGTTATCAATAATAGCTTTATTCTATGTTATACGTCAAAATAATGTTATGGTTATTACTTATTTCTTAAAAAAATAACAGTTCAATATCTGCTTCTGTTTTCAAAGCTTGCTACGAATAACAGCATTCGTTCCATTAATTAACAGAATAAAATAAACAATCATTGATAACAAGAAAACTAAAAGAAATAGGTATAGGGAATGCTAATACCAATTGATGTAGAATTTTATTCTGTATCTCATGATGTAAAAACATACAGGGTGTTCCATTTAAGAAAATTGAGTTTTGGGCAGTTAAACATAATGACATTGGACACCATATTGTAACCAACCTGTGATTCTTTTTGGATAACTACGATATGATTTGAAAGCTTTTTAAAGAAATTTAAAGATATCTCAAAATCTATTACATTTAGGCATAGAGAAGTCTTAACATTTTTTATTTAGAATAATGTGCAGAATCAGAATTTGTAATAAAAAAATGTAACATTCCATTTAAAATAAGAAAGTTAATGGCGATTTCCAGTATAACCGGAAGTAATGTAAGAGTGAAAATATTTTACGCGGAAAGATCACTATGTCTTAGGGCAGTGTACCAACTTTCAGAATTTTTGTATATTTCCTTCCCTATAATATTTTAATAGGCCACTCTATTTGGGAGACCCTGTATTTCCTAATTAATATTTAATTTTTAAATTTTTTATATTGTGTCGACTTAATACAATTAGTTTGATGAATCATAAAATTTGCTGGCAACTAATTGCCCAGCAAAGGTTTAGGCACACTGGAGTTTATTGATGGTATCTTAAACGCAGAAAAATATCAAGATACTTCAGAAAGAAACCTTTTGTAGATTGTAAGATTGCAGTTCGGAGCAGAAAATTTCATTTGTCAACAGGACGAGGCTTCGTGTTACATGACCAAATCTACAAAAAATTATTCGGGGACCAAGACATTAGTCCTCAAATAGCCCTGACCTAAATGTCATCGAAATCCTGCAACATGACACGAAAAAGATTTTGCGAAATAGTCCCCGACGAACAATTCCCGGACTAAAGGCAAAATACAGGAAATATGGAATTCTTTCACCTCACGATATTATGAATCCTTAGTGAACATCATCCCAGAAAGAATCTAAGCTGCAAAAAGTGATGTAACATTGTACCGTGCGGTTTTTTGAAAACTGGCCAGAGTTGGCTTTGGAATCTCCGAACGTACATATATCTTAAATAAATTCACTTTTAACAATTAATATCCAGATTTGTCAAGGAACAAATATTGAAATATTTTTAACATTGTGACCAGAATGCTTTCCAATGAACAAAAATTGTTTATATTAAAAAGTTTAAATTTAATAATACGGATGCCATTATCCTTTGCAAGGACAACATTTTGAGCATTTATCGTAATGTTTAATGTTTATTGCACGCTTTTAAAGATGTAAGGTCTGTTCGATAGCTTTGCACTTTTCTACACTTTTTGTACCAACCGCTCCTGAGAGAGTGCGATTTATATGACATAACATAAGTAGGAGTGAGAAAAATATAGTAAAGGTGTTAAAAGTGTAGAAGTGCAGAGCTATCGAACAGACCTGTAAACTTTTGGTTCTCTATGCATGAGCGTAACGTGCATTTCGGGTAAATTTTTAATTAATGTGATTGTTACCGACCAATTACCAATGACAAGCGTCACAAAATTTCAAAGTACTCCTCCGAATTAAAAAAAAAAAACAGAGTATAGCGGCTCTTAACGCCATTCAGCCAGGGTACCGCTTAGCCTCTCGTAAACCCATAAGTTATTCGATGCTTTCTTTTTACCGCAAATCTTGCCTCAGATCAGATAAATGTCATTTCCGTTGGCACGAACAAGTGAGTTTGAATTGAGATTTCGACCTTGCCGCTCGAACACTCCCATTAAGGTGCGGATAGACATGCGAGAAAACTTGCACGAGTTACTGTCCGACACTGATATCGCTAATGTAAATAGGGTTGCGAGTCGCCTCGCTGGAATGTCTGAAAGATCTCGCGCTAGATTCTTTCTTGCCAGTCTAAACACGCATAATTCTAGATTCACGATTTATTACTTTACTCACTGGACTTGCCCGACAGATAATTGCGACAATAATTAATACTAATTATATTGAACGCCTGAACGGTCCAGTGGTATGAGGACCGGCCTTGCAATCGCATGGTCGTCGGTTCGAACCGCACTCGGGATTTTTCTCGGGGCTGGTCGGTATCGACTTTAGGCACCCTTCAGTGTTGGGGATAAAATTCGACACTGCTTCCCCTTAAACGGCGAGAAAGTTGGAAGTAACAAAGCCATGAAATACTTTACACACACTCAAATACACTTCCGCTCCTGAGGTCCTGACAAGTCTTTGACTTAGGACCCCGTTGGGCAACCACCACAGATAAAAAAAAATAATGTAAACAGACATGGAAGTAACTTGCGTGAAATTTGTCGCAAGTGTCTCGCCAGTCTATCCGCACCTTAAGTTGCTAGGTTGAAATATTCGTTCAAATTTACTTGTTTGTGCTAAAGGAAATGACGTTTAAGTGATCTGAGGTAAGATTTGTGGCAAAAGGAACGGAGCTATTGTATCGTGCGATTCCATCGATCAAATAATAATGACATTTTAACGGCGACTAGAATTTTCTGAAGGAAAAGTATGTTATTGTTATTGTTTGAGGTTAAAACAAGATGGAGTGCTCTAGAGCAGTCACTCGAAAACGCTATTAGATAAAGTACAGTAGCGGACAATAAAATCCGGGCAAGAATTTGACATGTCATGAGTTTTTCGACAAATTTAGTAAATCAGGTTTTTATTGAGGTTATATTTCTGTCAAAATAAATAAATAAAATTTGAATTAAACATAAGAATTACTAGTGACATGCATTGTCAAAAATATTAAAGTTAGGTTTACATTGTGCAAATGACGTGCCCGGATTTTATTGTCCGTTACTGTACAATCACTTCTGTAATGAGTAACTAAAGTTAGTAACTTTTACCGTTGAAACCTGACTTTTTTTTAGTTCCCATATCTTGTAAATAAAACTTTTATTTTTAAGCTACGTTGGCTGCAATTTTGTGCTGTTATTTTGGATCTTTGACTACTTTCTCCATGCATTTTATTGAATGCATTATACCTAAATGTGGTTCTTTGTTTCTTGCGTAATGGATTTCCGGGTCATTATTGTTAATTCCTTTTTGCAATTGTGACAAACGATAATTTGATTGATAAAACTTTAAATGTAATACCAATCGCTTTTGCAGGAGGACAACATAAGAACAAAAAAATCACAATTAGTTACTCATTACAAAAGTGAACGGACGATAGGTGTATATGGACCAGAAATTTTAAAGTACTATAGACTGGCAAACTGGCATATTTTTTGAAGCGAATTGGTAACCATGCAGCTTATAACCGAGAGCGCGCTAAATTTAAAAATAAAAACAACAAACAAATCAGCAACAATTTATTACTGAATACTGAATAATACAAGTTTTATATATTCTTGTCTAATTTTGACACTTCTTTGCATTTCTCTTATTAATTTACTTTCAAGTGTAAGTCTTAAATTAATATACACACACTGACCGGCAGGAAGTTGGACACATATGGGAAACTTTTTTATTATTGGTTTCTCAAAAAAATTTATTCTTTATGAAAGCTCCTGCATCTTCCCAAACTCAAAATGCACATATCAAAATTTGAATACCTCTTGTCATATACCGAGGGAATCAAATTTTCAAAACACTCGCAAATATTATTTGGAAAAGTTATTCAGATCTCAAATATGAAATCATGGCCGCCTACGATGAAAAAAGAAATTTTATGTATTTTTCAATTTTTCTCGTAGGTATCAGCGTGTGTGTGTGTGTGTGTGTGTGTGTGTCGTAGAAATTTTAATGTGTACAACTGGAAGTCTCTTCAAATGTCACATGAATATACTATGGCATTTGCTTTTCGCTCAACTATCAACTAGAAATTATGATCAATAACAAACATACCATAAAAATTCCACTTTTTTGTGTCCAAAACATTTTTTCATCCTAGAAAGCTATGTTTTCATATTTAAGATCTCAGAATAATTCTTAATAACTATTCCAAATAATATTTTCGCGTATCTTGTAAAATAAAGTTA
The DNA here is from genome assembly GCA_033060865.1 of Dorcus hopei. Lineage (NCBI taxonomy): Eukaryota > Metazoa > Arthropoda > Insecta > Coleoptera > Lucanidae > Dorcus > Dorcus hopei. The sequence goes on from CM065418.1 coordinate 14,356,864, forward strand.
CTTTACTTTAATGTGGATGGACACTTTGTTATTAAATTATTAAATTTTCAGAAAAATTTATTCTTTGTGAAAGTTCTTGCATCTTCCCAAACTCAAAATGTACATATCAAAATTTGAATACTTCTTGTCATATACCGAGGAGATCAAAATATTTGAAATCAACGTAAGAGTAAAGTACCTTTATTTTTCAAGATATGCGAGAATATTATTTAGAAAAGTTATTCAGAATTATTCCGACATCTCAAATATGAAATAATGGCTGTCTAGGATGAAAAAAAAAAATTTTTGGACAAAAAAGTTAAAGATTTATGGTATGAATGTTATTGATCATAATTTCTAGATGGTAGATGAGCGAAAAACAAATCCGAAAGTACATATATTCATGTCACATTTGAAGAAATCTCCAGTCCTGCACATTAAAAGTTCTACGATGTACACGTTGATACGAGGAAAATTTAAAAAATGTAATTTCTTTTTTTTTTCATAGTAGGCGGTCATGATTTCATATTTAAGATCTTATAACAATATTGTGAATAACTTTTCTAAATAATATTTCAGCGTATTTTGAAAAATATAGGTACTTTAATGTCGATTTCAAATATTTTGATTCCCTCGGTATATGACTAGAGGTATTCAAATTTTGATATGTGCATTCTGAGTTTGGGAAGATGCAGGGGCTTTCATAAAGAGTAAATTTTTCTGAGAAATCAATAATAAAAATATTTCCCATATGTGTCCAACTTTCTGCCGGTCACTGTATATCATTATTGTCAGGGATTACAATTTACGTCTTCATATTAACTTAGTCACTTTTTATGACAATCGAGTAGTTACAAAAAATATATAATGTAAAATAAGATTATTAGAAACTGTACCTACATACATATGTGCCATGCGTTATAGATTTGTGTATTTCTATTAAAACTAATAGATTCTTAATCCATATAATACATTTTATTTGCATATCATTTACTAAGTGTATTGAAACGTAAATTATTTACATCTCTGCTAAATTCATCACTACTAAACAGATTTAATGATGAAATATTTTTAATGGTTAAAATAGATATCTTAGAATTAATAATTTTTTTTAGGCAGAATATTATTATTATTCATAATGAAGCCCGTTTTGCTTTCTGAGAATATTCAAATCAGTAGCCAAACTGTTTAACAGTTTAGGATTCTTCAGAAGACTTAACAGAAAAAAATATGCAAAAAAATTAAATAAAACGTTTACTAACCCATGGAAGGATAAATTTTCATTATTTTTTATTTATACTCTAGTACAGCCTCTTATAGTAGACTTTACTGACATTGTAATAAATTGATTACTGCATCAACAAACTTCAAAATTTCATTGCACATTTAAACCTAATTAAAAACTATTTTTACTATATTACAAACTTAAAACTACTATATACAAACTACACTAAATAAATTGAAATATATGCATTAGAAATAAAAATCATACAACGCATACAAAACAATGTTTACAAAGAAGATAATAATAATTATTTTCTTGACTGAAATCCATTTATAGTGTAGAACCAGTTTAATAAAATTAAAGGTTTAAAGAATTAAAGTCCTTTTATTCTACACAATTTTTTTACAAAACTCGATTAGTTTCGGCAAATTGCCATCATCAGGAGTATGAACAATCTTCGAAAATTTGAGAAAATTGCAAAAGAACAATCACAAAAACATTTTAAAATTTGATAAAATTGTAAATTGACAATCACAAATGCATTTTTTTTTAATCTTTACATTAACAATTAAATGCAGCATTCAGTACGACTTCAGACCGCCGTACTGAACACTAAGTGTAAAAATTTCATATTTTTGAAGTTGTCACTTATTACAACATTACATAAATATTTAACAGTCATAGCAAACTTAGTAAATTATGTGCATTTTGTAGAAGATTTTTACCATTTTTAAAGAAAATGGCTGCGAAATTTAAAGTTTTAAATTCTGAACAATATTTTCCTTTTCCGTTTTGCTCTAAAATTTACGAAAAAGCCAATATTTGCAAATATTTAATTTTACACGCTATTTCCCTATGTCTGAAAAACGATTCGACACAGTGTAAATATTTTTCTATACGAACTATGTTTGACGTCTCTATTTTTCATTACAAAATTTTAAAAATCAACAAAATTTGTCAATTAGAAGTTTGCCTGCTTGATCAAAACTTTGGAATAAAGAAATACCTGCTTATTTCCATTTTTTATTTTTAAATTTTGAAAGCCCATGTATTTGAAAAACATGGTAAAAGTAGTCTTAGCTAATGCATAACACAAAACTACGTATTATGCCGTTTAGTGCTTTATGATATATTTGATAGAAGAGCAGGAATTTACAATTTAAAAAAATGCATTGAAATTCCTATGGCGCGTAAAGTGGACACCCGGTATAGTACTTATGCATCTCAGACACCTCTGTGAAGTTGACATCTCATTTTTGAAAAAAAGTAGGTTTTTATTGAAGTTCTGGTAGCGATTTGAAATTTTGTCAAAGTGCAAAATGAAATATTTTTTGGGGAATTTTCGCGTTCTGCTTGGAGTTCTGGATAGCACCTCACGAATTCTCACGTCTATTCTTCATGACCGAAGACTTAAAATCAAAGGTAAAAACGTTTTAGCGATTTTTTGTGTCTCGATTTGAAATTTTGTCAAAGTGCAAAATTAAATTTTTTTTGGGGAATTTTCGCGTTCTGCTTGGAGTTCTGGATAGCACGCACCTCACGAGTTCTCACTACTATCCTTCACGACCGAAGCGCGAAAATCAAAGGTAAAACAGTTCCAGCGATTTTTCGTGTCTCGATTTGAAATTTTGTCAATGTGTAAAATGGAAAATTTTTGTTTTATATTCTTTGAAAATTTGAGATTCCTTTGGGAGTTTTAAGTAGTACGGTACTTTAACTAACAATTATTCTTAATTTCTGAGGCCCTAAACCCAAAAGAAAAATGTTCTTCAAGTTTTGATCTTTTGTTTGAATATGGGGGAGTTAGTTTCTTCAAAATTTTGGGATTCTGTTGCGAGTTCTAAAGAAAACCTTAATAGTGAAATTAATTATTTCCAACGGTTAAAATGTTATAGCCAATTTTGAAATCCTGTTTTGTGAACTTAGCACCCCAAATTTTCAGTAATTTTTTTACATTTAATGTGCCATAAGCATTTTTAATTTTCACACAGAACTGCAGAATCAGGGATGGAAAATGTAACCGTAAGCGTTCCACGGTTCCCGTGCATTTAAGCGGAAGAGAACCGGTCCAAGGAACCGAATTCACGTTACTTTTCCATCCCTGTGCAGAACTCTTCGGGATATTATCAGAACTCCAGTCAAAAATTGTTTTTTTCAAAAATGAAGTGCCAACTCAGACAGTTACTACAACACAACAAAACATTCCAGACCACAAACTAATAATGCATATGTTGGCTCCTGACAAGAAATTACCTGCCTTAACTGCATCTAAAATGCAACGTTATGTAATATTTTTTGAAAACTTTAAATTTTTGAATTAAGATATAGAAATACAAAAAGAATATGCAATGCCGATGCTGTGTTAATATTGTCTACTTCTGCAATAAGTGAATGTAAATTCGACGTAATCGATGTATACGAAATTAATCAAACAGAAACTTTACCAGTGATGAGGCTCGCACGTTGCCAAGCGACAACAAAACGTCAAGATAACAGATGTCAGGAACGTCAGGTCAAGAATCATCAAAGTGACAGCTATCAGAAACGTTAAAATGACAGTTGTCAGAAACGTCAAAATGACAGACATCGGAAAACGTCAGGTCGACAACGTCAAGCAACGACGAGTAAACAAATTCGGGCGAATCATCACGTAAGCAATTGTTTAACAAGCAACGATGATCGATGTAAACAAACAAACTTTAGACCGCCCCGCGACGAATTAGCGCAAAACAACATTTGGTCATGATTGCCCCGTGATTAGTCGCTTAGAGAACCTTCGAAGTAAACACGAAAGGACAGCGCCACGACGAATGAGATACGTCCACGATACAGCTCTGTCGATAGGTGATTCGTTGTTACCCTTAGAACAATGAAAACAGAATTAAAACATCCCCGCTATGGAAGAAGCCCTATGAAAGCCAGAGCACAACCGCTCTAGCAGTTAGTCGATCCCTTCAGGTGATCCTGAACACTCAAGTGTCTGGAACACTCACCATGTCCTCGTACATTAATTTTGCAAGCCTCTACACATAATCTTTTGATACACACACGTGACGGAAAGCTCTCACTCAAAGTCTTCCGTGCTTTAAATAGTCAGAAGCAACAACCACTACACAAGTTGGCCCCGTGCAGCTGATCCCAAAGTCTTCCGTGCTTTAAATAGTCGGCAGTATACACCTTCTTCGAGGGCACCCCAAACTCATACTCCACATCTTCCATCAATGCCATCAAAGCCAATCGCCGAATCACGGAAGAAGTGGAACTCAAGTAGAAGCAAGATACCCCGAGTTCCTGCGTGTTCCAGTGTTCTACATTCGACACTACGTTACAAGAGACCTTGCCCGCCAGAGCCAGACGATAACCGGCTGAGAGAATACATCGTTTACTTTTTTTTGTTCATTCTTTTCTATTTTAATTATTTGTTAAAGTTGTGTTGAATAAAATTATAAACCAGAACACCCCCACGCCAGCAATAGTTAAAGAATTGGGAAAAGCAACTATTTCTGAAAAAAGTATTTCCGTCTACGTTGTTACAAGGTTTACGAACTGGGAAAACAATTGACCCAAAACACAGATCAGAATTTGATTTGAATTGTTTAATACGAAACATGAGAGTATATTTCCCTAAAATTACGAAATCAAATATTTAACGAAATACATTCAGGTCATTTTGGAACAGCAAGAATGAAAGCATTAGCAAGAAGTTATTGGTTTTCGGGAAGGAATCGTCTAAGACATTCAAATTTTGGCAAAACGATGTCCAGATTGTTGGAGAACGATATCGAATGCAGCTCCATTTTAAAGAGTGTATGTTGACTGTGCTGGATCCTTTATGGAAAAGTACTTTTTCATATTGACAGACGTCTACACGACATCTGAAACCACAGTGAAAATATGCAGAGAAATTTTCAGTCGTTTTGGAATTCCAGTGACAGTGGTAAGTGATCACGGAACTCAATTTACCAGTTCAGAAATCCAACAATTTTTAAAAAGTAACGGAATCATTCACAAAATGGAGGCTCCTTATCATCCTAGTACTAATGGTCAAGAAGAGTGTGATGTTCAAACAATAACACAAACTGAAAACAGTTAGAAATAAAAGTGACATTAACAACGATATTAGCAAAATTCTTTTGACCTATCGAAGAACTATTCACCCAGCAACCAGAAAATTGCCAGCTGTGATGATGTTTAATCGGCAGATCAACCCTAGGATAGATCTGATGTTATCTGCAGAAAATAAGCTCATTGAAGAAAGTCAGAAGAAAGTAGGTATTCTATTCGTTAGAAGTTGATTGTATAGTTTTCGCCAGAGAATATTTCGACAATCATAATACAATGCGAAAAAATTCTGAATTCAAATTTCTCAACGGAAATGGTAAATTTGGGATGAAATAAAAATACATCTAATGGGATTTTTCGATGTTAGATCATTTAAGAATTTTATCGAGATCTGAAGTTTAGAATCGATTAGAAAAGGTATAGGAATCTCAAACTTAGAAAATAATCATATTCTAACCTATAGCGCGGTAGCAGAAGAGGAGAGAGTTGCAGCTGGAGTAGACTGCATATTTCATGAAAGGATCAAAAATTTAATTAATAATAATGGGAAGCAATTAAAGAAAGAATACTAAGTATACAGTGACCGACAAAAAGTTCGCACCATATGGAAAACATTTTTATTATTGATTTTTTTTTTAAACTTTCTGCGCAAGAAAATTTGAGTCGACTTTTCACGTTTCCGGTGCAAGGTTCTTTTTACATTAAATTTTGTGTTTTCATTTTTGATTTCTTGACAATACAATTTATTCTAAGCAGACCGAAAATTGCAAGAATTTCAGGCACTTTATAGTTTGGACTTTCAAAATTTAAAAAGAAACAAATTAAATAAAAAGATATTTTGTTTTGACCAAACAGGCAAACTTCTAATTGACTAACTTTATTGATTTTTATAATTTTGTAATGAAAAATAGAGACTTCAAACATAATTCGTCAAATAAATTTTGCAGTTGAATGAGCAACAAGAATATAAAACTATGTATACAAATGAACAGATATTAGATTAAATTAAATCGCCCTGCATATACAGGGTGAAAATGAAATGTGGCACCAATAGTATAAGGTGCTAATCTTTGGGGTGTATACATTGAGAATTGCTACTTAGAAATATTATTTTCTGCTTTTTCGTTGCATAAGAAGCAATTTAAGAATTTTAAATCTGACAACCCTGTCAGCATCACTTGAATTGAAGTTTTAGTAAAATAAATAATGAATAAAAATAATTATTTTAATTATTTGTGCCATTACATAGAGATCTCGAAGAATTAAAAAATATTTTATAAAAAAATTTAATAGAGCATAATTTTTGAGCGCCATCAAAAAGTTATTTTGCTGCATACATTAAACTTCTAATTAAGTGATAAAGTACTTTTTAGCTGCGACCACTTGCGACCCTCGTTTGAGGTTAGAGTTGTTCTAATACTTGATATACTGTATGAAACTTTTGTTGTTTACCCACTGCCTTAGTTTCTAAGTTCTTAATATGGTGTTAAAAAAATATGTATGTTTCTATTTCGTATAAAATTTTGGTTTTTAATTTTCACTCATTTATTTTATTCAATTAAAGACATAATGCACCAAAAAAAGTAAAACAAATTAAAAATGATAACGGACAATGATAATTTCAAAAATAATTAGTTTTTTCCGCATCTCAATAGAACCTAAACCACTGTGTGCCGGGATCGAGGAAGAATACAAAAAAAATTATACATTCAATTTGTTTTTGCGCAAAACCAAAGTGTTCTGTTTTCAGTCGCAGTTCCGAAAACATCTAGGTATATCTAGATATCTACCTATCTAATATCCCGAGCAAGAACTACACCAAATTCATTTAATTTATTGGTTAATAGGTAATATGGCATGTATGTGTTTGTGTAAATAATATTTTATTTATAATGACGTCATATTTGAAATTATTTGAACATGTTTGAAACATTCTCGGGAGGATAGTTCATGGAGAAAAAGTAAATGGGGGGTAAGTCAATTTAAAATGTTTCTTTGCTGCATGCTCCACAATTCATCTCAGTGGTGCCGTTTAACGGATACTTGTCCGATTTAATTTACAATCATATGATAAATGAAACCTGACAGACATTTGACAATAGTTGCAGTACTTACATTTTAGCGTTTCCCATTTTCATGACATCCTATACTAAATTATTTCAACATATTGGTTGAAAATATTGCAGCGCCAAAACATTTCTTATATTTCCTTGTGATTAATATGTAAATTAATACTTTTAGGGCCGGTACTTTAATCACTGATTAATTTTAATCTTTGGTTTATTCCCATAGAAACAATTGTCTTTATAACTGTAGGCATGCAAATAGACCAAAAGTTAAAGTTAATCAATGACTAAAGTACCGGCCCTAAAAGTGGTAAAGTTTTATGAACAGCGATATGCAAAGAGCAAAGGGAATTTTACTCCAAGAAGTTTAACATCATTATTCTACAAAGTGCTAGGTGTGCTGGTGCCAGTTATTATTTTAGTCAGTGTCCTACACATTTTTATTCGACTTTACTTCACATCTCATTTTTATAGTTAGGTACATTAGTATTTTTGAATTGTATGTAATAGTACATCAAGGGAGTGAAGTGTATGATTTTTACCTGAGGTGTAGTTTGTAGCCCGAGGGTTCTACAAAACACCGAGGGGAAAAATCATGCATTCCCGAGGTGTATATACTATTTTTTGCACGACCCAACGATTTTTATTGAAAAAAGCTTAAAATTTTTATAGTATATTATGCAACAAGTTTTATAAACGGCATTTTAGTCACGAGTTTTAATTAGACACGAGCGAAGCGTAGCGGAGCGAGTGTTTAATAAACGAGTGTCTAGAGAAGTTTATAAATCGAATTGCATACTATACTTTTTCTACGACCAACACAAAAATACTAAAATTCGGAAATTGTGCCGTGACGCCGTGACTAAAACGCACAAAGTCACAGCTTGTCAATGTGTATTTAAAAGATCACTTAGCAACGTGGAAACATATAATTTGTGTGTTTTAAAGATGGGAGTAGAAAAAATTATTTTTAACTGTCAACATGACATTATTTTATGAACACAAAAATCACATCGGTTCTGACGGATGACAAAGAAAATATTAAATTGGCCATGCTGTTTTGCCGAAGGGAGTAAAACTGCTCATTATATAGAGGTGGTGCAAAAAATAATTTACTTCACTAAGCTAATTTCATTTGAGGTTACGGCACCTAAAAGCAAAAAGAGTGTAAACTGTGCAATAAAAAGGTAAAAAACTTCTGGTAATACTTGCAACTGAATCGATCATATTGTACATATCGGGCGATCGACTGAATTTTACCTCGCAGTTGGTCATGACTTGAAAACTTATGTCGTAAAATAAACACAATCGCGTCTGTTTTAACATTTGAGTTATCGGTATTAGGTTGTGCGGTAATGTTCTAAATTTTAGCACATAAATTGAATTAAAAATGGCGTTTTCAGTAGTCCACAAAGTTTTCATGATGGAAAGTTACTTCCGAAACGAAAGTTTTGCGTTCAAATCCCATTAGAGGAAAAATTCAGTTGATCACCCGATACGTGTTCACAAAAACCACATAACAAAACAAAGTGTTAGCAATGAAAACAAGATCGAATGTGACGATAAGGATGAAACCGCATCTGTTATTCCTTCATCTTCATCTTTGAATACTTCGACTTCACTCTTAAGGCTTATCGAACGACTTGTCGAATCAGACAAATCGTATCAAGTAAAGCCTGGTCTATACGTAACGTTTTATCGTCAGTCTTGCATGATCTGGAAAGACTGACCAACAAGACTGACACAAATCGTGGGGCTACACTGCTCAAACTTTCCCTCAAACTTTCGCTCAAGTCGTTCCGAAATCGACGTACCGTGAATTTATTTTAACACAAAACATTGCTGTTACGTACGAATTTGAGAATCCATAGCAACATTTACAATTTGTAAATTAAACTGTCCTTTTTAAAATAGAACATTGACTGACAGCTGTCATGAATCTGCTCTGTTATTAGTGATTTCGATATACTTGTACTACAAAATAATAACGACTCTTTCTTTTACATTAGATAAGTTTATTCTAGTTTAAAATAAGTAAACTTAAAACATAAGAAAAACAGAAATTTTTTAATTCAAAACAAACACCACAACAAGTTTTCAAAAATTTATTCATTTATATAAAAGTTGTTAACTGCATTAGTTACTTGTCAAAGGGTAATTCTTCCTGATACATTTTCACGAACTTTCTTCACCTGACAGTTGTTCCAAATTAAAATGGACAAATTTGATTTGACATGACATTAGAAACCCTAACGACATTTTTAAAAATTGGAATTAGTTTCCATAGTAATATGAACAGCAATGTTTCATATTAAAATAAAATCACGGTAGATGAAGAACTATTAGTGACGATAATTGCATCTGAGAGCAGAATGGCAGGTGAGCGAAGTTTGACCGATTAGACTGACGCACGTCTACATGCACCGACTTGTCTGTTGTCTTGCTTGTACACAGAGCTCCAGCCCATCAGTCTTTTGCGAGTTTGGCAAACCTCATTCAGTTCATGCAAAACGTCCAACTTGCCGTCTACACGTAACGATATGTTTGACAAATCTGGCATGATCATGCAAGACTGACGACAAAACGTTACGTGTACACCAGGCTTTAGACGGAACGTATGGACCGCAAAACGTAAAGCTAGACGTACGTTTTGCGGTCCACACGCTCCGTCTTACTTGATACGATTTATCTGATTCGACAAAGTCGTTGCGTGTAGACCAGCCTTTAGGCCGTTTTCACACTGGAGACTTAACAGCGCGATTCAGCAGCGTTGCTAAACCGTTTGATACGCGACTGAATTGCATTGCTGAGATGCGCTGCTGAATCGCGGAGCACGTGACTAATGCCCGTATGCATGTTTCTTGCAAATTTTAAAATATTCAAAGAAATATTGTATTATTTAAGTGTCTTATTCACTCGATAATAATTTTGATTGTGAGGAAGATTAATTTATTTGTATTATTCGCCGCTACTAGTTACTTATTTTTCCCCTGTTCGCAATGTCCCCACTCTCGCCTACCCGATGGCCGTCCTCTGCTTACTTATTACTAAAGGTCGGTATACTGGGTGATTCAGAATAAGTGTCCGACCCGTTAATCGCAGATAATACATGAAGAAACAAAGCAAAAAAGCTATATGCATAGGGGGTCTAATATGCATAGTTTGTGAGATAAAATTCATTGAAAATTCGGATGTAAATTGGTTGATGGTCACTGGAATAACTTTATTACGTCACGAAAGCGCAAAAAATGAACTCGATCGTATCAAACGATTTTCTTACGTAATTTTATAAATACGGCATCAGCGGTACTTAATAGGTTTCAATTTAGGACTCACAAGACGGTGATTTTTCAAATGTCTCCAATAAATTTATTTCTTGTAATTTCGTACTTGTATGACTTTAGTGAATACGCCCCTAACGGGTCGGACAGTTATTCTGAATCACCCTGTATTCCGGGCGTCCTATGATTTATGAATTTTGTAACTGGTATGTTGCAATATTAGTTTCTATATAACGCATACACAGTAGGTATAAATATTATTTCTTTCTTGTAATAGCTCTGTTTTATTATAAATTTGAATACAAAAGATGCGATAATATACCAATGAATTAATTTATTTCAAAATGTAAACCGATTTTATTTTTCGTCATGCGACGCTCCTGTGAACTAATTTCTTTTTTGCGGCGAGGTTTAAACCAATCGCACTGCAATACGTTATGTATGCATTAGTCATTTCTTTTTTTTAATCTGAAACTAGTATTTATAAAAGTAGGCAAAAATTCAACCTCAATCGTGTATTTTATTAGAATTAACGTATGCACTCGATTGCCGCATCTTCGCAAAAAATCATATACTTTTTAAGACTATCAGAAAAGTTCCAAGCTCAGCTTATTACATGCTCGAGAGATTTATTATGTGAGATAAAGACGTAAATAAAATTTAAAAAAGATTTGGACAAACTGAGTATATCCATCATTTAGCAGTCACTTAATCCAAGATTCAAGAAATTGCATTTTACAGATTTTTAATGCTGTGTCTAAAAGAATTATAAATATAAAAACATTTTTGTATAGAAGATTGTGATATATCAACGCAAGATAAGTCTCTGTCTGATGATATAATTTCAAAGAAAGGGGTGGCAAATGATAAAAAAGTGATTGATGGCATCACCATACAGATCTTTTAAGTCAATATGATATGAAGAGAAGAGCAAATACAATTGAAGATTTTAAGGCTATAATTGATGCTGAATGTTCACGATACTTGAATGTAACATTAGGCAAATTAAAAGATAGTCTCTTGCAATTATGGGAGGAACTGAAATTCTCATTTCCTCATTTCCATAAAGTTGTCAGGAGGTCCTTAGTGATTCCGGAAACGTCAATACTTCTTTTGAAATCTAGACAAATTTTATGTGATTCAAGAAATCGTTTAATTGGTAAAAATGTGCAAAAACTATTTTTTTAAATTCTCTACAAACCAAAGACTAGAAAAAATACTACTGTTTTGAATCACATTTATGTTTTATTTTGCTTAGTAGATATTAGAACAAATTATTTATATTAAATTATCATATTTTATATTAAAATAGAAAATAGTTTTGTGCGTTTATTTTGCTACATAATTTAAAAATCAACATGTATTGTCAAAAGTGTGTGTACAACATTTAATTCCGTTGCTTAGGTTAACGCCCAATGTCCTAGATAATATAGGGATATCTTTCTTGCACTTCATATTTCCAGCTATTGTCTATCGCTCTCACATGTTGCGAACACTTTTGATAATGCATACGAGAGGTTATGTCTATAGTTAGCTAACTTATACCTACAAGAGAGTACGCCTGAATAAAAAAGTGCAAATTAGAAAAGATTTACGCCAATCTAAATGTCCTTTCGTGTATTATCGAGTGTTTCTGGACAAAAATCTTGTTTGTGACCTATAATTAGACAATTTGAAATTAAATTTAAAATGCTACTTTTGTAGACAACGTTAACACTTTCTAAAGTTAAACGTCCTAACTTCGTTTATTTTAACACCAAAAACGGATGGACGCGAGGGAACACCAGACCCGAGGGAACTCCAGATTTTTATGTGTGTATGAGTAAGCTTTGAAAACTTAATTTCGTATAAATGTATAAAACAAAAAACTACAGTGAGTTGGCGAAAAAGATTGGTACCTGAGCACTTAGTCACAGTATAGTTTCTAGAAATCATAATTTACGAGCCCTTAGGAATCACAAGCCCAGGAAATTTGACTTTACCATCTTTTCAATACCTCTGATGGTATGTATATGTCTGTAACGATGACATTTGTAAAGTGGAGATTACAGTAATAGTAATTTACGACGTCGTCGTTTATAAGGGCGAAACATACTGCTATGTTATCTTAGTTTTGAAAATTGTTGTAAAAATATTTTTGCTTTACTTATGATTTTTATGTACTAATAGTAATTTAGTTCGTGATTTGTCATACATAAATTAAATTTTGCATATTATGGAAATTTATGATCCCAAGGTATTTCAACACTATTGTTGCCAAATAAATAAGTACGTTATTGAAGTACAAGGTTTCTATACATGATTCTAACATCGCATTACCTCTGATAAACAAATGACCATGTGCCACTAACCACCGATACTGAACACAGTCATTGGTAACGTCATCGGTTTCAATTCTTAAATAATCAAACATCTTTTTCAGAAGCTTATTTGGTGCAACATCATCAATTTAAGGAATAAGTTGTAAACTCAAATTGAAACATTTGATACTGGTGTTGTGTTTTAGCAATAAAAAGTTTCAAGTTTATGACAGTGTTGACACTGACATTTGTCAGAAAGTAGAATACACATTCAAAAGGAGGTGGAATATCCAACGCAATATTCAATGCCTACTTTGATGTTAGAATCATTTATAGAAACGCTGTATAAACAAACAAAATTTGTCAATAACGAATAACGTAGAAATATGTTTGCTGAGTCTTGTGTCAAATACAGGGTGATTAGTGAGGAACCCTCCATATTTAAATAATGTGTTTAGGAGACCACAACAAACAGAAAAAGTCTAGTAAACATATGGTCAAATGTCAACCCTTACTGAGGTATTGTTCAAAATTGTATTTAATCAATTGAAAACATAAAAAACATCTTTACAACAGAAATTACGTTTTCACTAAATTTAGCAATATTTTAAGAGAATTTAACTAGAAAATAATTGTAACTGTCACATTTATTTTAGCGTTCATTAGTTAAAACAATTATTTTCTAGTTAAATTCTCTTAAAATATTGCTAAATTTAGTGAAAACGTAATTTCTGTTGTAAAGATCCGGTTACGGGCAATCCGGGTATAGCGTCCAGATTTTCCGGTCCCTTCGAGGACGTATATACGACTTTCACTGTATTTAAGAAAAGCGAGGTTATTTCGCGTTTCGCAAACATCTGGGTTCAACCAACCAAAAACGCATAATTAGCAACGATAACTGTATAGATCTAAAAATTGGCTAATAAAAAGAACATTTTAAGAAAGACACAAACAAAAATTGTAAGGGCTTTTTGGTCAAACAGAAAAATTCCTTGTAATAAAAATAATTAAAAAAAAGTTGAAATGGATTGAATACATCTTACAGAAGAAGAATGAACTAGACAAGTTGGAAGTAGAAATACATAGAGGACGACGCTCGTATACTGTAATCGCACAGTAGATTTAAAAGACAACAAGAATGAGAGTTAGGAAAAATAATTATCGGCGAAGAAGAAACAATTTATAAAAATACATTGCAAATTATCTTACCTTATAACTTGAATGGACAATTAAGTCAGCGTTCGTTTTTCCCGCCGTCGTAAATTTCGGCTGCTTCTGCCTGGAATCGTAAGCACTGACGTACAATTTATCCGATTTATTGTCTTGCTGCCTCCATTCGGAATACATGCTCAATTTTTTGAAATGCGGCACATAAAACGGCTGCGTCTTATTCAACGTGCAGTACACTGACTTAGTTGAGCTTTTTAGGCCCAAGTAACTGAAGTAATTTCCGTGTAGTATCTGATGATTGTACTTTTTCGCAACCCTCGGCGTGTCCGGACTTATAAGAATCTGATTGAACATCGTCGGCGTGAGTCCATGATGTTGCTTAAGAACCGACATGCTCGGCTTTAAAGCCAAACTGTTTGGGCGTGCGAATTTCCTCGGAGCTTCTGTCGAGCTTGGTAATTGATGGTTTGGAGATTTTACGAGGGGTGATTTTGCATCACTCATTTTCGGCAATTTCAACTCGCTGGATGACTTGGGGGAGCGCATTTCGCCCGCTTTGGGACTACTCTCCACTTTCACCTCTAATTTAGGAGATTTGTTTTTTTCCAAAGTTGAAACGGATCTCAAGTCACCAGAAGTCTTCATCGTATAATTTTCCACTACGAAAGAAGTGGTATCAACTGGTGTTATTTTGATATTGGGTTTTTGTAAACGTAGGTTTCGCGGAGGGGTTGCCATTATGTTACCGGAGTACGCCATGTCTAAAGGAGCATCTCCTACAATTGGGCCAGGCATTCCTGGAACGTACCTAACGACTTTTCCGTTTACCAACAAATTCACCGGAGTGCATACGTTTGAACCGTACATCTTCGGCGATTGGGGTGGTTCTGAAGTAACTCTGTGGTCCAGCCACGTTTGCTTCGGGGTTAAATCGTTCAATTTTTCTGTCTCTACTTCTTTCGTATACACTGGTACAGGTGATATGTTCATGCGAAGGTCCGTATCTTTCATTGGCAGAACTTCCAAAGGTTTCTCGGTTCTAGTCTCTACGGCTAAGGGCACAGAAAATTTACTAGGTATTGGTAGTCCCGGTATAGCTAGATTAGGCTGCTTCAAATTTGGCGCAAGTAACTTAACAGCCTTCTGACTAAAATCCATGATGTTCGTATATTTGTAAGAGGGACTGGATACGTTCTCAGAAGTCGACAAATTCATTTCTGCTCGACAAGAATTGTCTGTAGCATCTTGACTGTGGCGTTCAAAATTAAATTTAGTCTTTTCTAGATTCACAATATCAATGCTGGGGGATACAGACGTATTCTCATAGACCCTGATTACATCCGGAGAAGATCTCAACGAATCTTGCTTGTTATAAGCAGGCTTATTTTGTAAAACGGTACCTCCAGACTGCAAAGTCGACTTAACAACGCGATTTTCACTCAGTTTATTACCGTATTCAAAATTGTTATCCGAATCGTCCTTGCCATCAATTTTAAAACTTTTGGTTTCTCCCGAGGTGTGAGTAATTTTGACTTCGCCCCCAAACAACTTAACAGGGGGCTTTTTTGTTTTTTCCGATTGTAAGGTCAGTGGTGATAAGGAGTATCTCTGCGACGTTCGTAGTAGATCATGAGGACTTTGGAACGACGATTGGAAAGTTGTTTGTATTCCGTCGTCGAAGGAGAATGACTTGGCCTTGTCACTTTCGACAAGTCTGGTTTTACCTAAAAATGGTCCCGGTGATTTTAGTGGAAATACTGTGTTGGGCACATGGGGATTCGTGTCAAAGGCGTTCTTGTTCTGAGTCAAAATTGACGCCACATTGACCGAACTGCTTCTACTATATCTTGCTCCACTTTTAGTGAATCCTTTACAACTTCGTAATTTGTGCAGATCTAATTCGGTCACCGTCTGAAAGATCATCTTACAATAGGGACATTGCTTATTCGTATCGGCGTACAAATTCTTCAGCAGTAGTTCTTTAATCAAGCTCTTCTGAGCGATGGGCTCTGTTATTTCGCTGAGACAGCGCTTGCGATTCTTATTTGTTAAATTCAAAGGTTCATCGTTATTTATCGAGTTACTGTTGGATAAGTACGTGTTTTCACTGTACTTGTGGTGTGGATATTCGTTGTTATTAACATTATCTACGTAATAATTGTCGACGCTGCGTTTCCTCAGCAAGTGAGCGTCGTTGGAGTTTACGATTGAATTATTCTTGTGTATCAATTCGTTGATATGTAAAGATAATAAGTGTGGATTTGAAGTCTTTACCGCCTGCACGAGTTCCATTTGCTTTGTGTTGCTTTCAATTTCATTTTCTTTGGATACTCCATCGAAGAACGCCTTAAAACGAGGCTTGTACGGTTTCGGTTTAACGTCTTGCACAATTCTCTTTTCATTTTCCACTTGTTCTTCTCTTGCGGCAATCATCTCTTCATAGTGATGATTTTGAGGACTCGCGTGGTTCGCATAATCAGATTTAATCTGGACGTCGACGTCCATTTCGTTAGTAATTTCTTGTGCCTTATTTCCCATGACCCTATTCGCATGAGTTCTGGATCTACAATGTTTGTATAAATTTGATCTCGTTTTAAAGCTAAAGCCGCAACTGATACAAGGAAAAGGACGTTCGTTGGTGTGAGCCCTGATGTGCTTCTGCAACACGCTTGGCTTCGAACAAACCAAATTGCAGTAGTTGCACACGTATTTACCACCGGAACCCTTATCGATGGGAACGGGATATCCTTCTTGAGTGTCCTTCTTCTCCTCTACGTTTTTGCATTCTCCCATCGAAGCATTTTCGACGTAATAATTCTTATCTATGGTTACATTAGAGGATGTGTCCTCGGCCTTAATAAAGTTAGCTAATTTCGAAGTCACGTAGTTGTTTTTAGAATATAAATTCTCTAAAATGGAAGACGTCGACAGCGTTGATTCATAATCGTTATTAATCTTCGTCGTATCAAAACTAGGTTGTTTAATGAACATGTTCTTATTTTGATTTGAAATTACATATGATATGCCATTGTTCGAAAACTGTGAACTCACTACGTCGTTCTCTTTAGTGCTCCAGGAACTTTTCTCTAAGTTACCTACGTCTGATATGGAAGACTTAACGAAACTACTACTGTATGTTGGTACCGTTGATAAATTTAAACAACTTTGATTATTTGTACTGTGTATTGGCACACTGTTACTGCACACTACTTCGTCACTGCACTGCAGCGCCGTCTCACTGTTCTGGTTTTCCTTATTTTGAACGCTCGGTGTGACTTCTTTCTCACCTTGTACATTATGATTTTTGGGTTCGGAACACTGTTGCTTTTTGAACTTCTTGTGTAAATAACTGTTGTCCATTGCGAGGCGTTATCTGAAAACAAAAAGAGAAAGTATGAAAAATTTATGCATAATCTGCGTATTAATTAGGAGACAATCAAATTTGCAACATTTCAAATTCAACAAAAACTTACAGAATTATTTGAGAGTACAAACACGACACATCTGAATCGAACTGAATAAGAGAAAGATACAGTTGTATTATTAAAAATACGTCAGGCTATCACGATGACTCATTAAGTAGTGATAAGAATTAACAACACAACATACAGATGATAACATGGCCTCCGGAGGTAGGATTTTTAAACAATTTTCCGCAAGTCCCACACGTTCCAACAACAACACAAGTGAGTGGACAGTTCGGATCATTAGGTAAACATCTTCGTGTTGTGCCAAGTTATTGGCGGAAATTTGCGAAAAGGACTGCAAGGTCAAACGCTAATTTAATTATTATATTTGAACACCTACATTTCGAGCGCGTAAGCATACATATACATACATATAATTGTTGTGTGTAGATAACGAATGTTAAGATAAAAACATCGTATATCAATTAAATTGTACTACACGTCACCGACGGAATTACTTACGTTGACCTTTTTATTCTCGATATTCGCGCACTTTTATTCCGAATTGATTATATCAGTTCGACGAAACGAAATAAGCTGCTTTATGAGAGCGCGGATTCGCTTCAACGAATTCCGACTTTTATTTTTGAGAAAAACACTGAGAGTGCCAACTTAGGGTTTTTCGTATTTTACAATGTTCATTATGCCTTCAGCGAACATAAATATGCGCAAGTTTATTACAAGAAATATGCATACGAGTTCGTTTCACAAATTCGTGTAAAAATAATGAAAACTGTTTTTTTAATTTTTTTTTAAATCTTTCTACATAATCTCCCTTGTATGACAAGTAGGGCTGTGCAAAACTATTGATAATCTTTTAAAAAATTTAGTGCAAATCGGTTTTGATTACAGCGGATTCCTCGACCATGCTCTGTAATCAAAACCGATTTGCACAAAATTTTTTTAAATTCTCATATGCTTTGACAGCAAGCAGGGCCGCCTTGCATGGGATGACTTATGTAGCGAACTGGCTTCAATTTGTCAATCCTACTGCAATGTCAGGTCAAAAAGGCTTTAAAGATGTCGCTACTTAAATTGATAATCTTTTAGTTTGGAGGTCCTTTTTTTGGTCATTAATTTTTCCAAAAAAGTCATCGATATGTCGATATTTACTGATATGTACATCGATATGATCGATGATTGAAAATTATCGAGATATCGATGAATATCGATATACAATGTGTCCACGGATCGACTTGACAAGAGGAAAAACTTTTTTTAATATCAATTTTACGCAAAAAAGTTATTCTTTACAAAAAGTTCTGCTTCTCAAGAAACTTCAGAAACAATGGTTAAATTTAAATTTTTAACTACAGTCTGTCTATAAAATTCAAATTTCTTAATTTCATATTGCACATATATCAAAGTAACGTTTTTATTATTGATTTTAGGCAAAACATGTATTCTTTACAAAAAAATTCTATTATTCGAGCACCTTCAAAAACCACACATTAATTTCAGTTTTTTGACTACAGGATGTCTGAAATATTCAAATTCAACTAACCAAAGACAAATTTTAGTATTGATTTTACGCAATTACATTCTGTTTCAAAACATTCATTTCCTCGGCAAATCTCAGAAACCATGCTCAAATTGGAGTCACGAAATACAGACTTTCCGAAAATTTCATATTTGCTAATTTAATTTGTAGAAAACACAACAAGCAGGTTTTCAGACACTCTATATTTCGTGAAAAGCTTCCAACAAATCTTTTTTTATGTTTTCCAATCTCGCGTACTAGGATACCAATTTTCTAACCAAATTTTAGCGTCTTTAGTTAAAAAAATAAAGACCAACTCTTACCAGAATTTGTAGCTCAGATAGTTCAAACTCACTTTTCAAATTACATATTAAGTTTTTTTAATGTTACTAGATTTGATATAATTAAAGGATAAAAAAAATCTAATCGTATTGATAATTCATTAATATGTTGTGGTACATATTAAATTTGAAAGTTTTTCTTGATATATATTTTTTTTAAATATCAATTTCATGATTTGTAATTTTCATTTCTAAACTAAGGTCCGGTCTGTTCATCACTCAGTAAAGTGCCAAGTTATTACTTAACAGATTAGCGCAATGCGTTTGTCTATCTTTAAGGCCCGGTTTATTCATCTCTGAGTAAATCGTCAGTAAAATATTTGATGATTAAAGATAGGGCAACGCATTAATCGTTAAGTTATAATTTGGCACTTACTCAGAGATGAATAAACCGGGCCTAAATCTATCTAGTATCTTACTGGCCACTTACTGAGAGGTGAATAGACCAAGATAGATTTTCCAATCTTTGATGATCGGTAACCAAAAGTGTATCCAAATGTTTTGTTTTAAATGAAATGTGATTGGAAATTAGTCCAATTTTTTTGCAATTGAGGAGGTAAATCCTTTGGTTTAATTTATGTGATTATTTGTTTTTAGTTTTTTGCTAACTTTCAATAGTAGGCAATCATTATAACCATATGATTTAGAAAATACAAAAAAAAAAAAATAGATAAAGAGACTATGTAATAATAATTCAATAAATTTTAGATTTCATATTCAAAATTTTAATTTAGCATATGAATTAACTTTGACTTCTTAAAACATTCAGAAGATTCAAATAATGTTAATAATTTCACGGGCCTATCAACAATAAATTTCGATTTTCAAAACACTTTTATCTCCTGCATATGACAAGACTTGTGCAACCCTACAAAATAAACGTCCACTTCAGTAAATACTTTGGAATTGAATGTAAATTCCAGCAAATATGAAGTTTACGTGTTAATTTACGCAAGCTTCAATAGTATTACTGAGCACGTTTTGTTGAAGTTCACTGCTATTAGGGGTGGTTTTCATGTAATTAAACGTAATAATTAAATCATGTGGAAACAAGAATTAAGATAAACTACTAATTATACTAAAGAGATAAGTCAAGCGATGTGACACTGAAAATAATGTCAGAATAGTCACACTCCAGATCGAACATTTCTGTCACATAAGTACCGAAAAAAGTCTTTGAACACAAATGTATTTTCTATGGACAAAAAAAACGAGATGTTGATATTTCTTAAATTTTCCCTAAAATCCGATCAAATTCCAAATGACTAGTTGATTTGATTCCCCGCATCAATTTGTTGAAAATTAAATACTTCTACGTTACGTTAATAACAAGATTTATTACTTGCCTAATTCGTATCACTTAAGGAACATACGCCTATAACTTTACGAAATTTGAAGAAAAATAAACTGCAATAGCAACAGTAAACTCTTTTTTAACAGAAGTCAATAATTTTACAAGCAAGCAAATATGAAAAAATACGAATTCTTAAGAAACAAAAGTTTTTCAAAAACACGAAGACGGTACCATTTAAGATCAATGTTCCAAAAACGTACCGAACCAGTTTTCAGCCTTTCTGCCTATTTTTTTCTTCGTTTTCTCTTGTTGTCTTTTTTTAACGCTGTTTTTCCTTTTGAGAGTCTCATTTGCTCTTTAGTTCTTAGGTGTGCTTTTCTTCTGTACTTTAGTCAACTTCTCATCTAAGTTGTTTTGTATGAATTTTCTGTTAGAATGTGAGTGTCCATAATTCTCTGGGATAGTTTATTTGAACATGTAAGCACTTGAAACCTCGGAGATATGTTTTCTATTTCAGTTCTAACTGATAAAGAACTATTGTGAGCTATGGTAAGAAATAGAGGCAAACGCCACCGTGAGTTTAAATTTGCTAAGGACAATTTTAATAACCGGCCGGCGGTCAACAGAATCAAAAATGACATTGCAGATAGGTGTACTTTTGCACAAAAACTTATTTCATTCTTTATCTTCACTAGAATTGATGCAAAATCATTATGAGTGACGTAAAAGTCTTGCTGAAAACTATCCAAAAACTTATTTTTTCGATAATTTTCCGTAGAGTGGCTACCACAATAACATGGCTAGATTAAACCATGCAGTTAGTTCACTGTTATTCACAATTTCCGCTGCTACAAGCGCTTATCACCATTACGGCTTACGAGAAATTGTGGAGGTGTGGTTTAGGCGCTGCACAGTGCGGCGCTTAATGGACAAAAATTGAAAAATCATAAAGGCATAAGTCGCTTAAATCATCTTAATATATCCCGCAAAGATAGTAGTGGAAAACTTACATATTCATTTTTGTAAATTTATAACTTTTTTTAAGTTCATTTCAATTTAATATACGATACCCCAGTAGGTTTTTTTGATAGTTTGATTCTTAATATTTTCTCAATTTCGACGCAAAATATCCTGTAATTCTTATTGTTTTTAATTTTTCCTACATTCTAGTTTACTTGTAAGTTTTTTTTTGCAATAAGTTTTTAACTTTTTTTTCTGTTCGTTTTTTGTCCAAAATCCTATTATCCACAATATGGATTTTTATGGACTCATAAATAAAAACTATAAAGTTTTATTACTCAGCTTCAGTAATAAGTTCAAAAATTATTCGACAAGCAGAAACTATTTATTATGAGTAGCTAGCTAAACAAGAAAAAAAATTTAGTGTGTTTGATTACACGGTGTAACAGTGAAAAAATACTTTTGATGTCATGAGTTTGTAGATCTGATCGAGTAATGAACTTTGGTATGTAAGAAATGTTCCATACACCCATAAAAAATGATGTTATGGTCAAAAAACCGCTCTTCAGTACATGCATGCATTTACAAATTTATAACTTCCTCTTTTTTTTCACCGATTTTTGAATGTAACATTATGTTTAAAAGAGAAATAATGTAGCTTTCCAACGTCATATAAAAATTGAAAATTTGTTAAAAAATAGAAAAGTTCCACATATAAATATTTGGAATTTTTACAATTTTTCACATTTTTCCACATTTATCGACCTTTATGTGAAAAATTTTGTTTTATTGGATTTTGCTGTTATTTTTATCTAAAATTATGCACAATTGTACGTTCAACGAGCCTAAAATTATTAAAATCCGTCAAGATATCACTGAGATATTGAGTTTTGAATAAAATTTGAAAAATAAAATATAAAAAATATTCTACTATTTTTGTATTAAATTAACTTTTTTGATTGATAATGACTATTTTACTAAAATATAATTTAAAAATGTTTAGCTAATCTTTTACGTTTATAAGATGTATCATCAGTGTTTCGTTTTAGAGACCAGCAGTATTCAGAAAGCATACTGATTTTGTTCTTTCCTTGAAAACGTTTTTCAATTTCTGCAATCTCCTGATGGAATCGTTCCCCTTGTTCGTTACTGAACTGACCCAGATTACTTGGGAACAAATCCAAATGGGCATGTAAAAAATGATTTTTTAATGACATATTGCAGCCCATGTCGCTGTAAGCGCTCAAAAATTTATTGACGACATTCACATAGTCGGCGCTTCTGGTGTTGCCTAGGAAATTGTCGCACAATGCTATAAAACTGTTCCAAGCTTGCCTTTCTACAGTATTTAATTTGTTTTCAAATTCAATACTTCGCATAAGTTTCCGAATTTGGGGCACAATAAATATACCTAACAAATTAAAACACTATCTTCGCTTCGCTCAATTTTGGGAATACTGCTTTAAGGTGATGGAATGCTTCACTATTATTGTCTAATTTTTTAACGAATTGTTTTATATAACCAAGTTTTAAATGCAATGGGGGCAAGATGACATTTTCAGCCTGCACCAATATATTCACGACATTTGTCTTGCCAATTTGGAATAATGTACGCAATGGTCAGTCACTGCGTTGATACTGATTCCCAGCACGACTATGCCATTCACAAAGGTAGCATGGGTGCTTTGTATAGCCGCCTTGCATTCCAAAGAGAATTGTCAATACTTTTAGATCACCAAAAATTTTCCATTTATATGTTTTGTAATCAATGACATGAAGTATTTTCTACATTGTGCAATTTGTCTCTTTCATGTCAGTGGCATATGTTAATGGAACTGACGGAAATTTATTTTCATTGTGCAGCAACACTGCTTTCAAGCCTATATAATAATAAATCAGAAAAATGAAATAAATAAAAAGTGTAATACAACTCGTACAAACATATTCAGGCTCATACCACTGACTGGCACTATATGTATGACTGAAGAACGCGTTATACTCCTGAACTACTGCCTTATTTGTTTCAAACTTTAACCGATGCTGTTTGTCGACAAACAAACCGCAAATGTAGCAAAACTTATTACGTTTATTACACATTATATGATTATAATACTTAATTCATAAAATTGATTGTTGATCGGTAGTTTTCTTGCTTATTTTTCTTCACTGTTAACAAATGTTGATATAATGACGAAAACTATCAAACTAAAAACAAAATCAAACATGCTGAATGTCATGTTAAAATAAACAAATGAATGATCTTCATTCCCGTTAAATGTTGACTTTTAACGATGTATGTATTCAAAACTCAATATCTCGGTCAAATCTTAACTGATTTTAATGATCATGGACGCGTTGAATACACAATTGTACGCAGTTTTAGGCTAAAATTTAAAAAAAAATTTCTATACGTTAACATTTTTCAGAATTTGACGATGAATATGGAAAAATACGCAAAAATGGTAAAAATTTGCAATATCTACGAGTAGAACTCTGCCATTTTTTAACCAATTTTCAATTTTTATGTAACGTTGAAAGTTTCTAGCATTAGTTTTTAAAATGTAATTTTATAAGACAAGAATCGTATTTAAAACCATTAACTAGAAAATATCGCTGTCAACAATCATAACAAAAGTAAAACACATTTATTTTTTTTTGTGTTTTACTTTTGTTATGATTGTTGACAGCAATATTTTCTAGTTAATGGTTTTAAATACGATAATTGTTGTCTTATAAAATTACAATTTAAAAACCAATGCTAGAAACTGAAAATTGATAACGTTATTGAATGTAGATTTAAAATTCCTTTAAAATGATGTCACTTAAGTAACCATGCTATTTAAAATTTTGAAATTCATAGTGCGTACGGCGCCACCTCTTGTCAATTTAGTGTTTTCGGTTTGAAGAGACAGGTTTTTATTTGTTTTGGTATTTATAAGCTTACTAGAAACAGTGATTCTATAAAAAATATCCGATATTTAATAAAACAAGTTTTTGTCATTAACTCAAAAATAAATGAAGACTGTTAAAAACTGACAGCGTCATTGGATGTAGCATTAAAATCCCTTTAAAATAGCATCTCACTTAAGCCATCATGCTATTTAAAATTTCAAAGGTCATAGTGCGCGCAGCGCCACCTAGCGGATGTTCTAAAGTAATTTTATCTCAAGAATTAGTATTTTTTATCTACTTTGATTTGGTTTTTGTTTGAACTTTGTATCTTATTTGATTCCAAAATTAACAGGGGGGGAAGGAACTTTAGACTAGCACTGTATATATTTTTTATAATTCCTATTTTTTTAAATTAAAATACCTAATACATTTTAATATTAACAAACAAAATTTTTAAATGAAATATGTACCTACTTTAAATCAAACGCTCGACCTGTGGGAACCGTTGATTCTTGACAATAGTACAAACGTAACATAATCCATGGAAACTGATGTTTATTGCATCTAATAAATGAATTTATTCCAAACTTTACGAACGCAGTGTATAATCGTCCCAGGATTCTTTATTACACAAAATTTCATCAGAGTATTTTTATAATGAAACTGAATTTTTCGTGGAGAAATCTTTCTCGTCGGGAAAACACGAAATCCATTTGAAGTAGGTACATAGTAACTTTAGTCAACGGAAATAAAAAGGATTTCGTATTTGTTTTGGTATCAAATTCCTATGTGTTACGTTTTACTCGGTAAAT
Source organism: Dorcus hopei (assembly GCA_033060865.1). Taxonomy (NCBI): domain Eukaryota; kingdom Metazoa; phylum Arthropoda; class Insecta; order Coleoptera; family Lucanidae; genus Dorcus; species Dorcus hopei. The sequence continues at coordinate 14,382,193 of CM065418.1, forward strand.
AAAAGCTTTATTATTAGAACTCTGAGTGTACATACGTGATAGTTCCAAGGCAAGGTTTTCTTATACATATCTGATAAAAAATCAATCAGTAATCTTAAAAGTATAGGTGCTCATCGTTTTGTTACTTACGAAGGGAAGTCAGAAAGGAAGATTTCTATTCAATTACCACTAGATTATTTGCCAAGTATTAGCCCCTCACTACATAAATTAACAACTTTAACTTAGGGATAGGCGATTAATGTAGCGTTCACAATCACTTAACGTAACGTAAATTAATAATTTGAATGCACATTAATTAATTAATTAAACACATTAATTAGTTTCAGTTTAGAATTTTAAGTATTTACATTAAACCAAAACGCTTCAAACCTGTATTTAGATGTTAATTTTGTTACGTTAAGTCATTGTGAACGCTGTTTTAGTTTCGATCTGTTGCGTCGATTCAGAATTGAACAACGTGAATCGATCCACGTAAAACATTGATTTAAAAGAATCTATTTTGCGAAAATCGATTCATTTTATTTACTTATTTAGTTCTGTAAGCAATAAATTTATATAAATCGAACGATTTCATACTAAAAAGTATTTTATGAAATTTATGTAGGTTGTAGGTATAACAAAATATAAAATTTTATATTCCAATAACAAACTTAATTAAACTCTATTTTTACAAATAAAGGATTGACCATTCTGAAAACAGACGTATGGTAAACAATATCAGAAAAATTCTTTCACGGTCAAAGACGCTCAAAAATACTGTTAATATGTATGGACTTCTATATTGCACAGGCAAATGATCCAAAAACGTCAAAAATCAAGAAGCGCACACAGAGAAAAAATTGTAGTAAAAAGTAACATAAATAACTCCAGAAACAAATTGTATAAGATATTTATATGTTGGTTAGCATGGTAGTAAAATTACAAACACTGAATTGCAATTTTACTACAAGAATGTTGTTTAATGCACAATTCAAGGGTCGTGGAGAAGTCCGCGGCGACGATTTTGAATGTATATTAAATAATTCTTGCTTTAAAAAAAGAAAAAAAAAACGCAGATTTGCTTGTGTCTTGTATATTACAAATTTTGAATCGATTAAGGGCATTAACCGTGAAAATTCGACAAATACCTGAACTTAACGCTTCATATCAGGATTGGCTTATGATATCTTTCCTACATTAATTCACGAAAATAAAGATATCTCATCATCAATCATTCATTCATTCATTCATTCATTACAAATATCTGCCGAGTTGCTTGAGCCCGCTGGCAACGGGCTCGACGCTCGACTGGGCAACTATTAGGTGTGGGTTCGAATCCCCTCCTGGTGTTTATGGGTTCTATGTGAGAGATAGAGTACTTATATGTCGGATTGCGTTTCGGATTCATACCGGCTCCTTCGAACTAGGTTTTCTGCCTTTCCCCAGTTTGTAAGGTGAATGTCGAAGGAGAAATTGACATCTAAATCGGTCGCAGCCGCCACACCTCTCCCCGACAAACTCTGTGTGCTTGGGGAAAATTAGGTGTGAAAAAAATTACAAATGCAACTCTTTTATCAATATGTCAGCAAACAAAAAATTGCAAGAGGTAAAATCAGCCAACATCCTAATCATCAAGCTAGCAAATGCATGTAAGAAATGTGGCAAGAAACATAATACTCTCCTACATGACGAAACTGTATTATCATCAAATTCAACTGAAGGGATAAAATTCAAGCACAATAGTTTCTCACACATCGATTGTTCCTCAAATAAATCTTTCTACTATGTATTATCATCAAGATCAAGGACTCAAAAGGTAAATTACACCAATGTCGCGCGCTTTTGGATTTAGGTTCGCAGTTAAATTTCATGACACAACATTAGCTCAGAAACCAAATCAAATAACGATATCAGGATTCAATCATTCAGCTACTCACGCTCGAAAAATTGTTTCAACGAACATCAGATCATTGCAGCATTCATTTCAAACGAATAAAGACTGTACAATACTTGAAGACATATCGAAGAACCTTCCTCAAATTACAATCGATAAAAAGGATATCATCATTCCCGAGAACATCCAAACAGCAGATGCAGATTCAATATTTCTCATCAAAATGACATCTTGCTAGGCGTTAATATCTTCTGGCAAGTGTTATGTATTGAACAAATAAAAACATCTAAGCAAACATATTTTCAAAAAACTCATTTAGGACGGATCATTACTGGTGGCATATTACCGATATCAAAATTAGTTGACAAAACAATATGTCACTTAACAATTCAGAATGACTTAGACAGTAAATTACCAAATTTTAGGAATTGGAAGATTGCAAATTTACAAAGCGTAGTACACTTGATGATAAATATTGCGAAGAACATTCATCAGCATTTATCAAAAAGACAAAAATGGAAAATACATAGTAAAACTTCCTTTTAAAACAAATAACATATCAGGAGATTCCAAACAACTTGCATTACGCAGATTTTACACCTTAGAAAGAAATCCATCATTTCATCAGGAATACATTAAACTTATAAAAGAGTATGAAGAATTAGGGCACATGAAATTAATTTCCAACACGGATACCTCCTTACCTGGTTCAACATTCTAACAAGTGTCCAACAATTATTGTAGTCCTGGGTGGCTGTGGAATCTAACATAAACATCGATTCTTACTTCGCATCGTTGAATTGACGTCTCAAATGTTGACTGTTAAACAACAACAAATAAATTCTTGATTACGTATTTAATGTTTTATTGCCTTTTGAAACAGTAATTAGTTAAAAATAATTGAGTCCACAGCCACCCAGGACTACAATGATTGTTGGACGCATGTTATTTACCTCATCATGCAATGATTAAGGAAGAAAGTACTACAACCAAAGTCAGGGTGATACTCGACAACTTATGCAAATCATCTTTAAATATATATAATACGGTAGTGCGAGTAGTCCCGCACCAAGCTCATAATTTGTTTATTTAATGTTTTTTTGCAAAATCCTGGAACAGGTCAATTTTTAATTTTAAAGATACATTTTAGTGCAAAAATCTTTCCTCGATAGGCATTTGTTTTTCCACTGTGACGTCATCATTAATTTTTTAAATGGCAACCCTAACTTTTTTATGCAGACTTTGATAATCCTTCTTGTCAGCAAAGTAGTGATGTAAAAAAGTAGTACTTCCCACAACAAATTTTTGGAAAAAATAGAGACATTACAATTCAAAAATGTTATTTTATTTTGATGATAATCTTGAAATTGAAAACAGAAACAAGTAAAAATTAACTTAAATATTGAAGCTGTTTCCTAGGAACTGTGTGGTTTGTGGTGGTTCCAGAATGTTATAAAACGCTTGTGTGCGCCTATGGCTTATCGCGGCCAAACTTAGTAGCCAGTTTGGAAGAGAAACCACTGTTAGAGGAGAGTGGGGTAATCACGGGCGGCGGGTAATGGCGGACATGCCAGTTTAGCTGTGTTAGGCCCGATTTTTTCACTTCCAGTTAACTTTATCTAGCGATTAATTCCCATAGTAACAATTGTGATCACAATCGTTACTATGGGAATTAATCGCTAGATAAAGTTAACTGGAGCTGAAAAAATCGGGCCTTAGAAAAGGATTGTAGATATTCCCAATGATGCAGTCGCGAGTCGAGCCCGAACATAGTGCCGAACAGTGAGTGGTGAAGTGAGGCTGCGCTCGCTGTATAAAGTATATTAACTTGATTTTTTTTCAACAATTTCATCTAATTTTAGCGTAAAATTGAATAGGTGCACAATATTTTAGCTATAACATAGAAATCCGGTATTTTTTAAGTGAATGAACATCTAACGTCAAATGTAATATATGGGCCCATGAAGACTGTACGAGTGGTGCCAGCACATCAAGGGGATTTCTCTGTGATTTCTGCACTAATTAGACTATGTCCGTGATTACCCCACGCGCTGTGGGGTTTGTTTTTTTGTTAGAATTTGATTTTATTTTGAAAATTTATTAGATTGATTAGTTTACGTAAACTTTCAGTAATAAATAGCATTCGTAATTAAATCTGGTTTTGTTTTATTTCAGTTCTCCCTTAAGTGTTCGCAATTACCCCACTCTCCCCCATTTAGTATGACTCTCCTGTTTAATTAATTCGTCGGTCCATCCATCCTTTAAATAAACAAGCAAATGGCGCTTCATCGGGTTTTGCTGTTAATCTGGTAATCTCCTCTGCTTTTGTTTTCATTTTCTATGATATTGTAAATCAGGCTTTAAATATATTTATGTCTGGTTTATAACAGTTTTTAATTATTCTTTTTTGTACTACTTTCTCGTAACTATGTAAAACTAGCTTAAAGTTTATATCATATTTTAAAGCTGCAGACATGAGACTTCACTACGGCAAGATATAACAAGCCGTTCAAAAAAAAAACGTCATCAAAACAGGCCATGAACGAAAAAGATTGACGTAGCAGTCACGTCGAAACTAAACTGTATGACAGACGTCAAAATTCGTGAAAACGTTTTACGCAAATATGGAATTTACGTTTACTGATGAACAAAAACGCGTTTCAGTAAAAATTTATTTTAGAAATGGTAGCAAACTCAATGGAAATTGTGTACATTTAATGAGGGATGCATACGAGGAGTTTAGAGAAGTTTAGGGTGAAAAATATACCTGACATTTTAGTTCTTTTGTACAATTAATTTCCTCTGCTTGCTTTGATGAGGGTTTTTTTGAATGTCTCGATACAAAACTGTTCTTTTACATTATAGACTATAATGTGACACTATAATTTATATAGTGTCACGCAGCGTATTTATGTGTTTTGTATTATTTCAGATTGTAAATTATGACGTCAACGTACCGGTTTCAATAAAATAAAGTTTGAACTTTGGATCTGCGCGATTTTCCAACGTTCACAGTTTTTGCTGCTTCATTTCAAATTCATATTTGTTTTTTTTTTTTAATTATACCGGTGGACTTTTTCTTTACTGCTTAATGAATAATGAATATTTTCATGGATCAATTACTCAATAATTAGAAAGAATGTGAAAGTAACTGCCGTCTCATATTTGTGCTTGCATTATTTTGCAAAGTCGAAAAATATTATCCTACTAAATTGTGTACGTGTTTAAAAATGAGCATTTCGATGGGTAGCTCAGTCAGTTGTGCCGGAAAGTTCACTTTCCGCAAACAAAGGTTAGAAGTTTTTAAAAATAGTTAGCGATTACGTAAAGCATTCCAGTGAATACTTATACCTGCGTGTTTACGCTGTTCGCCAGTCTGCCACTACTGAATATTTGCCTAATTTCTCGTTAATATTCAACATCTATTGCAGTTTCCAACAAATTATTAATATTTGATTTTGTCGTCGGTTCTCTTCACCTGTGAAATAAATTACAACGTGAAAATTAAGCGACCAAACAAATCAAAGTTATATCCACTGCGTCATTATTTGTTATATTATTTCACGCGGCAAAGTTCGACTTGCGTAACATTTTTATATTTCATCGCTGGCGAATGAATTTTGTTAATTTTGATATGATTCACTTAATTTAAATGTCACTACTATAATTTTTCAATGGATGAATAATGAATGCAACAAGAAAACACAAATTTTCGGAACGTATGGAAATAATAATTGCTCAGAACGATATGAAATGATTGAGTTAGAACAAAAAGATTAGTCTTTTTCCATTCATGTTATCTTGGCGAATACTTTAATCTCACCGGTATTTGCTAATATAGCGTGTATAGTGATTTGTAATAAAGGATGAATTTTTTATTTTTAACATAGGAGGCTGTAATTTTATATTCGACTTTTAATTCTAAACAACATTTTCTTGTTTCTTTTAAAATAAGGACACTTTACTCTTAAACCGTCTTCACTTTTCGGTGTCCACGCTGTATACCGTAAAAGATAAATTACACCAGCTGGCATTTCTCAATTTCATTTGAAGGAACGCAGAAGCGTTTCGCATCAATAAAATTTAATAAAAATCGATAATAAAGAAAAATCCCATTTGTTGCATACATTTTGGCCCTCAAATGGCCCTGGCTTAAATGTCATCGAAACCCTGCAACATGATATGAAGAAGATCTTACGAAAAAGATCAATTCCCAGACTAAAAGCTAGAAGACAGGAAATATGAAATTCTTTCACCCCACAACAATTCTGTTGTTCGATGATGGAAGTAGGTGATAAAAAAATATTTATTGTGTGTCTATCGATCTCCTAATGCAAACTTTACTGTTTTTATTAACACAATAAATGATATCTTGAATCATGTATGCAGTAAATACGATTATGTTATTGTGTGTGGTGATTTTAATGTTAATTTTAATGAAAACTCTATCAATAAGATTCGTATTGTGATGATTCAACAACACTTGACGCAAGCTACATGCGGGAGGCCGGCGCCCCATACTCTGGAAGCTTCCGGAGAGATAGTTCCGACGGTGGAATAATCAGAACAGACGTTCTGGCGCTTTCGAGAAGCTCCGCGTAAAAATCAGCCCGGCTTATAAAAGCAAGCCACAGGGAATGAAGAGTTAATTCGCATTAAGTTTAAAACTGATCGCTCGGTTGTTGAAATAAATTAGTGTTTTACTATAACACTTTGAATAAATTTTTTTATTAAGTATATCGTGTTTTGTTTTAAAATAAAAATTATTCGACCCCTAAAAACGTAACAGTATCTTGGATGTTTTTTCCTCTTACTCACTGTACTATCTTGTAACTGAAAACATAAGGATAGCTTCTACTACTGCTTCATGTATCGACAATATATTTACAAACTGTCAGAGTAACATTGCCCATTATAAAGTTCAGGATTCTACGCTCTCTGACCATTGTTATATTTTCGCGTCCCTAGGTATATCTGTTAAGAATACTGCTACAACGTACTGCAAGCGAATATTTAGTATTACAAGTATCAATTAATTCATAAAAAATATTAAGATGGAAACTTGGACGAAGTTTTGCAAGAGGGGAAAATTGACTCCAAATACGAAAAATTTCTTAAAATATTCATTTATTACTTTAATTTGTCTTTCCCAGTAGTGAAAATTAAGAATAGTTCGTGTGGAAAAACAAAAATGGATTTCGCGGGAAATAAAACTTATGCAGTGTGATCTTAAAGATTTATTAGCACTATGTAAACATTTCGATGATGACGTATTATTACAAATTATTACAAATTAAAAAAAACAATTGAAAGAATATTTGACAACAGCCAGAAAAGCTTATAATGATCAAAAGATTTTAAATTCAGATAATAAATCTAAAGTGTTATGGGAAATAATAAACAAAAACGTAAAAGTGAAATCCACACAAGAAATTTCCTTAATTCGTGATAATGTGACTTATGAAAACCCTAAGCTAAAGAAATAGTTTCTCTTTTTAACAAATCATTTCTCAATCAAAATCTAGTAGCTTCATACAATCCCTGTGTGCTTCTTGTGCAATCGATAGTATTCAACATAATATCTACTTTTTTCCAGTTGATGAAGAGGAAGTATGTAAAATAATTAAACAAATTCGATCGAGAAAATCCAGTGGCTTAGATGAAATTCCGAGCTTTATTCTTACAAAATGTGCGAAGTATATTGTTAAACCTCTTACTGATGTAATTAACCTGATGTTTGACAATGCGCAATTTCCTACAAAATTAAAAGAAACTAAAGTTATTCTCATTTTTTAAAATGGTTCAAGGAATGGTATTCGTAATTATAGACCTGTTTGTTCCTCTTGTTATCTTTTTCAAAAATTTTTGAAAAAATAATTCATGCAAGACTCCAATTTTTTTTTCGTAAACACAACATAATAAAAAATTGTCAATACGGCTATCTTCCTGGGAAATCGTGTGAACAAGCGACATTTTGATCAATAACTTATATTTTAGAAAACCTTGGCAATGGTCATAAAGTAGCTCGAATATATTTTGATTTATCACAGACATTTGATACAGTGCACCATCAAATATTAGTCAAACAAGACAAATATGGAGCAAGGAGGAAAAGTCTGCCTCACAGCCGTTAAAAATGGAAGTCGCGAAAATATATATTCATCGGACGGATCAGTCACACAAGGAATATCTCAAGGATCAATATTAGGTCCCTTGTCATTTTCGATATGTGTTAATGACTTGAACCGTTATCCGAAGACGCAATCCCTGTATCAGTTTGCTGACGACACATCATGTATTATATCTCAGAGTAACATAAATATATTATCTTCCACAACCACAAACATGGTCAAAGCAATGGCAGATTGCTGTAGCTTGAACACTCTGATTTTAAACAGCAAGGAAACCAAAATGATCATGTTTACTAAAAAATCAAAATTTGAATCCTTATATGTAAACTTTTCCAATAAATCATTACCTCAACAGAATTCTATAAAATTTTTAGGTGTGAATATTGACGATACTCTTAAGTTTGAAGAACAAATAAATATACTCTGTAATCAACTAAACAAATCGTTTTACCTAATGTACTATATAAGAAATAGTGTAAATACTGAAACATTATTAACAATTTATTATGCCTATGTTCAGTCTTATATATCATACAGTATCTTGTTCTGGTCAATACGTTCTTCGGCAAATAGAGTATATCTTAACCAAAAAAAGAATTATAAGATGTATGTTAAATTTGCCGATTCTAACAAGGAGGAATCTGAAATTATTAACAGTTCCCAGTATTTATATTTATAGACTGTTATTATTCCAAAGGAAAAATAAACACTTATTCACTAGAAAATTTGATATATCGAATGCAATGACAACTAGGAATTCGAATATGTAATTTAATTATTCCATATCACACTTCTCACTTTACGAACAAGATACTTATTATCGTGCAATTTTAGCCTTTAATGCACAGCCAAATTACTTGAAAGAAATAATCAGTGACGCAATCTATAAAAAAGAATTATTTGATTTAAAAACTGTTTTTACAGTTTTGAGGAATTTTTATCCAGCCAATAGGATTGGAAGTAAAAGAATGTCGTTTTACTACATTACTATAGAAACTTTTGCAAGATTCTATTACAAATTGTAATTGTCCTACATTGTACATTTTATATCTTTATGTATTTTATGTAACCATGAAGACGTTGTTCTACTCCGGCCTTGCCGAATAACAGAACTAATAAATTAATAGCTTTGTTCCCACACAGTTCTAAATCAAATCAGTTCGGAACTGTACTGCTCTTGCGCTCTTGCTACAGGTCATGCGCTCTTACTAAAATGCTGTGTATTTAGCAAGAGCGCATGAGCAGTACAGTTCCGAACTGATTTAGTACTGTGTAGGAACAAAGCTATTATTATTATGAATCCTTAGTGGACAATATGCCAGAAAGAACCCAGGGTGCAATTAAAAGCTAAAAGTGATGTAACCTGTATTAATTTATTAAATGATTTATAGTTTTTCTTTAAAAATCGGATTTCTATTTGTATTATTAGAATAAAACATGTTTTGAATAAGTTATTAGTTATCGTTAATCAATTTTTTTTGTTTATTTTTGTTATATTAAAAGTTTTAAACATTTTCTTAAGAGTTAGAGAACAATTTTTATAAAATCAGTTCTTGTCCGAATATTTAGTTGTCGGGGCTCGTACTTAATGTAAACTACAACTTTTTTCAGTGCTAAGCTTTCGTTAAAATTTATTTGCTTCATCAGAGCACTGAATTGGTTATTTTGGTAAAATTAACACTTAAGATTAAATACCTATAAGGCCCAGTTTCATAAAACGTAGTTAACCTCTCGATCAAGTTAATCGTGTGATTAAGCAATATCATTGGTGGAAATTTAAACTTTCCTCCAATGATATTGCTTAATCACACGATTAACTTGATCGAGAGGTTAACTACGTTTTATGAAACTGGGCCTTAGTTATCTAAAGTAGTGAGATCGCTTTAAGTGCCCTTCGCGTTCTCTGCTAAGCACTACTCCCTCTGGTGGCAACTATGTTTACCAAAATAATGACGTCACGATTGGGTTACCTTCTGCTCGAAATTTAAGTTATGCACTTTTGAATTGTATGGTTATGAGAAATGAGAATGGTATGCGAGTTTGTTTTGAATACTTTGTAAAACACAGTTCTAGATACCTAAAAGCAAGCAAAATTGTGCTGTCTTTCATTGTTCTTTGGTTAGAAGAAAAAATCCAGATTTAGCTTTTCATAAATTTCGCAAAGACGGGGAAAAATTCGAACATTAATGCTTTCGGCAAAGAAGAAATTATATACGAAAGTTGTGGACCATAAAACTGAGAATGGGAAAGAAAGTTTCTAAATACATGCAAATGCAAGTACATCTGAAAAAATGAATAAAAATAAAATGATTGTTTCTATTAAGCCAAATTTAATAAACATTGATGTTGATGTTGCCCTTGCATACTGAGGTAATGGCATGTATGTTTGTTTTATCAAAAAAAAATTAAATTTTCGTATTCCGTAGATTGTAATCTGTGGTAGAAATATCGACACAAAAATAAGGCAATTATCAATTGTCATTAAATGATTTACAACATTAAGGGCCAAATTCACCAATATTAGATAAATTTATTTGCTGGATAACTCGTTTGTTAAAACCATTTAACATTTATTTTTAACAGTTAGTTAAATTTATCTGATATAGGCTGGGTTTCTCAGTCCTAGTTTAACTTTAAACTCCTGTTTATTCCCTTAGTAGCAATTATAAAAACAATTGTTCCTATGGAAATAAACAGGAGTTTAAAGTTAAACTAGGACTGAGAAACCCAGCCATAGTGAATTCGACCCACCCAGTAATACAATTCATGTTTAACTTTAAGGCAAAGCTTAAACCTTAACAACAATTGTTGAAATAATCATCGCTAAGGCTTTAAGCTTCAGCTTAAATTTAAACTGGCATTGTACAACTGGGCCTTAATCTGTGATTTCAATCCTCTACTAACTTTCAGCGATACGTCAAACAATAAACGGAGACAAACGACAAAGTTCAGCTTGTAAATTTAAATTGCAGCAATTGTAGGTAAATACATTTAGCAATTTCAAAACCATCTCTTTTTCTAACGAAGAAAAAAAATTATAGATCATTACATGCGTCATGAAAAAAATCTAGATTAGACACATCCCATAGCTTAAGTTACTTGCATGATATTGACATAATAATAATTAGAATTCATTAAGCAGCATTCCATTATTAAATTAAATACTTACGGTCTCAAAGAATGAACCCAATCGTGACGTATTAGTGTTACGGGTTGCATAGTTTCCGGCGTCATGGAAATCGCCAATTTTATTAGTGAACTTAAATTTTTTTGAATGTTCTGCAGTAAGAGTACTTACAAGCCGTAAGTAATTAAAAGATTTTTTTTTAAATATATACAGAGTGCATCATTGGTATAGATTTCTTCAATAGCTCCTTAACTATTAATTAAAAAATCTAATGAGTACTTAACATTTCATTTATGAGACGAAAATCAGTGACCAAAAACTAACACAATACGAGAAACTTATTTTGCATGAATTATCATGAACATTATATTTTAGAAAAATTTCGGGGGAGGGGGGCTGGGGCCACCCAACTATCCCCGCCACTGTAATTAATTATAAATATTGATAGGTAATAGTAACATTTTCCATGCGCGTTTGCTCACAAACAATTGAAACTTAAAAGTTAAATTTCCTCAGAAAATTTCAATGGGACGCCCTGTATATTTTGACACATTTCAATAGCTCGTCAAATTCTCTCTCTAACATACGTAAAACGTAGTGCGCTAAAGCTTACTGTTTTTGAAATATCTGCACTTACAGTTACAACTGCTGTTAAGAACCATACTTCAAGAAAATAAACAAAAACAAAAGAATACAATTGAATCGGTCATTTAAAAAAGAGATTATCTTCAAATTTTCCACAAATCAACTTTTTGATGGAATCAGGTTTCCAAGCAAGTCTCATTCATTCCACGAGAAAAGAGTCATATTACCATTCTCAGAAAGCAACTCTGCGTACCATCGAAAACTCCCCATTGACATAAAAAAATCTAGGACATTACAAAATTGTGCCAATATATTCCAAATATACAAAAAGATTTTTATTACGTTAAGTAATCAGTTACTGGTAGTAACTATAATAGCTAAAATTCTTCAGCTGGTTCATCCGCTTTAGTTGTAGCCACTCATTGATTACAATTACTACTTTTTCAATTTTATTTGACTTGTTTTTAAAACAATGGGCCCGTTCAGATGACCACAGCAGCTGAATTGCTGGCTCAGCAAGTTTGCTGAACCGACACGCTGTTTAGCAGCTAAGTTCGAGCAGCAGCGGTTACTTCTACAATTACGCTGAGTTGTTTAACGTTGGTGGGGCTAAGCATAAAGTAATCTCGGAGTGGTTCTACAGGGTGAATGACAATTATACCGACAAAAAAAAAACGCATAAGAGAATCGATATCACAGATTACGGGAAAAATGTTTAAAAACTTCTTGTGAACAGTTTATAATTAATATACTATAGTATAATAGGACTCTAAAGTTTTTTTTATTTACTCTCGCTTGCACACAATGCGACCTTGACAGACATCTCAATTGGTTTTATTAAACGTTTTAACAGCTGGGGAAGGCAAGTTTCTTTTATGCGACGTAATTATTAGTAATTTCTAAAATAACTGGAATTGCGTATGAAATACGAATAATAAATTCGCAAATAATTGTTAATTCCTGAGGATTATTTACTAGAGCGGAATGTATAGTCGTCCAAGTTCTGTATCGGTTTTATGATCTTGCTATAAAAAACAGTTTCAAAGAGACCGACCTGCGGTCGCCTTTCTATCGCTTTTTTTTGGCAAGGCCATAAAACCGCTAGAAAACTGGGACGACTATACCAGTCGTTTCGTCCGCAAAAAAAAATCGCAAGGATTTAAATCTGGTGATCGCAGGGGTCAAATGCACGTCCCGACGACAGGCAGTTGATAGTAAAATGTTCGTCTCCGCACGGAAATAATAAAACTATTAGGATACTATCTCTTGCTTTAAACGTCGCTAGTATTATGCGTAATTCTTCGGCCACACCTACGCCTAACGTCATTTTTAACGTCTAATTTGACATTAATCAGTGGCACTCACAATTAATGTCAAGTTAGATGTGAAAAATATGTTAGGCAGCACATTAGACGCAGACATTGCTCCGACAACGGATTGTTGGAATATATGGCTCTAATTTTGTAATTGAGACTAGCATTGCGCGTTAGGCGATAGCTCGAATGGCGGTGTTTGATAACACATCAAAGGAATTTCCAACGAACGTATCGCGTAGTTGTGGCCATAGATAAAGAAAGTACAGTCGAACCTCCATAACTCGAATCTCAAGGGACCGAAAAATTACTTCGAGTTATAGAAATTTCGAGTTAAAGAAAGAGATTTCAGTTATACACAATGTGCAGGGACATTAAATTTCGACTTACAGAACATTTCGAGTTATGGGGGTTCAAGTTATAGAGGAGTGACTGTGGCGTTTAAACTATTTAACATAGAAAAAAATTTCAAAAGCTATCATCCTCTAATAAAAAAAACTCTATACGTTAAATTTGTTTGCAATTACAAGTGTCAGCAAGTACCTTTAATATTTCGAACGGAATGCTCTATATATTATTACGAATTTTGATAGATCTATCAATTTGGAAAATATTTTATTAACATATTTCTATACCTAAACCTAGTATTTACCGAGGTAAATGCCGTCAACGAAGAAACATGATCAAACATCTTAAATCGAGTCTTAAATGCAGACCTTTATTAAATTACTTTTAACTTGCTTCATTATCAGTTATCAGCGTGTAATTACACATGCTTTAAGCTAAGTAACACTATATTAACCCTTTCGCTATGGGTAAATTGTTGCACGGTAGCTCGTTCCATGCGCAAATTATCAGGTGAAATTATGTATATCATACTGCATATTTTATAATCATAAATATTTCCTCAAAATTACAAAAAAAGACTATTTTCTAGTAGAGCCAATCAAATTTGTTCCATAAAAATAGTATTAACATATTCAGTAAGCCTGACAAGAAAAATATATCCTAGAACACAATACGGGCTGTCCCGGGAGGAAAGGTCAATACTTCGTGGGTTTGTAGAGTGGGTTATTATAAGTCAAAAAGTTTATATAAACAGGTGGTCTTTTATTAATGGATTCTGAGATAAATATTGATGTCTTCTTACCACTAGGCCGTTCCGGAATAATTTAAATTTGGCGCTTCATGTTGATTTTATTCTTCACCGTAATGTAGCGCTGTTTTTTGACAAATTTAATGTTAATATTTTAAAATAAAAGTTATTTAGCAACTTCATATTTTTAATTTTAAATAACTCTATCTCAGAAACCATTAATAAAAGACTACCTGTTTATATAAACTTTTTGACTTATAATAACCCACTCTAGACTTCCACGAAGTATTGACCTTTCCTCCCGGGACACCCGGTATATTCTGCTGTAAATCACTAATTATGGTAATAAATTTAATGTTTACTGCTACAGAAAAATAATATCTACTTATTTATTATAAACAACTAAAAAAAATGTAATTTTCACTTGTGCTATAAATTATTCGACCCTCAAGAACAACATAAATCCCACACCTTACTTTTACAATAAATTTGAAAATTTAGAAATTTGTTGCAGGTCGTTTTGATTGCAACGGATTCCTCGAGTATCCTCTGGGCAGCTGTTTCAGCTCTATTTGGGGGCTCGTCAATAGGAGAGTAGCTCGAGAACCCACTGCAATCTCACCGATCTGTGCTAGATTTCGAGGTAACTATAGAATAGGTTGATGAGATTGCAGCGGAGCTTTCGAGCTACTCTTCTACTGATGAAGTCCAAAATAGATCCGAAACAGCTATCCAGAGGTGCTCGAGGAATCCATTACAACCGAGCTGTCTAATGTTATAACCCGAGGGTAATACTTCTCTACCGTGGTGTACTGTACATACTATTTTTTCCACTACTAGTGCAAATGTTAGTTTTAATTTGAACAAATATTTATTTCAAAATCAAAGAATTTGCGTTTTTCGTATTACCGACATGACAGTTGATTTAAATATTTTTTTATTATACCTGCATCAAAATCTCTATTTTTAAAACTAAAAAGCGTACGAAAAAGAGCGATTAAAGCACGACGTGTTTTAATGTTGTCTAAGAACAACATATACAATCTTCATGTTATCGATTAAAAATGTGATCCACAGGCAACTTTACAAAATGTCTTTCTAATTTTCACATTTTAGCGCAGGTATAATAAAAAATATCGTATAATACACGTGCATAAGAGCCTTTAAAGCACTTGCGCCGTTAAAAGCGCTCCGCTGCGCGTCGCGCGTGCTTTTTAAAGGCTTTCTTATGCACTTGTATTATAAGATACTATTATAACAACTTCCTACACACAACCTAACTTTGCACTCTGGGCACCAAGTTGGCATCTCTAAGCATTTGAACTGAAGTTCTCTTTCTGCCCGTATTGGATAATTTCGATGTCGAAGGCTGATCCATAACAAAAATTACTACTATTTCAAATTATAAAACAAAATCTTTGTTTACATTAAAATCAAGATTACTCGCAATAACGTGCAAAACTAAATGTAATTTACTCTTCGAAATTCAAAAACCAAATGAATGACGTGTGTAGCTAAAGTTCATTTTTTATTTATATGCCGATCGTATAAATTTGAATTAAGAATATATACGACGAAATGACTTGACATGACTTAGCGATCGATCGGCATATAGTAAAAAAAAGGACCTGTATATCAAGATGTAAAGCGTAAATTAATTCATGCTTGTTTGCTTTTCATATTTCTTTTAATTTTTTGGAATATTCTTTTCGTTTATAAAATAATTTTTAAGTTTTTTTTTTTAATTTTTTTTATATTAAATCGAAATGCTATCCACGGATGGAAGAGCCTAACCGCTGAAGACCAATTCTGTCAAAATTCAATAATCATTTATCATTCGTCTTCAAACTGAAACAAAATAATATTGTATTCTGTAAAAAAAATAACAACAATTGACAAAACGAAAAATGAACACTCAATGCAGTTCTTACTTATGATATTTAGCGGTTTCCGGTATAAGCAAAAGTGATTGAAAACCAATTTTGTTTTATTTGAACAGTTTTTATTTTATTTGAATTTTTTTTTCCTATCTCATTCCTATTGAATTTCTACCTAAACTTCTTCCTTGAAAACTGCTTTTAATTACAGGTTTACGTGAATAACCTTGTATGCTAATGCAGCTATAGTTTATTTAATTTTGAAATTCGGAATTTCAGAAAGTTGATGTATTTTAGACTATTTATTATTAATACTGATATTGCATTTTAAAGCTTTATTAAAATCGATAAAGTTTCTTTTACAAATGGTATGCATAAATTTTACCCACGTTCGAAATTTATCCACATATTTCAAAATATTCTCTGAATTAAAGTTTTTTTTTACCAGACGGAAATAACTGAAATATACTTTTTTCCTTTATCAAGTAAATTCATAAACGGCTGAGATTCGTACAAAATATAAACACTATTAAATATGTACCTTGAAAACAATACTATTTATATGTTATAAGATAAGTAAGCGCGAGTTATTTTATTATGCGTGGCGCGTAAACAGAAATCGCCAAAAAAAAACTTTCACTGTGTTACATATTTGAAGAATTAACAAAAGAGGCATGCGACAGCATAATAAATCTGATTATAGGCGTAGCCTATGTTTTTATCGCAACGCTAACAACGCTCAAATTTTTATTCGGCTTTAACCGATCGCATTGCGTTTTGCGATCAAAACGCATTGTCAGTATTCTACTTTACCTGGGGCCCATTTTTAACATGAGACTTGACTCTGCTATTAATAAAATAATTAAGAGCTTTTCAAATGAAACAATTGCTCATGGTTAACATCAAACCCTTGTAAATTTTTTCTAAAAGATAGGTACATTGGCGCATTCCATTAAAAATTTTTGGGAGGGTATTCGTGGGGGCACGGGAGTAAATGTCAAAAGTGTGATTCATAGGTAAAAGCATCGCCACCTTAGAATAAAAGCAAACGTGTTTTTGGAAAATTTTATTTTCCTTTTCATTTTTGAAATATTTCAAGTGGATCGTTTTCAAAAAATCACCCTGTATACTTATTACATGCAAGAGCGGTTCACGGTGAATTGAATACTAACGGTGGCAGCATTCCCGCAAGAGATAGCGAACCGTTACGTCACCGCATACCCGCTTCTCCTTTTATTATAATATTAACCAACATTAACTATCAACCGTGACAGTTAATGGTTGCTTGACAGTTAATGTGTAAAGGTACCCATTAACGTTCAGTCAGGCGGCAGTCTGTGGACTGTCGGTCTGGCTGGACGGTAGTCGGGCAACGATAACGATCGTCCGGCCGGAACGACAGTCCACAGACGTGAATAGGTACCTTTAAGGTATCTATTCACGTTCAGTCAGCCGGTAGTCTGTGGACTGTCGTTCCAGCCGAACGGCCATCGGGCAACGATAACGACCGTCCGGCCGGAATGACAGTCCACAGACTGAACATGAATGGGTACTGAACGTGAATGGGTTACCTTTAGAGGGAAAAGCGGATAAGCGATGACGTAACGATTCGCTATCTCACTTGAATGCTGCCACCGTTAGTATTCAATTCACCGTCAGGGTGGTCAATAGGGTAGGTGGGGATAAAGATAGGCAGCCAGGAAAGCGTACGCAGTGTACGTTGTGTGCCTTCCAGGTACTTCAGGGGATCGCCGCTAGGTTGCAGGAGCCCATGCGGTAGGTAACGCCTCGTGCCCGAACTTCAGTTCAGTACCTTATTTTCCTTTTACCAATTATACAATTATTTTCAATTATTATGAAGGTGAAAAACGCGATAAGTTCATTTTTCACCTTTTTCATCTAATATTTTGTTCAATTTATGCATCCCTTGTTCATCTACCAGCAGGGATTAGGCTTTATACTGATCAATCCTATGAAAGTGGACGTCTTGAACATCATTTTGCATGCCAGTTTCTTTCGTTTTCTCGAAGGTGAAATCAACAAGTCACGTTTTACGGCAGCCATTAAAATGGGGAAAAGATTCACACTTGTTGTTTTCATGTCTTAGTCATGGTAGTATTATCTAGGCACCTACCAAGTTGGCAGCTTTCAGTTTTGATACAATTCAAAGGAGGTACCTATTTTTTGTGTTGTTTAATTTTCCAGAGTATGTGGTTATTTAATGAACTCAAAAGTAGTAAGAAAAGGCTGTTTATAGGAACAATGTGATGTAATTTCACATTTCATTTTTGTAAATAGGTGTGATTACAGCTTTTTTTTTATTTTCTGGTACCTACGGAGCCTATTCTTATAAACAGGTTTATCAATATTTGAATCGGATGACTGAAAACTGGATGACTGGTTAGGTGTTGGTTTTTATTTTGATTGATATACGAACTATCTGTAGTAACTTTTTTTGGCAAAAGTCAATTATAAAAATTTTTCCCATTTGTTACGAACTTTATGAAAGTCACTGTATAAATGATCAATGCAAGAGCAGACTAAAGCCTCATTTCTAAATTCTTTTCTCGTGTTTTAATTTATTTTACGTGTGAAGCCAGCACATGTTATTGTTGATTTGTAATAAATGGAGATATTGGTATTACTTGTGATGTCAGTGTTAACGTCTAGTATTATAAATCGTTGACTTTGATTTTTCTTTTTTTTTCATTAAGATTTCTAGTTCTTCAATAAACATTTTGAAATACAAATTTTCTCCAAAAACGTATACTTTCCAAAATATAGCCGATCAAAGTTTTTTAAACGGTAACGCACTGTAAAGGACATCACATTATTTCATTAATCCCACTATTCGGGAACATGTATGTAGCGTCGTTTCTTAGCAACCTGATTTTCAGTAAGAAGCAGGAGAATTCTGCGAAAATACACTTCAAATTTAACACTGATTTTTAAATTACCTGGATACACATTTACACAGTTGCAATATCCTTCCAGATTATAAAATGCAAAGAATTTGCTTCAGTAAAATATAAAGTAGAAGTAAACCGGGGGAAAAAAAGGTGAAAATATTATCTAATTAATTAATCTATTGCATGTTTCATGTACTTCTTGACGAAATTAGGTAGATTTATCGCATCTTACTGAAACAAAAATCAATTTTCAACTCTCAATAACTTCACAACCAGAGACTTAAGAAGAAAGTGGTAATACAATTTTCTGTATAGTTTTCAACATAGAATCGCGTGGTGTGAATATTTGTCAGACGTTATGATACAGCCTGTATACTGGCTGTCCCAAAAAAATCACCATAAAACTTTTAGGATATGTTATATAGACCAAATCAAGAAAAAAGTTCCTATGAACAATAATGCTTAGTTAGAATGAATTAAAGATTAATGATTAACTTGAAGGCTTTCGCAGCCGTCGTCCATGATTGAATTGGCTTCCGGTTGGAACTGCGTCACGTTGGTTTCTTCTGCCGACGTTTCATTCTCCGTTACAGACGAACTTCCTCAGGACTGCTGCTGCTGAGACGACAGTCTTAACGACTAACGAGAAGCAGCAGCAACTAGACATTATCAGACATATATTCATGGGAACTTTTTCCTTGTTTTGGTCTAAATAACACATCCTAAAGTTTGATGATGATTTTTTGGGACACCCGATATGTAGTACATGACAGTAGTTTTTTTTAGGAGTGTTCATTAATATTACATTCATAATTTACATTACAGACAAGACTGTCAGGCAATCGACAGTTAGGTTTGGAGATCTATCTCAAATCAGTTTAGTCTGTTTTTGCTGATCTACACTTATAAATATCTTACATTACAGTGTATCAGCACTAATACAGCCATGTTATTTCGCACAAAGAAACCCTTACGATCAAACCAACAAATACGGGAAAAAGTACTCTAAAGATGTGGTATATTGTTTTGTACATGAACATATTTCTCAGATTTAGAGTATCGCTAAAGACATTAAAATACACCAATTACATTAATAGCATAAACAGTGGTGCAACATAATTAATTTTGTTAGAAAATGTAAAAGATACAATGTCCGAAAATGTATTTATACAAGAACTAATAGCGGTTTCCACTGGTTGCACCGTGTGCACTCAGGATATCTCTATCTTGTTTTATTACATAAAGCCAAACCGATATGAAAATACACTCAGTGCACACTAGTGCAGCCAGTGGAAAACGCTATAAAACAAACGCTTCATAAATCTGAAATAATTTAATATTTGCGCTTCTTCGTCTTCTGAATATCCTCCCTGTAGAGGCTTCGTAAGTTGGTTTGAAGGATTCCGCGGCTGTGGTCCATATGATTCTAATTGAAAATAATCTCCGCCCACAATAATTTTATATCCGTAGATAAGTATTTCGGCAGCTAAGCTGTCATCTTCAGTACAATTTAAAAAAAAACACTACATGAAATCTACCTACCTACCTGATCATACTAATAGTATCTAAAACCTACAAAAAAGAGCAAATCAAATAAAACGGAAATATTCTGAAAAAGGTTCTTATTCTCCCGAATAAAGAACTTTTGTAAGCATTTAATTCCCTGTTATTTGATACCGCTTGAATTTATCCCTTAAAAAAAATTATATATACAGCCTGTGGCATTCAACCGGGTCTCCCCACGAACGCCACTCCCATTGAATATATGGAAAAATGCTTCACACAAAAGTATCATCCCCCCAAGCTCCGTATAATTCAAAACTATCCCCGAGTACACAGGCTGCCCCAACCCGGCTGTACGATGCGTAACTTCGCCACCCTAAATGGAACACCCTATGCTCCGTCACGAACCCGAGCTTGTCAGATTATTATTCCAGGGCAAGTCCGACAAGGGTTCCAAGTACCCAAGTTCCATGGTCTTCAAGACACCAGGCTTTGCTCACTGTTTTCGGAAAATACATATGCAAGTCCTACAACCAATATCCCACTAACGAAGAAAGCTAGAAACCAGACACTGCGTCACAGGGTAAGTGGAAGGCATCTATCGCAGCAACAAAATTCACTTTTCATCGAACAGGGCCCCAGCAAAACCATTTCCACTTCGACGACAACCGAAGGGCAACAACCCCCGTTTCCCAAATGGGACGGTGCCACCCCTATGTCGTCGTTAGGCGCTCCACAGAGCCATTCTTCAACCAGCCACACACCTCCCAACACCGATCACTGACGGTCGAGTTTTGAATTGTGCGGAGCTTGGGGGGATGATACCGTTTTATTTGATTTGCTCTTTTTTGTAGGTTTTAGATGATCAGGTAGGTAGGTAGATAGCTGTTAGATTTCATGTAGTATTTTCGGCTTAGCTGCCGAAATACTATTCTATGGATATAAAATTATTGTGGGCGGAGATTATTTTCAATTATTTCTTAAACCACAGTCTCCTTTACTATTTTTTAGCATATGATTCTATTTGGTGGTAATCTTTACCAGATGATATTGATGCGAACAATAATGTTACACCTTCTACAAACCCCTTCCCTTGTGCCTGTCTACATGTACCACAACAAAGCGTTTGTCCTCGTAACCTGCAGGTTTTTTGACACTTCGAACTTTTTGATCTTGCCTTGACTTTCTAACGTTATCTTTGGCATAAGTCCATGTTTCGTCGAGAAAAATTACAACGAAGGTAATTTTTCTCGACGAAACATGGACTTATGCCAAAGGTAACGTTCGAAAGTCAAGGCAGGATCAAAAGTTAGAAGTGTCAGAAAACCTGCAGGTTACGAGGGCAAACGCTTTGTTGTGGTACATGTAGACAGGCACAAGGGAAGGGTTTGTAGAAGGTGTAACATTATTGTACTGTTGAATTTAGGTTTTCCACGTAAGTTTTGAAAAACTTAATTCTCATGTCGTCGCTTTCCCAGAATACTGTTGTAACTAAAAACCCTGTTTTTTACAGGAGAGCGTTTTGAACTTTTCTCGCAACCTCGTTTGCTTCCCATCAATCGTCGTAATATTGTTTTGCAATTTATGGCAAAAAATAAATTCTGTCTCTTAGTTACACATAAAAATTGTTTTTTTCTTGACCAATTGACTTTAAAATCTTAATTTTTGCTTTTTTGTGTTACAACAGTATTCCAGAAAAGCGACGATGTCAGCAATATGTGCTTTCTCAACTAATGCGTCGTCCCACTCGTGGTTAAAGTAGTCAATCCGTGGCCGGACCAAATTTTGCATTTGTCGGATGATCGAGTAGTTACGTTTTAAAATACAACCACGGCGCCCGTGGTCTGCGCAGGAGTCTAACAATGAATCGGACGAATTCGACCGTATTTGACAACAAGTCGGACACAGCCTAAAGCTCTTATGATTGTTATCTTTCTTAAACTTAAAACGCAGGCTGTGCAATGTTCGATTTAGACTACTGTCACTTAATAAAATATTACTCTCTCAGAGTTCTGGAATTTACAGTCAGATGTTTTTCTGTAAATTATTAACTATTAATTACAATAAACACATTATCAATAATGAAACCTATTCTGAGTGTACATTTCATATAATGTGTTCCTTCTTTCTTTTTTTTTTCTTTTATTACTTTGTGCAGAACGCTTCTTTGTCTTGCTCATCAGTAGCCATTCCAGATAATTTATATTTGCAGCTGGGTCAATATTTAGACACCACAAACATTCATAGTCCTGATGGAATTCGAAAGCACGAAAGCACGAAAGACGAAACGACACGACTTTGCAAAGTCAGCTAAGCTAACCGCTAAACCACTCGACAGCCCTACTGTGTTCCTAATTATCATTTTCGAAGAATCTGATGAATCATCAGTTTTTGATTTCTTACCAGGTCGTTTTTTCCTGGACTTGATAACACTAGGTTTACCTCCTGACGAGACTTAATACCTTTGACTGAAGATAAACTGATTTTTGATGCTTTTGCCACTCGCTGTGATTATATTTCGTATTAACAATTTGTATTAATAAAAAATGAAACTTTTACCTCCTTTACTGCCTTTATTCTTTATTAATCGCCTTCAAAATAGTCCAGCAAACTAATGTTTGAGCTTGCGAACTTAAAGTTTTACCTTGAACTGACATTATGACTAAAAGAACATATGCAACTGGAGCAAATAAATTCACTTTTTCTTTTGAATGTAACAATATGTTAATATTAAACACAAAATAGAATCACACGAACATAAACACATAGGTTACGACATGACCATTTTCAAATCACGACTAGGTGAGTCAAATCAAGCTGAAATGACCTTCCTGGATTCATAAGAACGCTTCTGCCTTATATCTATCTTTTTCTTAGTAGCATTTTTATTTACGCACACGTGCCCATGTTTATTGTTTCTACGTGTGTCGAAATTACTACTGACAAAATTATCATGATAAAATCACTTACTATTTCCACACATGGTATTTTCACGTTTGTTGTCTGCATTAAAATTGTTATTAAATGGACTATTATACATATATTATTATGAATATTTCGCCTACAATGATAATTTCTATTTGATGTGGTACGTATTTTACTCGTAGATGGCACACAGGTAAAATCTAATAATTTATTATTACGAAAATTACTTGCAATATTGGGTGACTGAAATTGACGATTATTTTGAAAATTTCATTATCTATAATCATGTATATATTGATTATAATTTTTATTACTTTCATTAGCAGAACGTTTCCTGCAATTTGCTATTAAGTGACCTGTACGTTTACAATAATGACATACATTAACCATATTAATACATATATTCTGTTTTCATTGGCTTCGTTAAAAAATCTATACGCAAATTTTTGAAAGTACAGTCTTTAGGTATGTACTATGTATATGGCCAGTTTTACAACAAGAATACCTGTTACTAATATGAGTTTTATAATTAAAATATCGCATTGTTTCTTTATCGCTAATCAAAGCTTGTTCTTCTGAAATAGCTGTTTCTATACATAATTCAAAAGTATCTACATTTCTCGCTTTAACGATTTTTGTAACCCTTCAGCAAATACATTCATTCCTTGTTCACACAGTACGTTCACACGAACGTCTAAAGTTGATTTTATTACAACCAACGTTACTATAACCGACGTAAATGGTCGTGTAAATGAGGCATAGTAGTACCAATTTTACTAAAACGGGTGTTATACTTCATATACACGACCATTTATGTCGGTTTTAGTAACGTTAGTGGTAATAAAACCTACTTTAGACGTTCGTGTAAATGTGCTCATAGTTTCATGATTTCCCTAGCCATTGGTTCTGATTTACCATCAACAAATTCTTTAATTACTGCTCAAGCAACACCGACTGGTTTAATAAACGTTGATAAAACTATACTTTAGTTTAGTTTTGGTTATGGTATAGTCGTCCCAGTTTGGTAGCGGTTTTATGGTCTTGCCAAAAAAAGCGACAGAAAGGCGGCCGCAGGCCGGTCTCTTTGAAGCTGTCTTTTATAGCAAGATCATAAAACCGATACAAAACTTGGACGACTATATAAGTATTTAATTTATATTGTCACGGACGAGACGGGCTCGGCGAGGCGGCATGATGTCATCGCAAGAGCTGTGGCCGTCGCGTCTGGCCAGAACGACGACAGATTCTTCGAGGAAGAATCTACCACATTCGAGATGACACCAGAAAGTCTGCGAAGAAATATAAAACGTGCCCGTCGGACGGTGGAGTCAGTCACAATTTTCCATGAACAAGATTAACGCCGCGCCGTCTAAATAAACATTATTCGACATAAATTATTTAGCGATATAAATTAGTTATAGGTAGTTTTAGTGATAATGTTTAATAGTTAATAATATTTGTTTAACTCATTATTAAATATTCTTTTATTTATAACTGAATGCTTTTAATTTACACTTTTTAATAAAAACGTTACAATATTATACGCATATGGTAAAGGTTTGATAAATATACGTATTTTAAACGAATATGGCATGCCAAATATACTGGATTGACCTGGGGGGTTATTCTCGAACTAGAGAGAAGTGATCGTTCCCGAAAATGACGTCAAAATGACGCATTTCTCGAAAGGTTTGTACAGTTTTACGCGAGAGTCTACGTCATTTTGACGTCACTCCCGCAAAACGAACCCTTTCCCTCGTTTCGAGAATAAGGCCCCTGAGGGTAAATTTCGAAGTAAGACCGAATAGTTTAAAAAACGCTTATAATACTATAATTTATTTTACTGTGGATTATAGTATAAATTTTAAACGTAATTGCCAATTGTCTAGTCTCACAAAAATAAATTTTCATTTTGACCTTATTTTTAATAATTTTGAAGACATGCGCTATATTGCCGTAATCAGCAGGAAGAGTAGATTCTTTTACGACCAAATTTCAATATGGCGCCCACAAGAAAAAATGAACTTGATGATGATATCAATTTGACGAAACGTGTTATAGCAAAATGGTATTCATCAGTATGTAGAGAATTCAAAAGTGTCTTAAGAAAGTACTTTTGTTTTTTTGATATCTCTTCAAATAAAGAAGATAGAGGAAAAATAAGAAAATGACAATTTTTCACTTTTACAATTATTTCGAATAAGAGTTAACATAGAAGTTATTTCTCTCCGGATTATTAATGCTCATAAAATTTAGCAACTTTGCCAAATTTAAACCTACCGTCTACCTCTTCAAATAAGCGAGATCCCAATGGTGAGGGTCGAATTTGAAACAGCCTGTACAATATGACTTTATTACCTTCTGATATTGACTCTAATGCTAGTTTACAATTCATGCAGATATTTTTTATAACTGTCATCAAATGTTGAAAGTAATTTAATAGCAGAATCTAATGTAATTTCAGATGCCATGTTGCGAGAAAAATTATCTAAAATGTCTGAATCTGACTGAAATTCTTCAAAAATTGTTGTCATGCCTTACAAAAAAAAATAAGTAACATTAATTATTACTTACTTAACTTGTTTACTTAATGGAAGAAGGCGAGAATTTTCTTTTTGCGTACACTTTATTTTACAATATAACTTTTCACTGCACAATTTTAATACTGAGCTGCTGTTGTCTTCAGAATTTTCTTCTTTTTTTCTCTTTTCTCGTAATCCTGCTTGAATGAATCCAGCTGAAATTCTACAAGAATACCGAACACTTTCTTTTCTTCTCGTAATCGACTGTCTTCTTTACTTCTCGTAATCGACTGTCTTCTTTACTTCTCGTAACCCAAGGATTTATCCTCTGGTCCAAATATCTTAGATTATTTATTTGAACTAATCAATTGGTAATCCAAGCATCCACATTAGCTGACTTTGTTAACTTACGTAGTAAATTGTCTTTATTGGATTAATTAATAATTATTCTGATTAACTGCAAATCCCGTTTTCCACTTTTTATTAATTAACTTAGTAAAGTGTCTTTCTTGAATTATTTAATTATTATCGATGATCAATCAATAATCCCGTTTTCCGCTGCCACCAAAAATAACGTTGCGTGCATGCCTTTAGTGAATTGCGAGCACTAGTTTTTATTAATTAACTTACCAGCTAATTAAGTGGATAAAGGCATTGAAACGCTGGATTCCTAAAACTATTATATTGAGTTTAAATTGACTGATTAAAATAATTATATAAAAAAACACTTGTTCACAAAGACTTAAAAAGTTTCAACTTTATTCTTACGAGTTCACCGCAAAACTGACTATCAAAATGAGATGAATTATCTTGCATCCCTCCAACGGAAAGTAGTATTACTTTATTTTATATGTCTAGTTTAATTGAAAGCTACTGAGCAAAAGCAATACTTCTTTCATAGATTAGCTCCAGTTTCATCTACGTCTAAGCAAATTCCGATGTAGCCTTTTAGCGTTAACTCAGTGTCTACCAAACTGTGTGCCGCGGAGATTTCAAGGATGCCGCAAAAGATTTAAAAATGTAGGTAAATAACGTGCGAAGACATCTTGGACCATCCGAGCCTGATTCATCCTGCCATAGAAAATTTAATTTAGTTGGGATTTTTATTTGATGTGCCGCAAAATAAATTCTCCTTTTCCCAGTGCCGTAGGGTAAAAAAGTTTGGCAGACACTGCGCTAACTTAATCGTGATACTCTTGGGACACAGATAATTCAACTATGATTTTCATAGAACTACCGGATGTTTGTTAGAAACATAATCTTACATAAAAATAATTATACGCAAGTTTACAACAATATAATCCCAAATTTGGCAGACGCTAGCAACAAGTGTGTGTGCGTTCTCATGATTTCACAACATGCGGCAGACGACTGAAACGCGTCGAACACCATAAAAAGAAAAATGCGGGCTGCAACTTGCCAGATAAATGACTATGTAAATAACTGTCAGGTGCACGCGGCAGGTAAAAATGAAAAGGTGAGACTAAACCGAAATACGAGGTTTCTTCCACAGACGATGGTTCTTCGAAAAGCCAATGAGCTCTACCTGTCCTTTCCTGGAAATTTACAATTAAGTATTTATGTTTTAGTCAAGAGCAGATGGAGAGGCAAGACCAGCACGCCATGTTACCGAAGTGACGCGTTATCCTGGAGATCCAAGCAAATACAGCAACACCCACAGATTCCGAGACTTCAGTTTACTCATAAAATTACCAAATTAAAAATTATGCAACTAAAAGTAACCATAAGAATTTAAATTATCACTAGACAACGGAATATATGCAAATTTTTTCGCAAAATATACCGTTTTATTGAATTTTGTAATTAGAAATTAATTATTGTTAACTAAGCCAGTAATTATAAAATTAATGAAGTAGCATATAGATTTCACGAAAAAATTAATATTGAAGATTAACATTTTGCATATATTCCGTTGTCTAATTATCACATAAAACGACACCTGCCGCCGTAGGAAATATATCGGGCAATTGGGTGTGGGAATTCCTAAAGCGTTGGAAACATTCAACTTTCGGGCTGAAGTGAATTCGGTAACTTCGGTAAAACAGTCAATTTTCTAAGAAGTGGATCCGGTAAATTCGTTACGTCATTACGTAAACACTGATTCACAGAGTTGGCTTTGGAATCTCCAAACGTTTGTCTTAAATAAATTTATTTAAGACAGTTAATATCCAGATTTGTCAACGAACAGATATTAAAATATTCTTAAAATTGTCACCAGAATGCTTTCTAATGAACAAAAATCGTTTTTATTAGAAAGTTTAAATTTAAAATAAGTCCGTTCAAAATTAGAGTATAAATAACTTTTTTAAGTGACCTACGTATTATTTGAAAGATATTCTTGTTTATTTTGGCAATGAAGCCACGTAAAGTATTATATACAGTATTAACTACTACTATTATCCATTTTTACAAGAAAACCCCTACACCACTGATCATGAGTCACCGTGTACTTCTAAGACTGAATGCACTCTATAAGGCTTAATTCCTCCAGCACAAACCAAAGTACTAAGAGAATCAAGGTCACATATTATGAATAAATATTTTTAAAAAGTCATGTAACAAATTAGAGTAATAAAAAACTTGGATAAATATGCCTCAAAATTTTAAGTTTAAAATAACAGGCTAACAACTTTTAGTAGACAATATTTATTACAAAGAAAAATTCAATTCAGTTCGCTAACAATTATACAGGCTGTCTTTAAAATGTATGGACAAGACTAAACCTTTGACGATTAAACAAGATAGATAAACGATAGATAGGCAAACGAGCTTTAAAATGTAGCCAACTTGTCCACCAGGGTGAAAGGAGATTTGTTTACAAAGACTAGTTTAGTGATCGATTCCTTTCAAATTGCAGTCGATTTTCAGCTGAATTACTTATGCTGAGATTTGAATAAAGTACAGACTGATAAATACAGAATGGCGTATCCAAATAATGAAAAACATGATATGTTGCGTATTATTTATTGTCACAACGAAATTCCATTAAGAAATTTGAAATGTCTCGAACAGTTTCTCCACAATCGGAGAAAAACTAAAAATTGTGATTTTCGAAAATCGATCATAACTTCATTATTTATGATTTTTTTCAAAATCTGTGAAAACATTCCTGAAGCAACTTTTTACGCTTGATTGAAAATTTTAACAATTGTCATATTTATTCTTTGCTACAATTTTTTTTGTGTACACTGTAAGCGAGCAAAAAATTGGTCGTCAGTGTCTTTCTTTGACACAGTTCTATTGTGAAATGATCATGATTGTTAAAAGGTTTGCACAGCGAAGGTGTCATGCGTGCTCTACACTCGTATTTGTCAATGTGATTGATTTAGAAGAAATTTTTTTATTATGTTGCTATGGCAATTGATTTTTCTATAATTTCAAGGTTTACTAAATTAATAAACATAGATTGATTGTGACAGACTGTTTGTGAAATTATTAACATTATTTGAATCGTCTGAATGTTTTGAGAAATCAAATTTAACCAAATATTCGTATGCTAAATTTAAATTTTGAATATTAGATTGAAAATTCATAGAATTATTATGTTTTTTATGCGAAAAATTTCTAATCTATTTTTATAATTAGTTTCTTTATCTAAAATGGTTGTATTTTCAAAATCATATGGTTTAAGAATTGGTAAGAAACTAAAAACCAATTAGGTATCACAAAAATTAAGCCAAAGGATCAATTGTAGAAAATTTGGACTAATTTTCAATCACATTTCATTCAAAACAAAATATTTGGACATGACATGCAAAAGGTTGGGAAATGGAACACTTTAGGCTGAGTTGCATCGACACCGATTAAAGTTAATTTTGAATTAAAGCGAAGAAAGTCCTATGTTTAATCTAGGGTTAGTTAACAACGACTTTGGTGCCTTACTTTTGAAATTAAAATCACAAACCGTGAAATTGACATTTTAGAAAAAAATATTATTTCATTTCAAGAAAAACTAACGTAGACTTTCCCTTAGAAATTAAAAATTTATTATCTTTAGGTCCAAAATTTAGTTTACCAATCTAAATTAATGATAATTAATTAATAATATAGCAAAATTATTGGCTGACAAACAAAGAAATTTATGTAATTAACTTTACTACCAATTTCTTAAGGAAATCTCCAAAAAGATTTTCACTGAACACATTGATAGAATATACAGGGTGAATGACAATTGTACCGACAAGAAAAAACGCACAAGGGATTCGATGTCACAGATTACGGGAAAAATGTTTAAAAAATTCTTGCGAACAGTTTATAATTAATTAAAAAATTACCCCAAAACCAAGCTCCGGCACTGCGTACGAAATACGGCGGCCACGTTCTATAAATGCGGCAGTATAAAAGGACTATAAATTGTATGATTATTATTTTATTGACTGCACATAATGCGACCTTGACACACATCTCACTTGGTTTTATTAAACGTTTAATAACTGGGAAACCGAAGTTTCTTTTACGCAAGATAATTATATGAAATAAGGATGTGAAATAAGGATAACAAATTCGCAAATAATTGTGTAAATAATTCCGATCTATTTATTGGTATAATTAGTATATAACCAATCTGACAATCGGGCAAGCTGATTGCATTCACACCGATCGGTTGCACGTAGACAAAAAAGCTGTTTTAAACGTCGGTGTTATGTGTACAACTTTTGATCAAATCGCGATCAGATTACAAAAAATGTAGAAAAAATTCTGCAGAACAGTTTGTACTTAATTATAATTTATAAGTATTACATAAATATAAATTTACCCAAAAAAGTAGTACGTTTAGATTAAAACGCCAAATTTACGGCGTACATGTTTCATAAACGTTTTATGATATTCGCTCACTGTAAAACTTGTAAAAACTTGACCTTGCGTACCAGACGTGTTAAGATGCGTACAAATAGCTTGCACAGCATAAAGAATAACAGCAGCGGCACTCGCTTGTCGGCACTTTGATCTCTTTACTGGATTTTCACTGACCTCGAGTAGATTAAAGGGGTGTGTCGAACTGTTTGTTCTGCTTTACGTGTGAGCGATTTTGTTGTAAATTGTAAATTTACACGTGCCCACACACCAGGGCCGGATTGTAGTGTTTAGTGGACGTGGTAAAAAAAAAACAAGGCATAAATAATGTGTATTAACATAATTATAAAGATCCATTCGGTACCAGAGCCGTGAATGAATGAGCTCTGCATCCCGAGATTGTGACTCAGACCTTGTGCGGGATGTTATGCGCGAATTTAATATTTTCTATGAGAATGACACTGCTGGTAATTCTTATGCTGTACAGCATGCATAGATTTGTGTTAACAATTCGTCACATACACAAAACGAAATTATATTAACAATCCAAAATGATCTTGACATACATCTAAATTTAGTTTTATCATTACTAGAGCTAGGGGATTTGGTGGGATTGTACGGTGAATAACCTAATTAGAGCGCAAAAACTGTACAAAATACGTAAACAACAGTCAGCGGCTGATGTCGCCTGGCGCTCGTTAACTGAAATAAAGTAAATATTCACACGTAACTTTACGTACGATCGAGGCGCGCCGCATCTGAGTAAGCGTTTAGTCTTTGGACCCCACCAAGTTCCCGACGTTTGATCATTACTCGGTTATTAGCTGGAAACGGAAGAAACGAAATCAATTATGCTTATTGCTGTCTCGTCAAAGCAGGATAATAAAATAAATAATTTAATAGGTTTGTGTTAATAATAATTCGTCACACACAAAACGAAGTTATAATAATACGAAGGTGTTTATAATTAAAGCTGGTTCTTGTACTAATTAAAATGTTGTAAATTCTGGTTTCAAAAAATGTTTATGAAGTACACGTTTCTTGTGTAAATAAACTTTATTTACAATAGAATTTAAATTAAAACGAAATAAAAGTACTAGGAATTCTTAACCGAGATTTAAATTGTTTTTCGTGTTGGGGCCAATACTTTCATCACTTTCATTTCAACTTTAATCTTTGATTTATTTCTATGAAACAATTGTCTTTACAGTTGTAGGCATGGGAATAAACCAAAGGTTAAGTTAATCAGTGACGAAAGTAACGGCCCTTACTGATTTATTTATTTACCTGTCAAAGCATGTGTTTAAAGTATGACCCTTGTTATACCATGCGTAGAATAATCAGGTAATTTGGCAAGTAAATATTTTCGAGTTCGTATTTCACTTCGGGCGTTGACCTAAAAACGAAGTTGTGAAATTCCACTGAAAGGTCAAGTTCACGAAGTCAGGCCACGCGCCGTATCATAAAACTACAAAAAAACTTTTATGAGAGTATTTATTTCGTTCGTCTGCTCCTCTAGTTTTTAAGCAGGGGCGCATCGTCGTTTGGGAGCTAATTTTTGATTAATTATTTCTCGAAAACTAAAGTAGAAAGAATTTTTTTAACGCTTTTCCCATACTCTCGGGCATCGCTTCTTATTGTGGTTTCATTTTGTCGGTATAATTAACAGTCACCCTGTAGGTATAGGTAGGTACATATTAAAGACTGATAAGAGTTCTACCACAGTAGCTATGATAAAAGAAGATTACGAAAAATTAAAAATATCAGTGTAAAAATTAGAAATAGTGTGACTAGTCTTACAGTTTCTAATTTGTTCTCTTTAGTAATCAAAATAAATTTGACCGGATATCCGGCTATCCGGCGTGGATATATGTAGAATATATTCGGTATCAGGTTATCCGGTCAAAGCAACTCTAGTATGTACATACAATGAAGCAACTTTTTTCATCTAACCAAATCTGCAGCTTATGCAATTTGAAACAGCCCGTATACAATATCGATACTAACAGTATTCAAATTAAAACTGCGTTATCCAAGTGTTGGTGCTTACTTTATTTTTTAATTAAGTTTTCAACCGAGTAGCCCCTTTTATATTATCAGGTAATGAACGTTTCAACCACGTAGCGTATCGGTTCCAAAAAATATTGTTTTACGTGTTTTTAATACATATATTCATATACAGAATCGGAAATTTGGGTACTTCGATTCGGTTCGCGGAGAACTAATTGCAAATGCCCGGCGGGACAGGTGGTGACCGGTGACTGGCATCGACAAGAAGTGGGCGTGATTAGTCAAATTTCTCTCTTTATTTTTCTAGTGCGTTCCCTGTCGCACGCATATTAACAGGATGTCCAGTTGAACATTTACCGAATCTGTACATATTGCGGTGTTTATGAGCAACACGTAATTTCTTTTTTAATTTCATAAGAAATAATTTTGGGATTTATAAAGTAAATTAAAAATAATGTATTAAATGTGTTTTACGGAATTTGTTTGCGAAGTTATTTAATTGAAACTTGTCTTTCGAATATTTCAATTTCATGTAAATATTTTTAGAAATGGGCAATTTAAAATTAACTGTTTGTTAGAAATAAATTATTTTGAATTTTTGAAATGTAAATACCTAGGAATTAAGCTTAGAATTGTAAATATTAGGATAAATTTATTTAATAATGTCAAGATAATCCGGGTGTTAGAAGGAAACTGTAGGTAGTGGTAAGGAGTTCGGAAAATAAACAAGTGAGGGCGCCGTGTTTAGCTACCGTAAGCAAAAGTTACCGGTCGCTCTTTAAAACCCGCGAGGCCCGGAGCACGAGGAAGTTAAGCGACCGGTTCGGAATCTTATGTAAGCAAGCTATAAGGGCGGGTTTTGAGAAAAACCCGTTCAAACCAATTAAACTTCTTTCAAAACTCCGAACTTCTTTACGGAATAAATTTATTTGTGAAACTC
The DNA here is from genome assembly GCA_033060865.1 of Dorcus hopei. Taxonomy (NCBI): domain Eukaryota; kingdom Metazoa; phylum Arthropoda; class Insecta; order Coleoptera; family Lucanidae; genus Dorcus; species Dorcus hopei. The sequence continues at coordinate 14,415,819 of CM065418.1, forward strand.
TTTTGAATTGAACTAACAAATTGTCGTTTTTTACGTTTGTTCTACGAAATATCTTTTTTATTATTCACCCACACACACATGCATACACTAACATAGATAATTTTGAATGTGAAGGCTTGCGAATGCCATCTACGTCCAAAATTTATTACACAATAAGTACACTCTACAAGCAAAAAACAGTCTACGAGATACACTGCAAAAATCCATCATCGAAGCAGGAGCCTACGAAGTCTACGAGATACACTGCAAAAATCCATCATCGAAGCAGGAGCCCACGAGAGTAAAACAACGAAGTTAGAAAGTAAATAAAAATAAACAAAATAAGGAAACGGAAAAAATTGCAAAATACCCTGAGAACAGAGAGCATTAAGTTAACACGCAAAAATAAAATTGGCTGATCACCAACGTGGGGCCTATCGAAAGAATTTCCAAAACCCAACATTATCACTGCATAAAATTGTCGCCCAACGTGAGGGCAATAACACAGCAATATGTATAGACTATAGAGGAACGTATCCGTGCATGTAACAAACGTTTATGTAGCATTCAATACGTATAAAGTTTACCGGAACCGAAACGTAACGTTCATTGCCTGATAACATAAATACAGCTTAAGTCGTTGGTTGTAGTTTCCACTTTACGAAATTGACAATCGATTCACTTGACGTACCTCCTTATCAGTTAATCTCTCTCGTCGAACAAAAAACGCAAATACAAAAGGAACATTGGACTCGATCAAATTTTGAACTTTGCACCGCACTGTACACACTTATTTTTTGTATCCGCAGGAGCAAAAAAAAATTTTTTTCACTTGCGTTTCATTATTTCAGACAATTGTATTCATAATACAATTTACAAATGAAAACAGGATCCAACGATCTAATGTTTACGTGAGATGATTGATATTTTGAAGACTGTTTCCAAATTGGAATGTACGACAAAAATGTTGTGACGATAATGATTTTAATAATAGATATAATACAGGTATAATAGAAATCAAAATATAAAGACAATAAAATAACATTGCAAAATTATTTCTACACTCAGATAAAGCAACGTAGTGAAAGAAAATTGAACGAATTTAAGGCCAGATAAAATCGATACAATAAAAAGGAAGGAGCGTAACATTTCACAATAAATGGGAACGATTGAGCTATAGTATCTCCCTACAGAGCTGGAAAGTTTAGAACAAATTTTTTAAAACATTGCGTTTAAACCCTTTGTTTTAAACATGTTGTTTTTATTGATGTTTTACATTCATTTTAAGCGTAGAAGAAACACTTCTGATGTGTTTTGTATTACTGATATAATATGTACTTAATAATCAAGAATTAATTTTCTTATTTAATAACGTATTTGAATTTGTCCATGTATTGGCGTTGGCGCTGATGGCAACACTGTAGCTCTCGATAGTTTTTTGATATATCTACTTTTTATTGCATTAGATTGGATAAAATAAGTCTAATAATTATTATTTATTATTACTAGAATAATTTTTTTTTTAATCTGTGGTGGTTGCCCAACGAGGTCCTAAGTCAAAGACTTGTCAGGACATCAGGAGCGCGAGAGTGTATTTGAGTGTGTGTAAAGTGTTCCATGGCTTTGTTACTTCCAACCTTCTCGCCGTTTAAGAGGAAGCAGTGTCGAATTTTATCCCCAACACTGAAGGGTGCCTGAAGTCGATACCGACCACCCCCGAGAAAAATCCCGAGTGCGGTTCGAACCGACGACCATGCGATTGCAAGGTCGGTCCTCTTACCACTTTTACCATTTTTAGCAAAATCCTGAAACAGGTAAATTTTAAAAAGACACCTTTTAGTGAAAAAATCTTTTCTCGATCGTCATTTGTTTTTCCGCTGTGACGTCATCATTAATTTTTTTTAATGGCAACCCTAACTTTTTCATGCAGATTTTGATAGTCCTTCTTGTCAGCAAACTGGTGATGTAAAAAACAGTACCTTACGCAACAACAATGCAATGAACATTGCACACAGATTACATTTGCTGCTTTATACTGGGTGCCTCATATAACGCAGGGAGGAGATTGAAATGGTAGCTGGGGGAGACCAAACTAAAGCTTTTTTGTTAAGAAACTTTGGATAAAAACTCAATAACAAGGAAGTTACAGCAATTTAAATTTCTTATAAATAAACGAGCACTTATTGACTACCGCTGAGATTAATACGAAAGAATTTGAAATAATAGTTATACCATTTCCAAGGTAACATGTTGCTTACTAATGCTGATAGCTTGAAGTACAGACAATTCTAAACCAGACCTACCACGCATATTATAAATAACTCTCACATATGACACAAAGCGCAACGGCATATTTAATTGCAGTTGAATCGTAAAATCTTTACGATGGGCAATTTCACGATCGATATTGAATCGATTCAGATTCGTTGAACGCTAAACCGTATGCAATCATAAATCGATTGTGTCCGTTGAATGCCCCTTGCATTATGGTTTTCACCACAGAACATATTTACATGATTGAATCCTATTTCCGAACTGATGTGCTTGTTAATGGAATTTGGAAATACAGTCGGCGTTTATGTTTAGATGATTTTCGAGAACATTTCCCAGACTTGGCTGTAATACCGAAGGAATTTTATGGGTGCCTTACAAATTGTGTTCATATTTTTCGAGAAACTGGGTCTGTGACTCATAAAAAAAAAGGTGCTGGTAGGCCAAGCGTTCGGACAGAAGAATTTGTTAATGACGTTCGTCAACGTATGGAAGAAGATCCTAGAAAACCTATAAGACGTCTGCCTCAAGAAATTGGACTTTCAAATGGACTTGCCGAACGATTGTGAAGAACTTGTGCATGCATCCATATAAGATGCAATCATATCAAGCCCTCTTGCAGGCAGATCACTCCAGGGAGGTTATTCTCGAACTGGAAAGAAGTAATCGCTCCCGAAAATGACGTCAAAATGACGCATTTCTCGAAAGGTTTGTATAGGTTTATATGAGAGTCTACGTCATTTTGACGTCACTCCCATAAAACGAACCCTCTCCCTCGTTTCGAGAATAACCCCCTGACGTCTAGCGTATTGTCACTATTTTGTCAGTAATTTAATAAATAACGAACTGTTAAACTTAACATTTTTTTCTGATGAGGCGTGGTTTAACCTTTCTAGGTACGTTAATTCACAAAATACGCGAATGTGGAGCACTGACAATCCACATATTCTTGTTGAATCTCCACTACATGCTCAGAAAATTGGTGTCTGGATGGCAGTCTCTCACAGAAGAATAATTGGGCCCATTTTTTTTCAATTTTGCTATCAATGCCGAGAGATACAGAAACAATATTTTAACGGAATTTGTTCAACAATTACAACGGCACATACGACACGGGACACACTATAGCTTTTCTCCGTGAGTTTCTTGATGACCGATTGATACGTTTACATACACAAGTTAAATTTCCTACGAGATCACCTTGTTTGACCGTCATGGACTAGTTTGTGTTTCCTTAATCAAAAAATAGGATTTTCAAAACTGCCGTAGAGAATTTGCAAAGAACTAGAACAAAGAAGAAAGTGCAACCATAACGCCAGAAATGCTGCAAAATGCTTTTGCTAGCATGAGAAGGTGCGTAAATTTATGCATTGAACAAGGGCGGAGGACAGTTCCAACAGTTACTTTAATTTGTCTTGTTGAAAAAATTTTATGATTCTTCCATTTTACTTTTCAAATTAATCAGTACTAATTCTAGAGACAAAATAATAATGAAGTTAGAAGTACAACACATTCGGTGGCATCTGGTGACATTTCGTCACCTCAGTACTTATTTGTGCCATACAACAAGATTTAGTTTGGAGATAATCAACACATAAGCACGGAAATTACATGTCCAAAATGAATTATGGAACAAATGGGCATCTAATTTCCCAGTGATAGAGTTTCTTTTGTTACAGAAGGTTGGGTAAATACAATAAACATGAACTGAATTTATCAAAACTGGGTTTAACTTAAAATATCAAAAAATGTGGTATGGAACAGAAAAGCACTAAGGCGACGATTTGCATGTTATTATTATGAAAACGATGATCTAAGCTAAGACAGTTGCTTTCCATCTCACGACCGCCCTTGACCAAAATAATTTTTGATGTCTCGGTATTATGAGACATTGTTAAAATGCATGTTTTCCCATCAAATAAATTGTTTACAATTAAAGATTGTATGAATTGTATAACTTAACAGATCAATAGAATAAAAACATTAATTATTTGAAAGAAAAGTAAGGGATGAATAATAAGATATAAATTAGCAAAAGTTCTACGTGTGAATCAAACGTAACAGTGTTTATTTCTACTGCTGGTAATTAACATTTGTTTTTGGTCTTGAATCAAGGCATGACTACTAACGCTCGGAACTTTTCCTGACATTCTTAAAAAGTATATGATTTTTTTGCGAAGATGCGGCAATCGAGTGCACATGTTAAATCTAATAAAATACACGTTTGCGGTTAAATTTTTGCCGACTTTTATAAATACTAGTCTCAATTACTAGATAACGATTACAAGAAAAAAGAATACTAATGTAAACCAGTGGAAGTGATGCTCCTAATCAATGGAAATATACATAACATATTGCAGTGCGATTGTTTTAAATCTAGGCGCAAAACAGAAATTAATTCATTGGTATATTATGGCATCTTTTGTATTCAAATTTATAATAAAAGGGAGCTATTATGGGAAAGCAATAATATTAATACTGTGTATGAGTTAAACATAAAATAATATTGCAATATACCAATTAGAAAATTCATAAATCATAGGACGCCCATGCCCATGGGACAGTTATGAATTGTTTTAATGTCAGATAAAGTTATGTAATTTTTTTCATGTTTCACAATTCTCAACACAAAAACCCAAAAAAAATTGTGAAACCAGAAAAAAATTACATAATTTTATTTGACGCTGAAACAATCCATAACCGTCTCCTGTTTAATTGGCTTTACCACATAAATTACATAAGGAAAAACTCTCCTCAATTAGTTCGTTGTAAAAGAACATTTAGGGCCAGTTTCATAATCGAATTTAAAGGAGACTTTAAATTTAAAGTCACTTTCAAATGTCAAAACAAATATGAAAACACATTTGTTTACACCTCTGAATGTGACTTTAATTTTAAAGTCTCCTTTAAATTCGATTATGAAACTGGCCCTTAGGGGGTTTTTGTGACAGGAATTCATTAATAGAAGTAGATTAGAGTTTTTAGAAGACATTCCAACACCTGTTAATTATCATTAAAAAATATTTCTCCTCAAAAGCATTTTGCATCACAAACGGTGCGATTATGTACAAATACAGAGCGTTAATAAATTATTTAGATCAACTCTTGCTAGGAAATTTTTAACGTGTGCTAATTTCTGACGATTAGTGGATACGAAGATACTGGCGTGTCGTGTATTATTGGTTGCATTATGACAATCAGCTGTTCCTGTTAATTAAGTTTTAGTTGGTTTACAGACGAAACAAATAAAATAAATTTTGCAGATTTGTGATTTAGTTTAATTTAAAAAAGAAGGTTACAAAAACTGTTGAAAATGTTCTCCGTTATTTTCAAGATACAGATCTACACGTTTCTTCATGTTGTTAAAAATATTTTGTAAGGTCTGAGAGGTGATACGTTATATCTTCGCTAATTGTGTCTTTAAGATCCTGAATGGTATGAACGAAATTTTTAAAAATTGTGTTTTTCAGATAGCTGAATAGAAAATAATCCAGGGGAGTCAAATCTGGTTTCACGAAATAATCGTGCAGTGTTTCGAACAACATTGTAAAAATCGGAAACCACAAAAATGAGATTAGGAAATTTTTGGCCAAATTCTTCCAAACAAGTACCGCTGTTCGGAAATATGATTCAATGATGAATGTTATATGCTGCACAAACCATTTTTGTACTTTTACTTTTCCGTAAAAATTCGCAAGTTTGACACGTTTGAAAGTTCAATCGAATAAAGCGATGATACTATCAAAGACAATAAAAATCTGTCAAGCTAAATTGCACAGCAAGAGTTAATCTAAATAATTTATTAACGCAATGTATTACTTTTCACTAAATAATAAAATATCTAAAGCAATAAATACCTTCCTCTTTTTTTTCAAATTACAAATCTCATCCAAAATTATTTGAAATTTAAAATTAAGTTTTGATATGCGAAATTTTGTGAAAAGTTCAAAAATTGAAAAATTCAATTTTTGCGGAAGTTAAAGAAAAAACGTTATTTTCTGGCCTTGAGATTGTTCGATAAGCTAAAACTAATACACAGTAAAAAATCTCGTTGAAATCTTGATTAATTTCCAAGAAATATCAATTTTAGGATTTTGGCAATTTTGAAAAACGCTATTTTCTAACTAAGTAAAAATCACTCGATATATCTAATAGGGTCTAAATGAGTTTTCAGACAAGCACGAATTATTGCTGTAAAAAGTTTTTCGAAAAATCAGAAATAAAAATGTTTCCCATTTAATGCCGACTTTTTGGCGAGCACTCTATATTTAATTTGATAATTGCATAGCACATTGTTTAAAACGTGAAGAAGGACATTTCGAGCATTTATTATAATGTTTTTGTTAACAAAAATAAATCTTAAAATTACTTTACTAAATTCGTTTTGTTTCATTTTAACACGCGAATTTCTAGCTGCTCAGATTGGCAACATCGCGAGGAAGCCTTGTTTAAGGAACGCCTTGAGGAAGCAGTATGAATACGGGTATAATTGCACTGGTCTATTAGGAGAGACGCCCCCCCCCCCCCCCATATCATTACATATCCTTGTCCAGTATGGCAGCAAAACAAATACTTTTTCTCTTCTTAAATCGTGAGAATAGTAATAGGGCCCATACACGGTCAAACAATTTACGCAAAATTTTGTTGTACAACACTGTGTGCTTTTAAAGCCCCCCCCCCCATACACCTGCGAACAAATTGCTGTATGGTGTTGTTTGACGTGCTGTGCAACTAGTTGCAGAAATTCAAAGTTGTTTGAAATTAATTGCACAACGAGTGGCGTTGTGCAACTATTGCGTCGTGTATGGGCTTTGTGCGACACATCGTGCAGTAATTTTTTAATGAGTCAGACCACAATATACACATCAATCAGTAGGGACAGCTTGGGGTTTTCGTTGCTACAGTTTTTGAACGTGCATGTCTGAAAACTGGCGGTCCTTCCACAAACGGCCGTGTGTGGCGCACAGGTTAATTCATCAATTGCTTTTAAATGGGCGTTTTTTAATTCAGCATTTTGTGTGATGAATGCGGAGTAACGAAAAAGATTAAACAGAAAACCATCTTTGTTAGATTATAATGGAATTATGTTGTGTAAAAAGCTTGAAATTGTGTATAACAACATTACATTCTATGATTTACTTGCAATGATTTTTATGTACCACTTTTTCAAGTAGTGACATCTAGTAGCAATAAAATGAAGGCCCGCCAATAACAGCCATATTGGATGTGAAAACGGCAGTATGAACATCAAAGGTGCCGACACAAGCTGTCCCTACTGATTGATGAATATACTGTGGTCAGACGGCATGTTTCCGTAGGTACACGACCAAAGCAACTGGAGTTTGCATAATATTGCGTATAGTGTATGGGTGATAGTGTATGTGTGACCTTGTTTGCACAACAACTTGTGCAACGTCAGTTTGCGCAATTTGTTCGCAGGTGTATGGGGGGCTTAACTTTGTTCATACGCGACTCGACAGTTTGTGCAAACGTACAATAAAAAAACACTGAAATTCCGTCCGCCAAACTATGTCAGTTTGTTGTAAAACTTCTTTCAGCATCCACATACACGTTCCAACCTGTTGCACAACTGCACCCGTTGCACAAATAATTTCAAGCAGATTTGAATTTACTCAAACTGTTGCACAACAGCACAACACGAACATACACCATCAAAATGTTAGCACAACACCCACCCCTTGTTGCGCAAATTGTTTGATCGTGTATAATAGGCCTCACATAAAAGATACAAGTTTTGTTTTTTTTTCTTGCATGGAACACCTGTATATTGTTCATTATAATGAAAGATCATTTCCTGATTTTAAAAACATATACTTATAAAAAGTAAGCAAATAAAAATCAGATTAGAGTAGGCGGTGCAAAGAAAATGTATGTCTGTGATTAACTGAATTACTTAATGTAATACATTCATGGACTGTCAAATTTATTGACATTTTATTTAATCACAGACATACATTTTCTTTGCACCGCCTGCTCTAATCTGATTTTTATTTGCTCAGAGGTTATATTGATATCTGGATTAGCCGGTTATGATATATTTGAGTTTAAAATATGTATGTACCAATATAAGAGCCCCAACAACTAAATATTCGGACGAGAACTGATTTTACAAAAATTGTCCTCTAACTCATACGAAAATGTTTACAAACTTTTAATATAAAAAATAAACAAAAAAACTGATTAACAGTAACTAATAAATTATTCAAAACAAGCTTTACCTTAATAATAAAAATAGACAGCAGATTTTTAAAGAAAAAACTATAAATTATGCCGACAATTCAATATTCGGACGAATATCTAACATTTAATAAATTAATAGAGGTTACATCATTTTTGGCTTTTATTTTTATTTTATTTTATTTTTTCGTAAGCGTTAGTGGGGTCCCGTTTGTTCTGGCGATTTCCCTGCAATTTTCGGGCGATCTGATTTCACAGTTTGTGGTCTCCTTGACGTCTCGCCAATACAGTGCTGTTTCTGCTGGTTTTTTTTTGCTGTCTTCATAAAAAAGTGATTGCGGAGAGCGGCTCTATGATTCATTAAAATTATAGTATAAACAGCGTAACATATTTGGGTCCGCTTCGTTTTAATTACAGTGGAACCTCCATAACTAGAATCTCAAGGGACCGGAAAATTAATTCGAGTTATAGAAATTTCGAATTAAAGAAAGAGATTTCAATTATACACAATGTGCAGGGACATCAGTAAATTTCGACTTACAGAGAATTTCGAGTTGTGGAGGTTCGACTGTATTTCTTTAAACCAACTCGAATCCGGGCTGTAGTTATAGCTTATCTAATGGTACATTGAAGAGAAAAGTATCCAGACTATATCCAAAATATCCAGATACCACATATAAGCTTAAACTATGCCATTTGGTGAGTTACAATAGTCTTCGTTGCATGGGTCGAATTATACTTGCAGTGAAACCCCAACCTCCACAATGTATAATTAAAATTAAAGGGCTTTAATTTCATTAAATGATATAATTAAGCCTAAAGTGCATAAATATTACTTTTTTTTTCTATTCCTTATGAACATATTTGTGGGTTACGTAAATCAACTAATTGTAATTACTAATTATATACAAGGTTGTGAATGCAGCTTAACATTGTTTATTTTCGATGTAATATAAATTATGTCCTTGAAGGGGGAGGGATAAGATTTCCATAAAAAAAGCCATCAAAGCAAAAAAAAAACAAATGCCGCGATTACGTTCCATTTCCGCGGAATTATCCAGAACATGTGCAACGTCGATCCGAACAAAAATAAGCGTAAGTTTATAACAGATCCCTAAAGTTCAGAAATAGACATTGACATAATGAAAATTCCCGGATTTAAATACCTAACCTCCCACAATTCGCGTTCGGAGAAAAAGCAAGCGGCTGAGGCGAATCTGAGTGCGAGGTAAACACGGCCTCCGGTCTAGAAACGAAAGACATTGGGAAGTGGTTCCCCATTTCTGGAGATTTGTCTCTGACTGGCATTCTAACGTGCGGACGTCACGAATATCTGTGGACATGTGGAGTTAAGAATCTGCGAGAGGTGAAGGGGAACCGTTCGACGACTGCGAGACAGATAGCGTATGACGCCAAAGTGATAGTCAACACGGCGCCAAAGTACAATACCGTGCAAAAAATTGCTTAACGCGCGTTTAATGCAATATTATTAGCAAGTTAGCAACATCAAATACTTACGTTCTAACCAGGACGAAGCGAGCGAGGAGTCACCCACGATCCCAAATCGAACGCATTGTTTACATCACGCACACCGATTGGCACTTAATCGTACAAGTAATAAACCACCAATAAAAATAACAACGATACTTTACTTACTTACACACCAAGATGTGAATATTCCATGGATATTTGCGCAAAAACTGATATACAGAAAAAAAGAATATGAATTACACCATTGGCATTTGGTTTTCACTGTGATTCGTTGCAGTGGCGCAGCTGAATTTCGCACTTATCTTAAATTTTTTCTTTTAATTTAGATAAATCTACAGATACTGCGTGTACAACGCACACTAAATATGATATGCTGGCTCGCACGGCGCCATGTTTACTTGTTTTGTCTCTGTCTGGCGCACTCAGTGACTAACAACTTCTCACTCGAAGCTCCTGGCGATACTGGGTAATTCGCCTCGCTTATTTCTTTCTACCATGTTGGAATCGCCCTCAATCCCTCTCACTTTAGCGCATAGTTATTTGTTATTCTACCTCTTTCCTCGAAAACTTTCAAACCTGTTCCAACGACTCTCTTTGTCTGCCGTTGGATTCACCTTACCATTTTATGCGTCATGCTTTCTCTTTCTAAACATCTCGGCCTTCTCTTTTCACGACGTCCAAACTTGCGCGAGTTCAAAGTCCATCGATATCGCACGAATCTTTTAGTGGTTTTTTAGTTTACAGCAGCGCTTGTTTTGGTGGTTATATAACGCGCGGACACAATTTACTTTCCCACAATTCCTAATAACACTTTAACACATCTTAAGGACCGGGGCGGCGGTACTCGAAACGCATCAAAACGAACGATTGGTAATTTGGTTAGATGTGCCAAAGTCTCGCTTACGTATGCGATGACAGATATTTTTTCTTCGTGATTTAGATATTAGTTCCATGATGCTATCATTGTCTAAATATAGACGCAGCGCTCTGTTATATGGTTCGCAGAAAACAACCGTAAACGTGTGCACTCTCTTTGTCCTGCCGGAATTTCCTCCCTCTTTGTTCAGCGCGTGGGCAATCTATCGGAATCTCCTACTCGTTCCCGCACACTTGTCCTTGTTTTATATAACAGGTTATAGCGCTCTCTCGCTTTCGGAATCTCCCTTTCGTCCTTGTCCGTCGCGCTTGCGGCGTTTAAATATGAATGAACGCCGTCGAGTAAGGCTTACTTTCAGATTTTATATACTTATCGACTTTTGCACGCAATTATCGCTTGCGCATTTTCGCAACCTGTTGAATAGCACGCAGAGATGTGTGCGGCAGAGTTCACTTTGAAAATTCCGTGCAAATGTAGGTATATGTATATGTAACATCGCAGCCAGACGATTGTCCTTCGTGTAATTGAACGGTGGATTTCACCACGATTTATAATATCAAATCAAAAGTGCGAAATCTTGCAATTTTTTGACAATGTAAATTTGTCTCTTTCAAATTCAAAGTCTTATTTTTCAAACAGATTATAGGACAAATGCACAAATAATCAACATTTCTTTTTTTTCAGTTAGCTATGGTATGTAACAATGTAACAGTATTGAGGTTTTTCGGTGTGAAAAAAGTAATCATTTGAGTAATGTTGAAAGAAGTCTTTATTGTTTTATTGTACACTGGCAATTACATACATGTGCACTTATCTACGCATACCGCCATTACCTTCTGTGCAAGAATAATCCTGCGCGGGTAGCAGTATTAAGTAGGGAATACACGATCCAACATGTCTTAACACATGTACGCGCGTACATGTTCGCCGAACATCAACGTCACGTAGTACCATACTACACACGATCGAACTTGTCTTAAGACATCATAGTCCAGTTATCAACCAAGCCGATGTCCGAAGAGTTATGTTCGGTGGCAGTGGCGTGCGCTATTATATTGAAACAAAAATACAAAAAAATAAATAAATAAATAAAACTGTGATAAGTCCCCAGTTTAATAGTTCCAGTTTAATAGTTTAATAGTTCCACACATTGCCGGAAAGTTATTTATTAAAAATCATAAATTGGCTGTTTTGAGGTGCGGCGAACTTGTACGCGCGTACATGTGTTAAGATATGTTCAATCGTGTATTCCCTACTTTACAGTGTTAGTTGACTACTGAAACTGTAGGTGACACTCACGGTCCGTAAACTATAACGGTTACCTCATGTCGGCAGTTTGTGACGTCAGCTATAGACCAGTCAAAGCCTGCTTGTTGAAGCTAAATGCAGTTTTGATCAGTTGTCAAAAGGAAAAAGACACTAAAAATCATACCTGTTGAAGGTGAAGCATTTGAATGGTCAGTTGCACCAAACTCTCAAGCTGAGCTTAAATTTGAGATTACCCAACATTGTGTAAGTCATATTTTAAGTCTAAAGTGACGCATAAAGTTAAGTTGAGCATAAACGTTTGATGCAACTAGCCATAATTGACAATATTTTGTCGTTATCTTTACTGTTTACGTTCTCAGTCCCGGACAATTGTAGACTAGTCTTTACTCTCATTAATAAAAAATAAATATGGTTTAAAAATTCGTTTTAATACAAATCTTCTGACAGTTAGAGAAAATTCCTAATTCCTGAAATCTGGTGTGCAATCTGAACTTGTACTAATAGTAAACACAAAAAGATTTTCATCGTACATCGTTAATGTTGATGTGACAATAATGCAAAATCAATCTAATCAATCTAACATCGATTATTCGTATAAAAAAGGGCCGTGAATAGATTTAAATTGCCCATCTGATCATGAGTGACATTTTACCGTATTTATTATTACCACTGACTGAAATTTACCAGGCAACTTATATCTTTAACTTTAGTAACCATGGAAATGGCGAGTAAGGTCTATCGGTGACGTTGTGTTGCTGTTGGTTACAGGACGGATGAGGCAACCGTTATAGTTTACAGACCGTGGGTGTCACTACTGTCCACTCCGTAATAAAACCCTAAAGCTCCGCATTTGCCACCATTTTGAGTCAAACTAAACCAGGGTTGAGTTGATTTAAATCATTGATTTCAAATGTAATTTTAATCAAGCGATTTTTATCTTTTAAAATCATGATTTTATAAAATTTGTTTAAACTTATTAATAAAATACAAAATATTAAAAAAAATTAACTGTTGAAATAGTAAACATTTAAAACTTAAAAAATAACATATTAAAAGACAAGAAAAAATTATGAAGTGCAAACAAACAAATGAAAGCTTGATTTATTTGATTTGTTGTTGCTCGCAAAAAAAAATTAAAGTTCGATTTACAAAAGCTTTCCGTTGAATACCGTCGATTTTTTTGTTTATAGAGAGACAACAAAAAATAATTAAATGCAAAGAAACAAATGAAAGTTCGATTTTCAAAAACTTCCGTCAAAAATCGTCGATTTTTTTGTTTTTAGAAAGACAACAAAAAATAATTAAATTTGAAGAAACAAGTTTTGATTTTCAAAAGTTTCGTCGATTCTTCATTTGTTATTTTTTTGCTTAAAAAAAGAAAACAAAAGAATATAGAAATGCAAAGAGACAAATGAATATTTGATTTATTTAGTTTTAGACTTTTAGTTTTCTCATAGAAAGGAACGAAAAAGTAATGAAATACAAAGAAACAAATTCACTTGATTTTTTTTTTCCTTACAAAGAAAATGAAATACAAAGAAATAAATGAAAGTTGGATTGTCAAAAGATTCTCGACGGAAATCGTCGATATTTTTGTTTATTTCAACAAGTTTCAAGAGGCATGAGTTTTTAAACGAGATTTGAGTTCTATTACAAATTATCTTTTTGATTTTTTATTTTTGCTTAAGAATATACAGGGTGTTCTTCAAGTTCGTGCAAAAAAATTAATGGCGTATTTGGTAACAGATATTCTCGCGAATGCACCAAAATTAAAACGAAAAAAAAATTAAAAAATTCATACCGACGTCCGGCAATTCCTTGTGAAATGTTTAGAACCGCTAGACGCAACGGACGGTGACCTTCACCTACAATAAGTGTTCGAAGTTCTCCCCCTGCGCGAGGCGTAAACATGCCGATTAAGGTGCCGTTTAACATACCTGCCCACACATGCATCTTGTGAAAATTAAACATACTATCCCTTGTAAACATTGTTTCGTCGGTGAAGAGAATGTTATTAACAAAGTTTGGATTGTCCATCTGTTCCGGGAGTAACCACGGATAAAATCGCAAGCGTCGGAGGTAATCTGCGGGCATCAGAGCTTGCATTCTTTGAAAATGGAACGGGTAATTGTTCCTCACGAATAATTTGCCAAACAACAAACTGCACAAATGACTTAAAGGATCTATTTGGCAAAGGGCGATCTGGGTAACGGCTGTGCTTGCAGCCAACACATTTTGACCACGTTCGCTGTAAATTAAAATCATGTCCACAATAACACTATTGGAAAATTCGGCCATATTTTCAACGCTGTTATCTGGGACGAAGTGCGGCTGAGAACTGAGTAACTGACCCACTTTAACAGGCGATGCTGACACACCAGCAAACTTCTCCGATTACGTAATTACGTAATAAACATAAATCAGGTACTATCAAACTGTTTCATTGTTCGCCGAAAACATTTATTATCTCTAATATTTATTAACAATTGTTATACAAAAACTGCTTCATTCTATCACTTTTAATGTCAACATTCACTGGTTTCACTTTTTGCATGAAGTTAAAAAACAGCCTGTATAGTCAAAAGTATGTATGTAAGTACGAAAAGTCAAAAAATATTTAAAATCAGGTTTTTATTTAAAAATATCAAAAAAATCTTGATTTTTTCATTTAAATCAATGATTTTTTTATTTTTAAAAAGAAATCGTGATTTTTATTAACACTGAACTAAACGAGCAAATTTAAAACAGGGTACTTGCATAAAATATTTGTATTTGCTAGAAAAATTACATTCATGTCAGAGATTAAAATGCGCGTCTTAACATATCTAAAAAAAATATTTAAAATTTCATGTAATCAAATTCGCGCCAAAATGCGTGTGACGTAGTTAAATTGTAAACTATAACTTTGTTTATTTGTCCTACTCTAACTGTTCTGATTAAAAAGAGATGTTTATTTGTCCTAGATCTCTCCACTGACAGTGTTTACTACTTGTAATAAAACATTGTTCTCAGAACAAATTAGAACTTACTCTATCTGCTCGAAGGCAATACCAAGAGCAAAAGGAGTAATTTGTACGCAGCGCGGGTTGCCAGGTTTTAAACACAAAGTCGCCTAGTTTTGAAGAAAAATCGCTAGCTGTATATGTTTTATATGGGAATACCTATAACATTTTTTAAACGCCAAATAAAATAACGTACTAATGTACTGTCGTCCAAAAAAAGTGGACACTTTTTTGACGTAAATTTAATAATTATTATTATTGTTTGTCATCCGTAAGTGTCAGTTCATAATTACAACCACACAGCAAAAGCTTTAGTATTATATTTACGTCAAAAAGTGTATCCACTTTTTTTTGCACACGACAGTATACGTTGTTCACAAATTAAAAAACCACCACCTGCTGCATTATGTTGGTATAAAACATAAGTCCCCTATAAAACATTATCAAAATAGCAAGGTTGGCAAGGTATTTGAAGTTTCATGTCAAAGTAATTTGTCAAATCAATTTTATTATTATATTGTTTACATTTATATTCATTTTAACAAGCCATTTCAATGCCTCGAAAGCAGAAAAATATTTTAAATGCCAATTTTGTTACCAAATTTCTAACTAGGACACTGTTGCCGGTTGTACTTTTCACAAGGCAACATCGCCGGTGGTCTTTTAATTTGTGAACAGAGTTTATTTTATGTGGGAAAAGAAAATTTATTAGTAGCTAGGTTTCAATAATTGCCCAAAAGGCGATAACTATAGTATAATACCGCGATAATATAATACCCAAAATACCCAAATCGTGCAATCTTGCTGATGGCATTTAAGAAGTATTTGCGAATATGTCACCTCCAAACTAAGGTGCGTTTATTTGTCTCCAATTTAAGTTACTGCTTCAATCTACTCTATCTGCTCTAGTGACGTTAATCAGTAATTACTCCAGGACTTTGGAGGAAGACAAATAAACAAAGCTGCGAAGGTATCCTTCATGAAATTATGTAAGTGTAAATGTGACAACTAACGACAATTAATATCAAATAATATTAAAGTCGAATTATTTTTTAGATAATGTCGAAAACATCAACTGGTATATTATATGTCACTGTGACGTCACAGATGTTCTTGGTGTTTGTTGTTTGCAATTAATTCACATACCGTTGCCAGCTAATGGATTAAAGTATTTACTGAAATCAATGAAAATAAGAACACCTGGTTTTGTTTTTGATGGTTTTGATGACTGAACGAACGGTTTAATGAAGACGTGATTTAATCGAACTGTTAACCGATGAATTTACGAATTTACCGAAACAACATATTGCTCAATTTACAAATTATCTACGTCATGACCAATGACATCGCGTTTTTAGTCATATATTATTATATTATATTTAAATATTTGCATATTTTTAATAATTATTATCTAGTTCAAATTACATTTTCTACAGAAACTTTTTTAACCTGTGTAAACATTATTCCAAAGTTAAAAACTTGTAGGATCTATTAACCACTGCAAGTGCCCTATTGAACGTAACAGGTAATGTGATTTGAAATTTGGTGCGCTTATTTTGAATCAAAATGGCGGTAATTGCGGTATTATCAAATTCATGAAAGTTGAGCTCTGCATCATCAATCACCGAAGTTACAACCGACAAATATTTCAGTATTATTTGTTTGTCAACGGTCAACGCCAGACGCGTCTTATTTATGACTCTTCTCTTATGAAAACAATAATACTTTATCTATCTAGGGAGTTTAGTCCGTAATTAAGAATTATATTAATACTAAATCAATACTTTAATCATTACTAGAGATCAATACTATACATCTTAACACCTCCACCTATTGTATAATTTTTAATTGATTTGAAACTACTGTTTGATTTAAATTGAACTGTCAAAACACGTCACGTGAAAACATGGAAAAAATCCGACTTTGCGGCAAAATAGGCACAGATTGAACGCTGAAAAATCTGTAGCACGATGTAACACTTCCACTACGTCGGCGGAAATATGTCGTCCAAGCAGATTTTATTGGTAGACTAAATTGGCCAAAAATTTGATCGTTGCGTTACTGATGGCATTTTGTTATTTGGTGGTGGCTTCCTTCTAGTATCCGTGTTTTCGTTGTTGTTTTTAAAGACAAAAAGTATCTGTGTCTGTGGTGATTGTGTGTCGTAGTTTGTGTAGACAATTAGACATATTATGTACAAATTTATCATAATCCTCTCATATCAAATATCTTATTTGACTGAGGCGTTATAGGCGCCATGCACATCTCTGCGTTCAGCGCCGCCTGGCGTGGTGATTTGTGAATTAGTGATATGAAAATATATCTTGAGACTCATTGCATGGGAATAATATCACTCTTATAACAATTTACGATTGTAGTACATAATACTTGAGCTTCCTGGTATTGAAATACATTACAATATTCAAGTTCAAATGTATACTAATAATTTGAAACAACTCCTATTTTCATATCACTAATGCAGAATATGGTCATTGGTGGCGCTGGCTTCGCATAAGCATGGTCCCTATAGTATACTAATAAATAAATAAAACAATCTTTGCATAACACTTTGGTGAAAATATCGAGGCGCTTTGAAATTCGGATGGAACGTACTGAATGTCGATATCTTTGAGGTTTTTCTGGGGAGTAACCGGTTATGTGTGGTAAGGCGAAATAAGTAACCATTCCATTTTTATGAGTTACCGGTAACTGTTGTTATGACGTCACATACGTTACTCCGGTTACTATTTTCCTAACCCGGTCAGAGAGTTGTAGAACATTGCTATCTCTCTCTTATTCAATTAGTTTTGTCCTTTTGTCAACTGTTGCATCTGTCAATGCGTGTTAACTTCGACCACAGACTCAACTTTTTATTTGTTTAAGATTATTTATTTCAGTATTTAAGGTATCCGTAGTTTCCAATAGGATTCTGCTTTACTCCGTAACTATGTATTTCGTTTTGGCGACTTTTACTAACCGTGACGTCACTACTGCTAACCAACGCTATTATAACCGGTTATTCGCCAAAAATGCCTTATTGTTCTTATATGAAGTGATATTAAATTTGGATGCGCTTGGTTCGTTTGTAGTACTCTGGAATTTGAACTAAACGAATCGTTTTTTCGTTGTCAACAACGGCGGCGGTTGGTGCATACGAAATTGGGTGTGCACTCGATGTTCGCTATGTACAGTCCCGCTGATAGTCAATATAACATGTTACCATAAAGTCCCGTCACCCCAGTAGGCCTTGGATGTGTAAGGGCACGTCTTTTCTTTGAAAATTGAATGACGTTTATAATTTGTATGTGTCACATTAGAATTAGAATTTGACAATACGAAGCGACGACGTGTAAATGGCCGCGTTCAGGTAACTGCAGCGCTGCAGTGCTTTAATAAAGCGTAAACTTGAACGAGGTGCATGTGACGTCATTGTTTGCAGCGCTTTCTTCAAACGGCCGCCATTTATATGCTACATCGCAGCGCTGCATTACATCGTAAGGAATTCATAACCTCTACAACTGAATCAAGTTCAGGTAATTTAAAGCGCTACAACTTTGCGCTGTGCTGCAACGCTGAAACTAATTTTTTATCTGAACGCGACCAATCTTTGCCGTCAGCAAAATGGGCACCATTTTCAACAACTTTTATGAATCTGCTTTAGTATTGGAATTTTTCTTTAATATACCCGTTTCTTTAGCCAGGGGCCCAATTCTTGAAATCATTCGACATCATGTCGTATGCGACATGACGTCAAAATGACGCAATTCCCGAACGATATGTATAGTTTTGTATGAGAGTCTACGTCATTTTGACGTCATGTCGCATACGACATTTGTCGAGTGAGTTCAAGAATTGGGCCCCTGTAGCGTTTTGATATGTGTTGATTGATTAAATAGAAATGTCAATCTGATTAATCAATTACTTTAAGAAAAGACATGCGTTCACACTTCCAAAGCCTACTGGGGTGCCGGGACTTTATGACCACATGTTAGATTACAGTTGAACAACAGCATTGAAGTCCGACATCACCTAACATAAATCTTAACCCTACAGTTTCCTTAACTGCGCTTCATGCAGCTACATTTTCAGCTTCCGTAGTGCTTAAGATAACCAATTTTTGTCTTTCGAATGACCAAGTGATAGGTCCGTTAGCTAAAGAGAAAACATCAGTAGTAGAAATTCTAGACATTAAATCGCCTGCAAAATCCGCATCTGAGTACCCTACGAGTTCTAAACTACTCTCTCTAGGGATGGGTAAAACGGTGATTTTTCTGTCACGGTTCCGAACGTGACTGCTCCTTAAAAATTACGGTGACAGAAACCTGTGATTTTGTCACTGAAGTGACTGGAATCATCCAAATTTATGTAAAATTTAACTGACACGAAATATTTTATTTAGCTCCGGTTTCGAACATCGCGTGATTCTGCTGAGTTCGGCCGACTCAGAATTCTTTCAGGAAACCGGTCACCGGAGTATTCTCAATTCTGTCACCGTTCCAAACCGTGACGACTGTATCACAGTGACAAAATAACAGGTCTTGAAATCACGACCCATCCCTAACTCGAATCTCTCACCTCTTGTGTACATTATATCTTCTGGTTCACTGAATGTTCGACGTTTGCTTCGTCGAAAATTACATTTCTGCTTCGAATTAGGATCGTACAAACGATAGTTGCAAGATTTCTTTTCATATTCAACTAAAACAAGTTTTCTTGCTTTTGCATCTAATTTTGTTCTGTGTTGTTTGGGAATGTAAATGTAGGCGTTGTAATCAAAAATCTTGACGTGTGCAATGTCTGACTTTTTTTATGTCCATCTTTCATAATATGGAGTCATGTTGCTAAGTTGTGAATTTTCAGTTCGATTTCAGAAGTATACGATGGTATTTACTGCTTCCGCCCACAAAAATTGCGATAGCTTAGCTAGTCTCATGCAATTATCTCTGGCATTATCTCTTTGATCTTCCATTTTGTTCCGGAGTATTAGGTGCTGTGGTTTCCAGTAAGATTCTTTTGTTGTTCAGGCATGTCATCATATCGCGATTACAGTACTCTCTGCTCTGATTGATTGCTTGAACTGGTTTTGTATCACGTTCTCGAAGACTTTGAATCTATCAAATACATCTGATTTGCGTTTTAGGAAATGAACTGTGCGGAATCTTCTGCAATCGTCTTAGGTATAGGATATGAGTATAAGCGCTCGTCAAGTGTACACCTGTGAAACATTGCTGCAACTAATTGCCTATTTAAAACTCGTTTATATTCAAATTACTGTGGTAAAAATGGCTAGTTAAAATCCTCAAAGAGTTCTTCAATCAAATAGTGATGACCGCGATGAATTGTTAATGCAGAAGGTTGTAGAAAAAATACTGTGTAATGTAATGTAATGACAAATTTATCGACAGAATACTCTCTGCTATCAGTCCAAAAATTCAGCAAGATCGTTTGACACTATGATATTTCTTGTGCAAGATTTGTTATAAAGTGAGCGAGAAGTGCCAATTCAACCAATCAGAATTCACTGTGGTAGCCTATCTCTCTCACTTTGTAGCAAATCTTGCACAAGAAATACCATAGTGTCAAGCGGGCCTTAGATAAGAAAATGCAAGAGTATGAGGTCAAGGTGGTTGCGTTCGAGAATAAATTTCACACTACCGAAATTAAAATACAAGAATCTGCTAATAATGTCGAACAGTTGGAGCAATATTCCAGAAGGAATAATATAAGGATTTCTGGTGTAAATGAAAAATTTAATGAAAATACTACGGACACAGTCATGAAGTTTTGTCAGGAAAAATTAAGTTTCCATTGAGCCAGCCGATATAGATTGTCATAGATTATCAGCGCCTAAAGGTAAATCCAGACCAATTATCGTTAGATTTGTAGAAGATCTGTGAAAGATGCAGTCTATAATTCGAAGAAAAAACTGAAAAATGTCGGTGTAGTTTCAAGGGACGATTTAACAAAACAGGAGTTGTGTTCATAAATTACACTCTAGGGTCACTCTCGGCTAATATTGTGGTCTCTCTCGCATAAATGAGTTTATACATTTTGTCTCTCACACAAGAATCATAAAAAACTAAATCAGGCATGTGTTTCCATAGCAACAAACACATTTTCTACACTCTACTTAAAAGTGGAGCGTGAAAAGTTCGCTCGTTGTCATGGAAATCATGTAAACACTAGACTTCTTAAAAATGATGAGCGAGACGCAAAATAAGTGAAAAATTGTGAGTGAGAAAGATGCGATTATACATCCAAGGTGCGCTCGAAGGTATAGTTTATGTACACAACCCAGCGGGTAATTATATTATATAATTTAGTAAAACGTTATACTAACAAAAATGTATTTACATACAGGGTGAATGACAATTGTACTGACAGAAAAAACGCACAAGAGAATCGATGTCACAGTTTACGGGAAAAATGTTTATCAAAAAATTCTTGTGAACAATTTATAATTAATTAAAAAATTACTCCAAAATCAAGCTCCAGCACTGCGTACGAAATATAGCGGCCACGTTCTATAAATGCGGCAGTATAATAAGACTATAAAAGTTTTTTAATGACTCTCACTTGCACACAATGTGACCTTGTCACACATCTCAATTGGTATTACTCGTTTAACAGCTGGGGAAGGCAAGTTTCTTTTACGCGACGTAATTATTAGTAATTTCTAAAGTAACTGTATATGAAATACGAATAATAGATTCGTAAATAATTGTTTGTTAATTCGTGCGGATTTATTTACTAGGGCGAAATGTACCAGCCGTTTTGTTCACAAAAAAATCGCAAGAATTTAAATCTAGTGAAATGCACGGCCCGACAGGCAGCTGATAGTAAAATGTTCGTCTCGTTATCGCACGGAGATAATAAAATTATTAGGATACAATCTGTTGTTTTAAACGTCGCTAGTATTATGCGTAATACTAATTGGTAATAAATAATTATCGCCACAAAAGAATGATTACTTAATTACATTTGCAAAGTATCCCTTAAACGAGCTCGTATTTCAGCTGTTTAAAGGTTCACGTCCGACGCGAGGCGACGCCGCGCCTTAATACTTATAAAACTATAAAACACTTTTATGACTATATTTATATTTATTTCGTTCATCTCTCCCATTTCTTAACCAGTGGTGTGTCGTTGTTTTAGGGACAATTTTTGATTAATTATTTCTCGAAAACTAAAGTACATTGAATTTTTTTAACATTTTTCCCACTCTCGGATTTCGCTTCTTATCGTGGTTTTTCTTTGGCGGAATAATAGTCAGTCACCTTGTATATGTTTAAAGCAAATGCGAGAGTAATGTGATTAAACAAATTCAAACGCACATCAACCTGTAAAGAGTAAACTCACACAAGTTCTGATTTTTACTTTTTTACGCTAAACTACTTGTTGGAACTAGGATCAGAACAAAATAAGATCAGAATAGTAACAAATAGTGATGATAAATAATTTGTTAAGACAAATCTATAAAATGTAATTTATTTTGACTTAATTAGTGAAGAATAATGTTTTGTTTAAGTATTTTCTCCTCGCCTGAAATCTTTGGCGCCTTTATTATCCTGGCGCCTGTGTGCGTCGCATAAATTGCACATCGTGCCGGCGCACCCCTGGTCGGCATAGTGGATGGAGGGCGCTCATAATAAGTTAGACACTGACAATGACGTTCAGGACGCAAGATGTCATGCGGTCATATAACCTCGGGACGAAATTTTATTATTTCGCATGCGCTTAGTGCATGGTATCCAAATAAAGTCATTTATTATTATTATTGTTATTATGTATATTATTATGATTTATGGGTAAATTAATTTGCCGGATCTCACAAAAAATCTGAAATATCCGTACGCATCTAAATTCGTGCTTTAACTACAGCATACCGAATACCTAGCTAAAGGAACATTTCGATTATCTCTTTTTTTATACATTTTAAAATGATGAGTAATAATGCAACACGAACACCTTCTCATGACGTCTCCGTTTTCGCAACTGTAATTTTTACAAAATTTTATTGTAACGGTTACATTGTTCGAAAAATTTCCACATGAATGGATTCTTTAATTCTGGCGATCAGATCGTTAGAAAATCGACGCATCAGTAAACCCAGTTTATTATAGCCAGAATAAACGGGCCTCATCAAGTATTTACGAAAAAACTGGCAGGCTCATCGCCGCTGTACATTCTGTGGCGATATTCAAGCAATCCGGGCGCCAGGCAATCAAACTGCGGCAACCAGGTTGCCCGAATATCGATCGTCAGTGGGCACCTTTAGTGAGTTTCAAATAAAACTTTTTAGGGAAAACCTGTTTTTTTTTGTTTTTAGTGAATTTCAAATAAAACTTTTTAGGAAAAACCTGTTTTTGGAACACAGCGGTTACCTATAGACCGATTCCTGAATTTAGGCCGTTACCTGTTCTTTGGACGATCGAATAGGAATCTTGAAGAACAGAAGATAAAAACTCGCTCCGGCGGTCAATGCGTGGATTTGAATAATTCCAATTGGGATTTTCGTGTTATGTCACGGCCACATTTACGTTTAACGTAACGCCTAACCTGACTTTCAAAGTCTACTATGACTACTTTGGTGTAGGTTTTACTCGTGATATGATAATATGGAAAAGAAAACTAATTTATAACGAGTAACTTGATATTAAGCTTAAGTGTAACCGCAGGTTAATATCAAATTAGATGTTAAAAATCACGTTAGGCCTTACATTAAATGCAAATGTGGCCTCGGAATTACTAAGTTGTCAAGTTCATCTCACTTCTATTTTCAATTAGGAGATAAAAGAAAAAGCCTCGATTAATACCTGAGGCTTCTTTTAGTCGAATGTGAACCGGTCTTCCAAAATTCTCTGAAAACCCTTCTAATTTTGACAGGTTTTTCTGTGCGTTTAAGTTTTTAACTAATGATCATATTATAATCAAATCCGCGCGAACGTAACATTATAACCGATACTACAACGAATATAACAAATAGAAAGAAGAGATATCCAATCAAATAATTACAGGAGGTTACTCCAAACTTGTTTCATTTACTTTTTTACCAAATATTTCTTTTATACATACAACTCATTTTTTTATTATACAGGGCGTCCCTTTTTCGAGCCTAACCATGGGGATCTCGGTTATCTTAAGAGTTACGAAGTTTATTGAAACCATCTTGGATTTTTACACGATTGAATGAAATCTTTTTTTCTGATTACAATGACATATCGCACTTGATGGTTTGAGTTAGATTCAGGTGAAAATTTCGAAATCATCTGTTCTGCAAAGAATATCTAGGAAACAAGCAAATTTTTTGTTTCTCGAGAAAATTTGACACTTCTGTATGTTTGCACTTTATTATTCAACATAGTTTATAACAAAATAAAATTTAATATAATAAAAATAACAAAATAAACAATTACAACAGATGCTCAAATTGTACACCCTTTAGTTCTGTGCATAATTTCACACGTCTTAAATTAATATTGCTCTTCTAATGTACCTTCTTCATATGTGTTTCAAATTTGTAACAATACTTCTAAGCAAATCATCAACATCGATAGGTACAATTTTGTAAATTTTGTTTTTTATAGTACCCCACAAAATATAATTTAAAGGGTTCAATTCTGGTGACCATTTATGGGTCGATTCTGCTCATATCTGTAGCAACCGTAAGATCTATAAGCCTGTAACTCAATTATTAAAAAGTGGAATTCTGTAGACCTCAGTTTGATACGTTTCTTGTAAGTCTCTAAGATAATACCACAGAGACTTACGAGTAATCCTAGAGACCTAGAAGAAATGATATCTGCCACAGAACTTCAAAATTCCACATTTTAATAATTCAGTTACAGGTTTACAGATCTTATGATTGCTACAGATATGAACAGACTCGACACATTAGTTTAACATACTCGTTCGGTCGATGTCTTTAGGCTGCTGCAGATATACATTTTTGCACTAATTTGCGTGTTGATGAAAGACGTAAAAATTTCAAACATATTTCATTTTCTCTAGTTCAAAAGCGACTTTTTATTACTGCAATTAACTATAAACGTAAGTATCACACCTAAAATTGAACCGAACTATCAAATTTTCTTCGGAATCAAAAATGTTGTTTCTTGTTTCCAAAGGAATCATTGTAATTAGAAAAAGACGCTTCATTTAACAGTATAAGAATCCAAGATGGCGTCCATAAGAAAATAAAAAGTTGAATGTCGTTTGTTCACAAAATGTGCCTTAACAATGTCTGACCTAAAAATGCCTAGCTTCATTGGTTTTTATAGAAAAAAAACTAAAACCGTGATTTTACTTTTTTCGAATATCTTGAAAACCGTAAAAAATAGATGAAATTTGTTTGAAGATTACTGATTGAGATAAAAATACGCAACTTTGTTCTAATTTAACCAACTTCGTATCTCAGAGAGATCCCATGGTTAGGATCGAAATACGGACATCCTGTATATATATATACCGATCGATCTATTGATAATTTTAAGAACTTTTATACACCTATCTCCTTTTAACTTTCGTGAGAAAGCTTTGCCTCTTGCAGTCGGAAGTGATGTTGTATTCTTAACTCAAATTGATCTGTTCAGCTTATAATAAAAAAATAAACTGTACACTTACAGATAATTGTGTCAGTCATAGTAATTTAATTATATTTTTAAATACCATGACAGTGCAATACATAAGTATAGTATGCTTTGCATATAAATACCATTCAACTTTCTTGGCTGACCAATAGTTAACTTGTCTACAGTATTAAGTAAATTATCTATCAATCTTTGTTTAAAAATATATAGTTTATATCAAAACTAAAATGAACATTAAGGCCCAGTTGTAAAATGCCAGTTTATATTTAAGTTGAAGTTTAAACGATTATTTCAACAATTCGGTAGTTAAATGGCAAAAGGAACTATTTGTTTTTTTTTTTCAAAATGCACTTTTTTGCATAAATTGATTACAAGTGGCATAAGCTTCAATGTGGCAGAAGGATAAAACAATACTGGTGGCAATTGATGTTATTTGCGAAATAATTATATTAACTAGAGTCCAAATACTCTCGAATCAACACAATGATCTGCGCGAATTCCGGTTAAAGCTGCCAGTGGTAGTGGTATTAGTAAATAAATTGTAATACAAAAGAATGTACCTACAAACACGTACGAAGCCAGACACGACACTTCAGAAGCTTATTTGCCCCTGGGATGAAATTATGTTTCTGCGCATTGTGTTGATTCGAAAGTATTTGGACTCTATATGGTAAAATAAAACTTTCTTTTGATTCTACGGCACAGTTTAATAAAAAAACAGATACCTCCTTTTGCCATTTAACTACCGAATTGTTGTTGAGGGTTTAAGCTTTGACTTAAAGTTAAGCTGGAATTGTATAACTGCGCCTTAGTGATATTTATTAAAAGTATTAATTTTTTGATTATGTATCTAACTAATCTTCGAACGACGGAGAAACGTTAAATGTTAGTGCGCATATTCAGTGTCCGTTTCAAAGAATTTGTGATACAATTATACACTATAAAATTACAGTGATAAGTACGATAATATTATAGCGATAAGTATGGTAATATTACAGCGAAAGCTATGTAAAAAAAAGTGTTGTAAATATACAAGGTATTTCGAGGTAATATCACATTCGGTTTGTGAAAACACATTAAAAATCTACAGTATATTTCCTCCCATTACATTAGTAATACATAGTATTAACGTGTAATTTTTAATCGCGGTTCATAAAGTTGCCCGCGATTATCGCTGTAACATCTTTTACAGTGTACAATTAATATTTTTTATTTAACTGAGGTCGACTGATCTCTATCTATGCCGATTTAGGTAGAAATCATGATTACTTAATTAATGTTTTCAATTTATTATCAACAACATTTGCGCGTACACGCCTCAAATTAATAATGATTTAATTCGCCGTTGCTAAATATAGGTGTCATAAGTACCTACCTATTTGCAATGAATGATTCATTCTTTAAAAATTTCTTTGTGGGAATACTTCCTTGAATTTTACCTCGTTCTCTCGGTACCTAGTATATCATAAGCAGGCATTTGTATTATGCAGAGGCGGCTGGTGCATACGAATTTAAAAATTGTTGATTCCTGTTAGAAGTGTCAATTTGGTGCACCCTGTATATCGCAAACCACAAAAATGCGCAAAAATTTCTACAGCGGGTTTAATAGAGCTATGTGTACAGCTTTAAAAAAAGGGTAAATAATTTGTCGCAAGTTTTCGGAAAATTTATATTTTCTTATTCGAATATATAGCTCTCTTATCATTAAAATTATTAAAATAAAATTGTCTTGATCAGAAGCCATTCCATTCCTGCTGCTTTATCTGATGAACCTCAACCAAGTACTTACAGAACGCATTCACCACCTCTTAAAAAAGAAAAAAATAACGTCATACTCACCTAGTACTAGCAGCGGTTTACTCTCATCATTTTTAATATGTACCTCTAAAGACCAGAAACATGTGCTTGATAAGCAAATTGCAAAAGCGTGATATGTAACTAGTAGCAGTTTTAAGTGTATTGAATACCGAGAAGTAAAAAAGGCGATCGAATTGTTACGTCCTGAGTATTCACCACCTTTTAAATTTGCCTTATCTTCCAATTTATTGGAAGAAGTTTTTAATGAAGAACAACAGAAATGCTTTTCAATCTTTTCTGGTGTGTCTGTATGTTTATCGATTCATAGCTGGTCAAATGTGCATAATGAGTTTGTGCTACAGTAACAACAGAAGGTGGTAATAATTATTTGTTGGAAAGCATCGACACCTACGGAAATCCTCATACATCAGATTATTTAACCAGCATTGCAGTTGACTTAAAACAAAAGTATAAAACCACATATGACTGTTTAGTTGCAAGTTTTGTGACCGACAATGCAGCTAATATGACAAGAATGAGGGAAAATATAAAAAGTGACATAAGTATTATTGCTTATGGATGTTCTGCACATCTATTAAATTTGCTGTCCAAGGATTGGAAAATCAAGAATATTAAAAAAATATTGTTTCCATAATAAAGTATTTTCGAAACAACCAACTAACCAACGCCAAATATAAAGCAGAAGAGCCCTTACTTTACCTCAGGATGTTCAGGAGTACATTAGCAGACAGCCTTGAAACGTACATTCAGGAATGGCAAAAACTGTGAGGAAAACAAGGAACACATAGATATTAATGTTTTCAAAACAGTATCAGTTATCCATCTAAAAAGACTGGCAGAAGATTGTCTTCAAATTTTGAAGCCAATTCAAATTTTGAAGCCAATTGCTGTGATTCTCGATTGACTTCAGCGAACAAATGCTACTTTGATGTCGCAGAAGTGTGGAAAGAGCTGGAAGCAGCAAACTAGTTTGTTTAAAAAACGGTAATTACAGGCTTTAGGATCACATCATTTTTTGGCATACTTATTAGATCCAACAGAAATTAAAATTAGTTTAAGTCGGGAAGAAAAAGAAGCAGCCTTAGGGGCAGCAGCTTTATGCACACAGTGTATTGTTGTCACTAGAAACAAAAGATCTGTTCTAGCAACAGTACATAACTGTTAGAAATTGTACTTTAGCGACGCTAAAGTGTCACTGCGCATGTTCAGAACAATTTCTAACAATTATGTACTGCTGCTAGAACAAACCTAAAGTCATCGAGCATCTTCAAACCTGTAATGTTTAAGAGTGAAATCTTGACAAGCGTAACATCAATTGATTGGTGGAAAACCAA
The DNA here is from genome assembly GCA_033060865.1 of Dorcus hopei. NCBI lineage: Eukaryota > Metazoa > Arthropoda > Insecta > Coleoptera > Lucanidae > Dorcus > Dorcus hopei. Next base: position 14,444,647 of record CM065418.1, read on the forward strand.
AGCTTTCTAGAAGATACAGGCTATTGTAACGATTTTAAAGGTTCTATTAATTTTTATTTTAAAACAAAGCACGAAATAGTTAATAAACTAATTTATTTATAAATTTACACTATAACACTAACATTTATTTACAAGCTTATCCCTAATTTATTTTAACAGCCGAGCGAAAATGTTAACACGAATTTTAACGCCGAACTGTCCAACGCTGAATTCTCCCCGAACTCCCGGTCGCGTGCTTTATAAGCCGGGGTTGTTTTTCGCGAACATTCAAGTACGCGACAGACTGTCTGATCTAGTTTAATCCGCCGCGAGCACTGTCTTGGCTGTCACCTAAGGTGCGTCGACTAGACGGCTGTGACGCAAGAGACAGTCTGACGCCGGATGGTGTCGACGAATCATTACACTATGATATAAGAGTGGGAGTCGCAGTCTACTAACCTAGCGAAACGTTCATGATTGCAAAGCGAATGTGAAGACTTCGAGACCACGAAATCGGACTACGAGATTTGGTGGGGATATTAATATGTTCACGGCCTATAACTTTCCAGGGGGCTTTGTGAAAAACACAAGACGTTCCAGAAATAAAAAAAATATTTGCCATAATTACCTACTCAGCTATTGTGTGTCAGACCATCATCAGCATCTGTTGGAAGAATATTTTCTGCCTTTGGACTCGTACATTCTGCAATAGTTTATTGTATTGAGCATTTCTGAAATATAATTAAACGCAAAAACGAAAACACCCTTTTCACAAAAATGTTTATTAAAAACTAGACGTACATTTTGTACGCGATCAGTACATCGTCAGTAGTAAACAAAATATTTACACCTGTTTCTAAGGGTACGAGAGAGTGAAAGTTGGCCGGATTTTTCTAGGAATAGGTGAAAGGACAGGGGTGAAAGTGTTTTTTAGGCTAGTTTATGAAATCTAACAATTTATTGTATAACGGAGACAGGATTGTTTTATAACGACACATAATATTAAAAATAAATAAAAATTCTACAGTAGTGCGAAGCTGCGAACATTAACTTGTATCACCCGGTACATCATCTAATTGCGTAATGGTTGCATCAACCGTGCCTACTTATAATAAAAATTACAATGTTAAATAAGCTGAGTATTTTCACTTTTAAAACCGCACAACACTTGCATCACCTCTCGTCTGCGTGAATCATCGAATTTCCATTTACGCTGGCCTTTCTGCGAAGTGACATCATGCCCCAAATATTCTTGTTCGGAATGGTAAATTCCTTCACCTCCAGACGGAGAATACCATAGACGCTCTGTCTGCACATTTTAAATACTTATCTCACACGAACAAAAGTTTAAATGTATTGTTGTCAACAAGCAGTACTTACTGTAAAGGAATACTTAATTGCTACATCAGTTTATCGTGAAGATTAAATTTTATGATTTAAGTTAATTGTTGTTTACTGTGTAAAACAAAAATACGTGCGGTACCCTGTATAAAGCCTGATCTACACGTAACGTTTTGTCGTCAGTCTTGGATGATCATGCCAGATTTGTCAAACAAAATGTTACGTGTAGATGGCAAGTTAGACGTTTTGCTTGAACTAAATGAGATTTGACAAAACTCACGAAAGACTGGTGTACAAGTAAGACGGCAGAAAAATAAGTGCATGTAGACATGTGTCAGTCTAATCTGTCAAACTTTGCTCCCCTGCCATTCTGCTCTCAGTGACGTTGGATGTTGCAACAGGTATTTTTAGTGCGTATAGTGACGAAAGAAAATTGCATTAGACTTACAGCACTGGTCTCACGAGTTTTTCACGGAGTTCATAGAATTGTACCAAAATTGAAAGAGAAATCAAAGGATTACAGCAACCGAGACAAGAAAAATCAGGCATACGCCGCTTTAATTAATACAAAGTAGTACAAAGTATAAAGAAGTGGATGGTGAAGCAATTAAAGGGTGGGTCACGTTTTTCTATATCTGGGGTTACAAGCTCTAACAATTTACCAATTTACAGTACGTGTATATATCCATACGCAAGTAATTGCGCCAATCTTCTGGTTTCTGCTGTAGTTCTCGGAGAAAACTCACATGGGAGAATGTCCCTCTCTTCAGTAACCACTCCCAGGACTACCGTAAACGACGTGCAGACTTTGTTTTCTTCTTCAATTTTTGGGCACACAGTGCTAACAGTTCTTCCTCCATAACGATTTCGGAATGACTGAACGAAAGTTTTTTGTTCTTTTCCCTGGTTTTGTTACAACTGTTTATCCTTATAATGTTCACTGGACACGTAAAGTTGATTTATCTTTTTTTTAATTTTCACCTTAAAACCATACAGGCTAATTCACCAAAAACTTCCGTTAATAGTTTACGGGTGCAAAATTATCAATACTGCATCAAAACAATACCATAGGGCAAATTAAATGTAGATTGTTGAAAAATAAATACACAAGAAAAACAACATTTAATTGATTATAAGGATTGCTCACTTTGCTGCGGACACTATAGTTGTTTTCATAAGAGAAGAGCTCTGCGTCATAAACAAAACGCGTCTGGTGTTGCATCATCAGAGCTAAGAATCATAACTCCGTCCTTTTTGCTCACGAAATATATATTTAGCTGGGGCTAAGTTATTAGACAACACAAACAACCATGGCCAATGGTGAGATTCGAACTCACGCTGACCGAGCGGCACGACTTCCAAGTCGGCTAGGCTAACCGCTGAGCCACTCGGTGACCCTCATTCACCGTTAACAAAGAAATAATACTGAAATAATTGTTGGTTGTAATTCTGGCGATTGATTATGCAGAGCTCAAGTAGTACCCTCAGGTAAAAATTGATCAGGTAACATTCGAAATGCTTTAAATATGAAATGCAAGTAGGTACTATAAAAGCTGCTCATGTTTTAAAGTAACAAGAAACCGCCCGTCGCTGTGGAGAGCCAGGGGGCGCAACGTCGGACTCTGCACGGAGACGAACCTTTCGCCATCGTAGGGTGAAAATACCGAAAAATCTGAATCCGGGGTCCGTTTCACGATCTGACGAGGGGGGGAAAAGATTTTGTATGGGCGTTTTCGAAAAATACCATTTTTGAGGTTTCGAAAAATTCCACGGCCCTTATTTACCGACCGAATCGAATCAAACTGGGAACGTAGACGTAGGACCGACTGTTGCTTATGCCTCCGGACGCACGGCCCCGAGTCCGGTCCTGGATTTGAGTTAGAGCCCGAAAAGTGACGAAAAAACGACCCGTCCGACATTGACGAAAATTTCTCGAAAACGGGAACTTAGAATTTTTTTAAACTCTCTCACACGCTAGAGGACCCCCCCAGGTACCTAACCTATGGGGCCTATATTCTGGGAAAATGCGTATTTTCGAGAAATAATTTTTTGAAAATCACCCATTTTTCACGAATTTTTTTGGAATTTTTTACGGCACCTGGGGGGTCGAAGCGAATCGAGCCCAACGTAAAAGCATCGCAGAAAATCACGAGGAACGCGATGCCGCGGCGCGCTTGAAGCTCCGATCATCCGGAACGATGCTACAAGCCCGGAGTCCCGGAAAAGGGTGCGAGAAATTTCGGGGGCCGCCCCCGCCACAATTACCGGCGGATTTGGCCGGGGACATGTTTCCGCTTAACTCCGTCCTTCCCCTTACCGCCCCCGTACGCAGCTTCCCCCTAGGACGTACCGTAAGCCGACGATATGCGTTCCAGCGGCGCGGCGCGTTACACCCAATGTATTTTAAATGGAGGACCTCCTTTTTATCGAACATTTCTGATTCCTTTCCATCTGAACGGCGCCCTATTAATCCCAGGAGGACAAGCTTTTGGTGACGGTTAGATTAATCCTTCTGGAGTCTTTTGAGGCCTCGCCCGTTCAGGTGGCACGACCAGAACCGGCTCGAGAGGATTTAGAATTCGACTCCGGTTGGAAAACGCTCCGCACAAAAAAAATTAATTTCTCCGCAACAGAAATTAATATTTTCGATGTTTTTTAACAGGAGCAAAGCCCGATGTTCCTCTATGCGATAACACCGGTTTCGATCCGATAGCGTGATAAATAATCGAGCGGCGAATTTTTTAAATCAGTGGGCATTTGTTTGAAATTCGACCCCGTCAAAGTTAAGCGTAACGTACGCACACTGGCAGATTCGCGTCCTGGCTTTCCCGCTGTATTCGTGGAGAAAAGTCCTTCGTGTCGCACATCAACTGAAAGGTCTCGACAAGAGAAACTCGATTGTCATACCGCCGCTATCTTGGAATCCAAGATGGCGGCGCCGCCATCGAAAATCGCCCCGTAAGAGATAAACCCATCATGTCGCATATCAAATTAAACGTGCCGGCGAGGCGAACTCAACTGTCACGTCGGCACCATCTTGGAATCAAAGATGGCCGACTTCTACGGTCGAAAAACTTTCATTTCAGAGATAAGTAGGCCGTGCGACCACTCAAATGAAAGCGCTGAACGGGGGAACACGAAGGAATCAATTCCCTAGCTGCCGCGAGCCTCCTTAACGGCGAGTGGCCCTCAACGCGCGAAGCGCGTTCTTCAAAAAAGTTTTTTTCTGATCTCATCACCCTCTCAAAAAAAAAACAACGTCGAAACAAATGCCGGCGCGAAGCGTTGGTTTAAAGTAACAAGAAATAATTCTCTTCCTAATAAGATGTTAAATATGAAATCCAAACGCGGCTCATATGAATTCAGGGTAGATATACCACCACAGTATACAGTAGTGACAAAGATGAGTTTTATAGTGGAGGTAATTTCTGGGAGCTGCATTATCCACAAAATGGCAACTTTAAGCTGATGCTGGTTGCACGACAGCTTTGAATGTTGGATATTTCATTCATTCAACGTTCGCATTAAACATTTTTCTAGAAATGAAGATGTTTAATACGGTGACAATTCTCGTGTGGATTTCTACATAATACTGGAAATACACTAGATTCATGCCAGGTATTAGGCATAACAATTCATACATTAATAATCACATTACTAAAAAAACACAATAATTAAGTAGTTCTAGTTTATTAATATATTAACATCATTAAAGCTGGTTCTTGTCCGATGAAAATTGTATCACAAACTCTTTTAAACGGACACTAAATGGCGCAAAGAAGTGAAAAATATTTTTCACTTCTGACGAAGCTGTCGAACGACTGCGAAACGTTAAGTGTTTGTGCGCCATTTAGTGTCCGTTTAAAAGAGTTTGTGATATAATAAATTAACATTTTTGTAATCGTCAGATATCACCAGTTGTGGTCACAATAACCCCAATTTTGGTCACTGAGATGCACCTGTTTTGGCCATTACTACAATAAACTACAGTTGACACAATTATCTTAATAAAAGGATAATTTTATTAGTCATAAATATTGCACATTCATTTTAATACGTACTTAAGTTAAGGCGGCAGTAGATGATAAATTTGACGTAATTTACATGTATTTTTTGACAAATGTAAATTTAAACGTGTATTTTTAAGATAAGAAAGAATCTCGTGAATTTTTACACGTAAAACTTCACAAAAATACACGTTTAAATTTACGTTTTGTCAAAAAATGCATATAAATTACGCTAAATTTATGATCGTCTATTGCGGCCTTTATACAGCGTGTATCTTTGGTATGGATTTCTTCAATTCCTTATCTATTGATTATAAAGGAAAATTAATTTAAATGTTTATTATTATTATTATTAGACATCCAGAAATCAATAAAATGAATGTGAACATTTTCGGTCTATATTTCTTATATTCTAAGGAAGGCATTGAAATAAAATTTTGCAACACGAAGAATAAAATAATTTGTTATGGAACGGACATCTATAACACATATGAGGATTTCGTAAATGAAATCCAAGTAAAAATGTCGGAATTTCAAGAACGAGACTCAGGTAAATAATACATAATGTTGCAAATATTGTAACAGGGTGGACTTTCAGATTTCTGTATATAGAAGTCAATATTAATAAGTATAATCCATTGAAAGCATCCAGCTTCATGATATTACCACCTTCAATAAACACAAAGAAAGCTATTATAAATGTTAAAAATAATTGCAAACAACGCTTGTTTTGCTTAGTCAATAACATCAGCATTATATCAGCCAACACGTCTTCCTCAAAGGATGTCTTCATATCCACATTATAATACAGTAGCGGATTTTATTTAGAATTTCCTTTAAAAATATGCGACTTGAAAAAATTTGAAAGTAAGAACAACATTTCTATAAATGTGTATGGTTTAAAATTCCAATATCATAACGGTGTTATGGTGGATGAAGCTGTGGGACCGCTACATTTCACTAAGAACCAAAAAGACATTCACATAAATTTATTATTAATTGATGATAACAATGGTAACAGCATTGCCGACTAGAAGTACAGGCCATGCTCAGTGGGTGGGGAGACTCCGAATCTCGGAGTCTTTCATTCATTAATTCATGTGCCATGAATGCCAGACTCCGAATCCCTACCCATTGAGCATGGCCTGTACCTCTAATCGGCAATGGTAACAGTCATTGCTGCTGGATCAAAAATTTGTCACGTTTAATATCAAAACAGACATCACACCATAGTCACGAGAAATACATTTGCGAAGGATGTTTAGTATATTTTTCATCTTTGCAAAAATTCCAGTCACGAAAGAGAAGATTTTAAAATTATTAGAACTGTTTTAACATCAGCAGAATTAAAAATTAATAAATATTATGACTCTATACTAGAGAATATATTGGAATTTGAAAATTTTGAGAGGCAAATGAAACTCCCGTTTGTTGTGTACGCCGATTTGAGGCTTTACTAAAACCTTTAGACAGAGTAGGTACATAAAAATTTTGAAGAAAATAATTTGTTTTTGGGAGCTGTTAATAAATCAGATAATTTAAAAGAATGGAATTTTATTTTGAAAATAAATGATAAAATCGATGTGAATTTTAAGCTTGATACGGGAGCGCAAGCTAACTTATTACCTCTAAATATTTTTTGAAAATTAGATAGACCCATTGCTACTTTGAAAGTGCCTAACAACAAATTTAAGAATAATTTTACCGTCTTGTGTAACAAATAATTATTATTCTATACACTATAATCTCAGAGTTGCTGCTACCGTCAAGAGTCCAACTGTCCAACTTGTAGAGAAATAATTCTTAATATTTGATCTTTATCCAAGAGTAAGAATTTTCATTTACTGCCAGATACGAGTATGTAAGATTAATCATTACAAATATATTCTAGTGCAGCTCATCGGAATAGAAATTAATGTACAGAACGTAAATGGTTTGATTTGGACTAACGGTATCCTGATTACTCCACACAACTTTGAATTTTTGAAAAATATTCTTAATTTATTAAATACAGATCATTTTTTTACTATATGCTGATCGTATAAATCTGAATTAAGAAAATATAAATGACTTTTTAATATTGATTTTAGAGTAAAAATGTAAAAAGCTTTTCATAGCAAAAAAAAACTGTAAGGACGAGATGCAGAAAACCTATAACAGAATTAAAGAGGAACATGAACACTATCTATTCGTGAAAAGAGATAGGGGGGGTTCCATTTAAAAAAATTTATTAACGACAATTTGAAAATCTGACAATTACACAGACTTGAACATTAAAAAAAAAAACAAATAAAACTAAAAGAATTTATATCTAGATTATTCCTTATACTTTAATTTATAACACTACCGATTTTTATTGCCGTACGATAAACAATACGTTTACAGTTAGTATTTCAAGAGAAGTTGAAAATATAACCGTTTTCAATAAAATATTAATTTACTCTTAGTTGGTTAAATAAATATAAATATTTTATGTACTACTGTTTAGAGAATCAAGAGTTATGTCTTTCTATAAGAAAACACACAGGGTGTTCCATTTAAAAAAATCCTGCTGCATGCTACCATTATTTTACGTAACACTCTGTATGTATTAAATTAATTTTAGCATATAGTGCTTAATAGGTAGAACGTTCTTGTGGAAGAAAAAAAATTCTATCTCGTTCTATAAATGAGCTATGGAAGAAAGGGCGCTTAAAAACTCACCCTGTACATTTAGAAAATTTTTGTATATTTAAATCACTTACTGGAACTTTAATATTTTTATTTAATTTTTGGGTCTCTTGTCATGACCAGCAATATGGATTTAAATGAAATATAAAGACCATTCCGTCACTTTCAAAGATTTTTTACTGTTGGTTCTTTAACACAAGACCAAAAGATGGGCCGATTGTCTTCCACAAATATTTTCTCTTCGAAATAATTATCTAAGCATGTCTCTAAACAGGTATCTTTATTTTGATCTACGGGAAGGGAAATGTCATCACAAAAAATCCATTTTGGGACATTCTAAACATTCGACGATCGACTCATATGATCCCGTAAATATCTCTGATATAAATCATTTTTCAGAGTTTGAATTTTCTGCCTGTTTTGTTTCTTCGCGAAGAATCTGTAGAATACACAGCAGACATTCATGGGCGTAATGTTGTCCTTTCCCTCTAAATAAAGGATTTATTACTTCTAGTTTATTTTTTAATTTTGATGCCACTAGCACTTTTTTCTTACAGTTATCATTTAAATCATTAATTATTTGTGAAAAGCATTCTAAAAGACTTTATTTCCTTTATTATTCCCCCGTGGAGATCGTTTACAAAATTATATTATTTCTTCAACGTGCGAAAGACAGCGTATAACCGAATTGAGGTAACACGTATTTCCTGTATTTTTTAAATCTTTAATTTTATTTACCTCAAAAGGTTTCATGTCTGTACTTCTCTTCTTCGTATCTTCTGAATTGTCCTATGTTTGAGTCTTATAAAAACACCTCGTTCTTTGTTGGACTGTATCTTGAGAAGTACCTTCTTGCCATTGCTCATAAAAAGGACCTAATCTTGAAACATGTACAAACCACATGGTGTTTGCTATTTTTTCCGGAATCTGTTGAAATTACATAATTCCATTCATTTCTTTTTTCTGTTATCACTAAACGCCGGGGATTTGGTTGGATTGTACGGTGAATGACCTAATTCGAGCGCAAAAACTGTATAAAATACGTAAATAACAGTCAGCGGCGGATGTCGCCTGGCGCTCGCTAACTGAAATAAAGTAAATATTCACACCTAACTTTACGTACGATCGAGCGCGCGCCGCACCTGACTAAGCGATCGAACTTTGGACCCCACCGTTTCCCCGGCCCGTAGTTATCACGAACAGGCCAAAGTATTTCGGTAACACATTTTCTTACTTTCCTGACAAAATTTCTTAATTTTACTTTATCGCCCACATCAAAGCTCACATATCTATGTTTTTGATTATAAATTTCTTTGTCTTTCCCCTGTTTCACATCTATGTTTCTTTTAGCGGTTTCACGTATTTCACGTATAACTTGTTGACTTCTAAGTGTAAATTCCGTAGACTCGGTTCCACATCGGCGGGGAGAACTGGTTCACGACCGTACACTGAGAAAAATAAACTGTTCAGTCAACCAAAAACACGTTCAGTTAACAAAATTTTCGTTTACCTATTAGCAATCAGGCGTGGTTATTGAACCAACAGTCAAAAAATGTTAAATATTTTAGATTGAATCAACTCAATATTTTGTTTGAGGCAAGCATACAATGAAGACATCGTTCTTGTTGTTTTAATGCACAAGAAGATTGATACAAGAACTTTAGATTGTTAAAATTGCTAAGGGTCGGTTTTTCAATGCGAGTTTAAACTAAGTTCAGAGTTTAAACTGAGTTCTTAGCAAAGGACGTGTTTTTCAATCAACGGTCAAGCAGTGAACGAAGATCTATTTTGGACCGCCATTCGTGGAAGTTTAAACGCCGATCAATGTGTGTCAGCGTCGTAAAACATTTAGGGCCAGTTGAACAAAGGAGGTTTAAACTGACGTTCAACTGAACCAGGTTCAAAGTGAACAAAATCGCATCAAATTTTATTTATAAATGCATTAAGTGCCATATGTCATTAAGATCCTATGTGAATTTGTTTACTTTAAACCTGGCTCAGTTAATCTCCAGTTTAAACCTACTTTGTACAACTGGCCCTTAAGTACACACGTCAAGTTTGGATATCATTTTTAAATAGATTTTAATACTAATTCAGAATGGATGTAGTGAGATTTTTTGATATCTTTAAAAGTGATGACGAAGATGTATATGGAAGAATACAAAAATATCGTGGAAGAATGCTGTATGAAATTAATTGTTCTGGAGAAGTTAAGATTCGACATCAAAATCAACTACGTGATCGTCATATTGCCTCTTGAAAAACAAATTAATGATGATTTCACGTTTCTAGGAGGTCCGTTGTTAGCTGAGACTACACCTTCGTCTGCGGTTACGAAAGCAACAGCTGAAGCCTCTGTAGATGAAGTTGAGTCAGACAATACTGTAGATGTTCCAGATGAATCGAGAAAAAGCTCTTGCACGAAGCAGATAATGCTAAATCAACCGACCCTACCGTCTACATCGCAACCGTCACGACTACCAGTACGTCGATCAACAAGAGAACGTCGTGTACCTATTCGATTTGTATACTGGTGTCTAAAAGTATCCGAATGAAAAGCAATAAAATAGTTCGAATTTGACCCTTGTGGTAAACTTCCACAGTGCCAGGCGATCACGCCGGTTGTCCGAATACTTTTAGACACCAGTATACCAGGGTGGAAATTTAGGGGGAAGGAAATGTTGGGCTTGCAAAAAAATCAAGTATTCTGTTATTAAAAATATATGAAGGCTGTAATTTTGAAAATAAATATTCCAGACTTTTGACCAATTCCAAAAACTCTTATTTTTTAAAAAAGGAACTAAAACGAACCTAGAATAAATAATTGAGTGCCTAAAAGCACAGGCACAAAAATCACAATACAATTATACATACAATGCAATTATTTTATATTAGTTACAGCTGAATTCAAAAAAATCGGGAAATGTCAAAATAAATCGACACGTTTTTTTCAATATTTTCATAGTGTGAAAATGGATTTATTAAAAATAGGTTAGAATTATTTGACGGTATGTCAGTTCATAGGTAAATAGGTTAATTTTTTTTAAAGATATGTATGTATTGTCAAGTAGACAATTAACTGACAAATGAAACCAAATTTACAACTGGAAAAGAATCATTTCCCGTTTTTTTTTTTCAGCTGTACAATATACAATGCATTGAGTAATCGTTTTAAAATAGTACATTAAAAAACAAGTTTCATAAGACATGATTTTAGCGCACGCGTCCATGGACAAATGCGCTAAATTGTCTTATGAGACGTGTATTTTATACTATTTTTTCTATTTTGGTTGCTTATATTTAAAAAGAAAATCTGCATTATTTTGTAATTTAAATATAGGAAAATTCTGTTTGAAAATATGGCAGTTGGTGACATTGGTTGACGTTTAATATAATTTCAAACAAATGTCAATTTGAAAGTTATTCTTGCAATTTTAGATGTCAACAGATACAAGTATTGTCAAATAAAAGTCAATTTGGAGGTTATTTTTGTAATTTGAAATGTCAACAAATGTCGCTGTATGTGCTGTCGCCAACGTAATAAAATAAAATTTTGGATGCTTTAATGAGCTACTTTATGACACCCAAATGGGTTTCATAATGTACACTGGCTTGCAATAAAATCGCGTACACCTTAAAAATCAAGTAACAGAGTTTTTGACTATTTTTGGCTTTGTAAATCGGTATTTTGTGAATTTTGACATATTATCAAAAACGTAGGTTATAAACTAAGAATTTAAGATCCTTGTTACGATTTATTTAAGCATAAATTTGTTATTAAAGTATCAGGAAACAAACGAAACAAACATGCATTTAATTCAATTCAATTCGATTCAATACTCAATTCAATCTTTCAGGCATAATATGAAATAAGATTTCACAATAATTTTCATCCTGGCTTAATTCTTCCCTACCACGATTCAAGTAAAATAGAAAACGTGACTGGTTCTGTTCTTCCATCAATACTATTTTTTTGGCACTTGTCGAAATCTTTGAATCAGAATTTATAATCCTTCGACTTGCAGTTGACCATAATGCCGGAAGGTTTGTCACAAATAACGACATCTCTTACTGTTTGAAATGGATTTTCCCTCAAATGATTAAAGAGGGTTTCATCTTGCTCACGAGTTGAATCTTTTTAAAGTCCCGAAACTGCTTTTCTACTCACACTTTCTTCCTCTTTCTATTTCTTCTCTATTCGTGTAAGAGTGCTTTTATTTAGACCATAATTATCCGCCACTGCTCTTATTCATCATGCATATTTTAAAAGAGTATTAAAATTGTTTCTGTTTCTGTCAGTTCGGCATTTTTATTGTTTGACACTGACAGATTATAAATTAAGACCGACTTAATACAACAAAAATTGGGTGTACGCGATTTTTTTGCACACCACCGCATCGTAGTTGTTAAGACACCAAAATAGAAAAAATATATTTAAGCAATAAGATAGGGCTACTTTGCAAATTACAATAATTGCGTGATATATATTGTACACTGTGATTTTTTGTAAACGATCCACCTGAAATATTTAAAAAATGTAAAAGGTGCTCATTTTGTTTTTTTTTCCAGTGTTGGTTGTTTATTTTGTAATAAAATGTCGCTAACACACTGTTATTTCCAACGCCTAGCGAGATGTTTAACGATTTAGTAGATCAAAGTGCTAATTTTTCAGTTTGTAATTAGATATTTTCTAAAAGACAGATACATTGGCGCATTCTTTGGAGGTACCTCACGATGGGTCATTCCATTAAAAAATTTTGGAAGGGTATTCGTGGGGACACGGGAGTAAATGTCAAAAGTATGAATCATAGGTCAAAACATCCCCCCTTAGAATAAAAGCAGACGTGTTTTTGGAAAATTTTATTTTCCTTTTCATTTTTGAAATATTTCAGGTGGATCGTTTTCAAAAAATCACCTGTATGTACAAATGTACAAATTCTGTTGATTTGTGAATGTCACTGTTTTGTTGAAGCTGAAGAAACGAATGAAGCCCAAAATTAACTAGTTGAACTAATAGAAGTTACCTCTACTCTATCATCAAGTATGTATCTTAATATCGTATCTAATTTTTTTTTAACTTGGATTTTATATCATATAATGTGTATTTCAGAAGCGACTACTAATGAAGTTGTTGTACATGGTAATGAAGTAATACACTTTACCCCAGGAAGTTATAGTATATATAGTATAGTATAGTTATAATTAAAATATTTGTGGAAGTTCGGAATTATTTCAGAGCGAAAGTTTCGAACTGGTTCGCTATTATTCAGTTGTTGCCAGAATGAGTGACACATTCCACATTGGAAATGAGTTCCGAGCTGGCTTGCAACTTGTCCGAACTCCGAACCCTTTCATCTTACCGCTACTTCACGAATCGGGTTCGCACGAGAAACGTCCTCACCAAGTTCAGATTTTTTGTCGAACTAGATCCGAGCAGCTCTGAACTTGTTCAGAGTTTTGGTCAGTAGACACCTTAATATTTGATGTGCTGAGATTATGATATTTTATTCTTTGTTAAGAAAAAATTCTACTAAATTATTCAAAATTAACATACCAACATAATTATCTCTAAATTTTTGCAAGTAGTAGTTTATATTGAATATTTTTTTACAACATTGAAGCTATTGTTTCTCTAATGTTACATACAGAATCGCTTGTATAAAAGCAAAATAATTCGTAATTGGTATAATTTTTAATTTGGCAGACGGAAATTATTTTAAATACTTCTTTCGAACAAATGCAATACTAATTGGGGTGTTAATATTGGAAAGAACCCAGTTACTCTTTCTTGACTTATATTTCTTCTGTATGCTGGAAACTTATAAACAAGACATTACAATAAATTTGTTATTCCTTCTGATGATGTTATTTTCCTGTTTTTACTACTACCAGAACTTAGACGTCTTCAGTTGAGATGTACTTTCAGGTTACAGGTATTATCTGTTCATATATTTGTACAGATGTTTACTGTAATCTACAAGTAAATCCTAACTGAAAACTTTCATCTTGCGCTAAATTTAAATAAAATTTTCATTTAAGCAGCCCGCGTTTTGGAAATTACTTTTCCCCAAAAGTACAGGTGGCGCTAATAATATCCTTTATACTATTAAGAGTGTCCTTTCTATCTAACTTCTTAGTTATAAGCAGAGACAAGCAGAGTGATGTCAAAGTCAACGTAAGGCAAGCGCAGAGCGCGTTAGCAGTCCGCCGTAACCATAAGCGTCACTTCCAGCATCAGGAACAGAAACAAACGATTTACATAAATATTAATAAATTAAATATACAAGGTGTCCCGTGACATAATGTCACCACTTCACCTACGTGATAATCAACTCAAACTAAATAAAAAAAACTCTAATAAAAAATTTTTGTTCTAAAGTAAACCGTTTTAAAAGTACTGGGTGGTTTAATGTTTAATTTTTTTTAATTTTAAAGTTCATCTAATCATTCATCCGTTCTCCTAATCAATACAAACTAAAAAGAACTCTAATAAGGCAAACCGTTTTTCAAGAATACGACGTGTTTTATAATTTTCAGAATTTTTAAACTTTATCTCAAAAAGTGTTCTGAACGTGTTTAGTAAACACGTTCTGGCGCGCTTCAAAAGAGATCTCCTTGAACACCTTTTGAGATAGTTTAAAAATTCTGAAATTTACAAAATACGTCGAAAGAAACACGCCGTCTCCACTTGGTCGACTACCGCACATAAAAAAACTGAGGTAAATGTAGACTCTCTAATAATTACTCACTTTTGTATTTATATTATTGATGCGGTGATGATTCAATTAGAAAAATGGAAGACTTTTTAAAAAGGATTTATTATTTATTTTAAACATGTTTAGTTTTCCACTTTGTTTATTAAGAAAAATACAACAATTTATAACAATAAAAATATAAATAAAAATTATACACAAAGATACTTCAAGAAGCAGAAATGTGCTTATCGAATCAGCACATAATTCTACAAAATATTTAAGTAGATGAAAGTACGAGGTCACAAGCGACTGATGTTAGTGCTCTGAATGTAGTAGTATTTACATAGAGCTCAAGAATAATTATGCAAATGAGGTAAAAATGGTTACTATTGTATGTAACATTATTACTTATATGTACATAGAATTTGCAATTACCTATTTAAAATATTATAAATGTGCAAGACGTGGGTTAAAAATAGTATATTCTCGATGCCCTTGCTTACAAAAACATTGCTTTGAGAAACTGTAATAACTGTTTTTTTTTGCATTTTTACTATTTTACACTTAACAGTGGGAATATTTTGCATTGAACATAACATGTGTTCTATTATTGAATTTGTGGTCTAGTGAGCGTTGACGGTTATACACGGTGATTCAAGATCGTCTCCCGATATTTTCAGGGTGAATAGAACATCAAAAAATAATATAATATACAATTTTTTTTCCAAAAGTGAATAAAATTAATAAGGAATTATAATACCCTGAAAGAGGGGTGACTTTGTTTCTTGATTTTCTATTCACCCTGAAAATATCGGGAGACAATTCTGAATCACCGTGTATCTGTATGTTGTAGCGTATGCTACATAGAATTACAGCAAGAATTAAATACACCCCGCCTGCTAGAAAATGTTTTTAATTCACTTAGACATAGACTGTTAACATGTATAGACGAACACGGTGGACATATTCAACATCTTTTATAAATAAAAATAACTCCATTAACATAAATTTGTGTATTATTTTAGGCAAATGTCAAATTATGATATGACATGACTTTAACAGTTCCAGCGGTCACTATACCACAAATCCAGTTGAACACATGTTATTATCCATTCCTTGTCTATTTGTTATTGCAGTAGGCCATGATTTTAAGCCAGTAAGTTGGCTATTATGTTAAACTAAAGAAATTTAATTTGATGTCATTTTAACATACGTCAAATTGTAACAACTAAAATCAGATTGATTAAGCGGTGTTGTCAATTTTCAACTTTATGTAAATTTGGCCGTGAGTACACCTCGTGACGAAAAAAAAAATTGCAACATTACCTAATTCGAAGTGACCTTAATATCTAAGTCGACATGACTTTCACGGCATGGTGCGATAACAAATAGTTAAGGAATGGATTATACGTATAGTACTCACGTCCTGAGTTTTGCTCAGGTCGAATTCGCACTCGTCTGAATTCAAATTTTACAAACACGATAATCCGCTTATACCAGTAGATTCGCCGCTGAACTAGATCATCATGATTCAATTCCAAAATAATTTTAAAATGTCGCTTTATGTATGTATCTCTTGAGTTATTACTAAAGTACGGACGAGACCGAGCGAAGTGTCAACAGTCAATATAAATAGTTTGTCACGCAGTTATTGCTTACCAAAATTCAATTGGCTGGTTACACGTGTTTTGCGGGTTGCTGTCGATCTGTTTGCACAGGATTTTATGCTTGAAAGGCAGTGTTGCATAGGCGGCGAGTATTGTGCTTATAACTTTTTCTTCATAGTATTAGTCTTAAGTTCTTGTTTAACAGCGTTCTATTGAATTTACTTTTATTTATAGATTACCACCCGCTTGCGTCTGATTTACAAAAATAAAATTAGAAACTATTTACATTTACGACACAGCGTCCTAATATGTTGACAGTATTAAGAAGTACGCTCGTTGACGATCAGTCATCGTTATGTAGTGTCCGACCCTAGTTATTACAGTATCGTTTTCAGTCTTATACACAAATAGTCGTTTTGTTGAACTGCGTACATTAAAATAAATCAAAATTTATTAACCGCACGTGTTTCACGACGGCTGCCGAACGCACGATCGTACTTGCGCTAAACGAGGTAAACTCTCGGAGGGCGTACTATATATCTCTCGAAGATTTGACGAATCAATTTGAAATTACTCTAAAACATTGTCTATACTGGCTTATTAACACACGCAAAAATCAAACTGGTATACTAATATCATGCGATTTATTGAAAACAGGCCAGAGTGGGTCATGAACTGTGCAAACTTATGTACGTCTGAGATAAGACTACTTTTAAAACAAACGTCAAAATAATTCAACTTATTTTAATGTCCAAACATCACAATAAATGTTCGAAATGCTGTCTTTCACTTGCAAAACAAAATTACATTCTTCGTTTTAAATTTAATCTTTCTAATAAAAACGATTTTTGTTCATTAGAAAGCATTCTGGTCACAATTTTAAGAAAATTTTAATATTTGATAAATCTGGATATTAATTGTCATAAGACAAACGTTTGGAGATTCCAAAGCCAACTCTGGCCTGTTTTCAAAAAACCGCACGGTATTAATATGATGAAAAATGCAGAAAAGTAGCATAAAATGATTAAGTTTGAGGAGTTCAGAATTACAGCTTCATTCGGTTTACTAAAAATAAGTAATACAATACATACATACCTTACAGATTCTAAATATCACAATACCAGTGTCTACAAACATTTTTTTATATGTAATGAGCTGAAATTATATCATTTCTATCCATCCTTTTATGCAACGAAAAAATCTGTTACCTGATTTTATTTCTTTAGAGAATTACTTTTACTTGAAGTAAAAAAAAAACTTTTGTTGGAATAACTCTTACCTCGGTGAGATTTTTACATAAGTAGTCACAACAAATTGTAATATGGTCTCTATGTAAGTTTTGGTAAATACACAAACTATGTTGTCGAATAAATTCAGTTCAGTTGAAAATTTACAATAGTTGAAATTTAAAAAAATAATCCTAATTTAAATTTTCCTCTATATCAAGTGTCAATTCCTCTGCTTCAGTTGCGGTTTCTGTTGGCTGTACTGACTCAGCAGCAGGGGTTTGCTCTTCACATGTTTGAGCATTGACTTTGCTTGTCGTTGAAGAGGGCCACTTTCCAATATCCTCTTTGTCTAGAGAAGGGGATTCAAAATGTACGCAATGGAATACCTGCAATATTATATGTCACAAGAACTCTTTTCAGCTGAAGGTACATTCACCACCTCATTTGCAGTGTTATGTGTTCCGACTATTCTGATGAAGACGACGGGCCTTGGGGCAAACCGTATCACTTGCCAAGACTTACAACTCTCTCTTGTGCGATCCACTAACACTTCCCAATCCCAAATGTTAACAGACGATTCTATGTAGTAGCTGTAGCTGCGATCGTCACAATCCCATAAAAGAAGTCTTAAGCTTGATATGATGTATGGTTGTCCTATAAATATTTTTAAAAAATTATCATTAAATGCTATGCAGAACTTTGCACATTACAGATAATCATATTTAAATTGTGTGATGTACTTTTATTACTCTCACTTTCAAATTAAAAGTTTCCCAAAAAAAAACTAAAATTAATGGATTGGAATTCGGTAAAATAAAAAATTCAATGCACTTGTCACGGTGCAGCAAGCCCGGATTCTATAATTAAAACAAAGTGGAACACAAATATATTACGTTGTTCTTACTACATAGATATAATTTTAGTGAATCATAGAGCCGCTCTCCGCAATCCATTTTTATGAGGAGAGCAAAAAACAACAAAAACAGCAGCGTATTGGCGAGGCATCAAGGAAACTACAGACTGGTCGTTGCAATCTGATCAGTCTGATCACCCAAAAATTGCAGGAAAATCGCCCGAATAAACAGGACCCCACTAACGCTTACGAAAAAAATTGCCGAGCGATCAAAATATTGCTTGTAAATAATCCGCTGATATTTGAAGCAGTCCGGTCGCCCGATGCAATTGCTATCGATCGAATTGCCCAAATATCGCCGCGTCTGTTCTCCTTCACATAAATTCAGTAAGGCTGGGTTGCACAAAACATTTAAGAGAGGTTTAAATTTAAGCCTAACTTAGAATGTGACAAACGTTATAACCAGAGACTCTCAGGAAAGACTCAACAGCGCGTTTTCTATCCCCCACTCATGGTGATTCAGTGCCGTGTAGATCCTGACGCGATACGACAAATTCTTAATTTCTTCCACCATTTTTTTGAACTCGTTATACACACCTGGTCTAACCAAGACTAGGAATGCGTTTCTTATGAGTAAATGAAGGATGGAATAATAGAAATCGCATGAGTAAACGAAATAGCTATATCAATCGACGTTGCTGATTGATAACGCGGGCTACGCTGCGGCGTGCTCCGGCCTCAGCATTCCTACCTTCGCATGCAACATTGTAATATCTCTATTTCATTTCCACACAAGTTTCAATGAGCCTCTCCTTTATTTACTCACAATTAAGCGTATCCCTAGTCTTAGTCAGGCCGCTCCGATATACGTAACTTTTTACATAAATAATTAGAGACCAGAAATTCGTATGAGCTCGAATTCAGAAGCTTTTTTTTGCTGCCGTATCAATAGCTTCCGATGAAGCCGATGGTTTAGCCTCATGTTAAATTAACTTTTATTTATACATCTGATATGTGTTTGTGATGTAATATATAAAAATTGCCATTTAATTTTTCAGAAACTTGATTTCATTATACAATGTGTTTCATTTCTCATCTACACACCCCTGTAGTTTTTATATTTATTAACGGATCGATTTCAAATTTTCGCCAGATGAACATCCTCTTAAAACACACATTTTTGAAATTTGAAACCTTTTGTATTGCAAGCCATGACCTATTGCGATTTAATAGAAAGTCGAAAAAATTAAGAAAACATAGTAGGCCTTGTTTGATCAAAAAAAGTTATTAGAAAAAGTTGTTTAGAATTACGAAATAACCCCAATTACCAAATTTGGTTGAAAAATTTTAATTTTTAATTATTAAAAAAATTGAATTTCAATTTAATCTACAGTTTTACAAAACGCTAAAACTAACCGACTAAAACACTAAAACGACTAAATGATAATGCAGAAGACCTACACAACAGCTTGTCTTGAAATAACACCCCAGGAACTAAACAAAGTTGTAAAGAATAATAGGAAACGTATCGAAAAATGCATACTGCACGATGGGGGCCTGGTAAAATATTAGATTAAGCTATTTTTTTTCATTCTGTGTGTTTTAGTCGGTTAGTTTTAGCGTTTTGTAAAACTGTAGATTAAATTGAAATTCAATTTTTTTAATAATTAAAAATTAAAATTTTTCAACCAAATTTGGTAATTGGGGTTATTTCGTAATTCTAAACAACTTTTTCTAATAACTTTTTTTGATCAAACAAGGCCTACTATGTTTTCTTAATTTTTTCGACTTTCTATTAAATCGCAATAGGTCATGGCTTGCAATACAAAAGGTTTCAAATTTCAAAAATGTGTGTTTTAAGAGGATGTTCATCTGGCGAAAATTTGAAATCGATCCGTTAATAAATATAAAAACTACAGGGGTGTGTAGATGAGAAATGAAACACATTGTAGATATATTCATGACAATTAGGTATAATTTTTATTTATCTTCATTTGAAATATTGCCGTTGTTGTTGAAACTTATTATTAAATAACTTTCCACAAATCAACCCAAGATAATAATTAAGCAATAATTTGCAACCGAAGGAAAAAAGAGCGTTCGACAGGCTGTTGTTCGCAGCTAATCACGATCTTCCTACTCATGTCATGCCAATGAAAACTGAATTCAATCTGAGAGTCTCTGGTTATAACGTATGTACAGCATATTGTGTGTCACTTTCTAACGTAGGCTTAAATTTAATCCTGGCTTAAATGTTCTGTGCAACCCAGCCTAAGCAATACAACCGGCAAACTATAACCTTGAACCGGCAGTATCGAACATAAACCTCGGTCTGGGTCTTTAATGACTAAATATTTGTGTGATTATTTACATATTACTCTTGAATATATTTGTTAAAATTATAGCAACATTTGTTTTTAACATTTGATTAAATTTAACCAAGCAATAAACGGCTTTTATTGAATTGAGACGGAGCAATCACATTGCTTATACAAGTTATACACATGCAAGCCCAGTGCAATACAGCGCACGTCTATGGAATATACAGCTATGTGCATATGTATTTAGCACCCCATAATTCTATATAAAAGAACAGAAAGTTGGGAATTTAAATAAAACAAAATGTAAACTTGCGGACAAAAAACCTTTCTCATTCTTTTTTTGTATTGGAAATTTACTTTCGATCTCTATTTGATCCGTCAAAGTAGTAAACTATTGGAGCTGTCATATGTATCACTTTTAATTTGCTACTTCGAATAATGTCACTAATACAGACGGTACAGGAAAGACTAGAATAGAAATGTAACATGACGTTTAATATAACCTTCAATACTGCAAGGCCAGTATACAATAAGCAAATATAATCAAAACGTCATTAAATTTCAGTGTAATGGGTCACTTTTTTTGTCCGCAACTGTACATATTTACTAAATAGCCTCATTTGAAGCTCTTTTTAATAAAAAGTGTAAACAACCCTCAGATCGATTTACCTGGAATCTGAATAGTATCAACAAATATGGAGTTTTCCAAAAGTGCTAAATACATATGCACATAGCTGTATAATGGTCGCAAGGTCGGACCTACATATTTCGCGACTTAACCCATGAAAGCCTAGATTAATATCTTTTTCATTTATTATAATTTTTTTCGTTCAATTGATTCCAAAATGCTTAGTTAAAAGCCTTCTGAGCAAAAATTTGAATGTTATGGAATTCTTTTAAATGTAATGTTACCATACGGTAACACTAGGCCATAATGGAATAAAAAAAAACTCATTTTGGAAAAAAAAATGAAAAGGTTTATTTTTATACAGGGTGATTCACGGAACCCGTTCGTTAGAAGTTTAGGCACTTGCCTTCATTATTTTTCTCTGAAAATTTGTACCCTCCCACAGCCGCTAGTGCACTTTTTAATAGAAATATTTTCAAAGTAACTTGCCAACTTCATTATTTTAAACGGAATCATATACTTTTTCTTGCAAATTTAGGATCTACAAGTAATTTTGAATAGAAAATTATAAGATATCCCTATACCTAAATGCAACCGTTTTCGAAATATTTTTAATTTTATAAATTTTTGTGCTTTAGCACTCTTTCCTTTCTATACTCATATTTTTTATTTCACTAAAATATGGAAGATCTAATCTGTGCCATTTCAAAGAGGAACCTTTGAGTAATGCTTTATTGTTTAGAATCAAAATCCCTGTTTTTAAAACTAAAAAGCGTGCGAAAATGGGCGATTAAAGCACGCCGTGTTTTAAAGTTGCCTAGGGAACAACACATACAATCTCCACGTTAACGATTCAAAATGCGATCCACAGGCAACTTTACAAAATGAATTTAAATTTTAATGTCGTTCTAATTTTCACATTTTAGCGCAGGTATAATAAAAAATATCGTATAATACACGTGCATAAGAGCCTTTAAAGCACTTGCGCCGTTAAAACGCGTCGCGCGTGCTTTAAAGGCTTTCTTATGCACTTGTATTATAAGATACTATTTGTAGCCCGCCTGTCTCTTTATAGCCCACCGGGCTATAATGAAACGTCAAACAATATGATAATACAAACAGTTTAAAGACTTGCAAAATGAATTTTTTTTCAGGAATTAAGATGAAATTTTTTGCTTTTTCTGCAGCTTCATCAACTTCGTCCTTTTCCACCTTCGAAATACTGAATTACTGGAAAAAAAATAAAACTGGCACTAATAAGCAATATGGCCACCGTTGTTTTCCCGCTTCCATTGTTACGCATAAATAGTGATATAAAATATTTTTGTACAGCCCTACGTGTATTATACCGTATTTTATCCGAACCTAACTTTATTAGCCGACAGTAGTAAAATAACTGAGTACAGCTAGTGATGTAAAGTTGTATTTCACGCGTTTTAAAAGAACTTTACATCACTAGCTGTACTCAGTTATTTTACTACTGTCGGCTAATAAAGTTAGGTTCGGATAAAATACGGTATAATACACGTAGGGCTGTACAAAAATATTTTAAAATACCGTATTTTTACATCATTACGCATAAAAATTCAAAATTGATCAAAGCAATCACCACATGTGGGTTGGAAATTTAATTCCTTTTAGAAATATTTTTCAGTTACAAAATTTGCGACCGTGCATGAAATTGTGTATGTACCACGGGCGTAACTTGCTTTTATGTCCTTTAACGTGTTTTTAGATAACTCCTGGGGCTCAAAATCACATCTGAGGCCATAAAAACTTCTTTACGCCCTTGTTACATAAATAATTATTATTCCCACAAGCATCATAAAATTTTGGCATCTTTTATGGTCCAATATTACGCGTTACTCTTCCCTTGCTTCTTAATCACTGCACTCTTAATCAGTCGGTTTTTATACAAAGAGAGTCTTTCCCATATCTATATTTATTCTACGTATGAAACGTCAACATGAAAATTAAAATATGCATTACCTAACTGAATTAATATTGCTCCTGATCCTAACTGATGACAGGTGTAACCATGATCCCAATCGTAGTGTTTGGTGTCGCCATTTAATAATGCGTTGCGTGCACGACTAATAAAGAAAAACTCCATCATCAAAAGAGTTAATATTTCAATAATAAAAACAAAACCTTTAAAAAAATAAAACTCACCTTACTCCTTCAATAACAATGGCACTTTTTTCTAAGGTAGCGACATTATATTTCGGCATGATAAGGTCGTTAAGCATCCTAGGCATTTTTACTTTATACATTGCTTCGAACGCCACCAAGTGAAATACCTACGAAAATAGAAATGTAAGAATATAATAGCGGAATTGTCTCGGTAATTTACTTTATTTACAGTATTGTGTGTGCCCACGATTTTGATAAACTGAACGACGCGGCTCTCGAAAAATAAATCTTGCCAGGAACGGCAGGAGTAGTGACTATAATCTATAACTCTGATCCAGTCTTTCTGCTCCATTGATACTTCTATGTAATATGAATATGACCTAAAGAAAATCAGAAAAAAAAAGGATAACTCATAACGGTACGTTTTCACGCTCATACAATTTGCGCATGTAAATTTACATGTAAGAACTGAATTGATAATCCATTTTACGGTCAGTTTGCCAAACTTTCTGGCCTGTGCGAGCAAAAAAATTACGTTTTCACGCAACAATTTTGCGCAAATTGCATGAGCGTGAAAATGGACCTTAAGTGAATGCTACATCAGGTGACTCATAATGCATTTTAAAAAAAACTGCATTTTCAACTGCTTTCTCAATAGCAATTTCATTTATGACAAATACAAAAATTTGCAAACATAAATCTGTTATAAAATTTTTCATAAGAGAAGAGCTCTGCGTCATTCTTAAATAAAACGAGTCTGGCGATGCATCATCAGACAAAAAAGCATAACTCCATCCTTTTTTCTTATTCACTGAAATAATACTGAAATATTTGTCGGTTTAACTTCGTTGATTGATGACACAGAGCTCAAGTTCCGTGATTAGATATTAGCAAGCTTTTTACAGTATTAAAACTTATACAGGGATATTCACGGTGAATGGCCTATTAGGACATATTGGAAACTACAGATTATTGAAAATTGAAAACTATAGATTATTGAAAATTTGCACATGGCAATAATTGATAACGAACTACTTAAATATTAGAAAATCAGTCATGGTGTACTTCCGGTTCTACCGAAAGTCGATACTAACATTCTTATTTTAAATTAAACACCCCGTATATTGCTACATTCATTTTTGGTAGGGAAGACATCGAGTACCCGGGTACCCGAATACAGTAAAAGCTCTCCATACGGATAGCTCCCATAAGCGGACATCTCTCATAACCGGAGAATTTTTCTGGAACCAATATTTTGGGTATTAATTTCTATGTTAAACTCGCTCCCATAAGCGGACGCTCTGTCCGACGGACGCGGACAGAACAACTTTCCCCCATTAGGCTCGAAACGCTCTCACGAGCGGACGCGAAGTTCCGGAAACGGACTGCCGTATGTCTTCGCAGTGTAAAATTGATGTAGGGGATTCCCCTATGTACGGGTCTCCAAGCGTATTTAATGTTATGCGTAGTCTTGTTTGAAACTCAGCCACTCAGCAAAACCTTTTTTACATTAAGGCCCGGTTTATTAATCTCTGAGTAAGTGGCCAGTAAAATACTTGATGATTAAAGATGGGGCAACGCATTGTGCTAACCCGTCAAGTTATAACTTGGCACTTACTCAGAGATGAATAAACCGGGCCTTAGACAGAAGATAGATGTGATTAATGTTGCAAAGCGAGAGCATTAAATTTGAGTGTTCGCAAACTGGGTGAAAGGTAGCTTTAGCGTTTGTTAAACCTGTGAATTTGTATTTATTATAGATTCAAAATAAGCAAAAATAAAATAATCAAAAAACAATAAAACTAAAAAGTGTAGCAGCACACATTGACAGGGTTTGTTTTGAGTGGTTTGCCCATGTAAGAAGCGAGCACATACCTATATCAAGGCCGCTAAGAAAAGCCAAGGTTAAAGAAGTAGCTAACGACTTGAAGTATGATACTTATTTATATTTTTGATTTGGCGATTTTTTTCGCTTCTGCTTTCTTATAAGCGGACAGCTCCCATAAGCGGACAAAAAAGTTGGAACCGTCGATGTCCGCTTATGAGAGCTTTCACTGTACTACCCATATAATTGTTACCCCAGTAACATTCTTTTTATCCGGGTACCCGTTATTACTGGATATCCGAGTATAACCCGTCCGATTATTACCCGGGTATCATTTCTTTATCCTGGTACCCGTTATTACCCGTGTAATTTGTCAACGCAGAATCTCGGAAAAACATATATCTCTTTATTAAACGATAAAAACTTGATTATTTTTAACATTCGGACACTCACGTAAAATTCGTGAATCCGTTTAAGTTGAAATATCCAAATTTATATGAATACCCGAACTTACACTACTTACTATCCGAATTTATACCGGTACCCGTATCAGATCAGGACTTTATTTTTGAACGGATACCCGAGCTGATATGATTACACGAGCACGGGTAGTTTATTCGGGTGTCCGGGTAGCTCAAACATACGAGTATGTCTTCCCTAATTTTTTGATTCCCCGTTCAATTCTACATATTTTCTATTCACATACATCAGGGCTAAAATGTATTGTTTCGACGATATTAAATTTTTTGTAAAAATTTTAACGATTGCACTGCTTACAATAAATTGGAATATTTCAAATCTAAAAAAGATAGAGAATTGTATTTTCACTGTTTGATCACAAAGGTGAAGTAATATTTTCCTGATGAAAGATAAATCGTATACTGTCGAGCTCACAGAGAATCCACAGAAGTTGAAAGTTTTCAGCAATGAATAACTTGATTTTTTTAAATGTAACCACTGAATTTTTTTTTGTACCATCTGACGCCAAATAGAATTTTCCTTCGATTTTGTATGAACAATGTTTTGTTTATCTCTAATGGTTTTCAAGATATTTAGGCAAAATTTATTTCTTATTAAATATATACTGATTTATAGAGTCTTGCTTTTCGAATTTCTTGTACATCCGATAGCTCAGATGCATTTCTGACTCTTCGTTACAGACCTCCCTACTATTTACAATGGTCTGGTACTGGTACACTTTATCTGTTATCCATAGATAAAAATCAGCTGATGTTAGGTCGGGTGATCTAGCAGGCTAAACCCAATGATCAACGATCTTCAAACATTTCATCCAGCCTTATAAAAGTGCTTATTAATAAATGAATAACATTGTGAACACAATTTTGAAAAATCAGCTAAACCAGTTCCGTTTATAATTAAAAAAATTGCATTCTTATAATGTCAATATTTAAAAAGAAATAAATTTTACATAAATATTTTGAAAACCATTAAAGATAAACATAACATTATTTACATAAAATCACATTTCGCGTCAGATGACACAGAAAAAAGTCAATGGTTGCATTTAAAAAAATCAAGTTATTCATTGTTGAAAATTTATTACTTCAGTAGAACCTCTGTAAGCTCTACGTAAAGTATGCGATTTATCTTTTATCAGAAAAATATTACTTCATCTTTATGATCAAACAGTGAAAACTACAATTCTTTATCTTTTTTAGATTTTGAACTATTCCAATTTATTGTAATCATTGCAATCGTCAAAATGTTTACAAAAAATGTAATATCGTCAACACAAGTTCATTTTAGCCTTGATATATGTTAACATAAAAGATGAAGATTTGAACGGGGAATCCAAAAATGTAACTGGGCGTTCCGTTTAAAATAAGAAAGTTAATATCAACTTCCGGTAGAACCGAAGTACGCCATGACTGATTTTGTAATATTTAAATAGTTCCTCATCGATTAAATTATTAGCATGTGTAAATTTTCTGCGAACTGTACGGCGTAGTTTGCAATATATTCTAATAGGCCACTCACCGTGAATATCCCTGTATATAGGGTACGGACTGTTGTTCGCTTTAACGAAATAATTAAAACGAAGCAGACCATAAATACAGGGTTATTTACGCAAGCCGTTCATTAAAAGTTTTCAAGGAAAAAGTTTAGATAGAAATTTGAAATTTACGGAGGAGATGTACTTCGAAATGATCTATACGTTAAATTTATTTACAATTACACAGGGTGTTCGTTTTACAAGTGTCAGCAAGTACCTTTAATATTTCAAATGGAACACCCTATATATTATTACGAATTTTGATAGATCTATCAATATTTTATTAACATATTTCTAACCTAAACCTAGTATTTACTGAGATAAATGCCGTCAACTAAGAAACCTCTTAAGTGCAGGCCCTTAGTAAATTGCTTTTAACTTGCTTAGGGCCAGTTTCATAATCGAATTTAAAGGAGACTTTAAATTTAAAGTCACTTTCAGATGTCAAAACAAATATGAAAACACATTTGTTTACACATCTGAATGTGACTTTAATTTTAAAGTCTCCTTTAAATTCGATTATGAAACTGGCCCTTAATTGAAGAATCTTCTTTATCAGTTATTAACGTGTAATTACACATGCTTTAAGCTAAGTAACACTATGCTAAACAAATCTGAAGACTGCGATTGTTGGTGGCTGTCCAAATACAATAAAACTGGCCGCGTACAGGTAAGCGCAGCGCTTTAATAAAACGTAAGGCAATTTACTGTTGTTTTGCAGTATTACAACTAATTTTCTGTTTCAACTCTATCAAAGGCAGCCATTCAAAGATAGTGCTGCAAAAAAGACGTCGCATCCGTCTCTAAGAGGCTTACGCTTTATTAAAACGTTGCAGCGTTGCGATTAGCTGAACGCAACCACTGACTTCCAGTTGCTTCCGGGTATACCGGAAGTCGCTATCAACTCGTTTATTTTAAATGGGATGCTACATTCCAATTTTACATATTTTTACATGTAGAATTCAAAAACATAACCAAGAATATAGCATCCCATTTAAAATAAGGGAGCTAATAGCGACTTCCTGTATAACCGGAAGTGACTGGAAGTCAATTTTGTTTTATTTGAGAAATTCGCTTTGAAATATATCTGCTCTGTAAATTTCAAATTTTAATAAACGGGTTGCCTGAATAACCCTGTATATTACGCTGTACATTAGTATAATTTTAATGAATCATAGAACCGCTTTCCCCAATTGATTTTTTATGAAGAAAGCAGCAAAAAACACAATAAAAACGCATCATATCGGCGAGACATTACATAAATTCAGGCTGCGTTTAGTTGACGGACGAACCATCGAAGTTTAACGAGCTCGGTCCGACTGTCTTCTAAACGGAACTCATTAAGGTTACTGTATTTAGAAGGTATAGTATTTCCAGCGATAGAAAGACAGATTTTAAATTTCGCGCCAATCTAAAAAAGGTTAGTATTACTAACATACACAGTCCAAATTGTCAATCATTGATGTTTTTAAGTCGGCTATTCGGAAAACAACTCGCACCTTGTATTCCTACGCCATGAAATACATGCAGATATGCAATGTTTTGGCGCACTGAAATTTGCAATCTGTCATGAATCTGTCTTTCTATCGCTGGAAATACTATACCGCCATTCATTTCCACGGCTTCGTCCCCCAAATTAAAAAGGACGCGATGAAACGCTAATGAAGAAAAAGGATAGATACATAACAAGTTACTGTTGCTAAGGAGTTTATGAATGAATTTGATTAACCCCAAATTAAAAGAGATAGAAAGTTGGCGCTACCTTCTCGATACAGTAACCTTAGAACTCATACCCACCGTGGTTGCCTAGTGGTCGCATCTCAAATCACGACCACCGTGACCACTCAGCTGATTAGTCAGACAACGTAAAATAACTACGAATTAAACGAAACCGACAACGCCGCCCATGAACTAAACGCAGCCTTAATTAAGCAGTACAACTGTCAGTTCGGCTTTTTTTTTGTTTGACACTGACAGATTATAAATTAAGACCGACTTAATACAACAAAAAATGGGTGTACGCGATTTTTTTGCACGCCACCGTATAACCTTGAATTATTTTTTTGTTTCTATAAACTTGGACGGCAGCATCGATCATAAACGTCGGTCTGGGTATTTAATGACTAAATATCCGTATGATTATTTGCAAATTCTCTTTTTTAACTTCGTGGATATATTTGTTAAAATTTGTTAAATTTGATTAAATTTAACCAAGCAATAAATGGCTTTCACTGAATTTAAGACGGGGCAATCCAAAGCTTCCTAGAAGATACAGGCTCCGTTCCTCCGTTATAAGAGTGGGGGTCGTAGTCTTCGACGACTAATCAAGATAGACTGGTAATGCCACTGCAAACTAGGACAGTTTGTTTGAAAGCAACATCAACAGATCTTGCGGCGGGAAGGAAAGGTGGAGTACTGTTTACTCATCCCTAATGCACATACGTGGCGTTCATTAAATGGAGGTAAAAATCGAATATTGCAAAAAATATAACGAGTGATCAATATCTTTTCTAATCAAGTGACCTATGGAAATAAAATCGTGTGTCTTTGATTAGTTTATTATGTCAAATGTCATTTGAATTATTTACATTGCATTCCTACACAAAATCTAACTATTCTTATGTATTACATGTTTTTTTTTTTATAAATTTGGATTTAAAGTTCACATTTCCCACAAAATGAAGCAACGAAAAACTGGTTCATAGAAGGTGCGTAAAATGTCCGCCGATCTCTTGTAAACACAAGGGAATTCTGCGTTTTAAATTGTTAATAAGGTGATTGTTATTTAACTGTTCGCAATGTAACAATAAACTCTTATCAACAAAAATTTCTGTTAATGAATTAAATTTACTGACAGTTATAAATAATTGAAGTGAGACTGACATTTGAAAAAAAAAATGAATTAATCAAAGACACGATTTTCTCTCCATAGGTCACTTGATTAGAAAAGATATTGATCACGCGTTACTTGTTAATTGAAATAATAATAGATTATATTCATTACGAAATAGAATTATTAATTTAATTAATTAGTTAACTATATTGAATTAATTCGTTAAATACAGATACACGCAATAAAACTAGTATCTACGCTTATGAGTTCTGTTGCGTTACACGACATCCGCCGAAAATTATCGACTGCAATTTGAAAGTAACCAATCACTAAGTTAGTCTTAGTAAACAGATCCCCTTTCAGCCCTGTGAACATGTTAGCTACATTTTAAAGCTCGCTTGCCCAGTCTATCTTGATTAGTCGTCGGAGGTCGTAGTCCACACCCGGGCTGCGTTCATAATCATTGCCCCGAGAGCGTCTTCGGGATGTTATCGCGTCTTTCTCACTCACGATTTTTAACACATTTTGCGTTTCAATCATCCGTTTCAAAACGACTTGTGTTTACATTATTGCTATGACAACGGACGCATTTTTCACATCCCACTTTTAAGTAGGATGCTTAGAGTGCGCCCGATGTCATGGAAACAATGTAAACACAAGTCGTTTTGAAACGGATGATTGAAACGCAAAATGTGTTAAAAATCGTGAGTGAGAAAGACACAAAAACACGCCCAAGTCGTTCTTGGTGCTATAATTGTGAACGCAACCCTAGCGAGAGAGTAGCGGCCGGCAACCGGCAAGTCTCTCTCGGGGTTCTAGGGATGCATGTGGGAATACATATAATAATTTATCAACATTATCGTTCTTTTGTGTATTTTTCGTGTTCTTAACCACAATTAAAAATTTAATAATGTATTTAATAAAACATTTTTTAATATTAATATTTTCAAGCATAAAAATAAATTAACTTAATTTGACTAATTTCTTAATTTTTTTTTCTGTTGTTTTGTTGTAATTCAAAATTTATGTTTTTTTATATAATTATTTAAAAATATATTTCATAATTTAAGAGATACATTCTCTTTTATCAAAGAAGTTAAATTACTCTCTTCACAGTCACACTGAAATTAATCCAAATAAAGATTATTCCCCAAATGATAGGAAAATATATTTGATAATAATTTATTTTGACTCCCCACAACTTTAAAAAGATCTTCATAAGTCTCAACTATCATTTTAAATATACAAAGGAATGATAGCCGCAAAATCGACAGTTGGATATTTTAATTTTCCGCGAGAAAGTTCATCAATATAGATTTCAATTTATTCAGGCAAAATAAATTCTTTATCAGTGGATATTAAATTGATGCATTCTTGACAAGACAGTTTTGGTAAAATTTTAAATATTATGTAGCCCGATATACAGCGCTCGCCAAAAAGTCGGCATCAAATGGGAAAATTTTTTATTTCTGATTTTTCGAAAATACTTTTTACGGCAATAATTTGTGCTCAACTGAAAACCTGCTTAGCCCCTATCAAATATACCGAGTGATTTTTATGTAGGTAGAAATTAGCGTTTTGCGAAATGGTCAAAATCCCAAAATTGTTATTTCTCGGAAATTAATTCAGATTTCAGTGAGATTCTTTCAAAGTCTGTTGGTTTCAGCTTACTGAACAATCCCAAGGACAGAAAACAGCTTAGTTTTCTTTAACTTGAAAATTGAATTTTTCAATTTGTAGAATATTCTTAAAATTTCACATACTAAAACTTAATTTCAGAATTCAATTTTTTTTGTGGTGAAAACTTCAAAGATTTATAATTGGAAAAAATAATAAAAAGGATTAATTATTACTTCAGATATTTTATTATTTACCGAAAAGTAATATTTTTACATAATTTTTACGTTTTTGATGCAACGTGCCTTTTAGGAGGAACATTTTTTCAAAGACAATTTATATGTATTTAAATGGCTTCTAAAACTGTAATCTACCCCGCCCTTAATTAATTATTTTCACAAAAAGCATCTAAATATTCTTTTACAGTTGCTTAAACGACTTTTTGGCGGGCACTGTATATGTCATTAAATTAATTTCTTCTTGTGTTGTAGTAATTTCAAAACATCTATTGCTAATTTCATTTCTTTTGGTATATAAAACCCGTGAAAAAATTATCCTACAAAACAGAAATTAAATACAACGGCAAAAGCAACATGCACGCTCATTCGCGCTCGTCCTCCGTACGTGGCTGTGAAACGACCGTGCCGACCATAAAATTATAAAATCCGACCACAAGATTTGGGATATCAGTTTTGTACACGGCCTGTAATATTCTAAGAGGCTTTGGGCAATTACGTTGCTTATATGCGAGCCCACTATAACACAGCGTACTTTTATGGAATATGTGATCGTCGCAAGATCGGATCTATTTCTCCACCTAATTTCCTTGCTCTAACTTATATAACAACAAACAATAATTGTTAAGATTCAGTTAAAGTTAACTGCGCAATTAAAAAAAAGTAAAAAATTGATCTTCTACCTAAGATCCCTGTCCCATAAAAGCATACGTATATGATTAATTATAGATGGAGTTCCAATTTTAACAATGATACCCTGATCGCCAGCTCCATTTATTGCATGTCTCGTATAACCCCTCTCCATATCGTAATTATTTGAATCTCCATCTAACAATGCTTCCATCAATTCGCCGGAAATCACCTTCGATCCCAATTTCGGACTTGCCACATTTACATCAGGTACTATAATCATAAAGTCATAAATCCAAAGTTCGTACATTATGATCCGTTTTCACGCTCAAGCAATTTGAGCAAATGTACTTGTACACGCAAATTTGCACAAGAAAGTCGTTGCATGATATCGTAATTTCTTTGCTTGCACAAGCCAGAAAGTTCGAGAAATGTTTGCACAAATCCATTTGCACAAATTGCTTGAGTGTGAAGAGGCACCATTAAAGAAAACGTATTCGTACTTACGTAATTGACCTCGATGAGGTAAACTACTGTGACGTGAATTCGTCCGTTCTGCAATAGCATCCAACAATGTATCTGGTTTTACAAGCCCTGCGGGTCGAACAACCGATAATAAATCAGTAACACACATCAATGGTAATCGAACACAACTCATGACTAAACCGTCGACATCTTCGTTGGCTTTGCACCAAAGACAAACACCTTTGAAGATCTCAACTTCTGGAGCGAAAAACGAATTTCTTTGTAGCAATTCTACCAATGATGCCTGCAAAATCATTTGTTGTCATTAAAGTCTCCAGTCTTTATGCCCAAACGCAGAGGTGTTTTATTCCGCGCGTGGACGAGGACATGGTTCAGTTTACGTAATACTAGGTTATCCACATGAACCGTTCGTTAAAAGTTTTCAAGGTTGCAGTTCACGTAGATATTTGAAATTTAGGAAGCAAGGGTTTTCCGTAGAGATCCCTTTAAATAAAACAAAATTATCTTTGTATCACTTCCGGTTGTACCGGAAGTCGCTGTCAACTCGCTTATTTTAAATGGAATGCTATATTTTTATCACATTTTTGAATTCTACATTAATACACACAGCTAACAATATAAAACGCGCCAAATTTTAAAAAGGAATTAAATGAACGTTCATTTAATTCCTCTTTAAAATTAAATGAACGTTCCTTTAATTCCTCTTTAAAATTTGGCGCGTTTTATATTGTTAGCTGCGTGTATTTTCTTTCGAAAGCAGCAACGTCTACTACTTTCTTATCTTGAATAGACTATAGTTACCTAAATAAGAAACACCATAAATAACGACACAAAAGAACACAAGAAAATTATATTTGAGCAAGAAAATACAACTGTACTTGCCATAAACTGCGTGAGCTCAACATTAATTGAAAATGACGTTGTGAAATAACGTTCCGGATATAATTCGCTTCCGATTTTTTAGGTAAGTGGCGCCAGCAGAGAAACACTTGAACTAATAAATTGCGCAGGCCGGAAATCGTCTGTCTCGTGAAATCTAGTAAGTCGTGAACAAAAACAATTAATTGTCATGTTTTTTCACTAATTCAAGTTTAAAAGCGATATCAGATTTTGTCTTTCTTTGTGGGTCATTGCGTATTTAGTTCACTGATAATTCTTTTACTTTCAAATGCGACTGTCACCAGTCGGTGACCAGTGTACGTAACATTCCAAAACATATCTGACACCTAGATTAAAGAATATACATAGGCTCCAGTATTTCAGTCAAAGTTTAACTTCAAGCTTCGTTTTATTTCTACTGAAACAATTGTCCTTACAATTATTACTATGGGAATACAACAAAGCTTAAAGTTAAACTCCGAATGAAATACTGGGCCTTAGGGCCGTCTTCATAATAGTGCTAAAGGAGACTTTAATTTAGTCACTTTAAGCATAGGAAAACTAATGTGTTTTTATAGGTTAAAGTTACTTTAAATTTAAAGTTCTATTATGAAAACGGCCCTTAGATGTTTATGGGAGATACCATGGTTGCAAACGTATTTATAATTCCTCCCAGGCCGATAGATGACACTATATTTAGAAACAAAGTAATATGTAATGTTTCCACGTACTGTTACCATGGTTACCTTTTTATTTAAATTTTGATTTAAAGCGCCTGTCAGAAGTGAAAGTGTTAATTCAGTTTCTCCTTTAATGTATAATTTATTGCCGATTTCTGTTCACGTATTCTATTTATTTTTTCTGTTTATAGCGTTTTATTTTTCTGGATTACAAGGTAAGATTTCTATGTAAAAATATAGTCCACTTAGAAGGTTTCCGGAATTTTGAAGTTTCTGTTGATTTATTGCTTATTATACACATTATATTCTGGATATCAAGAGAGCATTATTTTTATCAAAATCAAATTGTACCTAAATTTCAGTTGAGACGATGGCAAGTGCCTCCGCAACTTATGTTGTTTTAATTGAAAGAAATGTTTCTTAAATGTGTATACTTTTTTCTGAATCTTGTAATGTGTCTTGTATTTCTAAATAATGAAATAAAAATAATTTTAACCATGTCTTTGATTTTTATTGCTGAAGATATTAAATTATTTTATTTCTGATTATACCGCGTGATTTTTTAAATTTTTTATCAATTCTTGCCATGGAATTTGTACGGCATGTCGTAGCTTTACTGTAAAACGGCATAAAGCAAATCTCATGGCAAGTGTTGATAAAAAAAAAATATAAAAATATTCACATATAAAATATATGTACTTATTTCAGAGAACTAACTATTTAGTATCTTGGGCACATAAGAATGTTGCTCAACGTACTAAATTCTTTAGTTTCGTGGACAAAACCATTAAGTTTACGTTCAAATAGTTTTAAATTGCGCGCCTTCTTTTATTTTAATTCCTCCCAGGCCGTGTGAGGGTGTAGTTTGTTGCTCTGCGTATATAACGTTGGCTTTGACATCTAATTAATCTTTCATCTAAGATCTGACATATCTAGTGTCCACGTATATTTCAATTTTTTTTGTTCTGTACTTTGGCAAAGTGATAAATAATTGTTATTATTATTATTAAAATACTAGTATTTTTGCACAAACAGATCGGTATTTTCCATCTGTAGTTAATACCTTAATCTTACCTGTGACAACTGCAGAAACGATTCATGCATTAATATTTCCGTTGCACGCTCATCCAAGAATGAATGGCATACTTTCACTAGTTGTTCCAATCTGTATAAATGAGCCGCATCTAAAATAGCACAAACATTTTTTAAAGCAAGTAACTGCGTAAGTATATTAGATATTGCAGTCTCTAAATCTTGAAATCCATACTGATGTGCCAATCCTAGGGTATCTAGTATCACATCTTCCCTAAGTGTCATCATAAACATGTGCCCTACAAAACAAGACAATCCAATATAAAATAACTCACTTTCTTGATAAATTAAATCAAACCTGTGTAAATGTATTTCAGTAGTGTTTTAAATGCTTTAACGGGAGCATCAGGTAATTCAATTTCTGCTTGACTTGATTCTCTCATTCCACCATACAGGAGTGCCCTAAAATACTCACTGCGAGCAGCTAATATGACCTAAAAAATTCATATACCAAGTCTTAAATAAACCAGTTCACATTGAAATGCAACGAACCTTGTGAGCATGCAACCGCTGACCTTCTACAATCAGAGTCACATCAGAATAATCTTGATTCATGCAGAGACTTGAAAGATTCTCTGATAATTGTGATAAATGCTCAATATCACCGAGCCTCGTTACATTTCCAGAATTAGACGATTGTAAATACTGATTACTACTGCTGCTGCTGCTGCTCATCTGAAAAAAAATGTACACTTCTTTAATTTGCAAGTTGACTCATAAACAATCATTTTTGACATTATATGAGATATGATGCAATACTTACCGTATTATCTTATTATTGTTCTAATATTAAAAATCAATCAGCACGTACATATTCCAAAAAACCAACTTTCTCTGCGAATTTTGACAGAATCAAAACACTCCATATTTCTGATTGACAGACAAGACACAACGTTGCCAATAGTTGAACGAGAAATCTCGTTAACTGTTACGCGTTACCACATTTGCGTTTAAAGCTTACGTTCAACGGGACGCCAATTTGACGCTTTTGTCAGATAATTTAGTTTACGTTCCACGTAACATAGAAAATGATAATCTCCTTCCAGGCATTTTCCTTGAATACTTTATCTTTAAAATCTTTTATACGCTTATCGTACAGAGTGTTCATTATTGATTGGGCGTTTGAATTTGGCGCGTTGTTGAGTCAGTAATTTTCGTCTTGCAAGATTGGTATTCATATTAGATATGATAGCCGTTCGAGCGTTGTTGCACACCAGAATTTCTTGCAGAATATGAATATCAGTCCCATGACACCTTATGGGCGGTTTGCATTGCCTTTAGCAAATACCGCAACCATTCATAGAGGTCACTGTTGTCCGCAGTTCAAACTGTATAGCGGGAAATGTATCCGGATACGCAAAATATTTATTGCGAATATTTTCCAGATCAATCAGGAAACAATTCGCAATAAATATTTTGCGTGTCCAGATGCATCTGAACTAAGCTTTAAGACTTCCTCAGCATGTTGTAAAGGTTATTCTGATGTCAATCTGTGTAAATCTAGATATCAAAGGGTAAGTTCCAGATAATGCTCACACTCATTACACTCGCGATGACTCGTAACATAGTTCCATTCAAAATTCGATGTGAGCGTACCAGTGCCTGCGGATACGTAAATTAAGCATTGACGTTTGACATAACCTTATAAAGCTTGTTCATTAAAAATAAACGTTACAGGAGAAAGATCTCTTGCAGTGATGTTGATTCGGCGACAAAGAGAAGACATTTCAGACAATGAAACGTCTTCTGATGGAGAATGAAAGCATCTATAACACAAACATCAACAAATATAAGGTTATGTTTTCAAACGCTCACAAAGACCCACCTTCGTAACAAGAGCGTTGCGAGCACGAATTCTAGCCTCGTACAGGGTACGCGTAGTAACACCACAATCTACACACATTAGAGAGACATCGGTAAAGCGTATAACGCTTACGTTCGTAAATTACGCAAAGCAGTATTGTGTAAACGTATTGCAGTATTTGCTTCCTAATTTACAGTTATCGGAACATTGAATACCGCGATACACAAATATATCTTATAAGTTTTAACTTAACTTTTTATATTTACAGTTGG
The DNA here is from genome assembly GCA_033060865.1 of Dorcus hopei. Lineage (NCBI taxonomy): Eukaryota > Metazoa > Arthropoda > Insecta > Coleoptera > Lucanidae > Dorcus > Dorcus hopei. The sequence goes on from CM065418.1 coordinate 14,482,478, forward strand.
TTCTTGTCCGATGAAATTTGTATCACAAAATCTTTTAAGCGGACACTAAATCACGCGTGATTTAGTGTCCGCTTAAAAGATTTTGTGATACATTAACTTTTTATATTTGTGAGAAATAAAAATTTAATTAAATTCTCAAAAACAGAAGCCTTTTTGTCTAAAACTAAGTGGTAAACAAATGTAAACAAAAGCCTGCCGTCAAAAGTTACAACAGTGCGCATGCGGGACTTATACGTTATGCAAGTAACGCACGGAATTATTAATGAGTTATCGCAATCATCACGTTAACTTACCGTAAACGTTAAAATTACGTGGTCCCATTCATTTTCCATTGGATCACATGATCTTAACGTTTACGGTAAATTAACGTGATGGTTGCGATAACTCACTATTTGCTCGTAAATTACTCCATGCGGTAACGGTATTAACGTTTTCGTCGTTAAGATTCGAATCGCGCATCTCTCAAATGTCAAATTAGCGCAGCGTAAATACTGCATAACGTTATTCGCTTTACCGATATCTCTCTAGTCTGTTCACTTGGCGTCGGTTCCTTTGATCTTTGTGTCTTCAATGCAACCACTGCGCATTCTTCCGTGCGTTGATTCTTACGTGGCGCAAACAATTTAAATTTAAAATCTTGCAGTGTTTGCAGTTGCCCGAACCAAGCCGGTAAACCAAACTACGAATAGAAGCAGTGAGACTACTGCGCATTCTTCCCCGAGTTTCCAAGAATTTTGTACGCGAAACTAGCGCCAGTGACAAGACTGTATGTCGACTGTGGTAACACTCTTCAACGCTAGCGTCATTAAATGGAACGTAGTCGAAGAACATTACGAGTGTTGCGAGCATTATATGAAACGTACTCTAATAGCGTTTTCGATTGATCGCGCTAGTGCGCACTCAGAGTATCTTCATCTCATGTTATTGCATGAAGTTAAAAAAAAAGATGCAAATACACTGAGAGCAACCGGTGCAGGTGAATCGAAAACGCTATAAGATATCATAAATTATTTTATCTACGACCACTACTGTAAATGACGAATTACAAATTACGAATTATAAATTAAGTAAGCGGGTGTTTACAAACGTCGTGCGTAAAGTAACAAAAACGCATCTACTTTACGCACGTTTATAGTTAGATCTACGTAGCCGCATCACATTAGATTGACAGTCGTCGAAATTGCAAGTGTCATTGGCCGCGTTCAGGTAATTGCAGCAGCTGAGTTGCTGACTAAGCAATCGTTTGTGATTGGTTCAAATTAAAGTAATAGCCAATCACAAACGATTGCTTAGTAAGCAACTCAGCTGCTGCAGTTACCTGAACGCGGTCATTGCTGATTATTTTGAACTTGAATAATAAGGTAATTTTTGTGGTCGTAGATAAAGTATAGTACAAAACTCGAGTTGTAAAGCAATTACGCACTTGTGGAATTACTTGCATTCGCCGCTGCGCGGCTCATGCGCAATTTTTCCACCGTGCGTAATATGCTATTTACAACTCTCGTTATGTAATATACTATTATTGACGTGCATTTCTGACGTTTTGAGAATAAGTAAAATAATAAGATATCTTAATAATGGTAAGGAATTTATTATCATTTAATGCATTATCACTTAAATGCAGCATTAATTAGTTGTAATAATTAAGGACTTTATAAATTACGGGATAAAATCTTTTCACCAAGGGCGGTTTTACATAAAAAAACGTGCAGTACGATCTTACCCCCAACAAATATACAAACAATTCAAATGTGAAGTATTTCTTATTTCGAAGAAATATAAAAAGAGTGCATTGTGGTTGGAAATTATAGGTCTGTTTGTTATCCTGCACTGGTGTACACTTTTTTTACGAAATATGCTTTAATGAAGCCTAAATTCATTGATACTGTGTTAATAGGAATCATACTCATTCATAGTGACATACCACACAAACATTTCAGTATTTTGCGAAAAAGTATGCATTGGTGTGCACCAGTGCAGGATAACAAACAGACCTTATAAATAATCCACAATTAAAAAAAATTTCTAATTAAGAATGCATAAGTCTATATAATTTTAACACGCTTGGCATTTCACAGTTTGTTTGGCTATTTTATCGTTCACTTTCTCATAAAACTACCAAATAAGCTGAAAAATGTAAAGTCCGTTAATATTATATCTTTCGCTCATTTAACATTACCGTAGTATACTGTAAATAAATTCAAACCTGGCGCGTTTAATCGATTAGTTTACGCAACCATTCATAGACGGCATAACATTGGATGTCGCTTCTTTTTTAAGTATGTTCTGTGATTAATATGCAATTTCCTACTTAATTGAGCACTTGATTAAGGTAAGAAATCGCATGATAAATAAATGCTCGAACGGCTGTTCGAGTAATTTTAACACAGCCAATGGGCCTGATGAATAAAAACTAAGCAATTGCTTTGACTGATTAGCAAAAGCAAAAGCTGTAAAAGAAATGCTTTAAGAAAAAGTAATTGCTGAATTATTGTATGAATAAAAATCCTAAGCATTTGCTAGCTTTCCGGATTCGTTGAAGCAATTGCTAGTACGACTTGTACAGATTTGCATATCTACATGGATAAAGTAATAGCACCTACAGCATAAGCTATGAGATAGAATATTGTTCATTTTAAGTAATATAAATTCAAAGAAAAATGCTAACGGTGAAGCTCTCTTTTATTTATTTGTTGTCTACATGCATATTTGATAGATATCATTTGTCAGTTATCTAGGCAACTAGATTTTATACATAAACATTGCCTAGTCATTCGAAAATGATTTTCTTGAATTATTTCGTTATTTTATAAGATTTAAGAAATGTTGGTGTCGATGTAAAGAGAAAGAAAATCACTACCTAAAATCTCTTTATAAAAGGCGTTTTCGTTTCTGAAATGATCCTGATCCGATCTGAACATTTTTAGAAAATCATGATTCGCTTGTTCTTGTTAGAAAAGAACACTCCATTGAAGCATGTTTGGAACATTCCTTCGTAAACGGTCAAAACGAAGTGTCAAATGTATCACACATATTAGATTGCAGGTGAACGCAATTTCTATATAATATCCTGTAATTTCCAAACTAAATTTGAGTTTAATTTCCCTCTAATACTAATCCGAACAAGCGAAACATAAACATTTTATGTTTCCGAAAATCGAATCATGATCCAAAACTATTAGTGGAGGGCATGAATCATTTTCACAAAAGAATACGATTCGCTGATCTAAACGCGTTATGTTCCTGTGATCCGGCAGAAACGAAAGCGCCTAAAAATTACCACATTGTTATTTAAAAAAGTACGGTCGTACAAATATTTTGACAACTAGGTGCAATTGTTTTTTTAATTAGAAATTCATAATTATCATAAAAATTGAACCTTTGCCCATTTAACCGAATTTCTATCTTCAAAAATAAAAAAGTTAGCAATGGTGAACCTTTCAGACTGCCGATATGATCTCCATACCTGCCCTTAACTGTCAGCGACATAAAACCCAAAATCACCAAAATATGGTCATATGCCCTCTCTGCATTGACCGGTTCATATGTTTGCTAGAAGGTAAATGACACTAGAAATTTTTCATTTATGCGTATTTTAACACATCAATTTGAACCTGCGAATTCAAAAGTGATTCGATGTTCGATGTTTTCTTGTAACATCGATGCTCTATCGATAATAAACCGTAAACATTGATGACAAATACATCGACGGCAAAACATCGATGTTTCGTGAACATCGATGTATATCGTCCATCCCTGAGTCTGTGACGAGGAAACCGAGTGAACGGATTATATGAGTGTCTTTTCTTTTAATAGAGATGAACACTGCAAAGAGAAATTTTCAAGTAATGGCCTGACAGCATTGTCCGTATTTATAGATTTTTGACACGGCATGTCTACACCAGAGTATCATCGTAAACCAATTTCGAATCTCGTTTTCTTGCAGCAAATTAAGGACTTGATCTTCACGACGTCAATAATACCGGCAAATGTCACCAGAATGTCGAATATGAGACTCGATTTTCAATCAAGTTTTTCAAAATGAAATGACAAAATAAAAACAAATATTTTCATTTGATGACAAACGCTTCTGGAAACTAAACAAAGACATTAAACAAAAAAAATATTTTATTAATTTTTCCTTTACTTTGTACAATACAAAAGAACGAGCGCATAGAAAAAAAAGGCGAAGACCACGACTACAATTATTGAAACTTAACGGAAGACATTGAGAATGATGCATTTATAAATAAATCAGTTCGCAGATTAACCTAATTTCAATTGCACTAATCATTATAAGTTTCAATGTTTTTCTTAAATATTTTGGGCCATGCTCATAAACTTACACTAAATTTTAGTAGCGCTATTAGCCATTGCATTCAAATGGCTAATGGTGCTACTAAAATTTAGTGAAACATTATGAGCATGCCCCTTTGATTTTTTTTAAGATTAAAATTTAATAAAACTTCTTTGCTTGACTGTCCTTAGTATCTCTGAAATAAATTTCCACATTTAGTTGAAGTCGTTATTTTTAAATACTTTGTACCCTTACCTATAAATAGAATACCCTAGGATAATTGAAAGCTGCACGACGGCAACAAGTAGCACTGAAGTAACAGTTACACAGTTACTGCTGGGACAACCTTGTTTTTCAGCTAGTTTTTGAATAACTTGTGCATAATTTTGTTTTACATGATTTAATCCATCTCTCATTTCTGAAATAAGTGACTGGGTATCATATCCAACCGATTGTACTTGAGCTGTAGGCTGTTTTGCTTGATTATTAATTATTGTATCTGCTCTGGTTTTCAATTCCAAAACGAATTGTCTGCAAATATAATTTTTAACCTTAAAAGAACCGCGTTTTCCTTTAATATATACATACCTTATTTCTTTAGCGGCATTAACAATCAAGTTTTGATTATTAAGAACTGCATCAACTTCATGTCTACGAATGGTATCAACATATCCTTGTGGTTGAGGTGGCGGCGCTTGTCCCGATGGAACTTGTTGTCCTGAAGGAGCGACTGCTTGATGTGATATAAGGCTAAGAGTACGTTCTTGTCTGCCGATCACTTCATCTAATTTACGATTTAATTCTCTGAGAGAGTCGTACATTTGCGACTGTCCTTGAAATATCTGCCTCAGTTCCCTTTGATTATCTGATTCAAACCACTCATCGATATCAGGATCCTTCTAAGATGAAAAGTAATTTTACTGAATTTAATGTATTCAGTTGTAATACTAACCATCTTTTCCGGGTGATCTTTTCTGTAGTCTTCCTTCTGTTGGTCCAGTTTCTTTTGGTATTCCATGTATTCTTGATTTATTCTCTGGGCGTCTTCACCCACTAGAAATTGAGACGTTTATTTTATTAGCGCTAAAGGTATAAATTTTTGAAACAAATTTGTTATTATTAGTCTCTGGACAAATTTTGTGGCACTTCAAACAATAATTATTAATTATTATACCATTTGTCTAGCAGGAATTTTTCAATCATAGGGCGAAAAACAAAATTTAGAAATACAGAGTCCTTCAAAAAAATTGTAAAAAGGTAATGGCGGGACACAGAAACGGCTAAATTATAAAAAAAAAGGATGTAACACGTAAACTTACGCTAGTTCTACGCTAAGTCTCGCGCGGTACTTATTTCTTATTACTATTTCTTATTACTTATCTGCGAGCGAGAATTACTCGAGCGATCGTTCGATAAATAAGAAACATAGCTCCAAAACTAATCCTATTAGCGTTCGAGAATTGCTTCGATTACATGGGGGTGCCTTCGAAATAAAATATATTGGTTAGCATACAAGGAAGACAAGTATACGATCAGCTGTAAAATCTTTAATACATTGCTGAACGTATTTGTGGAACCAGATATAACCACAAAATAAAATTGCCAACATGAACCTCTGAAGTGTGAACTTTTGACTTTATGAAGGGGTTTGAAAGCATTGAATACGTATACAGCGTGTGCCCAGATTGACTGAAAAAGAGGAGTTTATACACCTTGTTTCTCGAACGCTGTGGGTATAACTCTTTTCCAATTTCTCTCATTTTCGAACGCACTCCTGCTTGAGAGGTGGATGAAAACTACTCGTCATGCGCACAATCGTTTTTTAAAATGTACTTATTAGTTGGTTAAATCTAAAAACACGACAAATGAAACAAGAAAGAATTTGTTATAATCAAAGATGAAGGAATGGCAGCCATCTAAAAAGGGTAACTCTAAATACAGAAGTTACATTACTATATTAAATTAATTTGTTATATTATTTCTAATTGCTATATTATTAAATAGAAGATCAATTGTTATATATAATTGCACATACTGCATCTGTTTTGTGAAACTATTCCGAACTCTTCTAACTACCCGTTCGTAAATAATATTGCCAGAGCATCGCTCTATCCCCACCAACGCTAGATGAAAATTTACTCCAAGAGCGTATTTATCGAACGCGCCCCAGGATAGATCGCTAGAGAATTAATGCCCCCCAGATTAGAACGACCATTTCCAAAATAATTTGAAACATTTAGCACTTAGTCAACAATGTTAAAAAACTGCTGTAATTGAACAGCTTCAAACTGAAGCATATATCATGTAATCATCTCATGATGAAAAATAAACACAATTTCACAAGTTCTGTTTTTTTTATTTTCATTCCGTGACTTTTCAGCCTATACTCATATTAAAAATCAACATTTTCAATTTTACATTTTTTACAAAAAAAAGGAAAGTTGCAATGCATTTTCATATTTTATAATTGTGTGCCTATTTCAAGTTGCACTATTTTATTATTTATCATTGAGGAGCAATTCTTCTTACATTAGCTCATATACCACCTGTTTCTGTTTTGGAAATGAACGAACCGATGTAGCTTGCATTAAGTGCCCCGCGACTTCCTCCTATGTATAAAGTACATAAAATGTCAATATAAGCTTATATTTTGATGCTTTATTTTATAATATAGCCTTTCTATACCGCCGCTACCTTTTTACAATTTCTTTTTGAAATGTATAGATAGTAATTTATTGAAATACAATATGTCTAAAATGTACCAGGTGTTGGTCCTTGACCGGCAGCATGCAAACTCGAAGTAAGAAAATGAAGGACGTCATGGTCATCTGCTAAACCACCAGTAGCAGCTGAAACACCAAAGTAACCATTCTTTGGCAAAACCACATTTTCAGCTCTAAAGCACATTTCGTAATCCTGTTCATTATTTGTCATGCCGTTGTGGAATAATAGTGTGAGAACATTGTGATAGTATTCAATTCTTGCTCTGGTTGGAAACGGTTTGTTTCGAAAATCTCTCAGACAACCCGCTAATAACTGTGTTGTACCATCTCTAAAATATTATTTTAATAACGCCACCGATTTGAATGCCGCTTATCTTAAAACTTACAATTGATGATCAAATTGTTTTGTGCCATCATTAAGTACAGCCATAATATAGGGATTGTTGTGTTTATTGTCATTATCGAATGAATCGAAAAATATTCCAAGTCCAATCCACTTATCAGATGAACCGAAAACTTCACCATCGTAACTTCCTTTATTTTGCGTATACCAGAAAGCCTAAATAATATAAAAACAACATGAAATCAAGCACCAAAAAGATATATTGTATGTGTCTGTGTTGAACGCGTTAAGAGAGCATAGATTGTCCTAGTTAAACTTGCTTTACTATTTGTATTTGAAGGACACTTCAATGAAGTTAGGACATTCCATGTCGTATGCTCTAATGTTCCCAATTTTATGTAACTGGAAAGTTTCTAAAAGAAATTTTTTTGGCAAGAGTTGATAAAAAAATTAAAAAATTATTTTAATTTTTTTATCAACTCTTGCCATGAAATTTGGACGACATGTCTTAACTTTACTGTAAAATGACCTCAAAGACTGCAATGACTTATTTTTCAATTAAGCTAAAAGACATGCCGTTCAAATTTCATGACAAGAATTGATTAAAAAAATTAAAAAATCAGTCGGTATTTTAAGAGACTGTAGTTTTAACAAATTAAATTGAAATGTTTGCAACTCAACCTTCAATATTATTTTGTCGAAAACTGATAATAAAAGTTTATTTACATGACAACTATTAAGACGCGAAGTGACTGTTTTACATCCAGAATGTAAAAGTATTTCGCATCATGCAATAGGGTACTTGCATAAAAAAAATTTATATGCTAGAAAAATAGGGTTCATGTTCGAGATTAAAATGCGCGTGTTAGATTTTTTAAAAATAAATTCTAACATAAGAGAAAAATATTTAAAGTTTCATGTAATCAAATTCGCGCCAAAACGCGTGTGACGTAGATAATTTGTAAACAGTAGGCGATTTTTCGCGACATACCGGTATCAATGTGTTACAACACTTTAACATACCGCTCTATTTTAGCCAATGGTACCACTGGAAGAGAGCATAGTATGACGTAGTTATATAATACTTACTGCATATAACTGTAGGTAACCCAAAGCGCAAGCTGTGTTACCTACGGTATTTATACTATGTGTTTTTTTAAAAATGCCATAAGGGGTGGCTGTGGAAAAGAAAATTCATGTCTTAGCTCCATTCATTTACTTTAAATTTTCAGATTTGGCATGTGTTAGATGCCAAGCTACGACATGAGTTTTAATTTTCATGGCCAACCTTTATGGCATTTTTAAAAAAACACATGTTATATGTTATATACGTGTTATGTTACGTTAAATATCTATACCCATAAAATTGTAACAAAATATGTAATTATTATAAATGATCGGAGAACTGTGGAAATCAAAAATCAACATTTCGCTGTACGTTGACAGTTGCCTCAGATTGCGTATTCTCATACAATAACCGAACCTTTTTAGCGAGAAACACGGTATCATGTAGAATGTTTTAAAAATTAGAGTGGGATATAAAGCAACAAGGTAACAAAATGTAACCGAATTTAACCATAACCGGTATGTTTTGGTATGTCGCGAAAAATCGCCTAGTAGGTTTGTTCGTTTGTTCTGCACTTTTTAACACTTGTAACTCCTTTACTTTTCTCACTTCTACTTACAATGTATTATACAGGGTGATCAAAGTTACAATTTTGTTCGTGTAACATTTAATACAACCCATACAACGCAACATTTAAATGCCACTAGAAGCATCTATAAACGTGTTCAGCGATATTTAGAACAAAATGGGAATATTTTTGAACACTTACTTTAAGTTATTTACAATTTTGTTTAAATTACAATAGTTTCAAGAGTAACACATTTTAATTAATTAATTTTATTTTTGTACACAATAGTAGTTACATTTATTTTAAATACCAGTTCCTGAAAATGTTGCGCTCATGTTTTTCACGTTTGTTTATTTTTGAAGCACATAATTCCAAGGTGGTGTGTTATCTAAGACAGTTTTGTTAATGCGTTGAACTAATAGCGTTTTCGATTGATCGCACTAGTGCGCGCTCAGAGTATCTTCATCTCATGTTATTGTATGGGGTTAAAAGAAGATGCAAGTACACTGAGTGCAACTGGTGCAGGTGAATCGAAAACGCTATAAATAAAGATAATTGTAAATGATGAATACAACTTTCGCAATAACGTCTTTATTATTCGTTTTAAGGAAAAATAGTAAGAGTAATTTGTATTTATAATTTGATGTTCTTTCATTTGTCAACTAAAAATACAGGGTGTTCCGTTAAAAAAAAACTTTACACATGCAATTATTTTGAGAATGCGATGCGCAATTGTTTTCTTCATATCACCATTGTAATCCTGAGTGAAAACAGTTCATTGTTGCTAATTTGAACCACATCATAGCTCCAATAATAACAAAGTTAGCAATAGTGCGGCAATAACCTTGATCAGCCTGTATATTAATTATATTATCGCACGCCGTCTGAAGCCAGCTTTAAATGCTTGCTATAAAAAAAGCTACAGAAAGGGTGACAAAAAGACCGCAGTGCCGGTCTCTTTGCCGCTTTTTTATAGCAAGACCATAAACCGCAGGGGCGGATTTAGGCATGGTCTTTATGGACTGCAGCCCAAGGCCCCGCCAATCAAAGGGCCCCCTTCGCGGCAAATTGGAGAATGACTCGCCACAATTAACCCAAACTTGGGTTAATTTGTGTTAATTGGGTAGGCCCCCAAACAGTAGTAGTTGGACGGCCATATCACAAAAAATACAATAAAAAATTATTGCAGAATCAAAAGATGTAGTAAAGTTAAAATTATTGTATAAGTGGACAGTACACATATCTTAAAAAGAGATATTGAATATACAGTGACCGTCAAAAAGTCCCACCATATGGGAAAATTATTTTTCATTTTTTTTTAAAACTTCTTGCGCCATTAGTTTGTGCATATTCGATAACCAAATACAAGCAGGGCAGATCCGGTAAGCAGTTCTTAATGTGGCTAAAAATGGTACTTATGTATTTAAAATACGAAAATTTTAAAAATGTTATAATTTGGAATTGTTCGACATATCAGATAAAATTTTAGTTGGATCCGATAAGCTATTGTAAAATGTGTCGTAAGTCGTATGTCTGAGGCATATTTCAAGAAAAAAAAAATTCATTTTCTCAGTTTTGTTTAAGATGTGAAACGGTAAATGGGCATTTGGTATTTATCTTTCACTTTGGTATTTAGCTTACTGATTTATATCTATAAAAAATATTTAAAAGAATTAAATTTACTCTTGTGTTCATAAGTGCTGCATGCACAAGAAAATTTGTAACGATTTTTCACGTTTCTGGCGCAAGGCTTTTTTACATAAAATTTTTATTTCTTGACAGTACAATTCTAATAACCCCAATTTAGCCTAAGTAGACCGAATATTGCAAGAATTGCAGGCACTTTTAAATTTAGATCCGTTTAATATTCGCACTTATAAAATCGATATTAAATATTTCATGGCTACTATAAAAATATCGTTTTTTAAGTACGGATATGTAATATAATTAAATTTGCGAAATTTTTGAATTAACACACAAAGGTGATGTGGGTGGATGTAAGATAAATGGCCGGTACTGGTGACACTCATAACGAAATGGCGGCAAATTCAATTTGTGATAAGTAACATAAATAACAAATTTATTCTGAGGTGCAATCAACTGATCATTCAGAAAGTTAAAGTTATTTTTATGTAAGAAAATTTCCAGATTTTTCGCGATATCATAATAATATAATATCGCGGAAAATATAAAAACGTTCAAATTACAACAAAAAAATTACACTATCCGACATTTTTAAACTTTTTTTTAACTGCGGTAAAAACATAATTTGAAGTAATTGTGAAGTGCTAAATTCAAAACCATCAACAGATTTATTGTACCACGTCTAGATACTAATTGTAAGTTAGATACACTCACGGCCGGTATTACCAACGTTTTAAGGAGACCTTAAATTTAAGTCGTGTTTAGATTGTGATATTCTGCTTGGTTTGTATAACATCAAAGCACATTCTAAACACGAATTAAATTTAAAGTCTCCTTAAAACGTTGGTAATACCGGCCGTCAGATACAGGTATAACTGTTGACGAAATTTATCGTATTTGTGTCAAAACAATAAAAAGAACATAAACATGTGAAATATTCTAACTAAAAAAAATGCAAAGTTATTCAGAAATGTTATGGGATCTTAAATATAAAATCATGGCTGTCTACGATAAAAAAAATCACGTATTTTTCAGTTTTTCTCGTTTCAGTCTAGATATTGTCGAACTATAGGCGTTTTCGGAAAATCGCTCGGATTAACCGGGTTATGTATCGGGTTACAAAATACTGTTCTTTTATTAAACCTGGTCGTAGTTCCGTGTTCGAAAAATTGCAAAAACGTAACCAAGTTAACTAACCCGGTTATCAAATACTAACCCTGGTCCGTGAGTAGGGTTACAAAAAATTGATGTTATGAATCTCGTTCAGTGTTAATAAATGAATTTAATTTTGATAATGTCATCATAATAACATGTGTTTTTTTAAAAATGCCATAAGGGGTGGCTGTGGAAAAGAAAATTCATGTCTTAGCTCCATTCATTTACTCTAAATTTTCAGATTTAGCATGTGTTAGATGCCAAGCTACGACATGAGTTTTAATTTTCATGGCCAACCTATATGGCATTTTTAAAAAAACACATAGTATAACTCCATTAAAAGGTAAAGAAAGTGAAGATCTATTTAGTTTTTATTTATTTTAGATTTTAATTCATATTTAATGTATAAATAGAATAAACTGCTAACTGAAAAAGGTTATTTTAGCAAATACATTGCAAAATGCGTTCGTAAAATCACCAAGGAACCCGAATAACCTCTGATATCACGATGTCACGCAAGTAACCTGGTTAGAGACCCAGGTTTAATTTCCGAAAACGCCTAATGAATACTCTGGGATTTGTTTTGCTCATTTGCCAACTAGAAATTATGATCAATAACACTAATAACAAAAAATTAATTTTTTTTGGATCCAAAAAAATTTCTTCGGATCCAAAATATTTTCATTGTAGTTGGCCATGATTTCATATTTGAGGTCTCACAGCAATTCTGAATATCTTTTCTAAATAATATTTTCACGTATCTTGAAAAATAAAGGTACTTTACTCTTACGTCGATTTCAAATATTTTGATCTTCTGGGTAATATAAGGTATTCAAGTTTTAATGTTTGCGTTTTGACTTTCATAAAGAATAAATTTTTCTGATAAATGAATAATATAAGAGTTCCTTATGTGTCCAATTTTCTACTGATCACTGTATATCAAAAATGCCTATCCAAAAAACGTGACGTGATAAAACGTGGAAATATTCGTTTTTCCACTACTAGTACTATAGCCTGTCATTTTGACATGTGTTAGGTTGCTGTGAAAAACAATTTCTCGACCTGAGGTAAATAATTTTTTTATTATTTACCACGGTAAATAATGAACATCAATTGTTACGTACGCTTTCAGGTACAAATCTTTTGATTTTTCAGGCAATAGATTGTTTGCCACTTGTCCGGCAATTTCCCGCATTTCAGGCGGCGTACAATTTAAATCGCCGTACATCGTTTACCGTACTTACTTTATTTAATTGACGATTTGGCAAAAAGATCGACGTAATGTTTGTGACAAATTAAAAAATTTGAATCAACTGTCATATCGGTAATACAGAAAACTGTAAACCTTTCGTAATTTGTACAGCTGAATTCAAAAAAATCGGGAAATGAAATTTTTATTTGGTTTTATTTGTCAATTAATTGTCTACTTGACAATACATACATGCCTTTCAAAAAATTAACCTGTTTACTTATAAAGTGACGTACCGTCAAATAATTCTAACCTATTTCTAATAAATCCGTTTTCACGCTATGAAAATATTGAAAAAAACGTGTCGATCTTTTTTGACATTTCCCGATTTTTTTGAATTCAGCTGTAATAAATATTTGTTCAAATTAAAATTATCATTTGCACTAGTAGTGGAAAAAATAGTATATACACCACGGTAGAGAAGTCTTATAACCCTCGGTCCTTTACATCCCTCGGCCCTAAGGGCCTCGGGATGTAATCATCCCCTCGGGTTATAACACTAGACTTCTCTACCTAGGTGTATAATATACTATTATGCATTTTTAATAATGGGAATAATAAAAAATTATCATTCTGAGTCAGATAGAAAAATCGTGTCGGGTAGTGTTATTAACAATGAGATCATTCTTTTCTAAAGTTAATAACTAATTCTATTTATCAAATTCCATGTTTAAATTGTGATTCAATTTATATTGGTCAAACAACTAGAAGTCTTCATGCAAGAATAATTTCTCACAAGTGATATTGAACTTGCAAACCTGCAGCTTGTGCGTTATCTGAACATGCAGATAATACAAATCAGCAAATTAATTTTAATGAAACAAAAATTTTAAATATTGAACCAAATTTAAATCAATGAACCTTTCTTGAAATGTGCCACATTTTTTTGTAATTAGGAAACTAAACAAACGTAACTGATATTGAAAAATTAAGTTTTATATATACACTTATTTATTAAATTTCAAAATAACTTCAGATAAAGATAATTCTTTTGGAAATTATAATAATTTCTAACATCACATTTTCCGTTTTTTAAAATAAACAAATTCCACTGTCCTTCAATTTTCAAGAAACAATCGAATTTTTGGAAACATATTTTGAAATTAAATTGGATATTTAAATAATTATGTTAAAAAATTCATTTTCTTGAAGTAACTTCTTTGATTACTCACTAAAGGGTAAGAGCAAAAAAAATTATAATTTAAAATATATTATAATTAGGTCTATTGTTTGTAGAACCTTGAGAAATGAATAAAATATTCCGAAAGCTCGGTAAAAAACAACTTTAAAGAGTTTCATTTTATTCCCCATTTGACTGCAGCCCAGTGAATTTTTTTTTAAACAAATAAGTGTATTGCTATTACTGTTTATTTAAAGAAGTTATGTGTAGATATGACGATTTGACAGAAATGATTATCGATATGGCGCACCTGAAGTCGCCTTTGGTCATGTGATAACGTCTCCTTAATATCTCAATGATCGATATGTATCAATACACAATTATTACAAATTAACTTTAACTTTTGATTTATTTCCATAGTAACAATTATGATAACAATTGAAGACCTTTTTACAAAAACGACCTTTGTCCATTTTTTACATTTTCGGCAATTATGCAAAAACAATTTTCCTCGATTCCAATGCGCATTTCAAACGGTTTTTAATGGTACATCATTTCCTTTGTATATTCGGAGTTTCCTTTCGTGTAATTTCAGTTAGTGACATAAATAGTAAATTAGATAAGCTTGATTTTTTGAAAGAAAACGTTGGATTATGGCTGTTTTTGTAAAATATTTGTTTGTAATATTGATTAGGTTTCTATTTTTTTTAGATTTTAGATTTATAAGAAAATAAACTTAACGCAAAAGGTAACTAACTAACTACCTGTACTTTACACACTCATATCACTGAACTTGGGTTGTTTTTGTTAAAACTAAGTTCACCACATTGTTGCTAACCTTCAGAAATATATGACATTATGTAAATCTCGGAAATCGTATTTTTGGACATTGGTTGTTCTTGTAAAAAGGTCTTCAATTGTTCTTAGGGCCGATATATCAATCACAAATTAACTTTAACTATCAGTTTATTCCCATAGTAACAATTATGAAAATTATTCCTATGGTAATAAACTGGTGGTTAAAGTTAACTTGTGTTTGAAAAACTGGCCCTTATGACAATAAACTTAAGGTTAAAGTTAACTTTGATTGAAAGATTGGGCCTTAGTTTTATAATCTGCCTATAACAGAGCTACAACTGTTAGGTGCTCTTCCTAGTTTGAAATCAAGTTATAAATTCAAAAACGGCATAAAAAAAAATCAAACAAAATAAACATCAAACAAGTTATCTGTTAGCCGCATTCAAGTAATCGCAGTGCTGTAGCATTCAATAAGTCTAAACAAGGTACATGAGCCATCATTGCTTTACAACATAACAAATTCATAGCCTCTTCAAAAGAAAACTGGTTCAGGTAATAAAATCTGTAGAATTTAATTCTGTACTACAATGATACAATTAATTAATTATCTGCTTGAATGTGACCAATGACGTTCACAAATCATGCACAAGTACAAACACAATAATACTATACTTTAACTCGAAATAGAATACTAGGACTGTTTTCATAATGGCACTAAGGCCCAGTTGTACAATGCCAGTTTAACTTTAAGCCAAACTTAAACCCTTAACAACAATTGTTGAAATAATCGTTGGTATGGGTTTAAGCCACAGCTTGTACAACTGGGCCTAAATGATTTAAAATCACTTTAACCCTTTCGCTACAGGAGCCATCAATAAGCTACCTGTCAAAATTTTAGGCTTCTTACTTGCTAAATACGTAAATACTATTTTTATGGAACAAATTTGATTCACTCTATTAGAATACATATATAGTCATTTGAGATAGAAAGACTTATAGCATGTTTGATTCGCTGCTCTAGCGCAGGGGTGGGCCACCTTTTTTAAATAAAGGGCCAGAATGAGTTCCATGTTTCGTCCGTGGGCCACATCAGTTAATCTTTGCTTTTTTAGCACTTACTATTTTATAATTTTTTTATTACTAAAAGTAAAGACATTTTTTAATATACATACAGTGAAACTCGCTTATAATGAGTACCGGTTATAACAAGAACTCGAATATAGTGAGGAAATTGAAAAGTCCCGTTCCTCGTACTTATACGTATATTTTCTCGTTTATAATGAGCACTTGCATATAATGAGCAATAAATGTGGTCCCTTGAGCCCTCGTTATACCTGAGTTGTACTGTATTACATTTTCATTTTTATAATTAATTTAAAATGTGCTATAATTTTTTATTGTTTCACATTTTGTTTTTATTAATATCTACGATCTATAAATTTTATAAAAAAAGAATTAGATTTAGGTCTCACAGGCCGGATGAAAATATTTCGCGGGCCAGAGTTGGTCTGTGCCCCGGGGGTTGCGCACCGTTACTCTAGAGCATTCTCGGAGTATTTTCAGCTTGTTTAACCTCATATAGTATAGTAAAATAGTTTTCTTACCAAACCATCTGCGCCAATTCTTCCTCGACCTGTAATTCTGAATGCAACATCTACTTCCCAATGATCAAAATTTATAGGATTCTTTGTCCATATGGCACCCTTCTGACTTCTTAAAGAAGGTGCCACTCTAACGTTCTCTGAACTGGCAATAGCATCTGAAATTTTTAATTTGTATAAATGCAAGTATTATAAGAAATTTAATATAAAATTAAACAAAAAAACAAATAAAAAAAATAATAACATAATTTACTTTTCACTAATAAAATTTTAACATCTGTTTGTAAGGTTATATACGTGTCAAAAAAAGAACTCAAGTTTCTTGTAGTTATTAACGACATACTTCATGTACGCTACACCATAGAAAAATATCATACAGTATACAAACGTAGTTCATTTATTATCCCATTAATTCTTTTATATACGTGTACTTACTGCCGCCGTATTCCCAAAATGGAACACTTCCATCTCTTTGAGCTAAATATGGTGGTTTAAAAGAATATTTATATTCGAATTTTCTGTGCACTAAATCTGCATCCACTACACTTAATACGATTAATAATAAATGCACTAAAACTGTAAAATTTAAATAAAAGTCTAATCTCCCCATGTTTACAACACAACACCACTGTTGCCAACCTCCAAAAGAATGTGTGGCTGTGGGATTGTGGGTCCAGAACAGCAATTAATACATAATTTATAGAGTTGAGTGGTATGACACCTTCTAATGACGTGTACCGTTTTGATACGTACTATTGGGGCCTTAAATTTTGCACGATTTTTTGTCAAGTAGACAGAATTTCTATAAATTATAGTTTTGTAGAACAGGCTTTTTCCTCAATTTTGACACTAAAGACATTTAGGGTGCGTACCGTAATTAGCAAATTGTAATCAGGTTGTTTGTGGTTGCAAATTTTCGCTCCGAAAATAACATATTCCTGAAAAAGTTGATATTTACGGAACAAGATTATCGAAATTTAGTGGTTTCAGCAGCTACCACAGTCATCACTATAAAAGCATGATGCTTTTTGGCTGATGTAATTATTGCTGTCTAGATGTTAGGTTATAAAACTGAATACTCATTTTTTAAATGGAAAACAAGGTGTAATGTACTTTTTTTATTATATATTTTTGGAGTGTTCTCTTTCATATTTTGCGAGAAATTCGTTTGTGCAACATTAGGATATACTTCATTAGAAATATAATATGTAGTTTACAATTACATGTCAAATTTTTTCATTTGCAACCATTATGTCTTCAGTGTTATAAATTCTATTTCAAGTTAAAAATAATTCTTAAAAATCAATTGTTCATAAACTTTTAGGTTATGTTAATACCAACTAAATCGTCGACTGTCCCGAAATTAATCAGTAACCCTAACCGCTAATAAACACAAACAACCTTCAAAAAATAACAACCAACCATTTGAGGGATATTTTCGCGACGGATGAAAGACGGCGTGTTTTAAACAACAACGATTTCGTGAGTAATTATGACGTCATGGTTACAATTTTTGAACATGGTTACTGTAGGTTTGTTCGGGTTCCCGTGAGAACAGGTCCAGAACCGTCAGGAGCATGCGCAAAACAAAAAAAACGCACGTTTTCTTGTTCTGCGCTTGCTCCTGGACGTCCTAGGACGGTTCTAGGACTGTTCTGGCGAGAACCCGAACAAGCCTTGTAACACATGAAGCATATTTTAGCGACGAACCAGATTAGAGTGGTTACGAAAATGAGCACTTTTCCGACAAACACATGTCATTGTCGTATATTATGAACGTCGTTCGTGGAACTATTGGATGATGGTCGAGAAGAGTGTGCATAGGTATCATCCATTGTTCATGAGAATTCTGGTGAGAATCTGGTCTGATATACATTTCTCGAAGCATTCTTAAATAAAATAACATATTTCTTGATGTTAGTGAAGTTGTTTCATTAACATTTTGTAACGGTCTCTCTATTATAATACCATTATCATCGAATATTGAAGAATATCGCTTCATTTGCTAATGTAATAAACATTTTAGAGTTCATTATTATTTATTTATTAACAAAACTTACAACAGCAAGAATGAACAGTTGACAGTTATTAACCGATGGAATACTCCACTTTCGCGAATACCATTTTTGATGACATCATAACATAAACCGTGTTACAAATGTAGGAATAATTGTTCGTCGCTAAAATATGCTTATGGATGAACCTTTCGACCTGTGTCAACGCCCACTGAATAATAGGCCTGCTCAAAGCAGTGGGAGAATACCCCGAGAACTCGAGACAATGCCGCGCGCGCCGCGCCGCCGTTAACTGACATATTTTTTATCTAATGCCGAATGTGTAATGCGGAGTCAGAGTTGACCATAAATTTATTATTGTAAAATTAAATATATTCATAAAACTAATTCCAACATGTTAAAATATATACAATGTACGTGTGTGGAATATAATTATGTAAATTCACGAGCACGAGTTAAAAAATAATGTACTTAATTATTTTTGTTATTTCCAATATCTTTAAATTAAAAAAAGAAATAAATCATTTGAAACAATTGGAAATATGAACGATATAGCAGAGTTAGCTGAACTACATACAGTACATAATAGTTCTAACTACTATTGTCTAGGAGTCGCAGCGAGGACTACTATGATTCTTAAAAAAAAGGAAATTTTTAATAATGTTAAAAAATAAGTTCTCTTAATAATTAAATACGAGATGTAATAATAATACATAATTAAAACAGATGAGTTACTTTCACACTGCAGTACTGAACATGAAGTGACCATTTTAAATTAATCAGTAAGCGCATTTACGTACGCGCTAACAGTTCAACGGCGAGACACGTACTGACCGAGTCCCCCGAAAATCTTGGAGTCCCCCGAAACACAGAATAACAGAAGGGACAATAGCTTGTCTTAGTTTTCGTGCGCAAACTCGGATCAGCCATGTTCTAAAGCTGTTGTTTATATTTTGATTTGAGGTTATGAGCGTTGGTTAAGGGTTTCTAAGATTATTGCTGTTTGTTATTAAATTGTCTCTTTTGTAAACATAGTAAAAACAAAAAAGAAAAGAACATCGGCTTCACGTTATTGTGCTGAACCAAGGTTACAGCTTCTTTTTCCTTTCCAAAAGATAAAGATCGGTAAGTATTAACTGCTGTATATTTAAACTAATTTAATATAATAATGTATTATTGTACATACAGAGCCTTGAAATGGATTTATAGTTGTAAACGAGAAGATCTTTTAAATAGAGATTTGTCAAAACTTACAAATACAACTTATGTATGTGGAAAACACTTTGAAAAACATAAATGTTTATTAATATTTGGCAAAATCGTATTCACTCACATGCTGTTCCAACAGTATTTGAAGAAACTGCATCGAAATCAGAGCATTCACTTGAAATGGAAGGTAAGAGCAACACATGGAATTAAATGAAGCACAACAAACGAAAGAATACATGAACGCCATCAGTTTGTTGTCAGGGTTTCGATGCACGTTGTTTATTTTATATTTACTTAGAGTTATGTTCAGGTAACCGCGGTGCTACAGTGCTTTAGTAAAGTGTAAACCTGATCGAGTCATTGCCTGCAGCGCTTTCTTCAAGCGGCCGCAATAATCAAGCATGGTCTGTACATGCTACATTACAGCGTAATGAATTTATAACCCCTATGACAGAAAGCCAGTACAGGTAATTTAGAGCGCTACAAGCTACAACTTTATGCTGTGCTGTAACGCTGCAAACATCTTTTCTGCCTGAACGTGACCAATTAGAAAATAAACAACGTAAATTGAAACCCTGACAACAAACTGATTTTGTGCATGAGTTTGTATCTATGATTTTTTCCGTCTGAAACACATTAAAACTTTCAAGCCAAGTAATAAATCGTAAGTTTGACTTCACAAACATTCGTATAAAGACGTTCCTCTTTCAATCTGAACGAGTGATTCTGTAGTGAAACTACATTTCAATAATTTTTGATTTTAGCTTCTCAACGCATTGGAAAGAAAAGTTCCTCAAGTGATAAAGAAAATATACAAACATCAGCAAGTAAGTTTTGTTTTTGTAATGTTATTGTTTATTTATATGTAGTAAATAAAATTTGTTTCTTAGATCTGCGTTTTCTTTCTAAATATTTTCATTTATTTCTTATTTTTTCATACAACTTAGTGTGTAGATAAATTATCACCAAAAATAACATTAACGTACTTTCGGATATTGTTTTACATATACCCTACCATTTTCCTTCTGTGAATCTCAAGTAAGAAAGATAAACAAAAAAAAATATTTTTTTTATTATAATGCAAAAGTTAACAATTTTTTTACAATTTAGAAATTTTGATTAGTCAGAAAGTATTAGTTACATTATTTGTGTATTGATTGAACATTCAAAACTTACCGCTGAACAGCTTTACAAAATGGCGCAAGGTCATCAAAACTGGGTACAAGAAGATCAAAGGTGCCGACGGCTTTTGTCCTTTCTGTTATTCTGTGCCCGAAATCTCGATGTTCCCCACTATCTAACTTCGGCCTATGTGAAGTGGGCGTTGGTTAATTGCATGCATCTAGTATGCAATAAGAGGCAAGAAACGCATGGCTGTTTAATTATGCCTCAAAGTAGCTGCTTTCGTTCAAACCAATCATAGAATCAATGATTAGGTGAACAGAATCATATGATCAACCAATATTGATCAAAACACATGAAACCGATAATGTTTCTAGGTTACGTTTATGTGATCTAATCATACAAAATCACACATAACTTGTGATTATCCAAATTGTAATCATGATCGCTTAATCGGAGGTGGGGGAGAAAGTAATCACAGAGAACGAACACGCAGAATTGTGATCACGATTACATGATTAGTAATCACAGGTATAAACGAAAGCAGCTAGTATGAGAAAAAAGCGCGCTGTGATATAAATTAACGCATGCAAGCAAGCATGCGTTCCAGTGCGCTATAAACGCATGCATCAAGATGCACGAAAAGAGGCATCGTGTAAAGCTAGCTTTACGGAGCTATTGTGCTACATAGGTCGAATTACTGTTATGGCTTATGTCTTTTGTCTTATGTTTCATGTAAATCCATTGTGTACTAGGTTTTACGTGTTTCTTATGGCTTATGTCTTATGTTTTATGCAAATCCACTGTGTAATCGGCTTAAAGGCCAGTACACAATGGATTTGCATAAAACATAAGACATAAGCCGTAACAGTAATTAGACCTATGTAAAGAAGTGCGCTGTATCACAATAGCTCCGTAACGAGAACAAAGCAAATGTGTTCCTTACGGCTTATGTCTTATGTTTTATGCAAACCCATTGTGTTCTAGGCTTAAGGCAGCAAAAGCGTAAGCGCTTATGTTCCAGATGGAACGTATGAGGAGATCAGCTGATCATAGTCAGGTTATAAACAAACATTACACTTTAGAAACAGCTCCGGCAGCTATGATTGGATTAATTTCACTATTGAAGTTATATTTTTAAGGTTATGAATTCGTTGTGCAAACAATAGTCAAAAGAAACCTCTTTGCGTATAATCTTAAGCGACTGAACGCCAAATAGCGTTTTCGATTGACCGTACTAGTGCGCACTCAGGGTATCTTCATCTCGTGTTATTATATGAGGTTAAAAGAAGATGAAAATATACAGTGCTACCGGTGCATGTGAATCGAAAACGATAAAAGGTAACAACAGAAAACAGCGATTCTAAGCGTGTGAGCGTGCAAAAGAAACGAACCCGAAAAGGCCAGATTAGCGATGCGCGATTGCGAATAAAAATATTCGAATAACTATCGGTTTTATTCGAATTTTATAAGCGTATACGCGCCAACCACGGATACGCATCACAACGACGAATGGCTATCGGTTTACTTCGATTGTTATTCGCCCACCGCTTAGCGTGGTAATACGCTGGCGCCGTATCGCTGTTAACCGTATTGCATACGCATTACAACAGCGCATTATTTCGCACGATATCGTGACTTATATCTTTAGCTTTTCGGATTATGTACTATGTGTTTTTTTAAAAATGCCATAAGGGGTGGCTGTGGAAAAGAAAATTCATGTCTTAGCTCCATTCATGTAGTTCAAATTATCAGTTTTGGTATGTGTTAGATGCCAAGCTACGACATGAGTTTTAACTTTCATAGCCAACCTTTATGGCATTTTTAAAAAAATACACCGTAGTTGAAAAAAGAACTACATAATTGCATATGCGTATGCATCGCGGTCAACGCAGCGGCGAGCTTTACGAAGCGGTGGGCGAATAACAATCGAAGTAAACCGATGTTGTTGCGATGAACAGCTAGGCCGAATGAATCGCCAACGCACGATGAATTGGAAAGCGAATGAAATTATTCGAATAATTTTTTCACACTACGAATGAATCGATGTTCGAATAAATAATTTAACGATTGTCGATTTATTCGATTGTTCCTTTCATTCGCAATCGTGCATCGCTAGGCCAGATCTAGCAGTAAAGTAGCTGTGTTGGGAACACTGTCTCTGACCCTGTATTCTCCCCACCACATTGGCTATTGATTTGACACATTTTAATTTTAACATTTTGTCATTCTTTCGCCGATGATTATGGTAAAAGAAGTGATGTAAAATTTTGTTTAATGTTTAAAAGAAAATTATTGATGTAAAAGTAAATTAAGAAGAACATGGGAGATTCTCTTGAGGGGAGTGAAAACTCCTCAGAATCTCAAAGTGTGGGTGTTGTGGATTTTACGACATTCGCGAATTATATACGTAAGGCCGCCGCGGTACTTCTACCTGACGACGATGGTCATTTGGAACCGCCTGCATTAAATGCGGCACTCGAAGATAAAAACAACCAGGAAAACATACGCAAGTTTTTAAGCGATCCTCAGGTTTCGACTCTGTACGTTCAGAGAAGTTCATCCAAAGGTAAGCACAAAATCGATTTTACTTTATTTGACTGGTCCATTGCACCATTTTCTAGTCGATTCATTTGTGTTTTCTTTTGTTCGTGCAGATGATGACAGTGATCAACCACCAGAGGGAGAAGAAGAAAAGGAGCCGGTTACATATTATATTAGCAATGAAGTTTATTATACGAATTCAAAAATGTCCAGCTTGGTTATTTTGAAACGAGGTTCCGTGATTGAAGCAGACAAAAGTATTCGTGCTCAAGTACGAGTTATTAACTTCAGCGAGGGATCACCCTATGAAACATTACATTCGTATATCAGTAAATCTGTTGCTCCTTATTTTAAGTCTTATGTCAAGGAATCTGGAAGAGCTGACAGGTACACAAGAATTTAATAATTCTCTTTGACCTTGTATTTATTTTAATGAATTAATAATTTAGAAATGACTCATGGGTAACAATCCATTATTTATGACATAATCCAAATTAAATGGAAATGTATTATGAGTGGTAACCAGATATATGGGTGTTTAGCAGAGTAGCATGGAAAGAAATTAAATTTCTATAACAATTAAAGCAAAGTATGCTATTAAGAAATAGCTACACCCAGGGGCCTATTGCATAATAAAATACAAGCTAATAATATTAGTACTGAACAAAACGCTTGATGATTTAATTAAGGACGAAGTAAAAAACTATTCGTTCAATCAGCTGACAGTATCGGTTTGTAAACCGAAACCATCGGTTTATAAACCAAAACTGTGAGCTATAGTTTTTTACTTCACCCTTAATCCGGTCATTAAACGTTTTATTCAATACTAATATTATTAGCTTGTATTCTATCATGCAATAGGCCTCTGGATGGCAGTTTAAATTGGTGTTTAGACTTTTTTTTAAATCAGATTTAGTAGTAATTGAATTGGTGAATGCAGTAAGGGTAGTGATGTAGAAATATGGTATTTTAATAGTTTATTATTTTACAAGTTTCCCAAGAAGGCTTATTGTAACACGAGTGCCTCAACAGAACGAGTGGTACAATGCCTCTTGTGAAACGTGTAAAATATACTATTTTTTCTACTTTCCGTCACTTATTGAACAAAAATAATGACAAACACAAAAATTGGATCTCCTTAGTATATGGAGAATTTTAGTTGTAATGCGTGGCAACACTGACAACCTTTCGTTTTAAACAAAAATCAAATTGACAAGTTATTAATTTTTCTTGTCCAGCTTCATTGTGAGTATTCTGTTAAATAACAAATAAATAATGAATAATTTGGTAAATTCTATTAAAGATCTTCATTAAAAATTGACTAAAATTTCACCAAAAATAGTTTCACAATGAGCTCCGTTGTGAAATTGTTTTTGGTGTCACAGTGACCTCATAGTGAACGCAAAGTAGAAAAACATAGCGCTGTTGGAAAGAATTGTGTTCAAGATATGTATATGTGTTGTATTACTACTGCAGTTCCAACTCATGTATTTATTAAGACTGGGAATCATATTTGAATAATTCGAATATTTGAATACATGTGCACTCTGTTTTCGAATACGTTAAAATTTAATAATTTGAATTTTCAGATTATTCAAGAAAAACTGGGTAAGTCAAAAGTGCACTTTTTGACTTGCCAAGTTATTCATGGATACCGCATATTGAGAGCAAGTGTATATTCCATTTACGATATTTTTAGACTTTTGATGGCCATGCTTTTTTTTCTCGTTAAGTTACGTGTATGTATTTTGATGGAAGTCAAAATATGACATGGAAAAATTATAACAGGGTCACGTCAGCTGTATTGACTATGTTGCCAATATGTTCCTAACGTGGACTGCGGTAGCCTGATTGGTAAAAAGTGTATAATCCATTTACGATCTTTTTAGACTCTAGGCCATGCTTTTTTCTCGTTAAGTGACGTGCATGTATTTTGATGGAAGTCAAAATCTGACTTGAAAAAGTTATGACAGGGTCACGTCAGCTGTATTGACTATTATAGCTGTTTTCCTTTTACCCTATTTATCAGATGACCTCACCTCACTCATTTGCGTGTTACATTTAAAACTGCTGAGGAAAATGATCTAAGGAATTTACCGCCCCCTTTCGTCTTCGTGAGCTAATTTTTGTTCGTCCTTACTTGCCTGAGTTCGCGTTTTATAACCTACATTTATCTTTGATTTGAATGTGACAATTTGCACGAAATATATTATAATTATTACTCCTCTGGTACTAACGGGTACCCGGATAAACAATAACACCCGGGAAACAATTAAAAAAAAAATAGACGGAACGAAGATATAACTTGAGAAATCAGATAAGTTTCAGTATTATGATCCATATATTTACCGATAAATTATCGATATGTAGGTTGTTCAGAACAGAAATTGTTCAAGTCTAAAAAATTAATTATGGAGAAACAATGAGTTAAAGAAAAATTTGTATAGTAATACATATAGTTACGCATATGTAGAAAAATCTTGTAGATATCACGCGTATCAGGCTCAATGGACTTGGACGATTTCTGCACTGATATTGATGCTGATATTTGCTGCAAATTTTAGTGGTTTATCTCAATTTTATAAAAAATGGATTTGATTCACTTCTGTTCTGAGGAACCCATACAGATAATTTTTCTTTTACATATCGTTATTCGATAATAGATTTGATTATCGATAATTATAGATAGGTAGGTACGTAGGTCTATATTTTTGCACAGCCCTACTTGTCATATACCGAGGAGATCAAAATATTGAAAATCGACATAAGAGTAAAATATTTAAGGTCTGATATTTGAATCCGAGAAATAGTTATTGAATCCGAGAAATAAGTTATTGAATCCAAAGAAATAGTTATTAGACGAATAATGCTAATGTTAAATGGAAATACTGCCCTTTAGTAAATGAAACTTAATAAATTTATACCTCATTCCTTAAAGGAATACGTCGACTTACCAGTCAACCTGTATAATTCTAGGGAAGGTGATAAAATGGCTCCTTCGGTTGAGAAAACGATAGCAGCTCTTGAAATGGGCCTTTTACATTTGCAGCAGAACATAGACATTCCAGAAATAACACTTCCAATACATCCGGTAGTTGCAAGCGTGATTAAAAGGTGCGCCGATGACGGACGTAAACCAAAAGTAGAAGATTTTGCCGAACATGTCAAAGACTCGACTTTCTTGAATCAACTTCACAACGGTGTAAATAGATGGATCAAAGAGATCCAAAAGGTAACGGTTCCGGCAAAATAAGAAACAAATTGCATTTATTTAATTCTTAAAGGTCACCAAATTAGATCGTGATCCATCATCTGGCACAGCCCTGCAAGAAATTAGTTTCTGGTTAAATTTGGAGCGGGCTCTGCATCGCATCCAAGAGAAACGTGAAAGCATGGAAGTTGCCTTGACTTTGGATATATTAAGAATTGGGAAAAGGTTTCACGCAACTGTGTCTTTTGATACAGACACAGGTTTGAAACAGGCTTTAGCTACTGTTAATGATTACAATCCATTGATGAAGGTACGAAAATTAAATTAATTTTATAACGTGTTAATTGCTTTTTTTTGTTTTTACAGGATTTTCCTATTAATGACTTACTATCAGCGACTGAATTAGAGCGAATCCGAGCGGCAGTTCAGCTGATATTTGCACACATGCGAAAAATCAGGAGCACTAAGTATCCTGTACAGCGTTGTTTACGTTTGGTAGAGGCAATATCACGTGATTTGGGTAGCCAATTGCTGAAAGTTCTGGGCACACGTAGGTTAATGCATATTCCATTCGATGACTTCGACAAAGTCATGATACAGTGCTTTGAAGTTTTCTCAACTTGGGAGGATGAATATGAGAAACTGCAGAGTTTACTGAGGTGCTAATTATAATCGTGTGTAAAACTATTGCTCATTGATTTTTTCTTGCGAATTTCAGAGATACAGTTAAGAAGAAGCGGGAAGAACATTTGAAGATGGTGTGGCGTGTTTCTGCGCAGCATAAAAAATTACAGTCTCGAATGGAACACATGAGGAAATTCCGAAGGCAGCATGAACAATTGAGAACTGTTATCGTTCGTGTTCTGAGACCATCTGTTAGAGATTTAGCAAACGCTGCTGAAGGTGAAGATGTTGAGCCTCCGAAACAAGATACTTTTACGATGGATGCTGCTGATGCAAATGCTATTGCGGTATGTTTTTATCTATATATATTTTTATAATATATATAATTGAAATCTCTTTCACGATAGGAAGAGACAGATTGTGGAAAACTATCACTTTTATTGTCCTATTTTTAAAGATTTTCTATTGGCAATCAACTTATTGGCCCGCATTCTCATCCTATGATTAATTTAATAACGTGTTTATTTCCCATAACAGCGCTCGTCTACCACTCTCCTACACCAGTGCCGGGCACGGTAGGAGAACAGTACCACCACCCCTCATACTTCTCCGCAAGTATTTCGCGCTTATTCCAGTTTAAATTGAAATCGGCACGCTTAGAACCAACGACGCGCAATATAATGTCTCGACGAGTGGCGAATATTTTCGACTCTCGCCGATTACAGTTGTTGCAGAGTGGAGGGGATGACTTACCAGAACTCTCGTGCCCAGCATTGTCCTACACATTAAATTTACATAAAGCTATATCGTTTCTTGTTTATTTTAATCATACTTTAGGTAAACACGACTGTAATCATAAGATCAGAATAGGGGCCGTTGGAACGTATTCTCATCTCGCTTGTTCGTCATTTTCTTACACATTAAATCGACTTAAAGCTATATCATTTTTTGTTTATTTTAATTACGACATTAGTTAAACACGACTCTAATCATAAGATCAGAATACGGCTCGCTTGTCTTTAAAACTAGGTTAATAAAGATGTTAGTTCTCTGCAAACATTCACGTGTATTCTACATATAAGCACCAACTTATTTTAATTGATACCTAACAATACTTGAAGAGAAATTAATTGATACGTAACCATAGCAACCACAGTAATTCACCAATGAGGCAATGGCTCTCAAAATGCCTTAACAATCAATTAAAGATAATCAATTGTTATTGTTATGTTTGTTACATATCAATCGTAACAAGTGTAACAATTGATATGAAATGTTTACAGAATAGACCTCATTATCAGCTTTTGTGATACACAAAATAAAACCCCGAAAGCTTTTTTGTTTTTGTCTTCACAGCATACCATATTTTTCTTTGCACTGTATTTTCAATAATTTTTTTTATGATATCGTAGACAAAATAGCATTTACTACTCGACATAAAATACGTTTTGTTCGTTCGTGAGATTACTCCACTCGCTGCTAAAGCACCTCGTGGACAAATTCTCATCTCACGAAAAAAATGTTTTGTTGTAAAATGTACTGTAAATTTCTTTTTAACTCACAGTTCAAGATATGACAGACACAATGCAATAGGCTTTATATACTCAAATCATTTTACAGGGCATAGAAAATTGCTTTCGGTGTTTTCCTTCTTGGTATTATTCGAAATAGCTGAGAAAAGAAAAACATTCACAACTTTGTCTTACAGAATTTAATTGATTATCTATCTGTTATGTTAACTAAAATTTCTGTATTAAAATTGGAATCTACAAGGCTGTTTTCATAATAGACATTGTTGGACATTTTCAAATATAATTAATAATTACACTTGTTTTTTTACTAGGAGGTTAATTTGGCTTACGAAAATGTTAAAGAAGTAGATTGCTTGGATATCTCGAAGGAAGGCCAAGATGCATGGGACGCAGCAGTTCAACGATATGAAGAGCGCATCGACAGAGTCGAAACCCGCATAACTGTTCACCTACGTGATCAACTAGGGACAGCAAAGAATGCGAACGAGATGTTCCGCATTTTCTCACGGTTCAATGCCTTGTTTGTTCGTCCACATATTCGAGGTGCCATTCGAGAATATCAAACCCATTTAATCCAAAGAGTTAAAGATGACATTGAAGCACTCCATGAAAAGTTCAAGGTAGAAGGGTAAGTGGAGGTACATGAAAACATTTTTTAAATATTATTTTTGTTGCAGGTGCAATATCCACAAAGTAACAGTGCACGTATTTCCAAGGTCAGAGATTTGCCTCCGGTTGCGGGTTCTATAATTTGGGCTCGCCAAATTGATCATCAATTGACTACATATTTACGCAGAGTTGAAGATGTTTTAGGTATGTTCACCAGTGTGGTTTTGCCATCAAAATTAAATTGGAATTTTTAAAAGGGAAAGGCTGGGAGAACCACATAGAGGGCCAAAAATTAAAAGCAGATGGTGACAGCTTCCGTGCTAAGTTAAATACTCAGGAAATATTTGATGATTGGGCACGAAATGTTCAGCAGCGTAATTTAGGGGTGTCAGGACGTATTTTTACCATCGAAGCAGTAAGAGCGAGGAGTGGCAGAGGCAATGTTTTAAAATTGCGAGTTAATTTCTTGCCCGAAATTATTACTCTGGCTAAGGAAGTAAGAAATTTAAAGTGTCTTGGCTTCAGAGTTCCTCTCGCCATTGTCAACAAAGCGCATCAAGCAAATCAGTTATACCCGTTTGCAATTTCATTGATCGAGAGTGTTCGAACTTATGATATGACTCTGGAAAAGGTGAGTGTGCAACTTCTATAAAATTTAATAAATAAAAGGCAATTTGTTTGAAGTTAATTGCATGCTAAGTAAATTTAAAATTTTTACCGTACTAGAATATTGCAATAGTTTTGACTGTGATCTTTATTATTTAAACCAGCTGACTAATCGGAGTAATTCTTTCGTTAAGGTACTGAACAACAGGCATGTTTATAATTGTTACTTTCTCTCTCACTCTTTCTCTGGCTACTAAGCATGTACATGCTTTTATCTACTGTTCATATCTTTATTATATGCCGATCGTTCGATAAGTCAAAGAACTTTTATGTAGCTATCTCCTCCTAACTTTCGTGAAACACGCTTGCTGCTTTTGTTATGTAATTTCGTCGTATATTTTCTTAACTCAGATCTATACGATCGGCATATAAGTAAAAAATGAACTTTATGTAATTACATTTTTGGCTTTATAACAAGGCGAAATATATTTTTAATGTGTTTGCTGCTGATGGTAAAACTAAAATATGTAGTAATTTAAAATTGCTTGTTGTAACAAAATATCAGTACAAATCTTTTTTGATATCCCCCAAAAGGCGGCCGCTCTTTCTTCCAATGTGTAGATTAATAATGAATGTTAAATGCATCAACGTTTTAGTTACTAATTAATGTGACTCTTTGTTTTTAGCTTGAAGATAAAGCGAGTATAATTCCATTAGTGGCAGGCACAAGGAGAGAAGTGCAGCAGTTGATAGCAGAGGGTATCCAACTTGTTTGGGAAAGTTATAAGTTGGACCCTTATGTTCAACGCTTGTCTGATACTGTTGTAAGCTTTCAAGAACGCGTGGAAGAGCTGGTGATACTTGGAGAGCAATTGGAAGTAGATATTCGTTCGTTGGAGACCTGTCCGTATTCTGCAAACACATTCGCTGATATTCTTGCAAAGATACAACATGCTGTTGATGACCTGTCTCTTAAACAATTCTCAAATCTTCATATTTGGGTCAGTCGATTGGATGAAGAGGTACTAGTTTTTACAGATTACAAATTATTTTAATAACTTGTGTTGATTTAGGTTGAAAAGAATTTGGCTCATCGTTTACAAGCGGGCATTCTGGCGTGGACAGACTCACTGAATGGTCTGAAGAAGGAAATCGATCACAGTATGGATACTGATGAGCCTTCACAGCCAACACATAAACCAGGGGGAGATCCGCAAATAAAAACTGTCATCCATGAAGTGAGAATTACAAATCAAATGATGTACTTATACCCCAGCATAGAAGAAGCGAGATTTCAAATTATGCAACAGTTATTTGCATGGCAAGCTATTGTTACCTCGCAACAAAGACTACAAAGTAGTCGATACCAAGTTGGAGTTGATAAACCTGTGACAGAAACTTATCGGAAGATATTAACTAAGTTACCAGCCGGTTTAGCGCCTCTTGAAAGTGCTTATACAGCTATCGATGCAAAGATAAAAGAGGTAAATAACCTAGAGAAAATTATAAATAAATATTTTTAAATATTTTTTGTAGATTCATTCGTATGTTAAAGAATGGCTTCGCTATCAGACTTTATGGGATCTTCAAGCTGAAAATTTGTATGGAAACCTTGGAGATGATGTCAGTAAATGGATGGTTTGCTTAAATGATATCAAGTAAGTAATTAACAAAAAATAAAGATCAGTACCATCTTTTAGGGCTGATGGATTAAGTGTACTTTTTGAGCTATAGTTTTTTTGTGTTACATTTTAACAATTGCTTGAAGATTTCAACTAGATTTTTGCAAGCACACTGTGATCAATAATAACTGAAGATTTGCATCTGCAATATTTCCGAAGTAATATCAATATTTCATTCCGCAACAGCTGTTTACTACTATAACAATAACATGTGAACAATAAAAAAAATATTGTAGAGCGGCTCGTTCAATCATTGTTCATCACCGTGTATTTTGTTGATACTATTCTTAAAAACAAAATTGTTAATTTATCTATCAGTTAGTGGATTATATCATGTGATTTATTGAAAACAGGTCAAAGTGGGCCGTGAAATGTGCAAACTTGTCTTGGGAAAAATTGCTTTTGAAACAAACGTCAAAATAATTTAACCTATGTTAATGATAAAACATAACGATAAATGTTCGAAATGTTGTCCTTCACTTGCAAAACATAATTGACAAATCTGAGGTCTATTCTACCAGTAGTTAATCTGAAAGAGATGCATAATGCTTGATAGGCAGTTAAATGATAGATTTTTCAGTTACAAGACAGATATATTTACAAGTAACTTAAAAGGAAGTTAAAAGACTGGGCCTTAGTCATTTAGCGAATTTTATGCGTGAAGCGCTGTATTCAACAGCAAACCTTGCATCATACTGAATCCAAACTTCAAATTGCGGTACATCTTTCTCCTCTCCCCCCCCGCGTAAACGAACATTAAAGATGTGACTGCAGGCGCGCGTCACTTATTGTATATGACAAAATATATTTAAATTTTTTACGATTACGTACAATTACAGGAGATGCAGAAACATTCATAACAGTAAATTTTTCTGAAAAATCTAAAATAAAAAATATTAAGTATGTATTCAACTTTCTCCAATAATTTTTCTTTTTCAAGACAAACTCGAGCCACATTCGACACCTCCGATACACGACGTGAATTCGGTCCAGTTGTGATCGATTTCACAAAAGTCCAGAGCAAGGTATCTTTAAAATATGATTCATGGCATAAGGAAACCTTGAGCAAATTTGGAACACTCTTAAGCAATGAAATGACTTCCTTCCATTCCCAAATATCAAAATCCAGATCTGATCTCGAGCTACAAAGCATCGAAGCCGCAAGCACTTCAGACGCGGTTAGCTTTATCACCTACGTTCAATCATTGAAACGCAACATGAAGGTTAGTGGTCTTTATTTAAAAAAAAATCTCTCCCAGATATAATACGCAAATTATTTTATAGACATGGGAGAAGCAAGTTGAAGTATATCGCGAAGGACAACGTATCTTGGAAAGGCAGAGGTTCCAGTTTCCAACTGCTTGGCTTCACGTTGAAAACTTAGAAGGTGAATGGGGTGCGTTTAATGAAATCATAAAGCGAAAAGACCAATCTATACAGACCCAGGTGAATTCGTCGAGTTTTTCTTCTTCCAAATATATAAAAAAATATTTGTTTTAGGTGGCCAGTTTACAACAGAAAATTGTTTCTGAGGATAAGGCCGTTGAAAACCGCACAAATGATTTCCTTGGCGATTGGGAGCGTAGCAAACCTGTGGAAGGTCATTTAAGACCTGATGACGCACTGACACAGTTACAACTATTCGAAAGTAAATATGCCAGGCTGAAAGATGAAAGAGATAATGTGGCTAAAGCAAAGGAAGCTTTGGAACTGCAAGAACCAGGAGGCGTTAACACAAGTGAAGATCGTATGCAAGTAGTGTTTGAAGAATTACAAGATCTGCGGGGTGTGTGGTCAGAGTTATCGAGGATTTGGTCTCAAATCGACGAAACAAGAGAAAAACCATGGTTATCAGTGCAACCCAGAAAATTGCGTCAGCAACTCGATGCAATGTCTGCGCAGTTAAAAGAGCTACCAGCACGTCTGCGTCAATACGCATCATATGAATACGTTAAGAAAACTTTGCAAAACTATACTAAAGTCAACATGATTATAGTGGAACTAAAATCTGACGCCCTTAAAGAACGCCACTGGAAACAGCTGATGAAACAATTACGTGTTAACTGGGTCCTATCAGATTTAACTCTTGGGCAAGTATGGGATGTGAACCTCCAGAAGAACGAAGCTGTAGTCAAAGATATTATTTTAATTGCACAAGGCGAAATGGCACTTGAGGAATTCCTCAAACAAGTGCGTGAATCTTGGCAGACCTATGAGTTGGATTTGATTAATTATCAGAATAAATGTAAATTGATTCGTGGTTGGGACGACCTCTTCAACAAAGTCAAAGAACACATTAATTCAGTTGCTGCTATGAAATTGTCACCTTATTACAAAGTGTTTGAAGAAGAAGCCCTGACTTGGGAAGAAAAATTAAACCGAATTAATGCACTCTTCGATGTGTGGATAGATGTGCAAAGGCGTTGGGTTTACTTAGAAGGGATCTTTTCAGGGAGTGCCGATATTAAAACTTTATTGCCTGTAGAAACGTCCAAGTTCCATAGCATTAGGTAAAAACCGATTCTTACATTCTATTTGAGTTTGCACGTTCAATCTTGTGTTTTGCAGTTCAGAGTTTTTGGGTCTAATGAAAAAAGTAAGCAAGTCACCTATGGTGATGGACATTTTAAATATACCAGGAGTACAGCGATCCTTAGAACGGCTTGCCGACTTGCTGGGAAAAATCCAGAAAGCGCTCGGCGAATATCTCGAACGTGAACGAACATCTTTCCCACGTTTCTATTTCGTTGGTGATGAAGATCTTTTGGAAATTATTGGCAACAGCAAAAATGTTGCCAGGCTGCAAAAACACTTCAAAAAAATGTTCGCTGGTGTTGCTTCAATTTTGTTAAACGAAGACAATAACGTTATCACTGGCATTGCATCGAGAGAAGGCGAAGAGGTATTTTAGAATATCATGTAAACTTAGATCTTATTTTGTGTGTATTAGGTACATTTTGGAACTGCCGTTTCAACTGTGGACCATCCAAAAATCAACGAGTGGTTAACTTTGGTTGAAAAAGAAATGAGAGTGACATTAGCTTCAAACCTAGCTCAAGCAGTACAAGAAATTAAGCAGTTTAAAGATAATATCGACACTAAAGTCTTCATGGAATGGGTCGACAAGTACCAAGCCCAGATTGTGGTGCTTGCGATCCAGATTATATGGAGTGAAGATGTCGAGGCAGCTTTGGTCAAAATGAACAGTGAACCGCATGAAAGGCCCACTGGAAACAGTCCTGCAACAAGTTGAAAATACTTTGAATGTACTTGCTGACTCAGTTTTGCAGGAACAACCGCAGTTACGCAGGAAGAAACTTGAGCATTTGGTAAAAAGAAATATTTGAAGTATTCCAGAGGAATTAAATTATTCTTTCTTTTTTTATAGATCAACGAATTTGTGCATAAACGTACAGTTACTCGTCGACTTATTTCAAACGGAGTTTGCAGCAGTAAATCTTTTGAGTGGCTCTGCGAAATGCGTTTCTACTTTGATCCAAGACAGGCGGAAGTCCTCAAACAATTGACTATTCATATGGCTAACGCTCACTTTTATTATGGATTCGAGTACTTAGGTGTCCAGGACAGATTAGTTCAAACTCCACTTACTGATAGATGCTACTTAACCATGACTCAAGCTCTCGAAGCAAGACTTGGCGGTTCACCATTTGGTAAATATGATTAAAACTCCAAATTTTATTTTATTTTTTAATTATGTAATATAATAGGGCCCGCTGGTACTGGTAAAACAGAATCGGTGAAAGCATTAGGAAATCAATTAGGTCGCTTTGTTCTTGTTTTCAACTGCGATGAAACATTTGACTTCCAAGCAATGGGCCGAATTTTCGTTGGTTTGTGTCAAGTCGGAGCTTGGGGTTGCTTCGATGAGTTCAATCGTTTGGAAGAGCGCATGTTATCTGCAGTTTCACAGCAAGTGCAGACCATCCAAGAAGCGCTGAAGTCTCAGAAGGAATCTAGCATTGAAGGAAACGCTTCAGGAAGTATTTACCCAGTAAATTTTACTTTTGTACTTTCTACACGTTTTATATTCAGGTATTTCTGTCGAATTGGTTGGAAAGCAAGTGAAAGTATCTCCTGATATGGCGATTTTTATTACTATGAATCCTGGCTATGCAGGTCGTTCTAACTTGCCTGATAACTTGAAGAAATTATTCCGTTCCTTAGCTATGACTACACCGGATAGGCAACTAATTGCTGAAGTTATGCTGTTTTCACAAGGATTTCGTTCTGCTGAGAAACTTGCATGCAAAATCGTACCTTTCTTCAAGTGAGTAATTCTATGTTTATTCCAACTTGTTTTATTTCGCTTCTGTTGAACACTTCTTGTGTGTGGGTCTTAAATGGAATGAAATGTTCGTAAAAATTGTAATGTAAAAAGTCAATTACGATAAATTCGTAAATTAATATTTTAGATTGTGCGATGAACAATTATCAAATCAATCACACTATGACTTTGGTCTTCGTGCATTAAAATCTGTCTTGGTGTCTGCTGGTAATGTAAAACGTGATCGCATTCAGAGAATAAAAGAGAACTTGAAACAACGTGGAGACAAAAACATCGATGAAGCAAGCATAGCCGAAAATCTTCCTGAGCAGGAAATTCTTATACAGTCTGTCTGTGAAACTATGGTGCCTAAACTCGTTGCTGAAGACATTCCACTGTTATTCAGCTTGCTTAGTGACGTGTTCCCGAATGTACAGTACACCAGGGCTGAAATGAAAGGTACGTAACTTAACGTAAGAAAATGAAATTACTCAAATCATAACTTTTCCATTTTGTGTTTATAATGAATGAAAAACTGTCTCATAATTGAAATTACTATGAAACAATTTTTGGAGAAATTTTGGTTTCTAATGGTGCTTTCAATAGGGGTGTTTATTTCAATCTCATGTAATAAAATGAGATGAAGATATTCTGAGTGTGCAATCAATGAGTGAGTGCACCCCAATCGAAACTATTTTAGTACTTATTTGATATGACATTAGAAAC
Source organism: Dorcus hopei (assembly GCA_033060865.1). Lineage (NCBI taxonomy): Eukaryota > Metazoa > Arthropoda > Insecta > Coleoptera > Lucanidae > Dorcus > Dorcus hopei. Next base: position 14,519,207 of record CM065418.1, read on the forward strand.
CCTAACGACGACAATCATGCAACGATAGTAATATGAACAGCAATGTTTCATATTAAAATAAAATCACGGTATATCTACTTTTACTTATGATAGCCAATCTAGTAATCTACTAACTTAAAATAACGGCCTACTACGATGGTAAATAGATAAGGAATGGATTATAACAAAAAAAAAACATTTTAAATTGATGTTGCCCAAGTCACTTTTTCTTCACGAACTATCCTCTCAAGAATGTTTTAAACAAGTTCGAATAGTTTCAAATATGACGTCATTGTTTCAATGCGAAAACTACAATGCTTGAAAATATTGCAAAATATTGTAACGCCAAAAAGTGGCTTTATTTTAAATAAATGATACTGATTCTCCAAACTCACTCATCTTGCATAGACTTTATTCAACGTTAATAATAATAATAATATGTATATTATTTTGTGTTGTCTGTAGGTTTGAAAGATGAAATACGAAAAGTATGCGAAGAGGAATTTTTCGTTTGTGGTGAAGGTGACGAGCAGGGATCATCTTGGATGGAGAAGGTTTGTAGTTCCTTTTTTCCCCTCGAAATATATTGTTAGTTTAATTTTATTTTCATGCTTAGCATAAAAATTTAGTAGGAGATAATTGGATTGAAAAGGTAACACGAAAAAACAATATTTACTCTCAAGTAGCAGTTGCTCTTTTGTGATTGTTTTTGCTAGATCTTTGTCATATAGTTGATTGTAGAGATGCAGTGGATATCGGTGACTATCCGGAATCCGGCCACATTTTTGCTATCCGACGCATACTAGCTACTAATATCCGTCAACGCCGGTTATTTAACGAGGGGTATGATATCGGAAAAATTTAGGGTCAATAATAAATCAGAAGTTTTATATAAGTCTCTTATTATTAAATGAAATTTATAGTTTAAGTTAACGGGGTTTCGATCCTAAAATTAGTAGGTACTAGTGATGGCTGAGTGATCAGAATGGCAGCAGCTGAGTATTATAAGCAGTGTCATTTTAAACCGCTGTCGTAGTCAGCGGTTTGATATTTTCCGAAATTCTAACCTAATACGTATACGATACGTAAATAACCTGAATTTACGAAGACTTCGAAGCATATTGAATTTTAATTACTATTGTTATGGCATCATTATGGAAAAAAGTTTTCTAAAACTAATTTATCCAGTGATTCTGATGGTAAGAAATTAAAAAAATATTTATTAAAGTAGATTCTTGTCCAATGAAAATTGTATAACAAATTCTTTTAAATCTTTTAACGGACAACGTTTTGATGGATGATCAGCTACAGGTTCACTGGATTGACAGCTGCTGCTATACAGGCGCACTCTTCACGCTGATAGTTAACATACAGCAGCTGCTGTTTACTAACGTTCCCATTATAATTGGTATAATTGATAGTGGAACGGTGGATACATAGTCTCAAAAGAGATCATAAATTGTAATTCATTGATCTTGATGACACACCATCCAGTACAAATATAGACCAGGCAAAAGCAATATCCTAACTCCAGCACCCATTCGGGAAGACACTACTAAAGCAATAAATCAAATCCGTAAATGGGGATGCCATTTTGATGGAAAGGATCCCCTATCGCTCTTAGAAAGACTAGAAGAGCTTAGGAAAGCTACCAGTTTTCAGAAACGCAGGTTTTTTGAGGATTATCCCAGTTATTCCGAAAGAGAACCACTTTTATGGTACCGCAATAACAGAGCATTTTGGACTCATTGGCAAGACTTTATACAAAGTTTCAAATAGTACTCCGTATTGCAACAATGCGACCTCCATACTCACCCTCATGCGAACATGTGGTAATTTCGCTGCAGAGCACAAATTAATCGCACCATATAAGAATATGCTGCCGAAATATACGTTATACATTCGTCAGCATGAAATAACCTCAATGAATGATCTCATTGATCGAGCAAAAGGATACGAATATATATTAAAAATGAGTATTCAGTATTCCGCGACAAGTTCAGAACGAAATGAAAATAGCACAGTGTTTGAATTGGCTTCCGGTTGGAACCGCGTCACGTTGACTTCTTCTACTGCCGACGTTTCGTTCTCCATTGCAGAAGAACTTCCTCAGGGCTGCTGCTTCTCGTTAGTCGTTGAGACTGAGTGGGTATGTCTGTTCTCGTGTGTATTTATATTGATCGGTGGGGGTAGTGGGTCGGAACGGTGACCGGGGATTGGTCTGTTGGGGCGTGACGGATCGTTAATGAGATGTTTCCAGGCATTGTGGAGATAAAAGCCATTATCACGGTTCAGGTTATTGGGGTGCTTGAGGATTTCTGTGGATTCACGGATTTTATGATTGAAAAAATGAGATGAGCGGGCTAGAAGTTTTGTGTCGGAGAATAGGATTTGTTGACCGGTTTCTAGTTTGTGTTCAACTGGCCGAGCCAGTTGTTTGTAGTAGTCTAGTACAGCGTTCATGTTAAAAAACACGAGTGCTAATAGATCGTTTTGTTTCACCGATGTATACACGCCCACAGGAATAAGGAATTCGGTACACAACTTCGGATTGTAAGGGGATATGATCTTTTGTGGAGGGTAGGCAGTCTGAAAGTTTCGTCATGGGTAAGTAAATGGATTTGATTTTCTGTTGTTTGAGAATTTTGCCGATTCTATCTGTTACGGTGTGGATGTAAGGTAGGTAAGCTGTAGCGACTGGAGGTGTATCAGGTTCAGAACGTGAAGGAATTGGGGTAAGATGACGAGAAGTGGATCTTTGGATGTCGTATTTTTTGTAGTTGTTATTGAGTAAGACTTTTGTTACGTGGTTCAGTTCAGTTTGAAATGAAAAGGGTTCTGATAGGGCAAAGGCACGGCTGACTAGTGAGTTAATTCTTTTTTGTTGTGTTAGTTTACAGGTATCCCTATTGCTCCCTTTCATCCCTAAGCTACGCAACCCCCGAGCAACCGCAAGCTCGTGATAATATAGGCGTGTTCTTTTGCACATAAAAATTAAATAGTTGGCGAAAGAACACGCCTTATATATCATATGAACGACAGAAAGTGATTGAATCGATCACAGGTTATCGGAATAATTCGTTCATGACAGTATGAGTGGGGAGTCGATAGCCGTTGTTTCCATTACAGGTCAATAAGGGTGAGGTTAGCATGCAGGGGTAACGATGGCCACGATTGTACATATTAAAGGCTGATGTGATAAGGGTTCTACCATAGTATCTATGATAAGAAAATATCATGAAAAATTAAAAATACCACTGAACAGTGATCGTTGACCGTACTCTTACTTGTTTATTTTGCGTAAGTTGAATAAATTTTTCCGGATGTCCCGTATCCGGTTATCCAGCCAAAGTACTATCCGCTGCATCTCTCGTTGATTGTATTTAATTTAATCGACTGTAATTATCTAACTTAAACATCTAGTGTATCAGAAAGGTGCTTGTAGGTTCTTCAACTATATCAAATTTCAAATTTAAACCATGGATTGATGATGGTCGGCCCGAGTGGCTCTGGAAAGAGTACTGCTTGGAGAGTCTTATTGAAAGCTCTGGAAAGGTATGAAGGAATTGAAGGGGTTGCTCACGTCATAGATCCTAAAGCGATTAGTAAGGAAGCTTTGTATGGTGTCCTAGATCCAAATACACGAGAATGGACGGACGGTCTTTTCACACACATTTTGAGGTACTTTTGTTTAATAAAATTATATACAAATACATCAGCTCCTTAATTTTGTAGAAAAATTATTGATAATGTAAGAGGCGAAATAAACAAGAGACAGTGGATTATATTCGATGGCGATGTTGACCCGGAATGGGTTGAAAATTTGAATTCGGTTCTCGATGATAATAAACTTCTCACGCTTCCGAACGGTGAACGTTTGAGTCTTCCTCCTAACGTGCGCATTATGTTTGAGGTAAAATAAGCGATATGTTTAGTTATAACCATAATCGGATTGTATGTTTGGATATTCAGGTGCAAGATTTGAAGTATGCTACCTTAGCCACAGTATCTCGGTGCGGCATGGTTTGGTTTTCTGAAGATGTGCTATCGACTGAAATGATTTTTGAGAATTTCATTTTGCGCTTAAAATACATTTCACTAGATGAAGGTGAGGAAGAGGGATTTGGAAAGAAGCAAGCAGAGAAAAAGGATGACTTGCTCTCGCCTAGCTTACAAGTTAGTTTTTTTTTGCATTTAATAATATCAAATATACGGAACTTGAGCTCTGCGTCAATCAATCACCAAAGTTACAGCCGACAAATATTTCATTATTTCCTTGTCAACAGTGAATAAGAAAAATGGATGGAGTTATGATTTTTTGTCTGATTATGCAACGCCAGACGCGTTTTATTTATAACACAGAGCTCTTCGTTTATGAAAAATTGTATAACTTATTGAATTGCTGTATATGTTTGTAAGGTACAACGAGATGTGACGAGCATTTTACAACCGTATTTAGCTCCGGATGGCTTAGTGATTAGATGCCTCGAATACGCCATGGAACAAGAACATATTATGGATTTCACAAGACTAAGAGCATTGAGTTCTTTATTCTCAATGCTAAACCAAAGTGTCAGGTAATTATTAACATGTGTAAACCATGGAAACTTTAAACTCATTATTTGCTTTTAGAAATATTTTGCTGTACAATCATGCTCATATAGACTTTCCCTTACCAAATGATGATATCGAGCGTTACATACCGAAATGTTTAATCTATGCACTGCTGTGGAGCTTCGCTGGTGACGCTAAACTCAAAGTTCGGTCAGATCTCGGAGATTTCATTCGTTCTATTACCACCGTTACATTACCACCTGTGAATAACAACATGCCTATTATTGATTATGAAGTCAATATACAGTGAGTTCATTCATTACATGAGTGTAATATTTATTAATTTAATTTTGTAGTGGAGAATGGGTGCCATGGTCTAACAAAGTGCCACAGATCGAGGTAGAGACACATAAAGTCGCCTCTCCAGATATTGTAGTTCCAACTTTGGACACGGTTAGACATGAGTCATTACTGTACACGTGGTTGGCCGAGCATAAACCAATAGGTATGAAAAATTGTTTTTTTTTAAAAATAATTATGTATTTATAAAACTGTTTTTAGTACTGTGTGGACCACCTGGCTCAGGCAAAACTATGACACTATTTTCTGCGTTGAGGGCATTGCCAGACATGGAAGTCGTTGGTTTGAATTTTTCCTCAGCAACGACTCCTGAACTGTTATTGAAGACATTTGACCACTATTGTGAATACCGTAAAACACCTAATGGTGTTGTTTTAGCCCCTGTTCAGGTATGACAACATATATATAAGTTTTGCAGAAAGGTTTTTTATGTTTCTTTCAGTTAGGAAAATGGCTAGTGCTATTCTGTGATGAAATAAATTTGCCTGACATGGATAATTATGGAACACAACGTGTGATTATGTTTTTGAGGCAACTGGTTGAGCAGAAAGGCTTCTATCGTGCTTCTGATCAGACTTGGGTCGCACTGGAACGCATTCAATTTGTAGGAGCTTGTAATCCGCCTACTGATCCCGGAAGAAAACCTTTGTCGCATAGATTTCTGCGACATGTCCCGGTTATTTATGTTGACTACCCTGGGGAAATATCCTTAAAACAGGTGAGGTTCGAAATAATTTCTTGAACTTTGCAGGTATATAAATTTTGTAAAAATTACAAAAATAAAATTAAACATTATATTTGTTTATGAGCAAAAATAAAGTGTTCAGTCATATACCTAGTATATGTAAATACCAAGGTTCTGTTTTCAACCACATTTCTGAAAACACTCTATATGTACACTATAATTTTGTAAAAAAAATGAATTTTTTTTATTTGTTATCCTTATAGATTTACGGAACTTTCATCCGTGCAATGTTACGATTAGCACCGAACCTACGAGGTTATGCAGAACCACTCACCAATGCTATGGTAGAATTCTATTTAGCTTCACAAGATCGTTTTACACAAGATATGCAGCCACATTATGTGTACTCTCCTCGAGAAATGACCAGATGGGTACGGGGCATTTGCGAAGCCATCAGGTACTAATTGCAATTGAACTTTAAAAATATTTTTAAACAATAAAAAAAGAAAGAATGTCAGACAGAAATCGATTTAATAATAATAGTAATTGGACATAAAATTTTGTGCAACCATACACAACAATAAATTGACTTTTGTACCAAGAATTTTATTTCCAATAAGGACACCCAATCAAGAAACAAAAACGCATTAATTGAATAATAATAATTATACTAGATTGTTTACTGAAAACTTGTACAATAGATTTTTCTGATGAAGACTCACAACAATTTCATAATAACTTTTCAAGGACATAAGCCCAAATTGCAAATTTCTTACGATTTACTATTGAAATTAGCTTCTTCAGAATTGAAAGTAAACTTGAAGAAATTGTCAACCATAGCGAAACATAGAGGAGCTTACAATTTTGAAGCCGTCTGGGAAAAGTTATTATGACATTCTTATTCAAACAATACGTTTGCAGACCTTTAGATAACTTATCTGTGGAAGGCATTGTGTGTTTGTGGGCGCATGAAGCGCTCCGATTGTTCCAAGATAGATTAGTTGAAGATACAGAACGTCGTTGGACAAACGAAAACATTGATGCAGTTGCACTTAAGCATTTTCCATCAGCAAACTGCGAGAAGGCACTTACAAGACCTATCCTGTACAGTAACTGGCTTTCCAAAGACTATGTTCCAGTGGAAAGGGAACAACTGAGGGAATATGTCAAGGCACGCTGAAAGTATTCTATGAAGAAGAACTCGATGTACCTCTTGTCTTATTCGACGAAGTTCTAGATCATGTTCTAAGAATTGACAGGATATTTAGGCAAACCGCAAGGACATTTATTGTTGATTGGGGTTTCCGGTGCTGGTAAAACTACACTATCACGTTTTGTTGCTTGGATGAATGGATTATCCGTTTTCCAAATTAAGGTATTTCAGTATCGTAAGTGAAATTATGCTTGTTATTTACTCAAATTTAAAGGTCCACAATAAATATACTGGAAGATTTCGATGAGGATCTACGATCCGTACTCAGACGTAGTGGATGCAAGGATGAGAAAATTGCATTTATTTTGGATGAATCGAATATGCTTGATTCGAGTTTCCTTGAGCGAATGAACACCTTATTGGCTAATGGAGAGGTTCCCGGCTTGTTTGAAGGAGATGAATATACCACCCTTATGACACAGTGTAAGGAAGGAGCACAAAGAGAAGGGTTGATGCTGGATTCTAATGATGAGTTGTATAAGTGGTTTACTGGACAGGTGATGCGCAATTTACATGTGGTGTTTACAATGAATCCGTCTACAGATGGGCTTAAAGATAGAGCAGCCACTTCACCTGCATTGTTTAACAGATGTGTATTGAATTGGTTTGGCGATTGGTCGGATACTGCTCTTTTCCAAGTAGGTGACATCTTCAATATCAAATTTTAATTAAATAAAATAATTTTTGGAACGACATACCGGGTGGAAAGTTTCAAACCCGAATATAGAAAACGCATTGAAAAGCACGTTTATATGATTTTTGAATTCCTGAAATCGGATTATTAATAACAGAGTTATAGCGTGGTGCGTTTTTCGTAAGACAAACGGTATAATATGTCATTCCATGTCGTTCATCATATGATGAACTGCTCTTTTATTTTAAATCTATTATTTTAGGTTGGCAAAGAATTTACAAATCGAGTTGATTTAGACCGTCCTTCATGGAAAACACCTGACTTTTTCCCGGCAGCTTGTTCATCAATCACTGCAACCCAACATACAGAGAAGCCGTGATAAATGCTTGTGTCTATGTTCACCAGATTCTTTGCATAAAGCTTAATCGCTCGCTTAGCAAAGCGAGGGAGTCGCACCATGGCTATAACACCTAGACATTACTTAGATTTTATTCATCACTTTGTAAAGTTGCATAATGAGAAACGTTCAGATTTAGAAGAACAACAACTACACTTGAACGTTGGTTTAAGTAAGATTGCAGAAACTGTTGAGCAAGTGGAGGAAATGCAGAAGAGCTTTAGCAGTTAAATCTCAGGAGCCGCAGGCTAAGAACGAAGCCGCAAAATGCAAAACTGAAGCAAATGGTTAAGGACCAGCAGGAGGCTGAAAAGAAGAAAGTCCAAAAGTCAAGAAATTCAGCAACAGTTGGCTGAGCAAACGATCCACATCGAACAAAAACGTACAGAAGTAATGGTTGATTTAGCACAGGTGGAACCTGCTGTTATTGATGCTCAAATGGTATGTTGATTTAAGTTACACAAATCATAACAGAATTTCTTTATTAGTACAGTTTAGTAAAAAAAGTAATTTATTAGCTGTAAAATCGATAAAGAAAACAACATCTAGTTGAGGCACGCTCAATGGCAAATCCACCGCACAGTGTCAAAATGGCACTCGAGTCAGTTTGTTTATTGTTTCATGAAAACGCCAACGAATGGCGCTTGATACGTTCAGTTATAATGCGTGAGAACTTTATTGCTACGATCGTCAACTTCAGCAGTGAAAATTTAACGTAAGGCTTAAAGTAGCCTGAGTGTTAAAGCTTGTTTTGTTTTTTCATTATATTTTTAGATTGTGTACAAAACTATGTAGCATCTAAATCTTTGCTTAAAATGCTAGCATTTCAAAACCTTGCTCTGTTATTGTTTGTCCTTGAATATGATATTTTTATTTATTTGCATACAGCCGTAAAGTCTATCAAAAACAAAGCAGTTGGTTGAAACTCCGACGTATGGCTAATCCTCCTGCATTGGTGAAGCTGGCATTAGAATCCATTTGCTTGCTCCTCGGAGAAAATGCAAGTGACTGGAAGTCTATTCGTGCTGTTATCATGCGTGACAATTTCATCAATACTGTTGTCTCCAATTTTAATACTGAGGATATTAGGTATGCATGTAATAGCTTTGTTTTTTATATGTATTTTGTTAACGTCGAGCACATTGCTTGTTTATGTCTAAAACATTGTAGATAATTAAATTTTTCTATTTATTCTGGTGGCATCTTGTCCCTATTATGTTATCTTAAAATACCAATCAGAATTGCCTTTATATAGAATATGTATATAGAATTTTGGTAATTCTAAGGTAACAAAGTGAATTGCATTTGATGTCTTTCTGAGTAGGTTTATTTAATTATTTTTTTTTCATGCTTAAAGTTGTAATTAAGTCTGTGTTTCCAACCAATTTAAGAATAACTCGTAACTGTAAGAGAGAGGGAAGGTTAAATTAACAAGTTGAACGTCTGTGTTAAAGAAAATTATTTGTACACATTCAATTCTAAAATATCGTGAAAAACGGAAATTTATTAATATTCCGTTTACGCAGGCAGATTTTTTAAGAAATGTATCTACCTCTAAAGAAAAGTAATATTTTATTTTTAAACCTAGGACCAGTGTTGCCAGTCATGTTGTAAAATTCCACTGACACCCTCGTTGACGCAGCAAAACGTTGTCTTCTATAAATATGTTTTTAACTTGGGAAATAGAAAATATTCTTTGATGCAAAGTGAAGGCTCTAATGTGAATGTTTATTTTTACAAACAAAGCAGTAGTAGAACTGATATCATATATATAAGAAAAGTAATGTATTCATTCTCAAAATGGCTTTAAGAGATTTCGAGGCAAATGGATATATGGCCTACAGAATTTAAGATTGCACATGTAAAAATTTAATAAACAAAACAACAAGAACGTCTTCTACTCCAAACAATTTATAAACAAATGCGAACATTTATAAAAAAGATATGACTAGAAGCAAACTAAGTAATATGCTCTACATGCTTAATCAGCAGCACACCAACACCAGTACAGATAAATTATATCAAATATATGTGCACTTTACTTGGTTAATGAATTTTTGTGTATCAGCATGATTTGAATCAAGAAGTGTACCCGTGTATCATACTTTCAAACAATTTACTAGACCCACGTGTCCAAATTAACTACGTTTTTTAGGAAAATTTGTTTCACAAAATTGGCGACACTGTAAGATATTTGAGTGCAATGACTTGATAGTAGACTAGACTCGCCCTGCCTTATGTTTCCTGCATTCTCGATTGAATCAGCCTGTGAGAGAAATGGCGAGTGTTTGTAGCGTTAGCTCATGTGTGCGACAAGGATGTCAAATCACTCAAATCCTAAGTCACGTGATTCAGGGCTTAAATGAAAACACGTTTAATTTACACGTTTTGTTGCAATTACCCACTTTTTATACAGAGCTACGACGCGACAGTAGGAAAACTAAAATATTTGGGAAAATATTTTGTAAAGCAGTTTTTGATGACAGATATGCGTACGCAAACTTTAACAAACAACTTATACCCTACCCGAGGTACGGCTTTACAATAACTAATAATTAAACGTTTAATCCTTAATTATTTGACCTGTGCAAACCACTGAGCACTTGTAATGAAATTTTGTGACAAAAATGCGCAACATATCACGTTTTTCTTCATTTGAATACGCCATTCTGTATTTAATAGCAGACCAATTACGTATACGTTCCTTTGGCTACGCAGCATACAATAATTGAACCTAAAGTATCTTATTAGGTCTGTTTGTTATCCTGAACTAGTGTACACCAATGAGCATGCTTTAGCAAAAATATGCTTTAATGCAACCTGAAATGTTTGTGTGGTATGTCAGTATGAATGAGTATGATTCGTACTGACACAAAGACACATCATCGAAGAATTTAGGCTTCATTAAAGCATATTTCGTAAAAATAAGTGTACACTAGTGTACATCAGTGAAGGATAACAAACAGATCTAATGTGTGCGCATGAATCTAATTTCAATTTTTCCAAAATTTCAAACCAGAGCTTCGCTTCGGCATTTGTTTCGACGTTGTTTTTTTTGAGAGGGTGATGAGATCAGAAAAAAACTTTTTTGAAGAACGCGCTTCGCGCGTTGAGGGCCTTTCGCCGTTAGGGGGCTCGCGGTAGCTAGGGAATTGATTCCTTCGTGTTCCCCCCGTTCGGCGCTTTCATTTGAGTGGTCGCACGGCCTACTTATCTCTGAAAGGAAAGATTCTCGACCTCATAAGTCGGCCATCTTTAATTCCAAGATGGCGTCGATGTGACAGTCGAGTTCGCCTCGCCGGCACGTTTAATTTGATATGCGACACGACGGGTTTATCTTTTACGGGGCGATTTTCGATCGCGGCGCCGCCATCTTGGAATCCAAGATGGCGTCGGTATGATGGTCGAGTTTCTCTTGTCGATACCTTTCATTTGATATGCGACCTCGATGGGTTTACCTCTTACGGGACGATTGATCACAGCGCCACCATCTTTGATTTCAAGATGGCGTCGCTACGATATTCGCGTCAGCCCCATCGAGACCTTTCATTTGATATGCGACTCGACGGGCTTACCTCTTACGCGACGATTTTCGATCGCAGCGCCCCATCGTCGATTCTAAGATGGCGTCGCTACGATATTCGAGTTCGCCCCGTCGAGAGTTTTCATTTCATATGCGACATGACCGGTTTACCTCTTACGGTACGTTTTTCGATCACAGCACCACCATCGTCGATTTCAAGATGGCGTCGCTGCGATATTAGAGTTTCTCCCGTCGAGACCTTTCATTTGATATGCGACTCGACGGGCTTACCTCTTACGGTGCGATTTTCGATCGCGGCGCCCTCATCGTCGATTCCAAGATGGCGTCGGTATTATAATCGAGTTTCTCTCGAGGAGACCTTTCATTTGATATGCGACACGAAGGATTTGCTTCCTAGAGCAAGGCGGAAAAGCAGGAACGCGAAACGGTCCGTGGGCGGCGGGCTTAATGTCACCGAGATGTTTCGTACAACGTTGACCGATCGCGACCCGGTCGAATTTGAAACCAAAGCCCCTGAAATGCACCGATTTCAAAAATCCGCCGCTCGTTTATTTATAGCCGTACCGGATCGAGACCGGTGCCGTTGTTTAGAGGAAGATGTCGGCTATCCTCCGATCCAAACAGCACGACAATATCTGCCACGGTTCCGGAGAAAGGAATTTTTTTTCCGGAGCGTCGCCTTAACGGAGGCGAATTTAAAAAAAAATTCGCCGTTCGTTTATTAACGACGTTCCCGGTTGAAAACCGGTACCGTCGCGAAGAGGGAGTATATGTCTATCCTCCCGTAGCAACACCCGGAAAATATCATCCGTGGTTGGGCGGAAAAAAAAATTCTTTTCCAAAGAGGTAACCGACCGGAGTCGAACTCTAAACGCTCCAGAGCCGGGTCTCGGTCCTCCTACCGGAACGTGCAGGGCCTCGAAAGATTCGCGAAGGACCCACCTAACCGCCTTCGAAAGTTTAAATAAATTCCGAGATCAATTTCTCGAGAAAAGTTCGAAAAAGTGCCAATCAATCGAAAAGAGTTCCATCTTCCATAAGAATCCACGGGAACTTTGACGCCCCGTAGCGATCAAACGGTGCGTCGTCCTAGGACGATTCTGAGCGAATTTTCGAACTCATGAGTCGTCGGGAGGCGTTAAACTACGCAAACCCCTCCTTTCGTCCATTCACCCCCGGAGTAGTCCGGACCCAGCATGGTTTCCGGTGATCGGAGCTCGAGGCGCGGCGGCATCGCCTTCCTCGTCAAATTCTGCGTCTTTACGTGGGCTCGATTCGATGCGACCCCCAGGTACCGTAAAAATTCCGAAAATTCCGAAAAGTCGTGGAAAATGGGTGATTTTCAAAAATCATATCTCCCCATTCGTAATATAGGGCCGGACCCAGCCCGTTGGGTTACGTACACGGCCGTTGCCTTCGAGAGAGTATAAGGCTCTGGCTTATCGAATTTTTGAAAAAATTCGAAAATGTCAGTTTGACGCCCGGGTCGTTTTTTCGTCACTTCTATCGGGGCTCTTAATTCAAATCCAGGACTCAGACTCGGGGCCGTGCGTTCGGAGGTATAAGCGCAACCATCGGTCTTACGTCCACGTTCCGAGTTTGGTCTTCGATTCCGGTCGGTAAATATGTGGCAGTGGAATTTTTTGAAATCCTCAAAAGGGCACTTTTTGCGGAAACTCCCATACGCGTCCGGATCGCGAAATGTGGACGACCGAATCTTCGAATTTTTTCAGAGCCACCGTACGACGGCGAGAGGCTCGGTCTCGATTAGACCACGTTCGAGGGCCTTCCCAAAAAATTCCTGAAAAGTTCTGCTATACCAAAATGTAGTCTCGGACGTTCCAGCCTCATCTGGTTCTCTGACGGCGATGTGGCGAAAATCGCTTCGCGACTGCCACCAAACATTCGTCCGGAGAAATTTCCCAGAAGACGTATATATGGATTTCTATAGAAAAATTTCTTCGGCCGCAACATCAACAAAACACTACTAAAAAGGCCCTGTGAGGGCGTTATTTAGGGCGTAAGAAAACGGGGGTAATTTCTAAAAATCCGTCAAGCAGGAAAAGTTCCTAATTAAACAACAAAAAGCAAGTGTGGCATACTTTATTTATTGAAATTCAAAAGCAAGCGTGCTATTTACCTATCAAAACAACAAATAAAATCGCGTATGTATTTATATTCTTTCTCATTTAAATCTTTATACCAGTTTATAATTAAAAGTTCTTACTGCTTACTGGTACTTATTACTTTTTTAATGTATCAAGTTGGAACAAAGACAACAGAATCACATTCCAAGAGTATATTCTTGACTTGGTTTTTATTGCTCTCCTGTAGTAAACTGAAAATGTGGAAGCAAATCCGTACTGCAGAAAATGCTTAAATTAAAAAGCATAAAATTGGTTAGAATAGAGAACCCATTTCAAACGAGTTCCTGCAAGCTGAAGTCGGATATGTAGAAACGTTGTCGGAAAATCTTTTCATTTAATAATAAATAACTCTTTGAAATTGGAAAATTTTCTGTTCAGGATAATTTAGAATAGAATACAGTGCTTTAATAGAGAATGAAGTGCAGCTTTTTTAAAATTCTAATGATATCCAACATTCCCTTACAAGTTTACGTAGAGATTCATATTATTGGTCTTAATCAATGTAATACATAACATATAAAAATAAGATATCATCATTTTCAGTGATGAAGCGTGTGACAAATGAAGTCTCTCGCTATTTGAGAGTAATCCAGATTACAATTTTCGAAAAGGTCAATCATGCCAGCAAAATGCTTGTCAGGGTCCTTTAGTTAAATCGGGCAGTAGCACAGGTAATATTATAATTTTTTTTTCAAAATCGAAAGGAAAAGAAAACACTTTAGCACCCCTCTACATCCTTGGCACAGATTGAATACGCAGACATGTTGAAAAAGTTGAACCGCTTCGTGAGGTAATTCGAAACTCCAATGCCTGGGAAAAACAAAGCAGAAACAAACAAGAAACGCGGTGATGAAATTAAGGCCCTCATCAGCCAATTCAGAATATAAGCATTATCTTTCTTACAAAGCAAGAATACGCTCAACTTATAGCACAAGCTCAAGCTATTAAGAGCGATCTTGAAATGTACAGGCTAAAGTTGACCGTTCCATTGCAATTAATCAAGTCTTTGGTTATTGAGCCGCATACGTTGGGAGGCTACATGTTGAAACAAGTTTAGATTCCAGGATGTCAACAATTATTGGAGATGTTTTGTTATCGTCAGCTTTTATCGGTATATGGTGGATATTATGGAATCAGCAAAGATACCTATTTTTGTTCGCCAATTATTTTTTAACAAAATATGGCAATTCTGTATTGTTACAGTACCGTCAAAATCTATTTGACAACCTGGTGCTGTAGCATTGAACTCCTAGGCTGGAAATCCATATCGTGCTGATATTGCAAGAACTGAGTGCGGGTTTGTCAAATCCGGGATGAGCGACTTCCTGTTGGCAAGCAAATGCTTTACCTTCTGACGATTTGTGTAACCGAAATGCCATCATGCTTAAAGTAAGTTTGCATTATATACACCTACTTTCTACTTTTTTGATACGCATATTTATATGTGGGTGACAATGTCGGTTGGGATTAAACAGAATGAAATAGGGATGAAAATTATACAATGTAGAGTTCAAATATGCGCTATCTTCATCAAACGTAAACGTAAATCCAATCGGCAATGTTATAAAAACTTATCTAATGTATTGTTTTTTATTTTGTCTCGATTTTTCCTTCATTTCTTCTTAGAAAACTTGGCTTCCTTTTTTACTTTTTCATTAAGCACCCATGGCTCGCCCCTATTGTTTACTAAACGTGTGTTATGCCTCATTTATACGATTCATTACTGACGTTGGTTATAGTAACGTTGGTTGTAATAAAACCCTACTTTAGTCGTTCGTGTAAATGTACTCAAAAAGTTTTGTAGTAAAAGATGACTAGACAGATTAAAGATAGGCAAACCTCATTATGCTAATCTGTCAAATAATAACTTTACCGAGAGATGAATAGACACCAGGCCTAAGAGCATTTTTCTCATTCGGCTATTTGGCAAAAGTGCAAACCGGAATGTAAGTGTTTTGTTGGTTTATTTGACGTAACCTTGAAAATAGCGACAAGATTGTAGGCGTTATTGTGTATATAATTAGCGTTTTAATTTGAATTTGAAATGGAAAGCGACGGGCATGTCGGTACCAGCCTGTTCAATACAATCGGGCGCACCTGAAGTTAGCTCCAGTTAAATATTTAGGCTCAGCCTTGAAGTACAATGCTAGTTTAAATTTAAGCTGAAGCTTAAACCCTTAACAACGGGTTTAAGCTTTAGCTTAAAATTAAGCTGGAATTGTACAAGTGGGCCTTAAAAATAAAATTCAGGACTGCCATCTCAAACAGTGATTCTTGACCACTTTGTATGTAGTTATAAATTAGGTATTTTATGCAACTTCAATTTTTTATTATTGTTTTCTAGCGCTTCAATCGTTATCCATTAATCATCGATCCTTCTGGTGTCAAGCGGTAAATCCCAATAAGAGTAGGCAATGAAACGTAATTAAAGACAGAAAATAACGAAGACGAGCTTCCTCGATGACTCATTCAGAAAGAATTTAGAGTCCGCACTACGTTTTAAAATCCCCTGTTAGTTCAAGACGTTGAAAATTACGATCCGATTCTCAACCCAGTGCTAAACAGGAGTTGCGTAGAACCGGAGGTCGTGTATTAGTCAACACTAGGTGACCAGGATATAGATCTGTCACCATCATTTGTTATTTCCCTCATCCACGAGAGAGATCCCACCGTTGAATTTCCTCCAGATATTTGTTCAAGGGTCACTTTTGTAAACCGGCCGTGGTCACCAGGGAGAGTTCACTTTCAGAGCCAGTGTTTGAATCAAGTCTTGAAAGGCAGAGAGGCCTGACATTGATGAGAACGGTTCTGACTTGCTTTAAGCTGCAGGGCATGTATCTTTTGCACAAAAATTAGTTTGGACCTAAAGGTGAAAAATTTAAGTTGCCTTACATTTATATCCCATGTATGTAGAATAAAAGTCAATGTGTCCGAAATGTAACTCAAAGTAATTTTATTGTCAATTAGGAGAATTCCATTTGAGATTGCGACAGCTTGAGAAATCACTCTTGTAAGCTCTTAATGATGCCAAGGGCAAAATTCTGGATGATGACAGCGTTATCACCATACCTTGGAAACTCTTAAACAAGAAGTTAGCTGAGATTGGGCAAAAAGTTGAAGAGACAGACAAAGTAATTTCAGAAATTGAAGCTGTCTCTCAACAATATCTTCCCTATCACAAGTAAGTAACGTTGTACACTTTTTGTTAGCAGCAATAAATTTGGCTCTTCTTTTCAGGCCTGGTGTAACACCCCACTTCACTATGGCTAGTTTAAACCAGGGTCCACTTCCTCTATCAATATTCCTTAAAAATGTTTTTGGACATGTTCAGTACTGTTTTGCTACATAAATCCCCGCCTGGATAACGCGTCTCTGATTACCAAGCTCGCTTAAATGTGATTACAGCCGACTTATTCTCTGTTTGTTATGATCGAAAGTGGTCAGGAGGCACGTTACACACAGACAGACTGGACGTTTGTTTTAAGGTTATAATGTCGCATCCATTTGAAAAGGCGTGCCCATCGAGCCTAACGATATCAAGAGTTCAGTTTCTTCATGCGAGGAAAAGAAGGAGTGTTCACATCAACCAATACTATTTATGTGGAAAACTTAACCAGCGAGCAACAAGAAGCTTTGACTCAGATGTCTGCAAGGTAACACTATTGCATTCTTGTTTTCG